>CAKLNU010000893.1:0-1200000 GCA_922788865.1 Poeciliopsis turneri | reverse complement strand
ACTCTTCTTTGATTCTGTGACTGTATTTGTGAAAGTTAAGCTGAATGATAGAATTATATCATAAATTGTCATTTTAGGATTACAGTTTTTTTTTTTGAGGGGGTCATTTGTTAGCAACTTCCATGAGTCCCTGTGAAACTGTGTTTGGTTATTTTATTAATAGCTTGGTGAACCTTGTGAAACTTTGGCTGCATGTTTGTTCACAGTCTAGTGGTAAAATTTGACATTTTCTACATAAATTCTCTTGACCCTTTAAGATCCAAGTTTCAAAACTCTGCCCGGATATTTTTGCTTATTTTAACTGTACACGGCCCTTTAAATGTCCTGCAAGTAGGCCTGTCACAATAATCAATAAATTAATTACTCGCTTGATAAATTAAACCAAACTCAATAATTTCCACTTGCATGATTTATCGTTTTTCACTTGTCGTTCTTTTCTTCTACCAAAAACCGGACGACAAGTCTTCGTTCTGGTGCTTTGGTCTCAACTCGTCCTTTTCTTAAGGACAGTTTTGTTTTCAGTGACTTCATGATTCATTTCATTTGCCGTTTCTGTTGTTTTGTTCATGTGTTTTGTCTTCCATTTTCAGTGATAAAAGTTCATCTGAGAATATATTATTTTGCCATTAACATCATATCATTTGAAAATGGTCCCAAAACAACGATATTATCGTTTATCACAATAACTTATGGGACAATTTACCATCCAGCACAACTTGCTATCGAGGCAGGCCTGCGTCACTTAATGAAAACCGCAATTGCAAAGTTGTGTTTTTTCGACTTTATCTGAATACTGACTGATTCTTTAGGCAAACCTGTGAAGACACTGTTGCAGTAATAAATGAGATGAGTTTCTCTGGATCTTGCTGAGACATTAGTCCTCTAATCCTGGAAATGTTCTTCAGGTGATAGAACCATCTTTATGTAGCTCTGAAGGTTCAGGTCAGAGGCCATCACTACACCCAGGTTTCAGGACTGATCTAGTTGTTCCTCTTTAGGTCCCATGATAACCTAACTTTGGACCAACTTTCTCCTGTTTGACAGGAGAAAGTTATGGCACATTCACTTATTTATTTGTTCTAAGCATCTATTGAGTGTTTGTATGGGTTCATGGAGTATGGAGTCACCTGGTGAGCTCATAATGTAGAGCTGTGTATCATCTGCGTCGCCATCATAACTAATCTTATGTTTAGTCGTCAACCGTTCAACATTCAGGTCTGGTTTGCAAAAGGTTTCTCCAAAACTGTAGAACCAAGTGTTAACAGGTCCACTTGGTTAACAACTGACTTGTGGACCTGAAATATTCACATTTGGTTCAAAACAAGTGTGCAGGTTTCTGAAGGCTGCGATGACTAATTCTGCTTCCAAACAGCGCGACTGAGGCGTCGCTCCCCTCCGTGTGGATGACGGCCTGGCTTCGCCGCAATGAAAGCAGAGAGGGGTGCTCTGATCTCTGAGCCGCGGTCCGGAACATTACCACTCTGAACCACATATCCAGCTCTGATACACCTCACTCTGCCATCTCACCACACATCGACATTTGTCCCAAACAATTTGCTGAGAGTGGTCCTTGGATTTGGATTGTTAAAAAAAAAAAAAACATTAGGAACAGACATTAGTAATATTACAGGGCCATATGTGTGGCAGACCACTGAGGTCACCTAACACTGAAGGTCACCTTTTTTTTTTTTGCAGTACAAATTATTAAGTGCTTCCCCCTCTAATCAGATGAGATGTCCCACATACTGCCCAAGCACATAGCAACCAGTTTATTTATAGTTTCCAAACTGAAATGACCAGTTGGTTTAATTTAATAGTGAGCAATAGGATTATACATGGAAACAAATTACCTAAGTGGGGGTACTCAGTACCAAAATCTTTTAACAATGATGGAAACCACGGACATGATGTCTCCCAGTATTATTTCATTATTGGGCTTAGCTTCTGCATCTGTCAGCTACGACTGGCTTCTGGATGGGCCCAGCCTGTGTCCAGACTGACGCACAGCTGCTAGCGGCTCACAGAGAACCGACGCCCCACCCCGGCCGCTGCTCTCTCTGGGGTCAGAGACAGGAAGGGCAGGGTCCCGTCTCACCAGCAAGCACACACCCTGTTACCCAATTACAATTTCTGTTTTCTGGCCTGCTGTGGTCAGAACAAACTACGTGCACTATCTGCTGATTATTCGACCCTTCAATTTTTTTATTTTTTTTTTTCCTCCCCACTTGTGGTAGTAAACGTTTCCTCTGACTCCAAGCTCCCTGAATGTCACAAAGAGCCCACACTGGTCAACAGAAACATAGAAGCCTCACTGATGCACAAAGAAATCAGCTGGCAACTGGATTTGGATGAATTTTATTTTGAGCTTTTTTCTGACAAGTAACAACGGGTCAACTGACGGCAATAATCTTCTATGTAGCAATTGTCACTGTGTGAAAACAAAACAAAAATATCTAAAATGTTATCTATTTTTAGCCTCCTTGGGAAGTTAGAGAAGGCACAGAGGTGTCAGAAGCTTCTTAGGAAAGTTCCCTTTATGGCATGTCAAGACATGTCTGTGGTTCACTGAGAGAGAGCAAGACTTTCACTCTGTAACAGGAAGGCTAAAGAAAGAACAGCAAAGTTCACTGTAAAAATTGTGAGTGTTCTGCGCAGGCGGATGTGAAAACAGACAAGGATGTAAAAAAAATCGCCATTTTGTCATAAACCTTTTAATGAAGAAGAAAGATGGAAATGGATAGCGGCCATCAGGACAAGCAGTTCTCGGTGTATTTGTAAATTTGCAGTGAACAAACATGTCAGGGAAGGAGTAGTTATGGCTAATTTCTAAGCTAGCTATTTCAAACTATGAGCCCCAGATAGGTGAGCTACTTCCACCGACCAATTAGATCGACTTGAACAAGCAGAAGACATGGACATATCAGCACAAACAACCTGGGAAAACAATCAGTTGCTCTGTTCAATACGCCCATCTCAACACCTCAACCTGCTGGACACAGTAAAGGATCAATAAGATAGCTGCGCTAATCGCTAGTATTAGAATGTAAAGACACATTGCAAGTTGTCATTTCTATTATTATTAATGATTTATCACAGTCAGGACAGCTAGCAAAAAATAAGGATTTTTGTTCTGCTGTGTTTCTACATGTTCCTGTGCAATCGGACCAGGTCACCGTCAGTGTCGACGCTCCACAAGACGGAAATCAGCAGCACAATTTTGATCGGTGCATCTAATAAAAACGGTGTACCAAACCATTTCCCCTTATCTGGAGCCGTGCTGGTGATAATATTTTGCCTCTTTTAATATCAAGGAATGCAATTAGACTTCAGCCTTAATATCGCAGAGGCTGTCACATTCTCAAAGTACTCGGCTATGCTTGCCAACTGCAATCAGAAATAACTCTGTCCCTTCAACTTAATGAAAAACAAGTACTTGGCCATAAACTTGTAGTCATCCCCTATCCAATCACATTGTCTTGAGTAATTAAAATGATTAGCTTAATTAGCTTAATTAACTAAATTTGACTACAGGACATGGCCATATGGTGAAGAAAAACAAAGATGGGAGCTAATTAAAGTTAAAATAATGCAGGTTTTAATTAACTCAACCCTTAGGCATCAACATTTTCAAATTTATCCAAGCTGATAATTAAAAAGTCCTCTTGCCCAAGCAACATTTCTTCTCTGAGCTAATTAAATCTGGAAATAAATTAGCAACATGACGCTCCAAATATTAATTCCTGCTAGAAGATGACTTCACTTTCTAATGAAATTAATTAGCTGCACTGGACCCTCAATCAGATGCCAGGCGCTGTCCGTGAGCATAGACCTCATGTAATCTAGCGCCGGGCGAAGGGCCTGAGGGCAGAAATTTACAATTGTAATGAACACTCTTTAACTGTGTGTCTCTCTTAATATACCAAATGAACATGTAGATCTATTTATGCCAAGAGCTTCCTCATTTATAAAGGAGTGGCAAGACCAGCTAGTTAAAACTATTTATTTTTTTTTTTTACTTTTCAAAGAGAATGTGCAGTGTGAGAGACGAAGCACAGAACCACATAGCTGCCAAGAGCGATGCCAAGACCAGCCTCAGCAGCCTGCAAGGTTCCACAGGCTGTGCCTGCGCCTGTGCCAGCCTATTACAGAGGACCCTCATGAATTCACCCTAATACACTCTCTTGGCAGCTTAAGGCGATGACACACTGGACGGACGGGGAGGGGGAAGGAGGGGGGGGGGGGGGGGGGACGGAAGAGGATGGTGGGGCGACAGTCAAATGTATCTGTCTCTGTTTCTAAGTTTTGACTTTGCCTTTTTTTTTTTGTCTTTGATGATAATTTCACCGCAAACACAGAAGCGACGGATTTTACCAGCCGACATGCCGGCCTGGCCCTGCCCAAGCCGACGCCGAGCAACCTCAGAGTGGGCGACGAAATTCGAAAATAAATAAATAAATTAGACACAGATTACTGCATCAGCGGAAAAGCCTGTTAGAACGTACTCAAACAGATTTTGAGATTATGCCTCCAAAAGATAAGATCGGGATGAAACTTTAATGATCCCCGCGGGTGAAAACATGGAAATTAACCAAATGAAAAATCCCTTCGACACGACGCACACATCAGGTGTGACTTCCTGCTCTCGATGGCGACGTTGTGTGTGTCGCCGTCGCGATGTTCCACATTTAGTTCCAACCTTAAAACCACAGACATCAAAATCTAAAAGTCAAAGAAAATTGAAGATCTATGTATTTGTGTTCTGCCTCCCTTATTGTAATGTCCCCAAATAAAATCCAGGGAAACCAACTGCCAACTGAAGCTCACCTGTGTGTCATTTACTAAGTGTGTCTCACTGTGCTATGAAGGCCTCTGAGGTTTGTTGGAGAGCATAAGTGAATAAAAAGGAGCCAGTGAGGAAATTGTTCATTTTAAAGCGGGTTCGGTTGCAGACCAAGTTTGACACGACTGCAAAACTGCCAAGAAAATTCAAGAGCATTTATCCGAGCGGCAGCAAAGACACTCACTGTGACCCTGGAGGAGCTGCGGAGATGTGCAAGAAGGTTCGGTGGTCAGATGAAACAAATATTTCTTGGTCCACCTTCAAAACCGTGTGAAACGTAACATCCCATTGCCACCGCGAAACCTGGAGGCTGCAGAGTGCTGAGAGCAGCCCAGTCAAAGTCCAGTCCAGTCAAATATTGATACGATACTAAGTGAAAACAGAACCATTATCGCTGATGCAAATACCAACACGGATTTCTTATTGCTTACTTTTACTGCTGACTTTCAGGTGTTTTTGTGATTTTTTTTTTTTCCACTTAATTATTTCCCTCAAACAAACAAAAACTGCAGGAGGTGTCTAACGATAAAACCTTAATAACATAACATGGCAAACAAAGACATGTTCTCTAGATCAAGTGTAAAAAAATAATAATATTTGAAAGCAAATCAAAGTTATATTTGAGGTAGAGCTCAGCAACTACAATACAAAAACAAACAAACAAGTCAAGACGGTTTCGATCAAACCATGCAGCAGTGGTATCAATCCGACACCAGCAGCTTGGCATTGGCTCTAATCAATATTTTGGATCGATCCGCCCAACTTTTACTGCTTTCTGGAATTTTGTTTTCAAAAACGTTCCCAAAATCTTGGGAGAATTTGGCTTCCACTTCACAAGCGTAAACACTAAATTGTGTGTTTTCCTATAAAAGCAGCGAAGGCTAAGGCTGAAAACCCTGCAGGGGATTCGGTGGTTGGAGGAGATCAGATCTGTGCGCCTCCCTTTGAGAAGAGGACGATCCTCAGCTGCATGATCAGAGCATTTAGATTCATCACTTTTCAAAGCGAAACATGAGGGAAAAAAACAACAACCAAAAAAAAAATAAAATAAAAAAAACACCACCTGACACAAAAGGAGCTGCAGCCCGATTTTTCCACCACGAATCCCCTCGTTTTCACAGGCCGCCGCAGCACCTTGTTGAGATCTGGACACTTTCTCTGTTGCTTCTAATTGCTTCTACATTCTTGACCACTTTGCCAGACGACTCGGCGCGATGAGAGCCGAGAAACAAGAGGAGCGCCTGGTTTACCGCCGTCGAGATAACAAGGACAAGTCCGCGGAATAACGAAGGCCGCGGCAGACGAGGAAGCCCCGCCCCCCCTCCTCCTCCCCCAACGTTTTAATGGCGTTTAAACGCGGAAGCCGGAGAGGAGGGAGAGGCGCTTGAAAAATGCAACTAAAGGATGGGATTCAGCGGGATCCAAATGGCAGACGCTGCCGTCGGGTGCGATGACGTCCCTTTGATGTGAGCTCTAACTAGCTTTAAGCGCGGCGCGGCGCGGCGCGGCGCGGACCCGGCGCGCGCGCTGACTGATGTGCGCTCAGAAGAGACGAACGGGGGCCGCTTTGTCGCGCGAGCCAAAAACTGTACCTTTAATTTGGAATTCTCTAATGTCTCAGATGGGTCGGTATTAAAAGCCGGGGGGTCATTAGTGTATTGTGGCGCTCGCGCACAGCCGGATAAGCTGGACTTGTCATCTTTTTGGGGAGGGTGAATTTTGTCACATTCGTCAATGTTCTGCATAATGGTATGAGGAATTATTTACATATTGCATCAGAATTGCCAGAGGAGAGCATTAATTATTGAGAAAGTGACAGAATCAAAGGTACAGCAGCGCCAGTTTGTTGCGAGCTGCGCACTGAGAGCAAACTGTAAACACCATTATCTCAATTTGAAGGACGAGGCCGGAGCGTCTCCTCTCGGCCTTCACGCGCAGCCGCCGCCGATTGGCTGTAGAGCTTGATGGGGGCGTGGCGCAGAGAGGCCCCTCCTCCCCTGGTGGAGCGCGTGCGTGCGTGCGTGTCGGGCTGCTGATGTTGTTAGCTGCCCCTGAAAAATATAAAGTGGATCATATTGATCAATGTCATCGAGCGCTGTACTGACTTAGATATTGAACGGAGTGCAGTGTGCTAACAGGCGTTAGCGTGCCATCAATACAGGTAGTGCTCTTTCTCCGGTCCTGTTCATCAATTATGATAAATGCGCTGAAGAGAGGCTCGGATGGCATTCTGGGTCTGTAACAGTGTCACTGCAGGTCGAGGCTCAGAACTGAGTGGCTGCAAAAGTCACAGAGTCTCCATTTGATGTAGGGTTTATATTAAAGGGGCAGTATGTAAAACTGACTTTTGATCTACTACATGTTAAAATGTCATTCCTTCATTAAAAACATAACGTGCTGCTTTGATTCTTTCAAGCATGTTTGAGAAATCTTTCAATCTCCCATGGCAACTACATAGCTGTTCAAAACGACCTGGGTGGACCTAGCTCAGCCTTCGAGGATGAAGCTCCTCCTCTGAATTGCAGCATCCCAGCTTCTGTCTCACAGAGGGCCCCTCCCCTACATCTCCCCCACTCATTTCCTTCAGACTAGCCAGCAGCAATTAGCAAACACCTACCTGGTGGAACTACACATTAAGTGAGATCCTTATAGGAGCTTTTTCTCAGTGAAATGCTGGTAAAAACGTCATTAGAGAGTTAGTTGTGATCACTTTGTTCAGGCAGTCTTTATGCTGAAATGTAATTTTAAAATCCCATTTAACCTAGTTATTCATCAAAGGTTTACATTGCAACAAAAATCATGAATTAACCAAAAGTATGATTAGTTTTTAACAGTATAAACCATGAAATAGGATGTTTTAAATTAAATGAGCAAATTTACTTGTCAAAAGATCACATTGTAAACAAAATCCTAAAGTAACCATCAGCATGAATGTTTTTGGTACTGCATCCTTTGAGATGAATTACAGTAGTGTTGCTTCACAATGTAAATTACTGAAGCAACTTAACTTACAAAAGTAAAGTTAGCAAAATAAGCTCTATTGACAAATCTGTTTTTTAAGGACAAAACAATTTCATAAGCAAAACGAAACATTTGTAAAATTACCCAATATATATAAAAATCCATATTTCTTCAGGGTTTTTTTCTTTGTTCACTTTAACATATTGGCACAATCAGTACAAATTTCTGTACTGTAACACAGACTAATCAGAAGATTCTATAAAAACAAAAGTCATTTTGTACATTTTCCACCTCTTTCCACCACTGGGGTGGTATGTTAGTTTTCTGCTACACGAGGAAATTTTCATGTTGGTCTCATCTGAATTTCTATCACTCGGTGTGACCCCAACGTGACTTGTGGTAAAATACAAATTTGACTTATAAAGATTTGTATTTATTTATTTTTACCAATCTAATGAAGGCCAAATATTGTAATCATTAATTTAAACTCAATTCAGCTGTGCAAACAGTGACAATTTACAAGAGTTGTCATCTCAAGGCGCTTTACATGACAAACAGAAATATATGATCGAATTAATCCAATCACAAAAACATTTTGGCTGCATTGCTCATTGGGAGCGGCCATCTGTCACAACCGAGGGAGAACACAGAAGCCTCAGTCTAGGACTATTTTCTGTTAAATTAAAATTAGAAGAGTGATCTAGGTGAGAAACACAACTGAACAGATTAGCTCTGGCAGCAATAGCTCCTTTAACTGTTGAGAAACAGGATTGAACTCTAAAAGGACCAAACATATCTTTTATTAAAAAAAAAGCGAATGTGAAGTCAGTCCAGTCCATTGGCGTCTTCTCTGATGAATGCTCTTCTTGTCTGTCCATTTTACATGCATATCCGTGTCTTCATAGGTTTACAACTGTGCTATATTCGATTTACAAGCTGCTGAACTTTTAAAGGCATTTGCTTGTGCTGGAGTTTATTCGACGGCAGTACGCATAAAATGGGCTGCTGAGTATAAACCCACAGCAAACATGTCGGGTTTTTGTGTTTAGAAAAGCTCCAAGAACCATGGCATATCAAATCACACTATTGGGCCAGGACTTTTAGACATTTATTTGAATAAATCACTTACATGGTTCTAAATTTTAATGCAAATAATCATTTTTTTTTTTTCTTGCAAAGGTTCCGGCTGGATTCAGTGTCAGATTGATAAGTCTGAGCCGGAGCCCAGAAGGCAGACTTCTTAGTATAAAAAGTAACAGGTAAAAGCACTCTTTTGTTCCTACGGCAATACTATTCAAGTTGTGCTAAAGGGTGTTAGCCTATCAGTGAAGCTACTGAAGCCTAAAACAGCAACTCAATGCTAAACATTTTGCAGCTACCACAGATGTCCCCAAATGCTAAGCCCACATTTCAAAAGGACTTTTTTTTTTTTTTTTAAGAAGTTCCATTAATGAAACACTGGAAAGCTGAATGGGTTGAATAACATGTGGCAACAATGTCATGGTTGAATAACCTTAAAGTTGAGCTCATGCGTCTATTTATTCTATAAATTAGCAGCAAAAAAAAAAAGAGTTTTGGGATTGAAAATGTTGCTCATATATCGTTTTTGACTGAGATGTGATTAATTAATTACAGGCCCTGAGCAATTAACTTGATTAAAATTTTCAATCAGGTCCCATCACTGAACATTACCGGATGTGAATACTTTGATAATCAGCGTCTGGACGAAGACGAAGCATCTGACGGTGAATGTTTGTCAAACGTCCTAAGAGCTATACTCCCCTAATCATCGCGCTTGTGCGGATGATATTATTTTTCCTCCCTTTCTATTTTGAGGCTGGATCCTCTTTATACTAGTTCAGCCGAGCACAGCTGCGATTAACTTTAAAAGGTCATTTAAAATGCCTCTGCGATGAAACCTGGTCAAGCGTCTGGAAATGACGTATTCACCACCACCACCACCAAGCGCATACACTTCACGCCCCAATACCAACACGTGCCGATGGTGAGCAGGAATCATCCAGGCACATATATCTGCAGACACACACACACACACACACACGCACACACACACACACACACACACACACACACACACACACACACACACAATACAGGCCATCTCAAGCCAGCATCAAGATCCCTTTAAATGAGACTTACCATGTGTCCAATTGCACCTTTCTTGACCTACCTCAGACGCAAAAAGGTTAAGCCATGACAGGGTTAAAAACTTATCTGGCCTTGGTGGTCACATAACATCCCAATTACTTTAACAATCTCATGTTGAATGGAGGCGGCGGTGGTGAAGTGAATAAGGTGGGAGTAGTGTGCGTGTATGCGTGCGTGTGCGTGAGTGTGTGTGTGGAGAAGGATGGGGGTTGGGGGGGTGAGTTGCTGCGCAATGAGATGGGGGAAGAAGAAAAATACAATAGATAAAAGTCTGTCTCAGAGTAAAAGATAAGTTCTTATCTTAATCTAATGACTCCACAGCCTTAATTTGTCAGACCTGGCTCTGCCGGAAGAAAGCAGAAAAAGGCGGGTGTGTGTGTGTGTGTGTGTGTGTGTGGTTGGGGGGTGGGGGGTCGGGTTTGGGAGTGGGGTGGGTGTTTCGGAGGGAGATTTTTTTGTACGCGGTGTTAATAAGGGACATCTCTCAATTCGCGGTGAAAGAAGAAAAAGGATCATCATCAGCAGAACATTCAGTGGCAAGATGTGCTTCATTCTGTAGACGTGTTTTTTTTTTCCCGCTTCTTTTTTTTTTTTCTTTCCTACTTGCGCTAACAGTCGCTAATTAGCACCTTATCACCCTCCAAGTAGCTCCATACTGCCGAGACGCCAAGCACACTAGTATTTATAACCCAGTGACTGAGGAGATAAACAGCTCCGCGTGGCCAGTAGCCAGATCAAGAGTTTTTTTTTTTTTTGCTGTTCTTATGAAACTGTTTAGCTGCTTTACACGAGACAAAGGAAACAACGTTAATTTCCCCTGAACTTGGCGCTCCAAAGGTCACTTCGTACTCAAGTGTTCATGCCTTGACAATATGTACGTGTCATGTTTTTGCTTCTGGAAGCCAAACCTTTTCTGCTGTAATGATGCTGTTATTTTCTTTATTTGCTCTACGGGAAGAGTCCACTACACCTCAAAACTCGGCTCTCGTGGTGACACGCTCCGCGATCACACGGGAGCAACCTGACGCAAGTATAAAGAGAAAAAAAAACAAAGACTAAACAATAAACAACAGAAAAACAGGAAGGCGAAAAAAACAAAAACACGCCTCTTGAGCTGCGGTTTCTTTGGTGAGAGAAAATAGAAAGTGAGCATTGTGTGAGAGCAAATCTCAACAGATTAATTTGAAGTGCTCACTGAATTGTGATTCCTTTTAATTAATGACAAAATTAACTGCTTTGTTAATGCGTTCCTGGAGGAAATGAGCTGCCGGCAATTTCTGCGGCGAACAAAAGGAGGGCACGTCTCTCTTGACATTTATGCAAGTTTGCCGGGGTTGGAAGACGCACGGCTCGTGGTGAGCAAAATTGGTCTTGAAGGAATGCTTTTGTTCGCTGTTTGGGAGACACAAATTTCAAGAACGCCGCTGTTTTGGAAATCAATAAATGCTGGAACCAATTTAAAAAATGTTTTCATGGGCTGTTGAGGGGACATGTAAAAAAAAAAAAGAAAAAAAAAAAGATGTGACATATGTAAGGAATAAAAAAAACCCTTCATTTCATGGTCCTTTCACCTTCAACAGTGTCCATTTCCTCATGTTTTCAAATGACTTTGCTAGACTTTAGATGCAGTCAAGACATTTGACACCATCAATCATTCCCAAGTTAAGACAAACTTGGTTTCATTTAGAAACCCCAAAAAAGCTGTTAAACAAGGACCTGTAAATATTACCATGGATTATTAATGTTCAACATGGTCTGTATGTTTTATCAATGGTATTAATTACAAGCAGCTGAGTTTGGAAACGTTGACAGGATGTATTAAGAACTGGTCATGCTTTCAGCATTTGATTGCGTTTCATTGGATTAAAGTAAATATTACAATATAAAAGGAGGTTATACAATTTCTGCCTTCGGGATCTTGAATCTTTCACCATTTATTTATTTATTTATTACTGTGTTAGTACTGCTTGTTTGTTTACTTCTTGTTTATGTCGGTTTCATTTCTATTTGCTTTGTACCCAGATAACATTGAACGTTCGCACAACGTCGGCTGAACGTCGAACATCCGCTGAACGTCCGCTGAACGTCGCTGTCAACGTTCACCAAACGCCAACATGAAACATATTGACAGAGGGTGGCACGGATCAGCGCCACCTGTTGGACCCAGGCAAGGCGCATGCAGCATGTTGCCCAAGAACCTAACAACTTGGGACAGCCACAGGGTCAACACCTACCTCCATCAACAACCATGGAAAAATGATTCAAGATTATTTATAATTTGAATAAATCAAGAATAATTCTGAGTGTGGTGGTGCAGTTGGTAGCAGTGTTGCCTTGTAGCAAGAAGGTCCTGGGTTTGAGTCCCGGCCTGAAGTCTTTCGGCATGGAGTTTGAATGTTCTCCCTGATCTTGTGTGGGTGTGTTCCAGGTTTAGGTTTCTTGGTCTCTCTAGATTGCAGTCTAGTTAATTGTGCATGGATAATTGTCCTGAATATAACTGTGTTGGCCTGGCAACCTGTCCAGGGCGTAGCCCGCCTCTCTTCCAATAAATACTGGAGACAGGTGCCAGTGACTACACGAGGACAAGCAGGTGTAGAAAATGGATGGAAAAATCTTCAGAAAAAGACTGAAACCTGATGGGTATCAGAGTAGAGGGGTTTGGTTGTAAATGTGCACCATACTTTTCAGATTTGTATATGTCATTTTTGGGTTGTTTTCCTTTCACTTACCGTCTATTCAGTGCTTTGTGTTGGTCTAAAAGATAAAATACCATTGAAATGCATTCAGGTCACTGATTGTGGTATCATGAAACACAGAAATTGTGAAGAAACGTGAATACTTTTCTGAGGTACTGTAAATCTCCTTGAAGCAACTCATAAATAATAAAAATAATAATAAAAACACTTTTTATTTCTTTTGTTTTATTTTATTTTTTTTACCTCAGTCAAACCTAACACCCAGCATTCTTAGAAGATGATGAGGCCAGCAGCAGATGAGCTAATTTATGTGGCCTGAGATCATCTTGTGCGTAGGCAGCACATTAAGGCAGAAATGTATCATTAATATTATGGGCAACATCCCTGCAGTGGTTCCTAAAAACATGCTGAATTACAACGTGCCGATGACCAAAGTCAGTGTAAATCCAACCAAGACCCCGGATGAAGCTGGAGAACGAGAGAGAGCGAAGGGGGTCTGGTGGCATCCGGTCCACGGAACATTCTGGGCCGCGTTTCTCCACTCGAGTTTTAGATCTGCATCCGTACTCAGAGCAGACTCCAGATGGGTGTTTACTCAGTAAAAGCAGCACGCTGTACCCCCGGGGTGTTTAATGATAGCACACTGTGCTCTTTTAAAAGGGCAGGTGACGTGTGCAACTCCAAATTTCACCACTTTCAAGTCTTTTCTGATTCATTGGCAGAGACGTAAGCCCTTGGCAGAGGATTTGAACAACGGGCACCGCCTCGTCGAGTGTCGGCTGGCACGCGGGGATAGGGGGGTAAGCAGGCGCACGATCCGGCAAAATGTCACCTTGCGTTAGCCGTGCCTCTCCCTCCCCTCCCCTGCTTACCCCCTGTCCCACCTCCCGCTGAAAACAACAACAAAACAAACAAACTACAGCTGCATATTTCCGTACCAGGCACCGCCCTGTCGAGTGTGATGTACGCAACCAACCGGTATCTTCCCCAGCAGAGCTCAGATTGTTTTGATATTTTTATTAAGATGTCCTCAATCATAAATCACCTCAAGGGGAGTGTGTGGGGGGGTCGGTGGGAAGTGAGGCCCTTTCCCTTCCGCTCTGCATAGCATCAGATTACAAGTAGAAGACGGAGTTATCGGACGTCTCACCGCGTGTCTCCCTTCGTAACACTTCTTCCAGTGTCAAGACTTAAATTCAGATTACGTTCAAACATTAGGAGAAGGCAGAATATAATATCCATAACATTATGTAAATGGGCTTGTGTGTCACGGCTCGGACTGTAAAGCAGCTTTCTATCCTTCATCTGCTTTTATCAAAGCTTGAGGTAAAAACGGTCAGACAGGCCGGAAGCACTTCTCGCAGTGTCAGGGTGTGATGTCATATCGTTTTAAATAGGACATCACTGCGTGCTATTGTGCATCTCACCGTGTTATCGCCTCAAAAAGGGGGCACGTTAATGCGTTGTTTAGGGACAATACCGTATCCATTTGCATCACAATATGGTTTCCCTTTTTCTCTCCCTCCCTCTCTCTGTCTCTCCAGACTTCTCAGCAGCCGCTCGGCGCTCCTGACTCAGGCCCGGCCGAGGCCGAGGCCGAGGCGTTCCACCGCCGCCGCACACGTTCCCGTGTCGTGCTAACTTGCCAGTGTGCGCAAAACTGTCAGGCTCCCTTAAAGGCTCTGGATGCTATGTGTAATTCCTTTAACACAAGACTGTGCAGATATCCTTATCATTGAGGGGAATGGCGTGCTCATGCCACCCTGCATCCCGTGAGCCTGCACAAGGCAGCTGGTAATTCATTTAATTTATTCAAGCTGACCCGCAGTGTGCTCCCTCTGCCTGCGTCCGGGGCCGGGATGTACGGCTGCCTTGGACGCTTGACCGGACGACGGCGGGGTCATGTGTCGGTTTATGACAAGACAGAAAGTACAGCAGCATCCATAATCCATAACACAAATAGAACAACTTGAGTTATGATAATAGGGATAAACTTTATTTAAGCAGGTTTGTCCCACTGAGATCAAAAGATCTCTTTTACAAGAGAGACAACTTGTGGGTGATGAGATCTATCGTGGTCTTAAATATATTCAGATACTCGTGTTCTAAGTAGAGAAGCTGAAACCGTTCTTCCCTAGTTCTGTTCTGACACTAGGAACGCTAAAATTTACCAAGTCTTGAGACGAGAGGTTGTAGGCTTGTTGTTCAAAGGGGCAATATTATGTATTTTCTAGGCATATAGAACCATTTTATAGCTCAGCAGTTCTGAAGTTCTACTAGGTGTTTGCTAATGGCTGCTGGCTAGTCTGAAGGAGCTCAGCGGGGGCTGCTCTGTTCAGCGGAAGCTAGAAGCCTGGAAACTGCAGCTCCAATGAAGAGCTGTGCCTCAAAGGCGGGGCTAGGTCTGCCCAGGACCTAGCCCCGCCTCCACCCAGCTGAATAGTTGCCACAAGAGATTAAAAGATTTCTTATACAAAAAAATATCAATGGAAACACTCCAGGCATGCTTTTGATGAGGGAAAAATATTACAACAATATAATACTGCCCCTTTAAATTGAACAAAGATGAAAGATAAGGTGCTGTCAACTTAACAATGGCTTTATAAATAAAAACATGCCAGTGGTCAGTCCAGCAGACATGCAGAGACGGTCATTTTACCTTAATACATAGTGATAGAGACGGCGATGAGTTCCCATGTCATCGTCATCTGCATTTTGTCTAATCCTCCTCAACAGATAATCAAACCCAAAGCAGATCCTCCTCGCTCTCACAGCTGACCACGTCCAGCACTCTGACTTGCAGCTGAAAGTTGTTGCTTCAAAGTGAATGTTTCTCTTCCCGTTCCCAGTGTGAGGCACTGTGGGTGTGTTGCTCTGGATCTCCAGTCAGTGCAGAGCAGGAGCTTTATCTCCCCTCATGGATCAGGCCACTTATTATGAGGTGGACTCGCCTAATGAGCTACGACTCGACAAAGGCCTTGGCTTGGGTTCAATTCAATATGAGGTTTGGTTGTAATAATAAGGTCGGGTCAAGTTCTGTATCCGAGCTCGATAGGAATATGTTTTGCAAACTGACTGATGCATAGCAACGTGTGCATCTTTTATGAGCCTGTGTTTAATTATTTTTCATTTCTAGTGAATTAGATATATAACATCATGATAATCATAAAGACTCACATTGATGAAGAGAATTAGATAAACTGGAAAACTCAACCGAAGCATTTCTTATTATTTAGATTAACCTTTAATACTTTAGATAAATGTTCTGTTCTATGTATGATTGAGGTATGATTTGTAGTTTGTCTTTATAAGACAATTTAAACTTGGAGTCTAACAAAAAGACTCGCTGACCCTCAGCTAATGCCTGGTCGTATTTCAGTGGACTCCCGCCTGTTCGTCGCAGAATTTTCTGTGGACCGTCAAGTTATTTGCAGAAAACTAAGCTATTTGCTGTTTTTTATTGAAAATAAAATGCAGATTGACGGTCTAAACTACCAAGGAACAGTGCTACTTGACACACTGTTGGGGGGTGTCCTGTCAGGTGGGACGTTTTTTGTTTTTAAACCAAACATACATAAACAACTTGTAAAAGAGCATGCAGGGTCAATGCGACCCCGCTGGACAGCACACAGGGTAAAAGGCTTCCAGGGTTCAGTTGACCCCGTGGGAGGGTAAATACATTACAGCCGTCCAATATATCTGATGCAATAGCATATGCAACTGATCTTAAGCAGAGCAACAGTTTTAATGGAAATTGGAAAGCGATGCTACTTCTGGGAGGAAGGTTTTTGTGCTTGAACGTTCCACCATGACGTCTACATTCACCTCAAACTGGGTGTTGGTTAATGGCAAAGACTCCAGTTATTTGAATTCATCAATGTGTTACCTTTTATCTGTTCATTTTTAGGTTAGGAGCAAAGGTGGCGAAGGTGTTAGGAGTTTGTCTTGTAAATGGTGGGTTGCTGGTTCGAATCATTTGCTCTCTGTCTCAGTCGTTGTGTCCTTGGGCTAGACACTTCACCCTGCCAGAGGGATCAATGGCACCAGCAAGCCTCGTTTCTGTCAAACTACAGTGCAGCTCACTACCATCAGGGTGTGGATGACTATGTCGTATGAAAAGCTTTCAAGTCCTCTGGACTAAAGTGCTGTGCAAGTACATTTCGGTTCACGTGTAGAAATAAAACGTCCTGAACAAAGTCGTCTCTTTAAGTCTCTGTTGGGATTCAGAGCCGTTCTTCCCGTAGGAGATCGTAACCTTTCTTTCTCCCATTTGCGGTGAAGCCTCGCCGCCGGATGAAGGTAGAAAACAACCCGGTGGAGGTGCGTTCTGCCCACATACCCACCTGTTTCACTTCCCACAATCTGCCGCACCATGTGGACCCCCAGATGTAGCCTGCAAAATAATCCACATTCGCACAATCGTGAAAGTGTCCATCTGGCTGCGCAGGCACTCGGTAAGCCTCGGCACCACACAGGCCCGGTGGTCACTGTCGCCGTGGGATTTAGGAGAACACATCTACTCTTTGGAAAGGCCTTGAAGTGGAGGTGGTGCCGGGCTAAGAGTGACCCGGTGGTGACAGGGAGATTTGAAACAGAGAGAAACGGATCAGAAGTCGCAGGGAAAAAAAAAAAAAAAAATCACAAGAAGTGTGATTGGACTGCACTAGCTGTGCCTCAGGCTCCAGCTTGGCACCAGAGGCGCCACTCTACAGCTCCGCGTCACAGCTGCCAATGTTTAAACAATCAAAATTAAAAGTTTCCTTTGCAGAAGAGAATATTATTTCCTGTATTTTCCACTGACTGAACACAGACAGACCTGAGAAGCATTCAATGTAAACAATTTTTATTTGTTTCCTCTTAGAAAAACTTTTCCACATAATGGTTCAGAAAACATTCAACCGTTTCACAAACAGAACAACTTCCTATGCAGATAGACTAGGTAGACTGAAAGATATTGTTTTATAAAAGCAAACAATACGTGATAATATAACCCACATTTTGACATCCATCCATCAGTGGTATAGATGACACATTCACATTCACTTTGGACTCTGTTGAAATATCTTTTTTTGCAATGTGGACTGATGCAGCTTCACTGACTCTTAAAAACAAGAATTTTGTTCATTTTATCATTTTATGACTTTGGGTTAGTCCAAGTCGCTCTCTAAAGTAATCCATTCACTTACAAAAAAAAAAGAAAAAAAAAGCAATGTTCCTGTGGACTGAAGGCGTGCATCATTTGGAAGACCACGTCATTCCTCTGATGCATCCTTTAAATGTCTGAGGATTTTAAGGAGCTGACTTAAAACTTCACTCATTTGCATAGACATGCTTTTTAATCTAATTTTTGCAAAAAAAAAAAGAAAAAAAAAACTGTGTTTATTCAATCAGTTCTTTAATTTAAAAAATAAAAACAAACCAAAAAAAAAAACTCAAGCTCCTTCTTTACCAGCTTCTGTTTAGCACTGCAATGGTTGCCAAGCGACACAATATACACCAAAGTAAGGGCTGGAAGAAATTTACATCCTGGTCAACCAGGTAGGCCGCATCCTTCAAGGGATTTAACCCCTGAAACAGGACACATCCTACTAATAACCCAAGACAGTTAGCTTCAACTTCCAACCTTCCTTGCATCAGAAGTATCTTTTTAACCCCAGTTTAGTGGTTAAAAAAGTAAAGAATACATTGATAAGCCTTAAAGGCTTGAACTGTGCAGATACGTTGTTCCCATTTGATGGATAACGACATATCCCAACGTCTGACCTGTTGCACTGTGCTAGGCTAAGCTAATACATTCCTTAAGTATTTAAGTGAAGGCTGAAGATCAGCAGCTACGCCCACCAAAAACTACGCAGCAGCTGCTGACGCCTTCGCTGCTGCGTGAAGATAATCTGGAGCGAATCTGATGATAATATAACATGAGGGCGACTTGTTAGCACTTTTCTGTCTGTCTCATAATGGTTTGTGTTTCCTCGGCTTGTGTCTCTCTGGGAAGCGTTCCTCTCATTTGTGGGGCAGCAGCGGGACAGACGTTGCTCTCGCCCCCGTCCTCGTCACCACTTCACGGGCTATTCAATTAGCACAAGAAGCATGGGAGATGGAGCCATAATGGAGCTGATGAGATGCACAAGGACAGGTGACACTAATCAGAGCGGCGCCCCATTGTCTCTGTGTGGGCATCATTAAGGAAAGAGAGCGATTTCAGGCTCTTTTTTCTCCCTCTTCGAGCACGCACACACTTGCTCTCTCTTATCATCGGCTCGCAACTCGTGCAAATGTGCTCTCTGAACAAAGTGTGAGGTGAGTGGGTGATGCTGCTTTCAGCAGACGGCACCCAAAAGAGTGAGGTTTTTTGTGAGGTCCTTTTTGATTCAGAAGACGACGAGGCATTCGCTCTTCACCGCGTCCGGGTTCTTGTCGTCTCCTCCTCCGGTTGACATTTGACCCGCCGCAGGTGACGCATTGGATCTTTCCCAGCTTTCCCCCCGTCTGCTTCTTGGCTGAACGGTGAAGGAGCTCCTCTCCGCCTGCCGGTACCGACCGCTGAGGTAACTCGACAGGCACCTGGGAAAACAGCAGGGACAAACCATCACCGTTTCCACAGGTCCCACTTTAACGGCCACAACTTTCAAAGCATTTTCAATCGGAAAGACAATAAAACGTGACATTTGGAAGGGCTTGCAAAATCAGAAAGGTGGTGTAAATTTTTATGTCACCTAATTAGTAAAGAGACTCCACCTGTGTTTGATGTGATCTCAGTTCTTTGCCCAAGAACATCAATGAACAAATAGAAAGACGAAGACCATGGAACACTGCAGACAGGTCAGGGATAAAGCTTTGGAGAACTTTATAACGATACTTTGTGATATATTGTTCAAAAGAAACCTATTTATATCTGTCAGTAACTCTATAAAGCTTTCATGGAGCCAGAAACACATAAACTGCTCTTGGAAAACATTCCCATATGAAACAGGTTTTTTCAAGAGCCTCTTATGTCCATCATTAAGCTGCACACAGTAACTGCATTTAGTCGTGTGTTTGAGTTTACTGGCATTTATTGATGTTCTTGTGGAGCAAACCAAAAAAAAAAAAATATTGTCAGTTTTATTTTTTATTCACCGTCAATAACTGCGGTTTATCACTAGAACTATAAATCAAAATTCTTATCAGGATAAGAAGTTGTTCACGATAAGCGATAAACAATACGATAAAAGCCGACCCGCAGCGGACAGGACCGTCCCACTGGGACAGTTTCCTCCTCTGCTAAGACTGTAGGAGGGTTCAGGTATGAATAAACAGAAAGTGAACCAAAGACACAAAAACTTCTTGTAAAAGAAAAAAAAAATGCATTTGTGAGAGAATTTTTAGAAATCTCATCCACACAGACACGTCTTCCTTCTGTTCTGCTGGTTTCCATTTCCCCTGTTCCTCCCCAGAATGTGGTTTTACATCGCTTAAGCCCCAGCAAGGCAATGCATTTCTGTCTAATTAGCCACATTCAAAATGAGATCAAATGACTTTATTAGTGGAACAACATAATCCTAATCTTATTAATAAGAGTATTTCCTCTTATTAAGAGGGTCTTTAGAGTGTTTGGGAGACTCCTGCTTTAACTTGCACGATGTGGCCATTCAGTTGAACTTAACCATGTCTAACCAAATATTAAAGGAACCTGTTGCCATTTCATGCAAAGTTTCTGTAAAGTGAATCAGTCCCGTTGTGCACGGTGATCTTCGTTTGCTTTGTACCTTGAGATTGAGATTTGGAGGTATTTCATTTGCTTAAAACAAGAAAACCAATCAATAATTCTCAATACCGACTGATATGATGTTTTTCAGCCATATTGTTCTGCCCTGCACTGCTTACTTAACTTATGGCCTAAAAACTAAGGCAGTAAAATCAGAATTAAAGTATGCAGCGTTCACTTCAAACGATCATTAAAGTTAATTAGTCGGGTCGGATCAGGTTGGACGCTTCAGCTCTGATCTGAACGACACTGCTTGGCGCCAGCACCAATCAGTGAAAACAGACGAATGTCCACTTGACACCAACAGTACTGGTTTGAAACAGTGGGGGAAAAAAAACAACGTCCGACTGTCTTGCATAAAACACGCACTGATAAAGGGTGAGGAAAATGATTGCGCGGTCGCTTCCAGAGTCACAGCATCCGCGGCGGAGAAAATCCGTCTTCAGTCGTGATAAAAGAGCCCTGTGCCATTCATGCTGCTGCATACTAACTATCTCAGCAATCAGTTCATTATCATTAGGTCTATGTGACTGATGGAAGGGCTAATCGTGATAGCTTGACTCCGAGGTGGTCGAGCAGCAACACTTTGTATCATTTCCTGCAATCAGCAGCCACTTAATATCAAGACATACACCTTTCAGTGCTGCCTGGCACCCTGATGGAAGGCCGGCCAAATCAGGACTCATTATTTCCAGCCGGACTATTTGAACTATGAGAGTTAACATTTTAATTTAATATTTTTAGGAGCTGGAAAGCTCAGTGGACGAAGGCAGAGAGAGAGAGAGAGAGAGAGCGAAAGAGAGAGAAAAAAAACTCCCCCGGTAGATTGAGAGAATGGATAACCTCGGCCCACATAGTAATTGGCTGCAGAGGCAAATCAATGGCCTGCATCAGAATTGAAGCATTCTGCTTGTTTACAACATCTATCATTTGTTCTTATCAAGCGTGATCAGAGCAATTTTCCCTCCCTTAATATAGGTTTGATGGCACAAAAAAAAGCTCAATTCTCCCAGAATTGGAAAACACATTTCTTGCGCTTTGTTTGTAACTAAACTGTCAACAGATAAGAGAGTCCACAGTATCAACTCGGCGGGGTTGGGAGGAGGACAGGGGGGTGATTCATCTTCCAATTGCGCTCCTGTGTTTTCCTCTGGAACAGCTGGAAATATAGTCCCGAAGAGGAGCCTTTGCTTCAGAGCGTTTCCGTGCCGAGTCGGCTCCGACTCACAAGGATGTGCAGTTGCCACTTGGAAAAGGCTCCCATATATATATATATATATATATATATATATATATATATATATATATATATATATATATATTGCTCTTACACATCTAGAGAAGGGCGACTCGTCCTCAGGCAGCTCTCCAAACTGCTGGAGACAGTAGCGTGAGGTGAGAGAGCAGTGTAGGCCACTTTGTATCATGTCAGCGCTTGTGCTTAGACGCCGTCTCCACAGTGTCCCTTGTCACCAATCACATCCTTTTAAACCACCCAGGGAGCTCGACGCCACCCCACCCACGCACACACACACACATACACACACGCACACACGCACGCACTCCTTATCTGTCAATGCCGCTTAAATAATGTAATTAATGACTTAATTAACATTTCCATAATCTATTTTAATAAATCTAACACGGCATAATGAGAGTTTCTAACCTCCGGGCGGTGGCATATAAAAATTCACAGCGCGGCGCTGCGCGGTCAGGGCACTGTCTCAGCACCACACACTCTCACCATGACAGCAAAGAAAGGAGAGGGCGCATATTGTGTGACAGCCTTCCGAAAGGCGGTTCCAGGCTGACAAATGTCATGTGACTCGGTGAATGTGTCCACTGGGCGACCTGCAGCGGGAAGAGGAGGGCGAACCGAAGGAAGGAGCGATTTGAAGGCACGCGAGCGGCCATGGCAAAAGAGAAAAAAATGATAAAAACTTGCCGATCCCGGAAACTGAAGGAATGAGACGTTTTATTCTGAAAGAACAGAGTTGGTTTTTTTCATTTTTTTAAATGTAGGTAAACAGTAAATAGGAGTCTTTAATGTAAAGTGGAGTCTATGACATTGAAAATTTAAGATGAAATGAAGAGAACTTATCCACATACAGACATCAAATGTAAGGTTAGCATAGCATGTTTACTTTTTAATTACAAAATAAAAACAACTAAAATCATATAAAGTTGTGTAACTTTGATAAAGAATATTTAAAAAAAAATATTTGTTCAAAATATCACTATGTTGTGGCTGTAAAAAATCAAACAGATAATCTGTGAGCAGAGCTAACTAGAAACAACCAATCACAACCAGGAGGCGGGTCTTAGCGCTGTCAATCACTCTTGCATTCATTCCGGTTCTGATCTGGATCTTCCTGATAGCATAGCATCAGTAAGAAGCTATGTTAATTTGCATAGCAACCGATTACAGCAGATAAAATGTTTTCCTGTACAGGGAGTACACAAGGATGATTGACAGCACTAAGCCCCTCCTCCTGGCTCTGATTGGTTGTTTTTGTTTGGGCGCACCTCTTCAGATGTCATTAGCTCAGGGAAGAGCAGGAGGAGATAGATCTCTGGAATTAGCATCTTAATTCAACTGTAGCATTACATAGTTAGCACTACTAGCGTAGCGGTCTCCATGCGTAGACCTGCATGTTTTCTTTGAGGTTTCCAAAACCCTGCCAACATTTCTGAATCTCATGTTTCATGAAACTCGGGGATTGAAAACTCAAAAGATTAAAACCGGAAAAACTTCTGGTTCTAAAGCCTAAAGTGATGTCGTCCAATCAGGTTTCCCTCTGACATCTAATGCTGTGTTTTCTGAATTTAAAGTTTGTTGATCTTTGAGAATTTCTTCTTGCATCATTATGTCACTGAGACTTGAAAATGTTCTAAAAACAATAATATTTATCGCAATAACTTCTGGGACAATTTATCATTCAGCAAGAATCGCTATGGCGACAGGCCTACTGTTGCTGCGTTCTTCACGTTGTCGTTGCGTTTCGTGATTTGTAGATGCGGTTTGAACTCAAGGGCCACCGCATGTACGAGTGGAGGACATGAGCAACAGCGAGGCATTGTGGAGGGTTTGCTTGTTGATCCCGCTCTTGTCCTCCTTTAGGAGATTAGAAGGCGGAGTGACGGGTGGGGGTCATGGGGTCGTGGAAGGAGGGGCCGCTCCTTACAAGGCCTCACAAACCCCGGGGCCGACGTGTGATTGAGATACACACTGACAGGGGGCAGCAGGAGGCTGGCACATCCCAGGCAGTACGAGCAGCACGCGGGGGCCACGGAGTCTTTAAAGACCACCAATCCTAATGAGGGCGCCCACCAACCCGCCCTATTATTCTGGTAATAACACAACAAAGCATCAGTCAGTGGAGAAACCTGTGTGGAGCGCTTTATACGGAAGAGTTTCCACCCCCTGAATCCTGAGGCTCTGCTCTTTTCCTCACAAGAAACTCAATGTTTTTTGTTTTTTGTGCTTTTTTTTTGTCACCGATTCTTACAAAAATAGGTGTTTGCTTTTCTAACCACGGCTCATCCTCGCCGCGCTCTGGGAGTAGAATACCTGCGGAGGAGAAGTGCCAAGAATGTGGCCTGTTGGAGGTGGCTGAACACGCTGTAAACAAACCCGTTTCCTGTCATAAAATTACAGCTCATTAGCAGCGTGGACAAGGCCTTCAACAACATAATGATGCAGAAGCTCTCCACCGCTGCCACCGCATTTATTAATTACCAGCTGACTTGCCGCATTCCTCGCAAAGGCAGTTAATAGGCGGAGAAGGAGAAGTTATGGGCCTTGTTGAGTTAATTACAAACAGCCTCTCTTCCTCCAATCTGAGACAAAACACCGAAGGAAGGACGCACGCACGCAGAAGACAACTTTTGGTTTCGCCGCCGGCGCAAGAAGCGGTTGCAGTTTGTCTGAAGGTCCTCTCTGCTGTTACAAAAAAAACAACAAAAACAAGAGAAAACATTAACTGGGGATTCTTTTTTTCACAAAGAGCGCCGCTTATCTAAATCTCGGCTATTGCTTGTTGCGGGGAAAGGTGGAGAGGTCACAACGAAAACATAGGTCGATTTTCAAAAACAAGTATAATGAATTGAAGTTCTAAGTATCCTGACTGAGTAACTGAGAGTACGGCAATTACTGATTACATAAAACTGTTTTGTTTTTCTCCCTCTCTCTCTCTCTCTCTCTCTCTCTCTCTTTTAATCTGATTACGGCGTCCACCATATGTTGCTTTTCTAATCAGAGAGTAGATATCTAATGTAATATTTACGAGGCGGATGTTAATAAAAACAGACTGTTCATTTACTAATGGTGTACAGTACAGCAGGCATCAATCCAATTAGCAATATCATAATAAGGGAAACGCTAAAAATAAAGCGGAGGGGGCGATGCTGTGGCTGCGGGTCAGAACTAACAAGTTTTTACAGTTCTTTGGATGAGGGAGACATCATGTAAACATAAACACACGTGTTATTAATAAGTGTTCTTTGCATAAAGTGTAGCTAGGGAAAATGAATTCCTGATAATTGATTAGAGGTGTAACAGGAAGGGATCGCTCTACATTAAAACATTGTCTTTCTTGCCAAAGAGAAGTCTTTCTCGCAAAGCACTGATTTATGTGTGTGGCTTTTTGTCTATTAAAGTAATTGTGAGCTTGCATTAGTTTGAAGGCATTGTTTTAGGACTTTTATTTTGAAGTAAGAAAGGAAGCAGCTTTTCGGTTGCACGGCAGCTGCAAAAACCCTTTCAAGGCCTCCTCCAGCATCTTACACCAACTTTATTCAAATACTTTGGGTAATCAGTAAAATAAAACATCATAGATAAGATTAAAAACTGTTTGCGGAGTCTGGAAGACATTTATGTCGGCAGACATGAAGAAAAGCGTCTGACTCTGATTTGAGTTACATCTACACCTGTGAGTGAGAAAAGAGAGAAACACAGAGAAGCAACGCCTGACTGAACAGCAAGAATCAAACTCTGGACCTTGTTGCTACCAGATATCTCATCCCTTCATTTCAGCTTCCAAAATAATTTAAAGCAGCTCACAGTAAACACTTGACTTCACTTTATTAGCAACTTTAGCTGCTAGTAAAGTTAGTTGGTAACCGTTCAGCCCGAGTCTGGACTGCAGTGTTGCAGTCAAGGCCACGTAACCCGAGACCAAGTCAAGACCAAGACCAGAGCCCTGCACTACCTGAACCAATAACATGTGATATACGATCAATATTACTGATCAAATTGATACGAAAGACTCACATTCCCTTGAAAACACCTAGATATTAAACACTTAGAGCTGAAATAAATGTAACCAATATTAAAAGCAGAACAAACTCTTTCTTCTGCTTATCTAAAAAGATCAAATGCCCTGGGCATTTTCCCATATCAGAAGTCATGAAAACAAAAATGACCATTCTTAATTTTCTCAAAGCGATCTCTCATCTCGCAAGTTGAAAGTGTAATTACACCTATATTTGTACAATTAGAGATATAATAGTTTTGTGCCTTTCATTATAATTTATTTTAATTTGTTGTGACTTTTTATTGCCTGTTTCATTTAGTTTTAATTATTTTTTAGAGTGGGCTTGTTGTTTTGTATGAGTTAAATATTTTTTAGTTTTTCCATACTTTGTCTCATATTTAGGTGCAGAATTCAAAAAGGTCAAAGTATTAGATTGACGGAAATTGTCCAATTTGCAAATTACAGTCGTAATTTGCCAGCAGCTGTCGTAAAGCTATCAGTACCAAAAGCTAATAAATAAGTTCAAAAACATAAAAACAAAGGGCATCATATTTATGACTTCAGTATGTTTTAGTTGGTTGTAGCTCCTGCTTTTCCCTGTTAATTACAGTTTCTATTTATTTCAGGTAATGGAAAGCTTTTCTCAGTTTCAGTCTTGGTTATTTGGTTAGCTTTGGTTAGCTGTAATAGCCTTGGATACTGTATGACAAAATACTCACATGACGAGCAGCAGCTCCGTCAGGAAGCCAAATAGGGCCGCTGCCACTTTAAAGGTGATGGGAGGTGAAGGGTCATGGAAGGCCGTCATCAGGCTGTGGACCACAAAAGGCGCCAGTCCCATCAGAAGCAGCGCGGTGATCAGGACGAGCCACATCTTCCACTGGGAGCTGACCGATCGCCATGGAGACGTCCTCTGCAGCTGGTACTGGAGAAGAGAGCAAGAGAGGGATCATCACATCATCACATCATCTCACATGTCTGATTTCACTAATCACCAGAAACTTTGTGAACTAAAGGAAGAATAACAAAAAAAAGTTTAAAATAATCATAAGAAAATGTTGTTAAGTTCGGGAGCCAATTTAGTTGGGCTCAAAAATGTAGCTTCAAATGATTTTTTTGTTTTTTGTTTTTTTTGCTGTTAACTTTGTTACCATTAACAAAATGTTTTCTAGTTGCTTTATCAGCTCCAACATAAAAGCTCCTTTCCCAAAGTTCACACTGCTTTTAGCTTTTGTCACATTTTATCACAATTAAATGTATTTCCATTACATTATCTGGATTTTATCATATTAGGAAGAGAAAAAGATTCCAGAAATTCTCCCGAAAAAAACATGGACATTTTCGAGTTTGAAAAGTCAAAAATGTTTGTGTTTTCAAACTCAGAATTGGTTTTTTTTTTTCAGAAAAGTTTCAGAAAAGTTTTTTTTCTTGAAAAAAGTAAATACCGGTAATTGACTTGTGGAGCTAAGAAATTATCTTTTTTTTTTTTTTTTCTTTAGAAAACGTCCAGACTTTTTGGTGCAAATTTACTCCTTTTTTTAACATCTGCAATGGATGGACCACACCACCATAGGCCCAAAGTATGCCACACTGTTTTATTTTAGTATTGAAAACCACGTGTTATTTTCATTCTAATGTGCAATTATGTTCCTCACTTCATTGGTCTCTCACAAAAATATCAACTCAAGATTTGTGTTTGGAATATAAAAATAATATAAAAAAATATATATACAGAGATGTGCATACTTTAGCAACATTAGTTCTTTTTAGCTTTCTACAGCTAACAGATCTAAGATTATAATAATAATCAATTTTATTTTTTCAAACTGAGATCTCAAAGGCCGCATTCACACAATGATGATGGCAAACTGCCGGACTGCAGCCAATAAATATGCTAACATTTTTTTGGCAGTTAGCTGTTAGCAGAAGCTATTTACATTGAAATGTTTGCCGTTTATGTCCATAAATCTACTGTCACTTCAAGTCAACTCCAATAAGCTGTAAACAGCTGATAGATCTGGAAACACATTAGAAATAGTGACTGATTTATCTTTTAATTTAACCCTCTCATTTAGAAAGTTTACAAAACTGAGAAATTACAGGCAGAGATTTTTATTAAACTACTAAACGTATCGCCTACCTATTTAAAGAGTGCTTTGCACAAATAGCTCCAGACCATTGGCCGTCTATATTCCCACAAAACTTCAAACATCCAGTGCTCTGCAGCTTCAGACAGTAAACATGCTGCGAGTTACAGAGCTAAAGTGGAATATAAAGTTCCTATAAGACGACCTCCTGTTCAATGTAGCATGACTCCACGGTAATAAACCCCAGTCGGAATAAATTTAAACTAACACAGCTTTCACTTTAGGTTTAGAACTGTTACATATAACACTAAAAAAAAGCAACAACACAAGAATAAAAACACATACTCATGCATAAAAAACACTAAAAGATGCATGCAGTCATTAAGCCCGCCTGCAAACACTGCCTTAAGTCCTGGGCAAATATGGCTTTGCTCTGGAGACAAACCAAACCACTTAAACAATGTTTGATTAGCGTCTGGAATTCATCTGCAAATGCACACTCGCCTCAGCCTCTTTCATGGCGGCTATTCATTAATTAGATTCTTTGTGCAACTGAGCTATCCTCAGTGTTTAAGGTTACATCAGGCCCCACTAAGTGGCTGGCTGATAACAGAATGCATCCATCTTCATTACTCAGGCTGCTGTGTCTGGGCTTGCTCCTCCAGCAGTGCTCTGTGTCAGTGGGCTCTGAAGAACTCAAACATTTCATCGCACACGGATACTGAACTTTTTGGATTTGAGTCACTCTGACTAGATTAGCGGACTGCAGTTTTTAATTCTTTTGAAGTTTCTTGGTTACATTTGGAGGCCATGCAGGCTTATAAACAGCGGCATTGTGTGCAGGTTGTTAGAAAAGGTGTCGTCCTTCTAAATCAGTGCTTCTCCAACTTTTTCAAGTTATGAACACTCGACCCGTCGAACAAACACTCACGGACCACCTCACTTAAAACTGCCACTGCAACGACACAACATCTTAATATGCAACCTGAAATAAAGAGTGGAATCTAACAGTTTCCTTTCAGCCCGGCATGAATGATTTTATTTTAGGTGTTACAGATAATCAGTCAGCAGGGGGCGCAGCGCTGCTCGCCGTCTCATTGCTGTCATATCTCCGCCAGGGCTAACTGGGGGGGAAAAAAGTCAAATTACTAGGTGACAAAAACTCATTCATTACATCCTGTGATCATTCATTCATATTGTTAAACCAGTAACACTCCCACTGCGAGCCAGTTCCTTGTTCTTTGGGTTGGCATAACAGGAATTAGAGAACTAAACGGAAAACCTTCTTAATAGACCAACAGCCAAAAGTCATGTAACCAATGATATGATTACAGTTCAAACTTTATGTGACATTATGTTGCTTTGATTGGTCGATCTTTTATAGGAGAACCATAACTAAAATTATGAGCAGGATAACTTATTTCTGTAAATAAATGCATAAACTGTAACCCCAACTCATTACCATCACCACCAGTGTGTGGAGCATTACTATAAAAATTAAATGCCTAACAGGTTTTAAAAAGTTGTAAAGCACAAATAATTGCATGGCGTTCCAAGAAAGAGAATTTAAGGAGGTGGAAGGAGTTTGTGGGGGACATTATGTATTTTCCAGACACATACAGTCATTTACACCACAATCAAGTAACTGTTACCTTCAGTCGTTGTGAAAATGCTGCATATATATATATATATATATATATATATATATATATATATATATTTCATCTCTCTCTCTCTGTGGTCTTCACCTTTCAGGCGAAGGTGAAGACCACAGTGGTGCCTGTGGTCATCGGGGCCCTCGGGGCAGTCACCCCCAAACTGGAGCAGTGGCTACAACAGATCCCAGGAACAACATCAGACATCTCAGTCCAGAAATGTGCAGTCCTTGACACAGCCAAGATACTGCAGGACCCTCAAGCTCCCAGGCCTCTGGTAGAGGACCCGAGCTCAGAGGATAAGAACCACCCCCGGTGGGTGAGAAGGGAATTTTTTATTTTATTTTATTTTTTTTATATAAAAATTTTATATAATTTATATAATTTTATATTATATTTTTTTTATATAAAAATTCCCTACCATTTATATATATATATGGCAACTTAAAAGATTTTTGACTTTGTGGAACATCCACCTGTGACGCCTTGAAACTGATGTGAAATTGTCATAAAATGAAGTCCTTGGCTTTTCTAAAACCCTTTAGTTTCATTTACTGGATCTGGTGAAAAATGCCATCTGACTTTCAGACATATTTGAGATTTTTGATAGACTGCAGCGGGTAACATTTTCAAAACAAACCAAAAGCAAACCAGATAAAGGCCGGCCACAGAGGGGCCAACAACTGACTGGATTTTCATGTTTGTTTGAAACAAAAATTCATGTATGTGAATTTCTCTGAACATGGATTAAGTGCTGTGGTGTTTTTCAGTATGTTTACGGCATATTGCCATGGATTGGAGTTGTTCAAAATTCAAACATTTGAATTGGGCTGCCAACCAGCACGCTTTAAAAAAGACTAACCCTGGTTCCAGTGAGTGTTGCTGGTCATGTGGTTGATTGCAGTGGGGAAATTTAAACTTGGGCGCCAAAGAACATTTGTTGTGCACGTAGCGCACATTCATCAGCCGCCGACTGGGTTCTACAGCATCTGATTGTCACAGAGATCGTCCCGGGATGCAGCTCGGACCAAACAGGTAACATGTTCGTGTTTCTACAACCACACAGAAGTGTTACAGATAATGTTTTTCTCCTGAATTGCTGTTGCCTTCCGGATATCTTGGAGGAATGTTAAATAATGTTCAATGCTGCATTTGTTTAAATGATGGGTCAAAAATTCTGGCTGTGACTTTTTGGGGATGGTACTGTCTCCCTTTTGGTTTCATAGTTTGACAGCTGCTGTTCATTAATTATCTGTTTTCGTGTGTGTGTGTGCGTGTGCGTGTATGTGTGTGTGTCTACTTCTGGACGAAGAGGGACTTATGTGGAAATATGCAGAAATTGTATTTGGGTTGACCAGCTATTAATATTGATTGTACATAGTGACCCACTTTTAGAATATGTGGATTTAAATAATCCCAATACAGATGCTTCACTCCTCTATTGATTGATTGGTTTAGTCTTTAAAGGTCAAAGTCACAAAACATGAGTGTGTAAACAAACAGTGTCGAATTTTAAATTCATCCAAGGCTTTTGAATTATGGTTTGACTCTATGACAACCGTAACTCATACAACTGCTATCAATATACAGACGACAGGTTTTACCAGCAAGGGTGAAAACTCAAAAATTTCACATAGCAGTGAATATACTAAACATTGCTATTTTGTTTCCCCTGATGTCCTGACTGATGCCTTGATTCTGTGCAAAAACGCAGTTCTTCAAATTTCTGGAAACAATTTTCTTTTTCCATTCAGGGTAACATAAAACGATCAGAAAGCAACAGGCTGCGTCCTTACTTGTGCAGCTCTAATTTACTGATTTGGCCTTGCTGTCACTGAAAGAGGCTCTGATGTGTGAGACAGCACCACATCTTTTCAGGAATGTCTAAAAAGGTTAAATTGCTTCCTGGAAAACGCATTTTAAATACAAAAGACAATATAAAGGTTCAGTCCAGGTAGAACGTTCACTTCATTTAAATGTTTTTTTTTTTATTCCAAAGTTGTCAGTAACTTTGCAGTATTTTTCTCTTTACAAATAATTTAAAAGGGGGATATTATATAAAATTGACTGGTGTCAGGTGATGCAAATACATATCTCTTTCAATATATACAGCATTTTCATCATATTTTCTTGATTTTGCAATAACATACCACGGCTATTATTGTCTGGAAAACACATAATACTGTATCTGTCTTTTAAAGAGGTCATGGGCATTGATGAAAGGAGTTCAACTGTTTACCTCTTCAGTTGGGTTAATCCACTTGGTGAATAGCTTTAAACCATTATTTTACATTATATAAAAATACATCGTTTTTCCCCGATCTGTCTGATATTAAATAAGATTCAACTCTTCTTGAAGTCTTTTCTTTTCTGTCCTCGGAAATTAGTTTTGTCTTATTTCAAGTGAACTAAGACATTTGCACTAGAAAGTAGAGCAAAATGACTTGATAATATTTAGTGTTTTTTCAGGGAGGAAAAAGGAGGAAGTTTGTAAGTTTGGGGTGGGAGGGAGGGACTCTGCTGCAAGAGGGACTGGTGCACTTCACAAAACAGTCGGCATAATGAGGAAAGAACATGGAAATATTGAAGATAAACCTCAAGACCTTCACCACAAAGCAAAAGCTTGGGCACAAATCGGTCTTTCAAATACATAAATACCCTCATAACTCCGCCACATTAGTCATAGTGACATAAGAACGACAATGTCAATGCTTTAGAATGAAATTTCTTCTTTTGAATTACACATTTTGGTTTGCTAACCTTCTACAGTTAGAGAAAATGAGCAAACATGAGAATTTGAGTTCATAATGACCAGGCAGTCTGCTGCAAATAAGGTCAAAGCTGTAGTGGCTACATACGAAGATTTTAAGCAGAAAACGTTTACAGTCCATGTTGAGCCAGAAAAATACGGTGGACGAGTCGCTAAGTGAAGGACAAGGGCTAAAGGCACGTCAACCGGTAAATAAAGGTGCTTTGCAGGAAAACAACCCCTCCCTTCCCCAAACACACACACACAAAACACAAAAAACAAAAAGCCAAACATAAAAAACACGAGATTCCTTGAAGTTGTAAATAAAATCATAGAAACATGAGGCATAGTCACATAAAAAGTTAAAACGAAAATTGAACAAAAGACGAAAATCCCTGCAGTAAGAACATGATGGAGACCAATCATTTGAGCAAATTGTACAGAACGAGTGTTTTAAACTTTTACACATGTACCACAATTATGTGCAGAACTAAAGTGGGGAACTCTATGTTCTGCCTCGCAACCTTTAAAAGTTACACATAAAACAAAACCAGAAAGACACGCATGACGAGGATGGATAAATCAGAATATGAGGACTCTGTGCTATCATTAAAGTGGGGGAACATTACTGTTTCTCACTGGAATACAGTGATGTTTGATGTTTTCAAAAAGGCATCATCCAAATTTAAACCTGCAGCTCTGGAACATCTAACCAAATAAGACCAGGACGAAGCCTCGATAAATGCCGTAGGAGTCTTTATGGCAGCAAATCTGACCATACTGGATTACCGAAAACACCTGTTTTCAGCACATACTAAAGCTATGCTACATGCTGCACAGTTTCCACTCATTAGCATTTTAAGCAGCAGACTGAAGCAGTTATAAGAGTCCATAGAGTCCAGTTGCCTGTGACTTATCCAAAGTGTCAGTATATGCTAAGCAGAATCCAGAAATAGCACCAGTCAAGTAAATGTCCTTTATTTTACATTTTACTCTTCTGTTTTTATTTTATAAGAAATTGTTCTGTTGCACTATTTGCTCTTAAAATCAAAAGTAAGCAAAATAATATTCCACCCAGCAAAATAAAGGAAGCCCATTCTAGAACTTTTGCCAAGAAAAACAGGAACACTATCAGTTTCTTTTACTTAAAAAATAGACCTCATTCATATCCTCAGGTGTAACCATGGGTTACTCCATCAGCAGAGACAACAATACACCCATCTCTTTGGTCTCAGCTTTAGCAAACCCTGGCTCAGCACTGTAGGAAATGGGGACACATCTGCTAATTTGCTTTTGCTAACTTTTCAAAAATGTTCACAGAATCCAGCTTCCACTGAATTAATTTGTCAGAAAAATTCTAAAGTAATGATTTACTTGGCTGTTTTCCAGACTTTCAGTTGAATAAAGTTTGACCTCTGTGTTGAAATTCTGGTTATCGACTGTTAAGAAACCTTCATGCTCTTGACATATTGTGTCAAGGGCAAAATAAGTCTTATTACCTTGATATCACACATGTAAGTCTACCATACCATATACCCAAGAAAGTATTTCCTGTTACGTCTAACTACTTACAAAGATCCATACTGTGCCTGCAGTAGTGCAGATCTGGAACGCTTTATTCTATTCTGTTTTGGTGCTTAGTAACCTTTAACTGGCTCTTATGGGCATATCGACAATCTCTTGTTAGATCTCCTGGTTTCAGGTGCAACATAAATTAACTGTGTAATGTGGAAATGCCAGGCCGCTCCTGAGACTCCTCTGTCTGTCTCCCGAGTACATGCCGTTTGTTTGCTAACATCAGGGATGAAGTTCCACTTGGACAAGACCAAACTCGAAAGTCTATTAACTTATTGAGATTAAATGCCTGATGCCTTTCCTTCCCATTTGCTCCCCTCAGCCCGCGTGGCCACTTCTCCTGACCGGCAGTACACCTCCAAAGCAGAAAGGTGATTGATGAGACCCATCAGGCCGCTCGAAATCTCTCCTCTCATTAGACTCCTTATGCATCTAAGCAGTTTCAACACACAGGGGGAGTTGAAAGCAGGGGGTTGGGAGCAAAAGGTTCATCCGTTATTTGACTCTTCAGATGATAAGTACCCTTACTAAAACTTTACCCCACGTATTAATGGAAGTTCATCTGAACTCTTTTGGGGTGGAAAGGCGTAGGATTTCTACTTCCTGTGTGTCATGGCTGGTGAATGCTCTGTTTCTAAGCGGTTCCATGACGGTGGCGGTGGATCCTCTCACTGACGATTCCCTCGATGAGGGAAGGTACGTTGGAAAGACGAAAAGGAAAAAAGACTTAGAAAATTTATGTATACACACCCACCACTAACAGATGTACTCAATCGCATTAATGCAAGTGCTACACATTATAATGAACTAATTGCCCAGGGAGGCTGGATTCACCACAGTTTCCTGGTGATTGCATCGCTGCAAATAAAGTGAGGTTCCAGCGCGTCCAGATAAATAACCTCATTTTATCTGACAATAACTAAGATAAATAGTCTGAACTGGAGTCCTTTATTGAGCTTGTGCTGTAGCTGTTTCATGTTTCCTTTTCAGCCTTTACCCCTTTAGGATTTTATTTTTTTTCCAGGCAACAAGTTTGATGAATCTACCAGAGTTTGTTATGAGTAATTCAATAAATAATAATCCAGCCATGTGAATTGGGTATGGAATATTGAACTTTCATCAGTATGACTAGGTATGAAAAACAGAGTGTGATAAAGCTGCCTCTACTGCCTCAAATCTAGGAGTTTCCCAGCCTTGAAAGGATCGTCCACCATTATGAAACAGAAGCATTTTACACCCTTAATTGCAACATACACACAAACACAATATGAAACATGGTACCATTAGAAGGGACATGCATGCTTTACAGACATAAAAGGACCTTTTTCAGACAACCTGCTTCATTTTGTTATGTTTTGACCCACATATAAAGTGTTTTAACTGTGCTGAGCTGTAATTACAAATGTGTGCAAATCCTTGTCGCTATGCGGCTACTATCTGAAAAAATCCCAATTTCACAATTGTGGTGTTTCCATTAAATAAAAAAATGCATTTAAAATCACATGTGAATAAGCTTGTTCACATAATAAGACAGTGAGACTCATGGTGACGACAAATGTAAACACTTTTGAGATATATTCATAGTTTAGTCATGGCGCTAGCGCTCATCATATATCGACCATTCGAGGAGACGCTGGCGTCTTATTGAGGCGATGGAGCAACAAGCCCCGCCTACTTGAGAGCGGCGATGTATGCGGCGTCCTGGACAAATTGTAGTCGCCGATTTTAGAGAAAAGCTACGGAGTCAACACTTTCGAATGACAAACTCAACTTTTGATGATGCACATTGTCCAAATAAACACCTTGCTGCTGTGAACAAACAACCTCAAAAACTTTTTTTTTTATCAAAAAACTTGAGTTTTTTCATTGATGTGTATCCACTAAGCAAATTCTAATTCTAATTATTTTTTCCTTTTTTTTCCCCCAATTTTGCCCAACTTCATGGTCAATAGAAACACAGTGGGCCCCACACCGTTTTCAGGAGCGTATCTGAAATAGACTAAATACAAAAAGGCAACTCCAAAAGCTGAAATGGCTACGGAGCAATGGTACTTGACACGCTATTGGCTGTTGTTTACAAAGCAGCCAATGAAAGGCCGCCATTTATTTTCCTTGCTGCTAATCGGCTTTACAATCAAGGGCAGAGATGAGGAAGACCGTGTTAGCTTCTGAGGTAGCACCAAGATGGTTTCCACTTTGAGTGTTAATGCATGGTAAGGCAGGTTTGGTGTTTGGACTATTAAAAAAGGCAGCTATAGCATTTTTAGAAGGGGTCTCATGTATTTTTAGATTTTAGCTGTTCACAGGCAGCGGTTGTCTCTAACCCCCACTCTACACCTGTAGGCATTAGTGCTACCTGTCACAGATCTGGATTACTCAAAATATCAAAATCAGAGTTAAATCCGGCAGTTTGATAAATCTGTTAAGTGCACTGGTGCCGCATGGGAACGTTAGCAGGCGTCCCGTTGAACGGACGACGGAGGCCGTGTCCGCATCCCTGTGGGAAAATCCAAGACAGTGCATGCGAGCAGGGCAACAGAGGACGCATTGTGTGAGAGGTTTTGGGTGTCGGAGACAGGAAGAAGCAGACTTTGTCTGTACAGGGTGGGGTTCTGGTCATCTGCCATCGGATAAGATATCCTGACAAGGCAATCGGAGGGAAACAAATTCTGCAGCCACACGGGTTCAGCGCTCTCCTTCCTCACCCTGATGAGCTTTTGAAAAATGGAGTGCGGCTGAAATTGGTTTTGTATGAGGGGCTTCGAATCTGTCTGCTGTCAGGATTATTGCCACCTGTCTTCATTGGCTGCAAAGGTCTTTTAATTAATCTGCCTCTCCTTCTTAGTGGCCAAAGAGGACAGAGTGAACGGCAAGCTGTCGGCTCTTCTCAGCACCAACGTGTCAGACCTGCTGCAAACAAGCACATGTCTGGTTTAGCAGGAGACGGCTGTGATGCTGCAACTCCAGGATCTACAAAATATCTCTTCTTTCATTTTAACAGCAGGGCGATAATTAGGTATCTTGTTTCATTTAGGTGATTAAAGTGGGAGGTATTTTAATTTTTTTTTTCTTTTTCATGGATGGTGATTTACAACAGTGTATTAGGGCCAGTGTAGTTAAAAAGGAACATGTTTCTGCTAAAACATCTAATATCCAGAAAAAAAACAAGAAAGTTGCTTGAGTTTGAAAACTTGAAAATTTGTTGAACAAAAAAACCCTTAAATTTTGAGATTAATCTCAGAAATGTTCAGAGTTCGAAAAGTTGAACATTTGCCAGAAAAAAAACTGAAACTTTGAGCTCAGTCGCAAAAAACTTTTCCAGAAAGCAACATGGAAATTTGAAGAGTCGCTACACAGAAGATTGGAAACTTTCTACAAAAAAAATATATATTTTTTTCTTTTTTTAGTTTTAAAATCTTGGAAATTTTAAACATTTCAAACTCAGAAATTTCTAGGATTTTTTTCTAGAAATATCTGAATTAATCTCAAAATGAATATTTCTCTAAAACATTTGTACTTTTTCAGACTCAGAAATATCCCTTGTTTTTTCTTGAAAGTTTCAGATTTTTATTCAAATTTTTTCTAGAAAAGTTTCAACTTTTCAAACTCTTTTTTTTCTCGTTTATTGGTGTAAATGCACTGCATTGTAAATTTTTAATAAAAATCTCTCTCCAATGTCCTTAACACACCGTCGTTACAATTTCGCTTCTGGTCAGTGAATCTGCAAACAGAGCTCTTGGGAGATTCCCTTTCATCTGAGCGGCAACGTCTGCAAAATAATAATAAAAAACAAACTATTTCTACAACACGTTTCCACAGGAAGGTGACCCCGAAATCAGCAGATGTGAGCAGAAGCTGCGAGCTTGGAGCTACAGAATGAGATGCAGAATGGAGGGAAGGACGCAGAAGGATTAAAACGGTATTGGAAACTCATGCCAAGCCTATCAGTGTAAAAGTGTTATTACACGACCATCAGCTTTGTTGCTGGAGCAGGAGAGGGTAGATGGATTCACAAGCATGCAATACTGCAGGAAACAAAACAAGAGTGTTTGTTTTTATTTTATTTTTTTTTATTTTTTTTATTTTTTTTTTTTGCACAGCCCTCTTTCTTTTGTTCCTTGGGGCCCCTGAGGTGACTACAGAGACCTGCCACCGGCCTGACCTCCCACCGGGGGGGTCGGGGTCTGCACCTGTGTGCTCCTCTTGAGCGTTGCGATCACTTTGGGTTTCCCGGAGTGAAGTTTGAACTTGGCTCGGTGTCTGCGTCTCGGGGCATGCCCGGACACGCCCGATGAGAGCGGTTTGTGTTGTACACACTCTCCGCCGTTTCCTGTGGAATGCAAGCCGCCCGCCGTATGGCGCGGCCGGGTGCTTCTTGGGAAGCGAGACTGGAAACCAAGTCGCAGCACGCAGGTCACGAAACCACCTGAGCGGTTTCTCGGACAAACACAACGGAGCTTTCTATTTCCTGAACGGAGACAATCAGATCATTCTCATCACATGCCAAGGTGCTCTTAATCAGCAGCACTTTTCTATACGTTTGATTAAAGCAAAAATGAGCTGTTGCATCTCTAAGGACTTCTCTTCAAGTGAAGAATACTTTTTCATTTAGCAGATGCTCGAATGCGGCGCAGCGCCGTTGCCGCCCACAGGTATAATCAAGCAGAAAATTAATAATCCTTCTGCAGGACTACAATAAATCACTGCGCTTTGGACAATTAATAAAGGAGGCGAAGCTCAGGGTGTCTGATTACAATAGTTATGATGCATATCATCAGGACTTAAATCCAGCATTTTACAGTGGAGCTTCAGACACCACTGCACATTACTGATGTTTAAATTGGGAATAAGGGAAGGTCACGGGCCATGAAGGATGTTGTGCATCTCCATCTTACAACTCCGGCCAAACTGCATGTGTTTACCTCCTGCATATCTCATTTATAACCATTAGCGCAGAGTCAAAGCACGGCGAAAGTGTGTTCGAGTCGGAAACTACTGCAGAAGTCTCAACATAAAAAAAATAAATGAATAAAAATACATTTCTGCAAAAGTAAGAAGAAATATCAAGTTAAAGTTTGATCCTGTGAAATATGTGAGGTAAACATTGTACAAACAGTTTTAATCATGAGATTTTATTACTGCTCAAGCCAATTTAACAGCATTAGTTGATGATAAGCTTGTTTAAACATCAATAAGTGGTGAGAGAGCATGGAAAGCAATGAAACAGAGCACCATGAGCATACTCTCAGAGTTTTCAATACAACACACATGGTTCTGCTGTGTAGTGTAAAGACAGAACTTCTCTACATAACACCGACTTTCAGCTCTAGGGTCGTGTGAATTATCAATCATAAATTATCTAATATTAATCGGCAGTCTAACCTCAAGATCACAATAACACAGCAAGCTTTATTGCATTTTTTTTTTTTTACTAAACAAATATGAAGTCAGTGTAAAAATGCAAAAAAGAAATTTTTGCACTCGATCCGCAGAACTTCAGTGGGGGAATATCAGCCGCATGCTGCTAATAAAACGGATTTGAAGTGCGACAATCTGTGTAAAAATGAGACGGTTTGGCAGCTGCTTACCTGGAGCATATGGGTGGTCGATCAGTGCTGAAGCTGAAACACATTAGCAACGACCTTCCAGAAGTAGTTACTGCTGTTCGCCAACCTCAGAGGAGTTTCAGGGCCATTTTCAAACAATTTAAGAGCACATTTCTATCTTGTGAAAGACTATTTAACAGTAAAATAGAGCCAACGGTTTTTTGCCCTTTCAGGACCGAACGTCCCGGCATATTCACAGAAAAACCAAGGATGCACAATTCTGATGAATTTAAAGTGAAAAAGTAAATAGAAACAAGACACTCTGTTAGAGAGTCAACCTGCTGAAGGTCAGAGTGAAACTCAGAACGGGCGGATAAATGTAGTGTGCTGCCCGTTGTTGATACTGAAAGAGCATGTTAGCAAATACATGTGACACCAACTCTTAAGCATGATGGTGGATGTACAGTGATCCGGACAATCAGCTTTTTCCGTGAACGTCTCTGTCTACCACAGTTTTCTCTTGACATCTGCTAAGCAGCAGATGGCAAGCCCAAAACGACAACTGATCTACCACACGATGAAAAGGACCAAGGTGTGACAATGGCGCTGTCAAAGTCTACACCCTCAGTGTGATTGCTTGGCTTTAGAAGAAAGGAACATAAATGACTGAAAAACACATGGACTATGTCTGGATGTATAAAACTGTCGACCGGTACATTTCCTCACCTACATGAATCCATTGTTCTTATTTCTCCTTTTTTTTAAAAAAAAAGATTTTTGTAGCTTTTGTGAGAACAAAATGACGCAATATTTGTCACCAGTCGACATCAACGAGAATCGATTTCTGCACTTCATATGAGGAACGCGGGAGCTTTAATGCAGTCTTACAAAAGCTGACAAAATGGTCTTTGAGTTTTCGAACAATTACGTCAACATACGGAGCATAGCAGATTTAATGCAATTTTGCAACTCTCATCTCCACGACTCTTTCATGAGCCAGGTGTGCAGACATCTGAACATCTGTGAGGCTCCAGCTTCCCTTAACTTTGACGTAGAGCTTTCAAGAGTCAAGGGGAAAAAAAAAACAAAAAAAACCCACACAGGATTCAACACCTGAGCAGGGTAGTCATCAATGATCGGACATAAACTTCCTCCACCTGGCATGTGGTGGGAAGAGGATTAGTTACACACACTCATGCACGCACGCACACACATGCACACACTCAGCCTTGGCTGACTCACAGTTTGTGGAATCACAAAGTAATCTCGAGGCTCAGTCACTTAGGAGGCAGCTTGATGATCCCAGGCCAGTGATTTATTCATCTTAGGCACGTTGTGAGGCTGTAAGAATTTGTCAAGTTAGAATCCTAATTAAAACTGTTAATCACAGATTCCTGTTTGTTCAGCACTCGCGCGAGATGAAAAATGTGATCAAATTATTCATTGTGCGCATTCAGACAGGTGAGCCGCCACAACCCCGGGCCACGAGGTTTGTTTGTTTTTCCCGTTCATCTTGAGGAGAGTTATCTTGACGTTTTAAGCTAGCTTAAAACCCAAAATCAAAGTTGTACGTTTACAAGCCAGTCAGTTGAATCTGTTTGGATTAGTCTCTTCTCCCTGATCCCAGACCTTTAGAAAAATGAAGGCTATCAGTAACGTGTTTGTTGAAATTGATATCACACTGTCACCATGTCACGACAGAAAGGTATGAGATCAATTAAGAAAAAAAAAAAATATATCAAGCTCCTCTGCTTTCTCCCCCTGCTAACTAGAAACAACCAATCAGAGCCAGGAGGCAGGTCTTAGTCTATCATGAATGCTAAGGCTAGTTAGCATAGCCACAGACGACAACAGATTACGTTTTCCCGTTCTGTAACAGTAAGTTGTTTCTCTTTGAGCAGCAAGTACATGAGGTTGATTGACAGTGCTAAGCCCCTCCCCCTGGCTCTGATTGGTTTTTTTTGGTCGGGAGTGGTGCATTTCTTCCAATGGCAATAGCAGCTCAGGGCCGAGGTGGAGGAGAAAGGTCTTTCCACAGATTATTGGTTGCGTGTTAAACTGTCACAACAAACATGTAAAAAAAAAAAAAAAACATGGACATTTTCAGAGTTCGAAAAGTTGAACATTTGGTGGAAAAAACTGAAACTTTGAGATCAATCTCAAGAAATTTTCCAGATTCTTATCAGACTTACATTCTGCTGCTTTAACCGAATACGAGTGGCATCATCAAAATGTAGTGAGAGCCAGCAGCTCTGCAATGGTATACTGCCTTGAAAAAATATATGCTAAATTCCTCTAGAACCTTTTTTACATTTTAAAATTCAATGTGACGTATGAGGAATGACACATCCTGTAAACGTTGTCTCTGCTCATTGTTTTCATTCCGCTTGTTTGCCTTATTGAAACCTTCAGTTTGGACTGGTTGAATATTTGCACATTTCAAACCCATCAGTCTGAAATCACCACATCAAGACATCGCTCCAAGCCAAGTCCTGCCAGGAACTCTCCAGGGACTCCGCTTCGGGACTGTGAGGGAGGTGAGAGGAAGGCATCTGGACGGGAGCACTGGATTAATTGGCCTACTTTCTGCAGTGTGACATCCTTCTTTCCTGTATTCACCAATGAAACAAGGCGTTTTATTTATTTATTTTTTTTAAACGGAACAAATTTAGGCTCGTTTGAGGAAACGTTGCGTCTCCGCCACAATCTGAAAGGAAGCCAAACTCTTAACAGCACAGGACATGACGGGCCTTTTACTCTACAGCAAATGTATGTGACAGAACAGAGAGATGCATCAAGCTATTCTATATCTGTGTGAACCATCTACACAAAAGGTAATAGTGGGAATTTTGCTGAAGCCCTTCATGTAACATTGGCTAAAAGTCAATCTAGTGAAATGTAAACCTGCACAAAAGAGCTAAGATTGACATAACTAGGTAAACCTATCTAGGCCATAGTGTGCAGCCATTATGCTGAAGAGCACAGGTATGTGAAACTAAATACAGTTACATCAGGTGCACTCATAGTTCCCATGCAGGAGCCCTTATTTTGTCTAAAAACTTGTCATTAGCTTTAAAAAGGATCAGACTCAAAACACGGTGGATTATCCATCACAAGCCCACAGAGGTTCACAAAGAGGTTAGGAAAGTAAAGCTATGGTTTCTTCATTTGAATAATAAAATGGCTTTTAGGGATGCAAAGGTGCAAAATTACCAAGCGCCACAAAAATGCTTTTTTTAAAAAATACCCAATATAAACAATACCAGGTGAACTTCATTATGATAAATTGTTCTTCTCTGTAGATCCAAACAAAACAACTTAAACCGTGGATTTAACTAACATCCTACAGAGAGAAATAACTCTCATTATAGTAAAAAACGGGCACAGCCAGAATGAGATTATCATCTTAAAGTTAAATACTACAGTTTTATTATATTATGGTATTAACAAAAATATCCTTATTGATCAGAAAACCCAAATCTGCCAATTATAACCAACTAATGTAGTTATGATTCGCAGTTTACTATTAAAATTTTCCCTATTTGTGAATTGTTTTTGTGCAGCATATCTTAAATAACCCATAATAATAAGAATTGCCCAAATAATTAAAGTTTGCACTTAAGTGTCGGTTGATGCAAACGGGTAATGTGTTGCATAATCCACATTCAAACATACCGCTATCTAAAAACGCACAGAACAATGTTATAAAATTTTTATTTCACTCAGATTTTTACCTCCAGTCTCTCAGATGGACTATTCTTTCACACTCGGAAAGCTTCTTGTCCTCACACATACGTGAGCGCTACATGTGCAGCCGCCGGCTCCTCAAAAATCCACTCTGAGTGCTGTTTATCTGGGGAGCCGCAGATTGGATCTTCCTCTCCTGGTCAATGCAGCTGCTGTCAGGCCAGGCTGGGGTTCTGAAAACCTGAAAACCAGACATGCTGGTTCCGAAGTTCTGCTGCGGTTCTGAACGTTTTCTGGAGATCCCCATCAAAACTCACATATAATCTTACATAACTGTGTGTATGTTTTCCAAAAGATTTTATGCCAAACCATTTTTTCCATGAATTGTTCTCATCCCCTTTTGCTAACTGACTATAAAGAAACAGACTAAAATGTGTTCAGACGACCCTCCAACCAGCCTTACTACAACCGCTGTCCTGCTGCTGGACATTATTTACTGGAGTGCAACAAACAGTGGGTCGATTATTGAAATTACAAATTATCGCTTGTTAAAGTGTCTACAAGATGCTGAAGAATTAATGCACTGCTTGCAAAAAGTTTCATTTGGGACATGGAAAAAGAAAAGGCATGTTTGAAATGACCAAAACAACGACAGCGGCAGCGGTGGCGGCGGCGGCATGGCCCTGAAACCAGCCTGCCATCCTCCAGTAAAGAGACAGAGACCTCCAGGTTCAGTCTGTCAACATTTCACTTCACAGTTTTGCAACATGATCTGAAATACAGTTCCCCTAGCAGATGTAGAGTAAGAATTTGCCAAGAACTGGATTCTTGGCAAATTCAGTTAGCCATGAATTTCTTTCTGACCTTTAATGTCACAAACAAAAGGTAACAAATCAATGTAAAAGGAATTAAGAAAAAAGATCTGACATCGTTAACGTTTTTATTAAAAACTAGATGATTTATTTCCTTCTCAATATTTTTTTTTGCCATTACAGCAACCAAACCCTCTATAAAATAGCTGAGCAGATGTTTTATCTGGTATTTTGATGATTTTTCTTTTGTTTATGACCTCCAAGGTCAAAGGTAATCTTCAGTTCTGTCAAATATCACCTTAAACCCAAATCTGCCAGGGGTTTGAACAGTTTTGGACTGCCTAAAGGGAAGGTCTCTGATTTCTTCTATCGCTCCTCCGGTCCTCATGGCGACATGAATCTGAGTCAGAAACTGAACTCCACATACGTCCAACTGCGTTTGTGACTTATTCTGCCTTTACTCTGAATGTAAATGAATGACAAACGTTATTTTTCTGTGGGTCACATCACTACCAGAAGACGTTGTCCCTCTCGCTCTCGCTGGCTTTTTATCGTGGCCATGCTCTCACTTTCACTCGTTTTTTTTTTTTTGTAAACAAGAAGCAGCACAGATTGAAAGCCATGAACTGTTATGACTTATAAAATGTCTGCAATCATTCCACTATAATAACCATTTTCATTCCTTCCTGAGTCCACTTATTACATGATTGGATAACAGACACTCAGCACATTAATACTGCAAACAAAAGAAAAAGGCAAAAAGAAAAAAAAAATAGTAATAAACAAACAAATCAGTGATTACCAGAAATGATCAGATAAATGACTATGATATTGCCTCCTTAGCTTTATTTATTGCACATTTCTGTGTTAATGTGATGTTAGTGATGCATTTCAGCTTAATGAGCTGAGACAATGGCAAATTAGCTGCTAGTAAATTGATACATTGCTGTTCTTTTCTCTGAATTTCCCTATGGGAGGCTGCTGCTGCTGCCGGCGCCATACTGAGAGTTTCTAACATCATTTTCGCCCCCTGGGTTTTTGTGTCGCTTTTAATGGGAAAGAATGGGGGAAGATATTTTCATTGTTCATTCAAAAATCTTTTAAGTCTGGCTTACTGGGTAAGACGTGAAGCAATAATTTCTTAAATGTATTAAGAATTCACCCTGTTGTCAGTCCACTCAGAACCTGCGATGTGTAAAATGACTGGGATCCGTCGTTGCTGATTGGCCCGTCTGAATGATCCCTCGGTCAGTGGAGGGGTGTGATATGAAGGTGCAGCATAAAGTTTTTTCTTTATACAGGCGTCATTTGTGTGATGAGGCAGGATGTGGTCTGAGGGTGTGATGCCGTTAGATCACTGTAGGTGTATGTGCATAATTACTAGAAAGTTTCTTTTCTTTAGGCAAAAAAAAAAAAAAGAATTCTGACTCTGAAAAGTAAAAAAAATACTACTGGTCTGAGCTACTGGTATGGACTGGTACCATTAACAATACACATGCTGGACCAATCTCTGAATACAATACAGGAGGCTGATGTCGCTGGTGCACAAAAGGTTGATCGTCCACAAAGCGTCAGAAATGCATTTTTTTAAATGTCATAAATCTGTTTTTGTTCATAATTCTCATTTAAACTGTGAAAATAAAGAAAAATGAGATGGGGAAAATGTGAGTTCCTCATTTAGTTGCACAATAATTCTGCACTGTAATAGTTGCCCATTAATTGTTGGGCAACAAATAGATATTCTAAAAATGAACAAAAAAACCCACTTTTACTTTCTTAGACATTCATTTTTGAGGTTTACTGACATGTTGTATTAACTGAAGCGCTGCAGTTGGTGATTAATACAAATAATCCCTAAAAAGTAAGACCTGCCTAGTGACTGTGCACACATCAGTCCAGATTTTTTCAACATAAAAGAAATGTGAAAAAGCTTGATGAGTTTAAATACTTTTGCACAGGACTGTATATGCTTTTGTGTCTCAGCATTCTTAGCGAAGCACAAATACTGGTAACCTTCTTCAAAAAGTCTTATATGACAAACTTCAACTGATATTTTGAACAGAAGTCATTACTGGTCTTCATGTTTCCACATAAACAACAGCTGTAGTTCTGCTAGCTTGTTCCTTCTTGAGAATTAAACCCTAATAAAAACCAAAAGACGGCAACAAAAAGAGCTTTAGTGAAAAATGTCCCTTGTTTTCAGCCAATCCGATCAAAGTTTGCCGTCGACATCCAGGTGAAGTCAGACTTTTGGGAAACGTCCAGCTGACGAACGATTACATTTCTGAATTAGCCCCGGCAGCTGTCGCTCAATCACTCCTCATCTGTGTGCAAATATCCATGTTCTGTAGCTAGCTTAAGGTGTTCACTGCACCGTGTGACAGGCCCCTGTTGTGACTGCCCCCCCCCAACCAACCCCCCACTCTAAAAGCCCATCCAGACATGGATGTGCAGCAATGGTGACCTTTAATTTCATTCAGGCTGTGTACAAATGACTTCAGCATAGCCCACTTAGAGAGAAAAAAAAAAAAAAAAAAGCCTGTGAAAGAAAGTCTTTGCAAGATTGTAGCTACTCTGGGTTTCGGCACACTGGCATTATCTACTCCCTGGCTTTAATGACTTCCCGCCGAGAGGAGCCACGGTGAGAGCCACGGCAGTCAGACTAAGAATAGCATTAGACACAGGGTTATCTGGGCATTACACTCACTGTAACATGCAATTAACTCGACTCGTCCATTTTCATTACACAATTATTCATTAATGTCAGTTTAATTTTATGCATTGTTCTACATGACCAAAGTCTGATTACGGGGCCCTTGCACTCCAATATCCCAAGTTAACTGGTGCCAGCCTCACTCGCAGTCCGACTAATTGCAATTTAGCCCTAGACAGCATCTCCCTCTTTAGACCCTCCATAATGGAACAACTGATTCACAGACAGGTAACGATTGGAAAGACAAAGTGCTTCTCTCCCTGAATGGGAAAACAAATGCACCGCTGCTAAGCTGTTTTCTTTGTGATAGCACCGAGGTCTGCCCTTTGAATTCAGAGAGGGACAAGAGGTAATATGTTTCCTTAAATCCTATTTGTCTTCCAATTCCATCTCCATATAGAGATGAGAAGAGCGCTTTAAATCACGCGGGAACGTCTGTGCTGCGGGAGCGGAGGGATTAAATGTTCGGGACGGGAAGCAGTTTGCGTCGGCGGCGTCGATACTGACGGTGCAGGTAGACGGTCGCGTTGAGGAAAGTTACCAAAAAACAAAGAGAGTTTGGATAATTTGAAAAGCACACTTAAGCTCTGGTTCGTGCTGATAAGAGGAAATCATCCCTGTCTACAGCAGAGCGTCTTTATATCAGAAACATTAGAACTATTTTTGCTGAACGATAAACTGTCCTTATAATAACTGTGATAAACAATAACATTGTTGTTTCAAGACCGTTTTGGAGTACCATATTAACGCAAGTTAGCCCTCCCAAAGACCAATAAACTTTCATTTTGTAAGCTCCAGTTCTTCCACTGGAACTGTGGAAGACATTTTATATATCCGAAATTAAACATGGCAACCAAAAACAATAAACAAAACAGCGATAAAGAACAGATGCACCCAAAACCATACATAGAATGAATTATGAGATCTCTAAAAACATTGCTCTTTGAGAAAACTATCAAAAGGGAAGCTATTGACCTCATTTTAATTTATCACGCAATTAATTGATTAATTGCTTATTTCTTAGACACCACTGCAAGATATTAGTCTCAGAAATTGTACCAGAAGGATTGTAAGGCAGAAGGCCAAATAGTTATTTTACACGTCAAGCAAATTTATAGTCATTTCATTGGATTGTATCAAAGCCTACAACAAAGCAGGACAGTTCTCTGGGATCTATAACGAACTACCTCAACAGAAAACATGCAGATAAACACAGGAAACATGAAACAGGCTGAATCAACTACATAACCGTACAAGGACTCAGGCATTTTTATCCACAAGGCAGAGAGCCTCTCACTCTGCTCTGCAGGGCTCTCCTGCTCGCATGTCACAAAACAAAGAACTGAGATACGCAAGAGCCATTCACCGTACCGCCGCATCAGCAAAACATCGCATTAAAATGTTGGTGAAGAAGCTAACTTTGTTTTTCTTGGAAATCTGTCTGCTTACTTGGGTCTAAAGGTCTATCGCAGCAGAAGAATGACAGTGATTAGCGAGGCTACACACATTACTGTCAGGCAGGGTTGCAATCTGTTCCTCTCAGTGTTTCTTGGTAAAATGTGGTGCTGGAGAAGTGACCTTGGGATCTGCTTAAACACACTCAGAGTCTCTGTTTCTGCAACGGAGAGTCCAAAGAACCCTGCCGGTATGAAAACGGAAAGACAAAGGAGGAAGGACACAACGAGCTCAGCAGACCAGAGGGAACACTACGATGGACTGACGAGAACGAGATGAGACCATTTACCAAGATGTTTGGCAACACTAAGAATAGAGATGCAAATATGTGAAATATTCTGCTCAATGTTCCATTTACCACTAGATATAGGTAATGCTAAAACCCTTGAAGTCCAGGCTGAGAACCCTTGATTTAAAGGAGTGGATCCTGGGGGCAGATTGAGAATTTGCTGGAAGGGACTATGTGACCTTTCTGGCAGGGGAACGCCACCAGATCCCCTCAGCACCCAGCATAAGGTGGTGAGGGATCTGTTCTAAGAATTCTTATCTCTGTGGACCAACATCCAGGGTATCCAGCAGAAAACCTGCTACACTCTGCGATAAGAGCACCAGGGCATTCCACTAGTAACCCACCGTGTTTTTGTGTTGGAAAAATGTTAAAAGTTACAATAATTCAGAGGCGCTTGAGGAGCCGTTATAATTATGGAAATAATAGATAGAGTATGAGGCCAACGGGCCGGTGCAGGAACGGTGCAATTGGTTGCTATGTTTCCACCACAAAAGCAAGCAAATCTTTGTCTATATTGAGTTTTTTTCGAAACATGGCATGTTTCCATTGAGCGAATTCATTTTCCTACTTTAAATTTGCTCAATTTTATTGTTTATGGAAGTGTAGCTACTGTCACTGCTGTATAATAACTCCATAAAAACATATATGGTTAGCTGTAGACATTATGGTTGGTGTTTTATTTTCTAGTGTGCTTTGCTACCAACCACTGCTTGTAGAATCACACAATGCTTGGTACCAACCAAACTTCATTGGTAAAATAACCAAACAACACACAGCCTGATGGGAGGGCAAGTGAAGCCTGGTGGCCCGCCAGGCTTATAATACACATTTATATGTTGATACATATGTATGTATGCATTTGTGGATACACTTGGGTTAAGTTGAATAACGAACATTTGTTAAATTTTCATAAAAGCACAGAAAAAAAAATGCCATTGTGGAAAAACTCTCATTTTTGGCCTGAAAAGCTGGACTGATTTACAGACAAGCAGCACTAAAATCCCCAGAGCCGTTCAAGCTCTTTGGCTAAAAAAAGACTGGGACTGACCTTTCAGTTCCATCCATCTGATGGTAATTAGGTGCTACAATCCCAGTGTTTATGAAGGTATTAACACAACAACTGTTTGGGCTTTTCCTCCCATTCTGTCTCTGTCCCCAGCAAGGTCTTTCACAACTCTCAGTGATTTGTGCAAAAAGAAAAAAAAAAAAAAGCCAAATGAAAGGGTGGCTTTATGTTTAAAAATTCCTCTCACAAACTTAAAACTTTGCCTTAATAGAAGTTAAACTTAAAACACCGCAAAACACGAGGGATGATCTTTTCCACACACCTGACATGGACCGCATGATTAAAGAGTGCAAATTTGAGGATGACCCCGGGCCAATTGGACCTGTCTTTCATGCGCGAAATCACATCAAAGAGTCTCGGGCAAGACTCCTCAAGGCGCACGTATGTGATCAAAGCGCTCCCATTTCTGCAAATTCTACTTTACACTTGTTGTTCGCGTTTTCTATCTTTTTGTTTTACAGAAACCGTACGATCTCACAGGATAATTGGAAGGGTAAAAGACATTTAATTCCTCGAGAATCATGTCTCATGCGCAAAACAAGGAACATAATGTAAGATAATGATTAATGTGGTTCTTTGCTGATTGACCATTGAAGAGACCACTCTTCCATTCTTCGGCTCGGCAGACTTTCTAAGCAGTAGGGCAGCAATTATTGTTCATTTTCAGACAGCGAATAATCACGGCCTTCAAAGGAAAATTTGATAATAAGCATATAAAATATGAAAGAAAGGGAGAGATGGGGGAAAAAAAAACAGCCAACCGGAGTCTTCGCACTAAATAAAAGAAGATGTGATTAGCTTGGCCAAAGGTTTACAACATTTTGTTTGACTATAATAGACATAATTACTTTCATGTTGAATTCAATTCCCTCCATAACAATGTATCTGAATGAGGTGCAATATGTCTGGATTTGTAGCAGGATCACTTTTTCTTGCTTCTCTTTGCTCTCGGTGAATGAAGACCATGTTGCGCTCTGTTGTTATTGTTCGTTTTACAACAGAAAAGTTGTTTTTTTTTAAGAAGAAAAAAAAAAAGAAAGCCTCAACCAATTAAACGAATCAAATTTTTTTTCTACGCTTTCGTTGACGCGCATATTCACGCACGTCTGCGGCTCTGCAGAGAAACCCCCAAAACGATTCGGTGCTTTTGATGCAAATATAACGACTTTCGTTGACCTCACAAGAGCTTCTGAGCTAATCAGCAGCAGGGCTCTTCAGAAAGGGTGGGTGAATTTGCGGCCCCATCACGCATCTCATTATGGAGAATTCTTGTCATATGTGCACATGTGGCTCCACTTAAATTAATACGCAGAGTTGAGACTGAAGTTCTGTTCAGAAATCAGCGTTCTAATGCGCGATGAGAAGCTGCCTTCCTCCTCCGCGAAGGCTCTGGGTTGAAGTGCGAATGACTGCAGATTTAATTTGTTTTCTTCATCAGAGTAATGATTTTATAGGCAAACAGGTTCACGCATTCTACCTCACGACAACAATCAGTGACTCCTCAGCCAAGACAATCTGTTATATACAATAAGAGTAGGCTGAAAATATGAATTGAATAGATAAGTAAAAAATATTTCTGGTAAACCTGAGTACACCACTGCTGGTGTGGAAGACACAGGTCTGCTCAACTCAATGCCAAACATCAGATCGTAGTTTTAGAGAAGCAACTGCTGCCCTTGATCAATCTGGGAAGGGTTGCAAAGCCCAAACATTCATAAATCCATTATTTAGATTTTGCTCAATGCTTTTTGGAAATGGAAAAGATTTAAGACGGCTGGCCATGTTCCAAAAACGCAAACATCCTAGAAAATTCATGCTACAGTTGGACTGGGCATTGAAACAAAGATCTACATCTGAAACGCCACGATTCTCCATGGTTGTGAAAAGAAAAATAGAAGTGGTTCAGTTCTAAAATCCACCTGAGATCAGCGCCTTGAAGATTTCATAGATAAAACATACAGAGTTTGCCAGAAACACAGATATGGATATAGACTCAAACCTTTAAAAAATGTTTTAAAAATCACCAACACCAGAAAAACGAGAAATGAAAATTGTCCTTAAATCACTGCCATGACGGTTTATTTTGAAATTGATACAAAAGCTTGCATATAGTTTCTATGATCCTCAGTTGATTGGAACCAACTTTCTGAAAGTTCAGGTCTGAAACACAACTGCATCAGTCCCACTAAAGCCAAACGTTACTCGAGGTGCTGAGAACAAGAACAAAGTTCTTTCTGTCAAGAACATTTTATACCTTTGAACAAAACAAGTGAAGAACTCCTGATAAATCCTGGTATGTCTCTTCCACTACACCAATTTGCCATGTAACAACAACAACAACAACACCCACTTCAACTTTCTGAGCAATCTTATCTGTTGAAGAAACATTTAATCACCTTAATATCTGAGCTAAACAGAAAAAAGTTATGCTGACAATCTTATTTTATTAAAATTAAGCTTGTAAGAATGAAAGAAAACCAACTCGTGTCAGTAATATCTGTTTCTGCAATGCAAACTCCCACGCTAAGCCACATCATGGCAGCTAACATGGAGCTAGGCTACACTGTGGCAAGATAGCATAACGCTAAGCCATACCATGGTAACTAACCTGGAGTTAAGCTATATTGTGGCAAGCTAGTGTGATGCTAAGCCACACCATGGCAGCTAATATGGAGCTAAGATACACTGTGACAAGCTAGCATAAAGTTAACCCATACTGTGGAAAGCTATTATGGAGCTAACCCACACTGTGACAAACTAGCATGGAGCTAAACAATACTGTGGAAAGCTAAAGGCTAAACTTTTTTTTTTTTAGAAAGAAGCTCATTGTCTTTTACAACTTAATGTGTTTTATTAACATTCATCAACAAATAGCAAGATTATAATCATCATAATCTGACCAACATAATGATGAAGTAAGTTACTGCAGGGAACAATACACCCAACTACTCAGAATCGTGTGTAGCATCATTAAGTCGTGTCTGCCTAATGATGACCATCAGTTTCACAAAGGAGCCATTATTTAGCTGCCTTGTTTGATTCATTCACTCTGAGGCAAAGTCTTCTCTTTTCACTGAATCCCCACTTAAAAATGCACCTCTCAATAGTGGACACGCAACCACAATTTATCAATACCTTGAATTTCTCTGTTGTGTCAATGGTAATCCTAGTAATTGTTTGCTTATTGTTAGGGTTCAGAGCGTTGGACCCAATTTATAATCCTAAAACTATTTCTATTCCAGCATTCGACTGAATGTTTATCCACTTGAGGAATAACATTTGATTTACAGAATATGTTTATAACAAGCCAAAGTACCAATCCTAATATATTTTTATTTCTTGAATAATTTTGTTGTGTTACAACCACAAGCAGTGTATTTTGTTGGGATTTTGTGTGATAGACCAAAAACAAGGCAGTGAATAATGATTATGTATAAGATACATGTAGTATGGCTTTCAAATATTTCTTTCATATCACAAGGAGAAACGTGTAATGACTTTTGGAGTACGACCAGGGCCGGAATAAGAAGAATGTAGGCCCCTAGGCTGGAGTCAGTTTTGGTGCCCTATACATAGACAGTCACATTTCCATATTGTTCCCAAAACTTGACATGTAGGTTTAAGACATCATTCCAACAGAATCTATCTGACAGGATGAGGCTAGAAGATCTCAAATTTTCTAGCCTCTTTGCTGCTACAAAGCCTGGAAGGTTTGCAATTATCAGTCAGAAAGTAGGAAATCCTGAAGGACGATGTCCGACCCTAAAACATAGATTTTAGGGCGGCCCAGTCCAAGTCTGGACCTAATTCTAACTTAGGTACCTTAGGTTGGCTTTTAAATGACCATCTATGTTTGAAAAACAATTACATTTATTTGAAATAAAACAATACTGCAGGGATAATTATTTTTCCACATTGTTTTGCATCATTCCCCCTTAAAATATAAAAACCTCGCTTTGTGTATTGTCCCCAAGTCATCGAATCTTCTGACATTAAAATTAGTTTTATGATCTGAAACAATAAAGAGCAACACACAAAAAAAGCAAAAACAGAAGAAATTAATGTGGATCCAGAAGATTGCGTGTGCATGCTTTTATAATTGAAGACAACTGATCTTTGCAGACCTCATGCCCTCTGAGTTTTACACAGAGAAAACAATGGGCTCCTCTGAGATCAGAAAGCCTTCCACGTCCATGAGGAAACCGTGGCATGTCGCGCTCACTGAACTCCAGAAATTTATGCTCAAACCAAACATCACAGATCAATTTTTTAATAGTGTTCCTCCTTTAAATGGCACTTTGAGTATCAGATGAAGGACGACAGCCTCAGCGTCCATATTAGCGGCAATGAGGAAACGCGTCAGTCAGCGCGGTGACGCGGCTCAGTAGACGGCCTTCTGAGAAATTGGTGCCAAGTTCTGAAGAACAGAAGAACTGCGCATAAAGAGAGACACTGGCTCCTTGGTAAAATTGAATTATTATTTCAGAAATGTTCTCCTGTCAAGTTAGATAGACATAATCATGTGGCTTTTTTGTTCTTTTCAAAGCTCGACGCAAAAGTTACGTTTTTCCTAGAAGAGGTTTTAGTGAGTGCAAACACACCTGTTAGTTATAACACCGATGGCTCTGGTGAGGTCAGGTGCCATGACAACGTCGTCTCAGGTGCTTTATGCTGACCGTTAAACGTCGGATCGCTGCATAAAAACAGCATCGCAGCGATTCTGCTGTTACACTTCGTCTTCGTCAATCAGCCTGCACTCCTTTCCCCCTCGTTCTGTTTACTGTTTGCTGTCATTATCTTTGCTGATTGGTGGGGACTGATTAACAGCTTTGATTACCACACGCTCACACACGCGCAAACACACACAACCTTTTTTTTTTTTTGTCTTTTAATTAAAACCCAGCTCCCCTCACCTCTGGCTGCATTGTGTGGCAGTCTAATGAAAATGAATGAAGCACATCCCTCAGGGTAAGAGCACTCCACATAAGATTATAATTGTCAAGATGAAATTCTCCAAAAGTGGCTTTCAGCGAAGCAAACGCTCAAATGGAGGGTGGAGGTGGGGTGGGGGGGTCAGGGGGGTGCTGGAAGCTGTGTTCTCTCACCCAAAAGAACACATGCATAATTTTATTTTATCGTTGCATTATTAATTTGCACTTTTAAATCATAAATGCCTCTGTTGTTGGAGTTTTGGACAAAGTCCCATTCCCATAGATTGTTTTTTTCTCCGCCCTCGCTTCATTCATAATTTAGAAATATTTAGATGGACCAAGAAAGAAAAGAAAGGAACAGGAAATCTATTAAACTTTTTCCTTTTTTTTTTTTTAATTAAAAGAGAAACATGTTAACAACGCAACTGTTCTTACAGAACGGCTTTCTTTGCAATGAAGTCAAAATGATAATTAGACCTTGAAGAAAACATTTAAGCCCATGTGCAGCACGTCAACTTGTCTCTACAATCACAGGACATATGGGGAAACATTAGCGTTAGCGCAAGAGGCCCCAGGATGCTAATGGGAGGCTGAACTCTCGCTGTACCCCGAGTGTTGATGTGGGCCCTCTTGATTGTCCATTGAGAGTTGTTTACATTTCTTCAAAAGCTCCATTTAGTTCCCCCCTCCTCCGCCAAGGTGGAATAAGTGACTCGACCATGATGGATGACAGCACCTGTCCTAATGGTGGCTCAAACTGTGCCCACTAGTGCAAGGTACATTGATAAATTGACAACAGTTGGGACATGCTCCGCTGGCAGGCGGAATGAGGCTACGAGGACATCCGACCGCTCCTCGTCTCGGCGCTGCGGAACAATGTGGAAGTCCTCAAACAGCTGGGAAGACGGAGCGGGCGCTGAGAGGAGACCCGCAGCAATTATGTCTGATCCTGGTCAGAGATGAAAAGTTCAACTTTTGAACAGTTTCCTATGTTAAAACAAATAACCGTTGAGGTGTTTCGAAGGGGATTAAAGACGACAGGAATGTCCAAGGTTATGATTTCATGGGGGCCTGGCTACATCAAAACCAGGATGACGCGTTTTGAGTTATGTAAGCTTTCTCATGATGTCAAACGCAAAGAAATAAAATTAAACGTAGAAGATGTGGCCATTTGAGTGGAGGGACCCTGCAAACAAGATGAGTGAGAAAACAGGCCTCAGAGTTTCAGAAGAATTGCCTCCATATCCGATCCCTGGAGGTGTTAACGTTACTTTGTAAAAATTTAAACTAAGCCAAAATACATTATGATGTTACAATGTTTTCTTTGAGTCTGAAAAAAGTCCAACGTAAATAATGATTTTATTTTAGGTGCAACAGATACTAGATGCAGTTAGTCAGTGTGGCGCACACTTTGTCACCATGGTAGCTCCATAAACACAACCACAGAACCTCAGTGCAAGCCTGGGCAGGATCCGATCTGTGTTGAGGGGCTAGGTTGTGGTACTAATAATCAACCATGTGCTCCTTTCAAACTTGCAGCTCATTGGCTGATAGCATGTGGCTATCCAAAAAAAAAGCCAATATGTTAATCGGTTTTCCCCCACGACCAGAAACTCTATTTCAACACGTAGGTTACAGATGGGATGTCACGTTCTTAATGATGCTATAGTTCAACCACAAACCTCAGCATTATGGGCTCCGTTTGGTTTCACACTAAATGCGTTTTGAGCATCAGGCGCGTCTGGTTTACATTCAAAGTCTATGTGGAGGCGTGTTGAGGGCCCACTGCGGTGCGTTTCACATGTTTGAACCGTTTGGTTTCCATTTTGAGCATTTGACGCGTCAAGAACATCCAACGCATCTGACAAATACCCCGGCAACGAAAAGCATTGGCTAGAGTGATTCTGACGAGCCTCCACGCGCCTCCACATAGACTATGAATGTCAACCAGAAACGCATCCAGTATTTCCAGTGAAATACTAGATGCAGAGCAAATTGTCAAGCGTCTGGATTCAACTTGAAGCATCTGACATGTTTTTGATGCGCGTAGTGTGTTTGGTGTGAACGCGTCATCAGATTTCATTTATTGTAAGTTAAGCACAGTAGTTCTGTCAATATTAACAGAACTTCAGACAGTTCTTAACTTGCAAATAACTGTCTGAAAAACTCTTTATATTATGGCTCTAAACCAATCACACTTCACAATACCCTCCATTAGGTTAACATAAAGCCCAAATCTTATTGGGCATCTTCCCTACTGTCTGTTTAGCCACAGTGTGGCAAAGGGTTCCCATAACAATCAGCAATGCTCTAATTATTTTCGGCACTTCAGATATTCTCTGACAGGAGAAGAGGCCAATTTAAGGCCTTTAAAGTGCTCTAACCTTACATTAAAGAGCCAATTATCGAACATTTCTACCTCTCACGAAGCTCTGCTGACACTCCTTATGCACAGAAACCTACTTTACACAATTAAGGAGGATTCTTTGCAGCTTGCACTCTCAAGTCTGTTAATTGCATTGTCTGTCAAGGCCTTCATATGTGTCAGGTTGCAAACCCCGGCCTAAATGTGAAGGCCCCAAATTCTCACTGTGTTTAATGAAATGAAAACATCACCACAAACTTGGAACACATGGAAATGATGTGTAATGGCTCATCTCTGTGGATGCTGTGGCTGCCAGTGCTGTGCGTAGAAGCCCTGGGTGAATAAGACGGGTCAATCGGTTTGCACCCATCAAACTGAAACAGCTTGCTGAAATTAATTCAATTTGATTATGTTCTAAAATTTAAAACAATGGTAAGTAAAGAGCTGACGGGAACTTTTTTTCTTTTTTCTTTTATTTTTTTTCATAATTAAAGTAGCATCTGCAGAAGAAAACTTAAGGGCACTATTGCATATTTTCCAGTCACATAGTGCTACTTTACAGCACTTGTAACACTTGTTGCAACTGATAGTAACAGTTGTTATAAAATGCTACATATATATAAAGTATGACCTAAAAGAAATTTAACTTTGTAATTTAGGACTTTAAAATTGAGCTTGTCTCTTTAAGAAATGTCTGTTTCTGAAACTCCGCCTTCAGGAAGACATTCCAACATGGTTCCTCTACTAGCTCTTTAATAAGTAAGTAGCTTCTATGATGAAGTCAACAGATGTGTAGTTCCACCAGGTGTTTGCTAATTGCTGTTGGCTAGTCTGAAGGAGTCAGAGTCACAATCTGTAATGTGGCAGTTTAGAAACTGCAGGTCAGAGGAGGATATTTGTCCTCGAAGGCGGCGCTTGCACACTCTCCAGAGTGTTTTGCACAGCTGAATGGTTGCCATGGGATATTAAAGGATTTCTCAAATGCACAGAAGAATCAAAGCAACTTTCTATGTATGTTTTTGATAACAGAATAACATTATAACATGATGTAAAGCTCAAAAAAGTGGATTTTATATCATGCTCCCCCTTTAATGTTCATACACAGCAGAGTTTAATGATAGCAGTGAATTTTCTCTGCTTTGTTTTGGTGCCAGTTTTTTAAAGTCGCTCTTACAGAGCGTGATATTCTTCAGTCCACACTCTACACAGATTTTCTGGTAAACTATTCCAGCAACTTGGTCATGCCGTTCCATGTACGCTTTGCCTGCCAGCAACCAGTAGCAACACGTCTCCTTTACCCAGGAGTATTGTAGCTATATTGTACGTTCTTGGTGACTTTTGACTTCCTTGTTCTTCCTTGTATCTAAGGCTGATGGGAGTCCAACATGGTAACGCTCCATGTCTCTGAGATAAAAATCAGCACAAATCGATTTCTCAAGCAAGACAATGACTTTACAGTATTGCTGTGCTTAGGATTTTTCTGGCACACAGCTGGCATGCAGTTCTCGTGTTTGATTATTGCGAGTCATTTTTCTAATTGACATGAATGCCATAAGGTCTGCTAGTGCAATTAAAGCTCTTGTCTGTTTGTTCTGCACAGGTACAAACGTTCAGCCTTGCCACACAACCTGCAACCTGCCAAGTCCAAGAAACCCTTGAGGGGATACACACCACATATTTCTAATTAAAGTTCACTTTTCTGCTAAGGGTGTTAAAAGCTTTGATTTGAAGTAATTTTGTATAATTTGACCTTCATCGTCGTTATTGCTACTTTAATTGCATATTATGTCCCCCAAAGACACGTTTGTTAATTTCCATTGATCCTTCTCAGTGGAAACTGTTGGAGCAGTAGCAATGTGGCAAGCTGGCAAATAGAAATAATAACGATTAAAAATAAAAACAAATCAGACTAAAGAAAACAATAACGTCTGAAAGCAATTTTTTTTCCATGTGGGTCATGCAGTAACACAACGGAATCATTTTTGACATGTTTTATGGAAGGAAGTGGGTCATGTGACTTTGGCTTCTTGACAGCTATTGGACAAAATTCAACTTGTTAAAAGAAAACCAGAAGACTTTCACTCTCTTTTTGCTTTCGATAAATAATTGCTCGTTGAAAATTACCTAGAAGAACTTTATTCTGTATAAAAATGACTAACAATGATGAGAAGGGGCCATTTTTTTTAAAGACCAGACTTAAACCAGACCTGGATTTTCTTGGGTAAAGTGTTAGTAAAGTGTCTACGTAACAACTTTCACAAAAACACTCCAGGGTGTTTTTGTAGTTTATTTTTTTGGTATATTCTAAGGTCTAAAACAGTAGCTTAGCATCTAGCTGTGTGTGAAGACTTTACACACATTTACATCTGCTGCTTGTTGTTTTTAATAGGCAGTGAGGATAACTTGTTAAATTTTATAACAAAATGCAGCTAAAACTATGATTATTCCTCCTGTTTTCCATGTGACTATGAAACAAAGGCAGCAGCTCCAGTTTTTCCACAGTACTGTGTTTGATTCTTGAACACCAATAGCAACAGAGACAAATTGTTACCATTTATTTTGTCAAATCTATGAAAACTACCAAAGAAAATGCAGAAAAACAGAAACCGGCAACAGCAAGGTGATTCCCAAAGAGCGATCAGCTGAAAACGTGGAATTCAGTAGATGACCGATAGATCATTTCTCCCACTAACCTGACAGATCTTCACTAGATTTTTTTCTTTTCTGTTCATGACAGACATGATTTCCATATTTCTGTTGAAGGTGGTTATTTTGGTCTGACTTTACTGTTTTTATCTTCAATTTTCCCCACAAATGCTGATGTGTCTTGACAGACAGGCATTGGCTCGATACATTCACTGTTAAACTTTTGCTGGCATAAAGTCCAGAAAAAAATGCTAATGTAGAGTTGTCCTCCCCTTCCCCCACTTGTTGCTACAGACTGTTGGTCAGACAGCTGAAACAATGACAGATTGTTTCAGCAACACTTTTTGGTAGTTTGGACACATTTATGGTAACAAATGCCCAAAGAAACACTTAGGAAACCTGGTTGGGTCTGAACAACCATTGATCAAGAAAACACGTTCAAGAAAACTCCAATCCATCAAAAGTTTGTCAAACTGAAAAACCTCAAAAGTCTGTCAGAACAGGTGGGGGGAAGGTTGTGAGCACCACAGCCAATCAACTGCAGTAGCCTCATGTCATGACACTGAACCTGTGGTTTTCCTTTTCTCTAAAGGTCAGAGACTCCAAAATGTCACTTTGTGTAAAGAAAATGACTTGGCAATACAGGGCAACATTCAACCTGATGACTGAGACACCAGAAACACGTCTAGTTCTGCTGAAGAAGTGAATGTCCCCCTTGTTCCCAGCACAAGACGATGCTGACAGCAAGTTAAAGGAACACCACATATTTTTTGTTCATTAACACAAAATACAAAAAAAATAAATAAATAAAATCATCTCAAAAGTAGCCACATGCCTTGAATTTTCCCACATTTTTACATGTTTACAATGGAAGTCTTGAAGAACCATCAGGTTGGCTGCATCTCGACAACAACCTAAGATATGTTTATACTGTTAATCTGACATTTGTGTTTTTATGTATTTTCATTTTTTGTATTGATGTTACTTCATCATGGTCACAAAATACATAAACTATGTATGTATGTATGATTGTTGTCTTTTCTGAACTACTGTTTTTATTTTTATTGTTGTATTGCAGCCTTGCTCCTATTTTCTAGACAAACTCCTCCTATGGGTGACTAAAAAATGATCATATCGTATCATATTGTACTGAATCGTATCTTCAGTTATTGGGTGATGCAGCACCATGATCCAAAGTGAACCAGTGTGCCCAACCTCTGTGTGGCTCAAAACAATCAAAGTTTTGGAGTGACTTAATCAAAGTCTGGACCTCGATCAGATTGATAGCAAAGACATGCAAAGATGGCCACTAGTGAGTGGTAGAACACCTGCCTCTTTTCCTCTAGACCAAAAAATGTGCCCTTCTGAAATCTTTTCCTTTTTTTTTTTTTTTTTTTTTTTATTAAAAATGCATTTCTAGACTAAAAATTCTATGCTATGCAACATGCTTGTAATTGTGCTTGACATCATTTTGCTAGGGCTTGCAATTAATTTCATTAATCATAACTCCCTAAAAATTTGTTACTATTAGTTTCTGTCACTGGATTACAGATGATCCTTCGTATGGACGTATTTGGATTATCCAAAATATATCTGATGATCCAAAACACTTAAATGTGACAAATGGGGCAAATATTTTTTCATGAGACGTTCAAGGTAAGGGATGACTTGACTTTGTGGATCCAAATCAAGAAATATGAAAAGCATCAGAGAAGTGAGCAGCAGTATAAACAAGAGTGACATATCTCAGTTTTGCGAAGCAGCACAGAATCAATCAAGCTGAGAGTGGAGGCCACAGCCTATCTCACTGATAGCAGCAGGGCCTCAGTTGTGTTGCAAAAAAGCCAGCCAAAAACAGCACCTAAAGGCTGATATATTTTCTCGTTTGGAAGTAATATGAGTTCCTACAAACCATCTTGTGATTTAAATCAAGGTCATTAACTGTGATGTGTTGGGGGATGCAGAAATTGGGACATTAATCCTGAGGAAATAGTTATCTGCCTGAAGAGGTGTGATCTGAATGCAATAGGACTGGATAGTAGGGGATGAAAAATGTGACAACAAGTCTCTGTCACCAGACATTATCCCGCACAACTTTTGCACATAACTCCTGAACTATTTAGGATGTGACGGCGATGGAAAATCTGCAGTCGGATCTGCTGTTCCCAGGTGCCTCATTTTCTCCCTAATGCTGAAATTCTCCCTGTTTTCTGGGCCTTTTTTGAAGGTGGGAAGACAAACAGCTGGCTTCAGATTTTAGTCATGCTAATAGCTGACTTAAGTATATTTTTTTTCATTTCTTGATTTTTTTTTCCATTGGTTTTCTATCAGGAAGATGAAAAGCCTCTGGATGTTTCATTCCTAATTTGCTGTATATTTCTTAGTCTCCTTTAGAAATAACTTAAGATCTGGAGGTTTAGATTAAAAACCTCTAAATATCAAGATTTCACTGCATTATCTTTTAACGGCAGGTTTCTCTTTCCCATCTTCCACTATTGATTGATTTATTGATTTATTGACCTAACTAAAATGACCAAAGGACTGTACAGTAAACATGACATCACAAAAGAAAACGCAAAAACAACTGGATAAATACCACTATGCTACATGAAACCAAAGCCTGTCTAAAGAAATAAGTCTCGTATTCTAAGTTGTATTTATGAAGCTTTTGTATTAAAGTAACAGACTTGCATCTTGTATGTAAAAAGACTAAATCAACCCATCATAGAGCTGGCATCATACTAGCATCTTCAAAGAGTTGTCATCTTTGGGCAGGGAGGATTTCCAGTAGCAGTCAATCTTGAAACAAATCTGAAGAGGCCTCTGACTGAATGCTGTTACTGTTCGACTTCCTCATGACTCTAATGACAATATGTTTCTGCAGGAATACTTTAGCTTCGGGCTAAATTATTGTCTGCATAAATCTGCTGCTGTTCCTGTCACAACAAAATGTCAGACCTGTGATCAGCGTATTTAAGGCCAACTTACAGATTTTTTACGTCTCATTTCAGACACACGAATTTAAGACTTTGTAAGAGTTTAAGGACGTGCAGACACCCTGAATGATAATAATTATTCATGTCAAGTATTTTGATTTGCACTAATTCACAAAGCATATCTTCTCAAAGCATTTTAAAAGACAAACAGGTTAACTTTGCAGTTAGTTACATTGAGTCATATTTGACCCAAATTTGGTTTAAATTAATTCGGTTCTGTATAATACAATCCAATTGTAAAGAAAGCACTAGATCAAAACACATGCAGTCCAATAGAATTAAGTTAATTACATTCTAACCATAAAATAATAATCACACCTCTTAAAAATGTATTATTTTACCAGTGGAGCACCAATAAAACGGCCCTGATTTTCTTGATTTTGGGAGATCAATGATCGGCCGATATTTGTCTAACAATCAGCCAGTGTCCACTTCTACACTGAAGAGAGAGGTTTGACTGACAGACCGGCCCACCAGGTAATGTCTGCATGTTTGCAGTTAACAACAGTCACCTCACTGTTGTCAACTCAGCATCTTTCTTGCTATATGTAGCAACATTCAAGGAAAGAAAAATTGGTATCGGCCAAAATCGGAATCGGCCGGACAGGCTATAAAAAGATCAGTGATTGGCCAGAAAACTGCAATTGCCGCATCTCTGAATTTTACTTCACGTTATTTTAGTTATACAATTTATTCTAATATGCTGCTGAGCAAGACCATCTTCAGACTCCATTCAGGCTCTAAAAGGTTCAAATCAATCGAATCCAAAACTACTTGAACACAAAGTAAAAGCCTGATGTTTCCTCAAACAGAAAAGAACTTGGACTGTGCTCCTTCTCTCAAGCTCATCTGCCGCAGACTTTTCGAGCGGCCTTACGTGTTTCACGTTTTGCATGCTGGGCAGCGGTGGGTGTGGAACGCCCAGGAGCAACCTGACGTGCTCAGCGTCTGATGTTCAGATTTCCGGTGGGAATCCTGTTTCTGTACGTTACAGATCCAGATATCTATCCGCCGACAAAAAAAAAAAAAAATATCAGGGATCTCTTTCCACGTCAAACTCAAATGCTGACCAAAAGGAGAGCAATTGAGCTAAAACCCAATCCAACTTCAGCTTTGCTCTCTCCACTAATTTGCATAGCGGGCGGCTATAAGACAGGATGATTCATCTTTTCACACGTTCACAGATGGGATCACCGAGGATCATCTGATGCATCGCTGCAATTTTGTTCTTTTTTCTTTTCTTTTTTTTTTTTTGCGTTTCCTTTTTCTCCAGAATTAAGAAGCTTTTGATAACGTCTTTATTCCCTTACTACATCATTATTAACTTTGATACCGACATCCCATCTGGCAAATGTTAAAGCACGGGCAGATAAGAATTCCTAATGAACATGGCCGCCTCTGTGACAGACTGTAATAAAAGAAAAGGGGGCTGTGACAATTATCGCCAAGATGGAGCGCGAGGGCATTTGACAATGTGGCAGGTCTGCACTCACTAATTGCAAAGCTGCTCCAACATTCCGGCTACCTCATCCGCCATCACAACTCCCAAACACGCAGGATCGTCTTTTGTTTTTATATTGTTATTTTGCCTTCACCTCTGAAATCTGACCTCTTCTGCACAAGTCACACTATGTATTTGAACAGATTGAATTATTATATATATATATATATATATATATATATATATATATATATATATATATATATATATATATAATATATGTATATATAGATGAGGGACCTATAACACTTCCACCACCTACACGCGGTGCGAACAAATCCAAATCGTTCTGTTTCGCAGCCGTGTCAACTCCTCCCCGACGCCACCTGTCATCGGGACATTTTGCAGCAATATCAGAGGAAACACTTTGGAGATTGTGCTAGCTGTGTGCTTTCATCAGAGTCCCTTAATTAAATCTACCTTTCCCCAGGCTCCCGCGGTGATCTCTGCAAATAAAATACAGAGTAAACACACCTAATTAAAGGAGTTAAAGCAGCCCGACCAGGTTTCTGCCTCCATGTCAGCGCCTGGCGGATCCGCCGAGGACGCGATTCCTGCACAGAGCTCTCAGAGAGAGAGAGAGAAAGCAAAGAGAGAGAGAAGAAGAAGAAGAAGAAAAAAAATCATGTGTCATTAGGAAATTACACAGGTGCCAGAATGAGTTTATCATCCTGAGAATGAAAAGCTTCATAATAACCTAAGGAGGTGCTTCTAAAACGGTCCTATCTTTTAAGCTAAATGAACACGCCACACTGATATGAGATTATCCAGCTTTAGAGCAGACACTCCTGCCCCGAGGCCTGCAGCCAGTTTATGATGCACTATTTGCCTCTTATCTTTTTCAACCTCAACAAGCGTACAACAGGAGAAACGAGAGAGAGAGAGAGAGGGAGAGAGAGAGAGAGAGAGAGAGAGAGCTGGTGCTTATTTTGTGTTTCTTTTTCTATTTTTACTTTACAAACTAAGTCTCAGAGACTAATTCAAGGAGGCTCTTCCAGGGACGTACAGAGGACTTTGATGCTCAAAAGAAGGTGTGTTATTAACCGATTTATCGTTTAGAGGTTCTGACGCTGACGATAAAAATAGCAGGCAAGTTGCTCTAGTTGCAGATTAAAAAAATATCAAGGTAGGGTCATGTTGTGTGGCATTACGCCGGTAATATTTAACATACAGACTGTTCTTTTCCCATTGAACCAAGGGCCTCAATAATCTGTATGTCTGGTTTCAAAATACAAATTGCGGTTGTATTGTTTTACATAGTTTGACCTAAAACCCTCTTTCACATTTGCAAAGATTCCTTCACCCTCCCAAAAAGAACAACCCAGGCTCTCACGTTCAAAATGCACCGAGAAATCAGCCGCTTTTCAGCCTGACGTGCCCTGAATGGAGCAATCAGTCACCAACTGAAAACATCTCTTCCCACTCGCTGATCACGGCACACAGAAACACTAACGGTTCAGGTTAAAAACTATTTTCAGTGTGGAAGTTGTTACTGAGAGAACAAGACTTAATGTTAGCTTCTTTTTCTTTTTTTCAAAATAATTGGACATGAAGCCACGCAAAACACAAAAGCTGGAAGAAGTGATGTGAAACAGGGGCATAATTAGTTGATTATGATTATAATAAAACACAGGAAAAAGATTTCAGGCAAGTATGAGTAAATAGAAATAGAAAGCAATGTATTAAAATAACATCATTCCCTCATTACCTTCAACAGTTCAGTAGAATAACTGTAACTGTAATCAAGATATAACCTAAATATGAACACTGTTTTTCTTTCAGTACCTATTTCGCCATATTCATACTTAACGTTTGATACTTAGGATACTTACTTAGGGTACCTTTACATAAATTCATATTTTGGAGTTCCAGTAAATCTGACACTGACTTTATGCATATTTTTGATTCCTGACATGATTCTGTTGCTTTAAATGTTGATATTCCACATGTTTGATTGGATATTTCCTCCACAATCCAAAGATTATTTAAAAAATCAGTTTTTCTCTCCAAAACAATAAACTGTTTGAATCTGGACCATGTGCCAAAAACACCTAAAAAAGAAAATCAAGCAAAATCTGAAATGTTGATGATTTAAACATTCACTGATGCTTAAAACAGATAAATTAATGTTTCAATAGCAGCCTTCCCATTATAAATTTGCAAAACTTTATTCATATTCTGCTTAGGTTAATGTCACAATTTCCATAAGAAGAGCAGTTAAAGCCACACATGAATTTTTCACCCAATAAACTACAAAAAACCTGATCCTCCAACCACTTCCTGTTGTCTTTGTCGTGACAAACCTCTGGTCACCATTATGTTTTCATTGCAGTTGTGTGAAGTACAGCAGTTTCAATGCAATAGAAAAAAAGCACCTCATCCTAGCACAAAAAACTTTTATTGAAAAATCTTTTCAAAATTGTCATTTTTCCATTAAGGTAATTTATTGTCTGAATTCCAATGTTTCATATTTTCATGGACACACAGCTGGTGACAGAACCTTGTTTACTCTCTATCACCTCCCAGACAATCTTCATACCTGCATCTGGTCCAACCTGTTCTTAGATCAGACGTTTTAAATCTTACAACAGCACGCTTTAAATGTGCCATCCACATCAACATCTTTAATTACGCCAGCAAATCACAGTAATCTAACCGTAATTCATCCGCCCTGTAAGTCAGATGCAAGAATGAATAAAAACCACAGCGACTGTCTCTTGATGACATGTTAGCTTAGCACAATACAATCTACTCCACAGGCCTGAGTGCATATATTACCTCATGACAGCTGCTCAAACATTGTCAAACACGCAGATAATTAATCAAGATTAAAAGACAAACGGCGGAAGGTGTAAAGGAAAAGTGTCGTCTAACCGTCGGATCAGACTTCCAACAACAACAACAAAAAGAAAAAAGATTACAGACAAAGAGCGAGTTTTTCAGAATGTGGACTCTTAAAGTAACAACAGTTTTCAAGGTCCATGTTCTCGCCCACAGACAATGCAGTTTCTCAGCAGAGGATGGTGATGCATTCATCGAAGCTCTCTAACATGAAAACTCTTTAAGAAAGTCAATGTTTTTGATTGGTGACCGTCACTTGACCTCTGCAGCAGAGAGAGAACGGCTTGGATTAGCATACACTCTATTCACGTCCTCACCGGTGTCTCCTATATGAGTCGCATTCAGAGAGAAGAAATAAACACGTTCTGTTTAGCTGATCCAGTAGTTTAGTATAAAGATTTTCTCCCAGTTGTATGAAAAATGTATTTGTACGGAGACAAAAGTTTAGATTTTTTTTTAAATTATTATTTCTGATTCAAAACAGAACTTTGCTACTACAAGACATGATGGTCTCCTGATTTGATCAAAATAAATCTGTAACTACATTATTTCTATAAACATTCCCAATAGTGATGGGGCTTTATTATTGCAACATTTGTAACATATAAATCACATTTTAATCAAAAACCATACAATGACAAAAATATTCAAGAAAAAGACATTTTCTGTTCTCAATAATACTTTTTTGCAACTAAATTACTGAAAAAATTGACATATGAGCTCTACAAAAGTATCTATTCTTTTTAATCTGTTATTTAGGTTATTCAAAGTGCAAAGTGGGTAGTGTTAGTCCACCCATTCAGCTTCCAAGTGTTTTAGGAACACCTGATTATCCATGGAGCTTCTTTAAAAAAGCTTCAAAGAGTCAAAAAGAAATATTAAAGATGTTACTGTGTATAGTACAAGTCATATACTTTGTTTCTTTCTTTCAACATTTTTGGAAAGAAAGAAACACAAACAAAACATGGCCAATTACTTACATAAATAAACTTCCTGGAAAACAAAAGGCTTTTTGTTTTTTTTATGAAGCCACAAAATAAAAATAGTTATTCAATGTCTGCAATTGTACATAAATATGTCGGTACCGAGCAATAACAGAGGGCAGTGCTCGTCTTTGACTGGAACATAGTGAGGAGATAAACTCTGTGCCCGTTAACAACTGCTAGTCATTAGTTGAGTTTCCATTAACCATAAAATTGCGCAAACTGAAATTATGGAAGTAGCAGGAGGATGATGTTTTTTTTTTGTTTTGTTTTGTTTTTCTGACGATGTCCAGCTGGCTCCACCAGAGCATCACAAAGATCATACAAATTTGAGTGTCATTCTAATGCGTTAAATCCATAACTCTTCTGTAAAATCGCAGATTTCGATTTCACCCAGGCTGAATTATGAATATATCTCATGTAACTGTTTGATTGATTCATTTTAATTTCATTTCTTAATTAACGGAAACATCTCAATTGCAAAATTGTGTTTGTTTGTTTTTTTTGACAGAATATATACAAAGATTTGCACCCATTTGTAGCGGAATCGCAGCTCCTGTTAATCTGCTGTTGCAGAGTTTTTGGTGTAAAGACTCAGACCCACTTCCTGTGGCGCTGAGATTTCAGAACACTCAAAAACGATTAACGAGCGCCGACTACCCTGCACACCGCAGAGAGCAGGAATACACCTGGAAATGTCTGTCTGAGCAGCAGTTCACCCCCCGCCCCGCCCAGCCGCCCCCTCAACCCCGACAACAACGAGACTTCACTGTTTAACATGTTTGTCAGTCCGCAGCGCTTCCACTTGCAAGGCCTTCCAGTATGTGGCTGTCTCTGCAGGAGTTATAGGACCTAATGAGAGCATCCTGACAATGTGAGACTACCTGGCGCCTAAGGGCCTGATGGGAAGTGAGTAAACCATTAGCCATAGCTTCAGGCCAAATGGCTCCCCAAAAAAAAAAAAAAATGGAGAGCTCTGCAACGCCGTCTCTACAACAAGTCTGGGTATAAGGGCTGGCATGTCCTGCCACTGTCACCGCTCATTTCTAGTGGCATCCACAGCCAGAGCGCTGATGCTCCAAACAAGCAACAGTACACTGGCATCCAGGAGTCCCTGCAACCAACCCACACGCACTGTGTGTTTTTTGTTGTTGTTTTCTGTCTTTCTTCTTCTTTTTACAAAGCCAGCTGCTGAGAATTGATGCGGACAGGAGTAATGGGTGTCTGCACCTGTAACATGATTCTGTATTTAGCGGGGAGGCCTGAGGACAGTTGGGTGTGCCCACTCTCAGTCCTCACTGGTTGGACATCACTGTTCTGCAGCTCTTTGTCTTTGTGTGATGGATCGGCCTGATAAATCCTCTTAGCTTTCTGTTTTTGCCAACAAGCACAGAAAAATGATAGCCCTGAGAGCTGATAGTTGGCGTCATATGATAAAGAAACGGGGAGGAGAAGGGACGGAGACAAGGACTCTGTGCAGGCTTTGCTCAGATCAGCGTTCTCAGGCACAAGCAAGTCATACTTTGACAAAAAATAAAAATAATAAAAAAAAAAAAACAAGAAAAAGAACAATTAGACAGTTTTTTCTTTCACTAATTCAAACATTATAGTCAGGCAGTTCTTTAATTAAAAATATTTCTCAGTTTTAAATTTCTGAAAAAAAAAACAACAAAAAAACAACCTAATTATGGGTTTTGTTATTGTTCTGTAATAATCAAATCGCCAGAAGTAAAAACCTGAAGTATGTGTGAGGTCAGCGTTCCCCCCTGAAAAACCTGCCAATCAAAAACTAAACCACTGCAAAATCTTATAAAAAAGGCAAACATGAAAAACCTAAATAGTTGTTTTAGTTGTTTCATCCTAATTAAATTGTCTAAATGTTTTTAATCTTTTTATCCTCGAATGATGATAAATAAACAAACAATGCTGGGGAGGCAAGGAAAGCCTGGTGGCCCGCCAGGCTTAGAATACACTGGGAGAAAACCTGCAGCAATATCAGTTTTACTTTTGAGGTACATTTTAAAAAAAATGCCTTTTCATTACTAATTTATGCAGCCAGAACCACAATACAGTCTGGAATAGTGGTTTTGTCAATACAAATGGCCATAAGGATAACATTACTGAGATATGTATTATTTTCTGTGTTTCCAGCCCGCTAAGTAATCCTCAAATTAAACTGAATGGTTTCACAAAAACTGCACAGATGGAGCACAGTAAAGAACTTTATCGTACCGAAAAAAAATACCTGGAGCAAATATAGTTCAGAGAGGTTGGAGCAGATCCAGTGGGCAGCAGAGATGTTCGCATTTCAGCCCTTAAATCAATAGAACCTGTAAGACAAACCAACAGAAAGACCAACATCCAGTTTGTTTTTCTTTGTGCGGCTGATACGTGTGGTTCATTTCTTTCAGTTTCTTGGATGCTGGAAATGTTTTACAATATGCTTCCTCAGTTTAGCGTGAGTTCAGTATGAATTTAAGACTTTAAATTCTATTGGAGGATGTTTGGATTGATCAGTGACTGTGGTAACACAGAAAATTACTTTCTTCCTGACACAGCAACTTCTATTGTTTCTTTAAAGTTCTTTTTAGGACAACGGTGGCCATTTTGATAGTAGTAGCTGGACAGGAAGAAGGGCAGAGAGAGAAAGAGCAGACCTGCAGAAAATGCAGTAGTGATTGTTGTAGCCTGTGTACAGTGAGTCTGACCTCCCACTGAGTCATGTGTCAACAACTTCTACTCAAATTTCTACCAAATTTAACAAATAACTCAAAATGCACTGTTCCAAATTATTATGCACAGCAGATTTTCTAAACATTTTATGGATTATAAAGAACTGCAAACAGACATTCTTTGAATGTGCAGCATTAAGAGGTCACATGTACTGAAATCAAAAGCTATTTTGATTTTAATACATGGAGGATAAAGAAGGATGGTGACCACAATATGAGTTTCTGATTGAAACAATGAACTCATGTTTTCTTACCTTGTCATGCGGCTCTACACTATCTGATGATTTTCGACAGTAGAGATCTTTTCTCTTTCCCATATTGCTTGAAACCTGTGGCCTGCTTAATAATGTGGAACATCCTTCTTAAGTAGATTTCCTTTAATTGAGCTCACCAGACAAACTAATCAACTTAGCTCTCTGAAATTAATTATAGCGATTCAAAGAGCCCTGACACACAATCTCATCTACAAATTTAATAGCACAACAAAAATTATAATCTTTATGACACTTAAATCCAATTTGCATAATAACTTGGAACACGGTGTCGATAACAAATCAGGAGAGAAGGACGTCTTGAAATGGAGTTCAAATCTTCACCATGTGTGAATCTAACATTCAGACCATTGACGGATCCTCCACAATACATTGTTTTTCTACTTTTCCGAAGCGTGATGCAGGTTGAACGCTCGGCTAAACTTTTCCAAATCTGAAATCTATACGGCTTCTGGCCGCCGGTGAATAACTGGGGGCTCAGAGTCTCTCTGGTAAAACACATTTTTTTGTTCTTTTTTCTTTTCTCTTTTAAAACATATGAAACAATTCCAAACACTGAGGTGATTTATTACATTAGTAGCAAGTGGTGGAGACCAGCACAAAGGGAGATTGTATGAAGATTACAGTGATGAAATAGTCAAATTTATTATCTTGACAGCTGGATATTCCAATTTCTCTGCTGCTGAGCCATGTAGATTTTCCAGAGTGCAAACACGTTTAAGTAATTCTTCAGAGTCAATTAAATCTGATACTAGTTAAATTACCAGTTTTATTAACCTACAGGTTCATATTTTTGTAATTTTAATCACTATTGGTGAAGACTACTAGAAAAGCTTCCCTGTGAAGACAGAAATCAGGGTCACTTAGAGGAACGGCTGAATTAATCGCACGATGTCACTTCAAATCTACCTTTCAGTTCGCTGCGAAAAGTCGCTCGGTGATTTACACGTTCACGGAGAATTATCCGCCGCGAGTCAAAGGAGGGGATCAGCGGCTGGCAACGCTACCTCCAGGAAACTCCAAAGTCAGATTATTCAAATGAAGGTTGGGAGGAGGAGGGGTGTTTCAGACCACTGACAATGGGAACATTAACTATCCAAAGTTCAGCCATTGTCAATAATATGCTACAAATCATTTGTACCTGTAGTGTGTGCTCGTCCTCCCTCCCCCCAGTTTGCGCGGCGTGGCGAAGTGTGGACAGTAAATAATATACCAAGAGAACATTAACCTTTAGTTGTGGTGTTAGGATGGAGCCTCAATTAACAAGAGTAAATAATCCTTGTCATTACTTTTGGCTGACCTTTATCTCATACATAACCTAATTAAATGGACCGTCCAAACATAAAACCACAACTAATCAAGAGCTTTACAGAGGCCCCGCTATAAGGATGTGGGGGATTTTAAAAACACGCCTACTCATGGGCGGCCATCCATGTGACCTCTGAGCACACACACACACACACACACACACACACACACACACACACACCCACACCCCCATGCACACCCACACACGCACATGCATGTGCACGCACACACGCACACAAGATCTGTGGGTAATAAAGAGTTTTTCTTCAGGAATAACCTCTTGTACTGCAGTTAATTATAAGCAGAGCTTCTTTTTCCTTTAAAAACTGTTTCTATTGAGAAAATATAGTATTGCAGCTCATTATTAAATAAAATTAATGTATCTACATTGTTACACGATAGAGTGTGTCCACAAATAATGAAAAAGTCTTACATTTATGAGGTCTCAAAATTAAATACAAATAATTTCAAATCAAATTATTAAATACGTAAACCACAGGTCTCAACTTCTGGTTTGGTAGGGACATTTAATCAGTTATACTATAGATAGTTTTCCTTTTTCATGCAGAATTTTGCTCTTCCAAACACGGAGGTGTTTTTGCTCTTGCATGAAATTTTGTGTTTGTTACCTACCGCTAACTAACGTGCTAGCTTTAGCCTTGCTAGCTTGTGTGTTTGTTTGTTTACAGTTTGTTTCAGACAGAAAAGAGAAACGAAGTGGAACGTCTACAAGTTATGAGTTGTGAACTGAATTTAAAATTTTTAAAGATGAACTGGAACAACAAACGTTGCTATGGATCACTTAGATATGGAAAATACTGAGGTACCACAATCCCACTTTAGTGACACCATATGCTGTAGCTAGATGTAATGCTTTGAAGTTTTTGTTGTTGTTGTTGTTTTTTTTATAGAAATTGCAGAGTATGAAACTTTTAGCCCAATAGGGTCAAGTGATCCTAAACTAATAAAATAAATAAAAACATTAGACTGTTACGTCACTTCAAAAAGTAATCCAGTAGCGTTCTGTAAGTTTTGCACCTTTCATCCCAGTGGACAAGCACTATACACAAAAGGAGGCACGTACTAAGTTATGCCTATGCTTTATGTAAATATTGAACATTTTAGTATTTTCTTTACTTTGATAGAAGTCAAAACATTAAGTCTGTCCATAAAGTTACATGTGATGAAGTGAGATATGACAAACATGGCCAATAAACAGCAGAAGGGCAGCTTTACTGTGGGAGAAAACCGAAGAATCAGTTCACCAACTTTGTTCCATTTTTATAGCTTAGTGAATTTCAATACTTAGCACTTGAATCATTTCAGCTTTTACTCACATATATATTCCCAAGAAATGTAATTATGACTTAATATTCTAGAGATTCTGCTGAACATGTACAAGTAATAAGCAGCAACTTTTTGAATTAAAAAATAATTCATATATATATGTATATATATATATGTGTGTGTGTGTTCAGTTTTATCTTCTGGTCAGTAACCAGACGAGCAGTAATTTCTTTTATTGTAATATTTTCATTATTAACAACTCACCAGCTGTACTGAAGTCGCTGCACGCTGATTTCATAACTCAAATGATTAAAATAGAAAGTCCTGCTTATTGAGAATCATGTAAAGTCTCAGCTGGCATTCAGATTAGTTCTCGTCTTTAAAAGCATACATTTAAATGTCAATACTCTGCGTGTGCAGGGAAATATTAGATAATAAAAGGAAACTGTCAAAGTAATATTATGCTGCTCCTCCCATGAAGGTATTATTAACAATCATAGATGGAAAGCAACGTATTTGTCGAAATGTATTGGATTTCAGCTGCCATCACAGTTTTTCAGCAAAAAAGAAAAATTTGATTATGGTTTGCAGTTCCACATGTATACTATTTCCAACTAATGCAAGCGGCCGCGTGCGTCGTCAGCCAGAGTCATTCCTCACCAGTCGATCCGACGGACACTTGGACTAATCTGACGTCTTAGAGCGACGATGTTATGTTTGGCTTCATTATGCTGCAGGTTGGGGTAACTTTAAATAGGCCATGGGAAATTGGTTCCATTTAATCAGAGCATTGAAATGTAGACCGTGTAATCAGTTCTCGTTCGCATGTGGGCCGAGATGAGACTCGTGTTTGTGTGTGGAGGCCCGGTCCGGGGCTGTGGCCTGCAGCTACAGCAGCGCGTCTCTGTGTGCATGTATGAGCGGAGACGTCACCGGCCCTTCACCCGGGTCCCCGCCCTGCGCCTCGGGATCCCTGTGTAATGGAGAGATGATCTGGGCATCGCACACAAAGGGTGGCCGCATCGCCTCAGGAAGTGAGCACAATAATCTCTGTAACAAGCTGAGGACTTTCCTTAGCATTCGCTCTGAAAACAAGGAAATCCACTCTGCTGTGAACGAGTGTTTTCCCCGCAACTCGTTTCTTCTGGGTTTCTTTCTTTTTTTTCCTTTTGCTTCTTCACTGCACTTAGAAGTTTGACATTATTAGAGTACTTTTTTTTTATATATCAGGAAAAGATGACCATATCAGATGTACAGCAGTGAATTAAAGATATTGAAAAAAAATACGAATAATTCTGACTAATCTCAGAATCCTGATATTTTTTTGCCTCATAATTCTGACATTGATCTTTGAATTCAGAATTTCAACTTTTTTCTCAAAATTCAGCCTTTTTTTCTCAGAATTGCGACTTTTTCTGAGAATTCAGGTTTTTATTCAGAATTCAGATTTTTCTGTTCTCAGAATTATGACTAAACTAAGAATTGGATCTCGAGATTTATGACTTTGATGTCAGAGATCTGACTTCTTTCTCAGAATTCTAACTTAAGACAAAGTTGCTTGTAAGACAGTTTTTTCTTAGTCAGGTGTACCAAGACATTTCTGCATGAAAGTTTAAGATTTTCTGTTTTTGCAGTGTAATGCTTGTTGCAGCCCTCGAGTGGCACAATCACTTATGATCTCTATGGAACAATAACTTTTTCACATTAGAACTCGGTTGGTGTGATTTCTTTTTTTTGTTTTTGAATCATAATTTGAAGATTGTATTTGTACTGTAATTTACTCTGGGTATCTTTCCCAAATATTTGTTTGCCCCAAAACAAAAGAAATCTGTAATTCTAACAGCACTGTAACTCAAAGAGGATATTTTCATTGTATTGTTTCAATCAGTTGAGGGAGTTCAGCCGAGGTCACCTTGAAGCAAAGTTATATTTGACATATATAAGACATCCAACAGGAAAAGGTAGCGGTACAATCCAATATGTGTATAAATTCTTAATCCTTTGTATGTATATCTGATACTTCAGCTCTATGTGGTATCAAAGTATGATGATGAAAACTGGATCCGGAGTTGTCACCCGCTCCATGTTCCCTTTAATTACAGCCTTCCACGAGGACATATGTGCATACAAATTGCTTATTTCAAAAGTAGATGAGACAGAGTTCATTTAAAAAAAGCACAACAAAACCATTTGTTCCCAACAAAACAGCACTTGCTGTGTGACAGACGACGCTTCAGTCTTATGAATAATTCTCAAATTCTAAGCAATCAAGTTTTAAAGATATCGTAAATCTGCTCTAAATGGCCTTGTTCATTACACGCCAGAGATGGGAGGGATACTAATAAAGTGTTACGTCTCAGATTGTCAGCGGCCGCAAGACGCCCGGCGCTGCGGCTGATGTATGGCACGGCTGACTGTATGGGGATGGAAATGTCGGCGTGGCCTCGTTAGCATTCCCGCCGTAACCCTCCGGCGAGGTGGTGGTGAGGGGGGGCCTCAAATTTACAGCTCGGTTTGGAAGCCAAAGAGTCAGCGCATCATGGCTGTGAGGCCCCTAATAATGAACACAGTGATCCCAACTAGCGAGGTTCGCTGTGAGGAAAATATTGATTCACGGAGGAGTGAGGGGAAAAAGGTTAGAGCGCAAAAAGAAGCCGGAAGCACTTCCAGTTTTTATTTTTATAATGAAAATAAATAACCCTGGCTGGAAATTGCATGTTCTCCCCATTCATGCAGTCCTTCCTTCCTGGGTACTCTAACTTCCTCCTACTGAGAACATTCAGTTAATTGGTCTTATATTGCCTTTAGATCTGAGTCTGTGTGTGTGTGTGTGTGTGTGTATGATTTGTTTGTCCTTTGTGTCGCTATGTTGCCTTGGAGATAGGGCCAGCACCCCATACATGAGGCTGCAAGAACCAGCTGGCAAGTACAATAATAAGCTCTAATCAAACCAAAATAATTCAGAGCAGCCTCTTGCTGGTTTTTATTTCATAGCGTCATGTAGCAATGCTATTTCTCATTATAAAAAGAGAGTAGAGAAAGTAGTTTCGAAGGGCCAGTATTATGTATTTTCCAGGCACACATCATTTCATAGCAGAATGAAGTAACTATGTTAATGTCAGTTGTTATGAATGTGCTATATATCAAAAATGACTTAAAAGTCATTAAATTGCAAAGTATTTGCCTGAAGGAAGTCATTACAACAACAATTCTACATCCATTATCAGAGGGACATCATAGAGAGACTGTGACATCATAGAGGCACTGTCACATCATAGAGAGACTGTGACATCATAGAGAGACTGTACATCATAGAGACACTGTGACATCATAGAGAGACTGTGACATCATAGAGAGACTGTGACGTCATAGAGGCCTCTGTGATGTCACAGATCTGAGTGTGTGTGTGTATGTGCACACACACACACTCTGATGTCACAGTACCTCTTGTAAGGTCTGGGTTTAACTTAGAATTCTACACCATTTTACAAAAGGGAAATCTCACTTATGGAAGCGATCAAAATATTTTTTTATCGATTAGCTAAACTCGTCACTTTTGATGAGTGTATTTCAGAGACTTTGACATATTCCACAAACTCTTTGTATCCAATCTTCTGCCTGTCGTCTGGCCAGCAGCACACATGTATTAAAGAGTCCAAGATGGCCACCCAAAGCAGCAATTTAAGCAATTGAAAACCCATCCATCCATCCATCCATCCATTTTCTGTCACCCTTCTCCCTAACGGGGTCGGGAGTTGCTGGTGCCTATCTCCAGCTGCGTTCCGGGCGAGAGGCGGGGTACACCCTGGACAGGTCGCCAGTCTGTCGCAGGGCACAATTGAAAACCCTTTTTTACTAACTTGTCAATATTTTCATCCAATGTAACGGCCAGTGACCAGCACTGCAGTTCTTCTATGAAAAGTTTTATAATACATTTGAGTGAAACAAAATTATTACCATTATTATTCGTTTAATTTTTCTTATTAATATCTGACTGTATTCACAGCTATATATAGTAACTTATGATTGCTGTGGTAAGTTCCTTTGCTTTTCTCTGATATGTAAACTTCGACATGTATGTGCAGATGTATGTAAACTTCTGTAGAAGGAATCTGGACAATGGATGGAAATGTAAGAGACCTTGAGGAGTTTGGGAGAGAGGCTGACCCTGATGGGACCGAGGAAGGAAGTGATGAAGGAGTCAGACTGGGGTCAGATAGGGGTCAAATTCCAGTGACAGTCTGACAAAAGTGATTAAAAAAAAATCTGACAAAGTTGAAACACTTAGTGTAAAAATCCAGAAAGTAGATTCTGGTGCTTTTATTAGATCGCCCAACAAATTAAAGCAGTTCATGCCCCCTTTGACATGTTCAACAAGTTGTGCTGTAGACCCTGAACTCGTCAGAACACAGTCTCCTCACTTGGAGGGAAAAATTAAGGCAACACAAATGAGTTCCTGAAGTTTGCATTTCCTGCTGGCTGTGCTTTGAAAATGACAGCCCCGCTAATTTATTCTCCATTCACACATTTCAACTGAAAGCTGTATTTCACAGCCAAGTCAGATATGTCCTTTTCATCAGATCGTGCCTCGTAAACACTGAAGAGAAATGGCTGCTCGTAGTTAAGAGTCTTGCTGCTTCCTCTGTTTACTTTAAAACTGCAACCAAATGCAAATCAGAGAGACTTAATGAGATTTCAGTGGGAGTGAAAAACTAAAAGGCTAAAGAATGGTCTCTTTTTTTTCCTCCCCTTGCCGTTTAGCACTTCTGATAAACCTTGAATCTAAGACCTCATACATTTCAGACAAAGTCTCAGAAAACGTCCTCATGTTCGCTGCTCCCTTGCTCGACTTTCGGCGGCTCATTCCTGGAGCGCTCCTTCCAGAAGGGTAGGAGATGTGCATTACGACTAAGCTACTTAACCACAATGAATTAGGGCCTAACATTTGAAAATTTGATACTGAAATTACTGTCATTATGGTGCATTATGTCTGAGCATAATGATTGCTTTGGCGCTGTGTGAAGACAAAGACGGACTGTGGGGGGAAAAGAGAGTATTTAGAGGAAAGTTGACTTGGAGGATAATAACGAAGAGTGAACTTCAAACCTTCATTTTAGCAGCCATCATTTCCTGTCATTGTCCGGCTCATCTTTTGTTAGCCGCCTAAATACTAATGCCTCTGGAAGTGATTTCTCTCAGAATGAGCTCCTATTTTAGCCTCATGTTCTCTGAATAGGGGCTGTTCTAAATTATACACCAAACAGGAAAATATATATTCCAGAGTCATTACTAATGTAAAGAAGTCTTTACTTGGATTTAGACAACAAGTAATATTGCCGGTTGGATCCAAACGTCTTGGGTAAATTGCAAGAAACAGCAGCTTTTAGCCACATCTTCCTCGCTGCTTTGCAGTCGGACTTGGACACATTAAAACTTACTTCGGGTCTTTACAGTTGTTTTCGAGCTTGTAAATAGTGTGGAGACCAACGGGAGCTGTTATTAATTCCCCATCAGTTTTGGTTTGGATGCCTGAGAGGCAGTTAAAGGAAAACTTAATTGAATCAGCCTCAGGACCCTCCGGAGAGGGAAGCTAAATGAATTGTGTGTGGGGAGGAATGGCAGGAAAGAGAAAGAGGGCATGGAGGTTAAATAATAAGGGTGGAATGGCTGAGAGTTCCAGTCTTTGCTGGAAAGATTGGCTATGGGCTGGCCCGGCTGCCATGTAAATTAAATCCTGCTTGCACTTGCAGTGTTGTTGTTGTTGTTTTGTTTTTTTTTGTGTCTTTTTTTGCAACTAGACCCACGTGTTTTAATTACATTATACAGATTAGCTTCAATTTAAATTTCTATCTGATACTTGAACTCTTTTAAGTCGGTAAAGTGAAACCTGGGAAGTCCACACGGTTGATCAGGGTTACATTCATCATGACAGCAGGAGTTTCATACAGAAAATGATTCTGTTCTGCAGTAAGGAGGTTTGGTATTCTTCATACATACAAATAAAAAGTTTTGTAAACTTAAACTCTAAATGTCTTGCATTAAAAACATAGCCCGGAATATTTAGCTGCTTTTGAAGTTAGACAAGTTAGTTGGATTGCAGAGGTGAGCAAACAGCTCATAATGTTAAATTAAACTTTATCACTAATATTAGTGATGGGATTCAATTAAAATATTTAATCATATTAATTGAGGGGTCTGTATAGTTAATTGCACTAACTGCAATTAACTGCACTTTATTGAAAACTGTAAATAAGCAATATTTTCAATTCAAAAACCCTTTCTGATGCTAAATTATTGAAGAATTGAAATATAGCTCTGGAAAACCTGAAGAGACCACTTAAAACGATCAGTTTCTGTGATGTTACTTTTATAGGTTAATGTTTGAATAAAATTAACATTGTTATTTTATTCTATAGACAACACGTCTCTGAAGTTCCAAGCAAAAATTATGTATTTGCAGAACATGAGAAATGATCAAAATACTGGAAAAAGATGCCGTGCTTTTGACCTCAAATAATGCAAAGAAAACAAGTTCATATTTATTTAGAAACAACAATATTAATGTTTTAATTCAGGAAGAATTCAGAAATCAATATTTGGTGGAATAACCACCAGGCTTTCAGTGGGTTTCAGTGCAGAGGGGTCTCTTCAGTTTTTTCTAGAGTTGCATAAATCCAATAAAGTTATTTGTTGTCTCTGATCTGTTATTTAGATTATTCAACCCTCAAGATTGGAGTAAAGTGACATTCCACCTGTTCATCTTTCCAGAGTTTCAGGAACTCCTCATCATTCGTTAGACTGTGGACACAGACGGTCATAAGGACGTCTGTGCTGCTGTTACATGGTTAGCATTGATACTCAAGCTATTTTAGGCTTGAGTATCTTAGCTAACTAACTTCTAGCATAACTTAGCATAATAATACCATTTTTCAGTGTCCAATCAGATCACCTTTTGAAGCAGAAATGAAATGGAAAATTGAAAGCTGTTGTTTGGGAATTCAAAGGTTCTGGCTGAAACATGTTAAGCACCATTTTGCGTAGTAACTCTATGATCATCCGTCTGTCCGTCCTCTTCCACTTACTCAACATTATTAACAGTTTCCACATGCTAATCTGTATTTTTAATGTTGATTCCAGCAGACATGCTTTGTGTTTCTGCTATGCTAACATTGGTTCTTGCTACCACCAGCACAGCTTTTGTCCTCCCATGTCCTCAGCCTTGAGTGGCTGTTGCAGGGTATTGTGGGATATGTAGTGTGAATGCTGTGGGCACTATATAACTGTCTGGCATTAGCAATAAGCATATGAAGCTTTCCAGAGGGGCAGGTACAATTGTGTCATTTGATGGATCATTTGGAAGCATGTATGTAGAAACGATACTGAATAGTGAAGATAAAGGTTTTGAAAGCCAGCTTCAGATGTTTATTTTTGCTGATTTCTGGTCAAATAATCCTTATTTGATCTCATCCAAAGTAATTATATCTCTAATTTTATCACATATTTAGTTTGACTTTGAATCATTCTTTTCGGACCATTCTCTTGACGCTTCTTTTCTTGTGTTTTGCGATTTTGATTAATGAATGCAGACATTAGTTTCTTCCGGGGGGTTATGTTTTGTAATTCACTAAAACTTTATGTATTATTCATCTTTTTCATCCATGTTTTGAATAGTCTTGATCTTTTGTCAAGATTTGAGCACCTGTACATTCCCTCTGTTGCTGCTTCAATAAATATTTTGCTCTTTATTATGTATGGATTTGAATTAAATGCTCATTTCTGTGCAATACATTCCTGTATTCTTACACCGGTTTATGTGAACCAAAAGTGCTCAGAAATAAAGGCTGATTAATTGAGTGAGTTTATATTTCTGCCAAAGCCTTACACTCAGTCAAGAAATAAGAGTCGGAAGGTAAGAGCATGTCAAAGTGAATTTGTACTGACATAGTTGAGTGCTAGCATTTGTGTGAACACCTGTGAGGAAACACACACACGCACACACACCCACACACAGGAACCTCAAGGCCATGTTCCATTGTCCTGGGAAAGCCATGAGGAGGAATTCCTTTCATGTGTCATCTCATATCACGGCGCCGTCCTGAACGCGAGCTTAGTGACATCCGAGAGGCCTCGACAGAATGTCCTGCTTTTAGTCAAATGAAATGTCTGGCAGCTGCCACATTCATCCGAATCGCACGGTAATCTGCTTTCCATATGAAATCAAGGAATTATTAAGAGTTTTTTTTTTCCTTCATTTTTCTTTTTAACGGAGGGGGTTTCGCGGATGGGAACGCCAGCGTCTTTAAGAAGACACTTGAGAGACACGGGGCGGAGAAGGTTTGGGTAAGGTGCAAAAACCCTGCCGGAGGATTCCCCGTTATGAGAATGTGCGTGTGAGATAAACTCTACGGGTGAAATTTATACTCATTTAGAGTTTGATTAGAAATCTTAACACATTCTCTGTCTGATGGACGAGCTGATAAATCAACATATATATGAAATTCATTGGTTCATTTATTTATGTATATGTATTTACATTTTATTTATAAAACTTGGTTAAAAAAAAATAAATAAAAAATCTAATCTTTATTTTACCAGGATAAAAACAGAGTGACATTAAAAACCTCTTTTTGAAGGGAGTCCCTGTCCAAGAGGCAGCAACAAACACAATACGGAAATATAAAGAACTAAAAATAAATATGAAGCTATTAAAAAAAAACAGGTGCATGTCATTGAATCGTCTTCAAGAACTTTCCGTTTGCATGTAAAAGCACGAAAAGAAATAAATTCAGTCGATCTCAAAGCGTCAGCTTGAGATTGACTCAATTTGATTTAGATTTTTTTTCCCCCTTCTCTTTCCTCCATTTAAACTGAGCTTCTTCTTCTTCCTCTATTCTCCACCACTGCCTCCCCTCTTGGACCCCGGTCACATGGAGCAAGGGCCATTAAACTGCACCGGCCCTCCTTTTCTTTATAATTACACCCTCCCGGACTGACCGAGCACCAGCTAGACCTCTGCTATTTGTTGTAATTAGTCCAGAATGTGAGCTGTCAACATGCAAAAATCGCGCCAGTAGGCCTGCGACGCCGCAGCCGCCCCCACAGCACTCAGACAAACACAAGCACCTAGCCGCGGCCAATGGAATGCATTAACTTTCTGCTCTCTCCCCTCGCGCCCTGATCCCCCCTCCCCTCGGCGACTCGTGTCAAACCCAGGTCCCTCAGAACAAAATCTTAATAATTAACTGGCAAATTTTAACATGATTGCTTCTGACACACCTACTCTGGTAATTATTGCTTTGAGGCCATGTGCTAATGAAATTAATGCATTCATTGCCCCAACAAATTAGCATAACTCATACAAATGGCCCACATTCGAGACCCAGTTGCGTGGAGGCAAAACAACATACAAGGGGGGGAAAAAAAAAAAAAATGTTTTAATGATAAAAACGACAGCAAATGAAACGGCTGGCACATTGAATTGGAGGCCATGAAGAGAACTGCTTGCTCAAAGTCTTAATGAGTAAAGCCTCTTAATGTTAACCAAGGGTGATTGCAGTAATGCATTACAGTGATAGCAGCGCAGCACCAAATGATTATCACTACCATTAGAGTCGTTGCAGTTCTGCATATACATCTCTCTGTGGACAAATATTAAGCGGCCTTGCCACCGCAGACATTAAAATGTTATTATACCGACGCATTAACTTAGCGTGGCAGAGTTCATATCAATATACATAGGAGCTCCCAAACAATCCTTCTCGAAATGGCACAGCCGCCACTTGCAGCACTCACGACTCACGCCACTATTCCCTGTTCATGGCTGTTAGGTCTCTCAGCGGGACGCCTCTCAGACACTTACTGTCTGGTATTAATAATTGATGATGATGCCACAGGTACAATGGGCGAAGACAAGTGCAACAATCAGTGCAAGATGCTGCAAAAAGTGCGAGATACGTCCCCTCGTAGCTGCCGGTGGAGCGGAGACAGCTGGAGAAGCTACAAATTGGGTTTGCCTGCAGCCAAACATGGTCAGAGTAACAGAAAGCCAATAAAAAATGGCCTTCATTTGAACCGAACTGCCAGGGATTATTACAGGCAGGTGACTAGTGATCGGAACCTCTTTCAGGGAACCTCAGTTTTCTACAGTAAAGTTAGGCAAGAGAAGGTAAGTTGTACGAATCTGGGAAGTCTTGTATTTCTACAGTTTATAATAGGGAAGTACAGTGCAAGAGAAAAAAACCCACTGGAAACTAATAAGAGATTTTCAAAACCCATTTGGAAATTTTCCAGGAACGCAAGATCATGAGATCATGAGTCGTGCAAATCCTTCGAGTCTCTTTGAGCCGTAGAGCCGATGCCAGGAAAACCATGGAGACTTTTGAGCAGACAAAAGCAAAGTCTGGGCGACTTGGGTCAATTGGGAATGGAGCTACCAAACGATCTCACACCTTCATTTGGTTTGGTTTGCTTTCAGGCTCCATGTTGAAACTCAAAGCCAAAATGCCAAAGGATGTACAAAAGCATTTGCTGCAATAAACTATCGACTTAGGATCCATGAAAACCAATGTCAACTCAACTTTTGAGATTTTGTCTTTTAAAAATAAATAAAAACTACAACTGCAACATAAAAACCAAATTATACATACACTGGTTGTAACGCGACAAAATGCTAAAGACTCAAAGATCTTTGAGTATTTCTACAAGGTCGTGACAATGACCTACTGACATCTGACAGACCAGTGTTTGCTTTGCTACTTGACAACTTGATGTTTCCAATAAAAACAGTTTCCATAAGGCAGTGACAAACACTGCCACCTGTTTGACGGTTCATGCTGTCGCCCAATGCATAGTGAACGTAAAACGAGACAGCTGACATGTGTACGCAAGAACCCAAACCGAGAAGAGCAAAACATTTCGGCCCGTTTGTTCTTTGAACCCCAGCGGAAAAAAACAGACGTCCCCGATTAGAGTCACAGAATATGGAGCAGCATCAACGTGCAAACTCCGGAGAGGTCGCCGGGGAAAGGTTACTGTGGCATCATCCTTCGTCCCATGCATACACACGGGAACAGAAAACCCGCTGCGGCATGGAGAAGCATGCATAAACCCCCCGACGCCACGCTGTGACCTCCGAGACGGCCATGAATACAAGCAACACATCAACAGCAGCCACCCTAATCTGAGATGGTTAGTCATGTGGCCACCTTATCCAGCATGCAACCCCATCTGTGATGACACATGAGCTCCGGCGTTTCACAGGAATAAACTCCCAAACACGACCACGCAAAATCCTGATGGGGAAATTTCCATCGGGGGTGGGGGGAAATGTAACACAAGAAAGCGTGATTAATTTCTTCTCATGGAATGAATACAGATATTGTCATTACACGCCTTGTATCCTTTTCCAAATATTGTAATGTTTCACCCTCCTTTCTTCCTCCCCCTCCTCCGCTGGCAAGAGGAAAAGAGGGACGACACGTGAGCGACACAACTGGCTGCTAGATGGGCTAAATCACGGAGCAAAACAAAGAGCTGATTGCTTATTAGTGTTATGGATCTGCTCGAGTTGAAGCCGTTTTTCAAGATGCAGACACTGTTTAATGGCTTAAACGGCGTTTACGTAAATTCCCCGCCGCTGACATTTTCAAACGGTAACGCCTAAACCATCGAGGCGTCCGCAGCCGTCTCGGGCGCATTTCCCCGTTTGGAGCCCCTCTCGAAGCGCACACCTACCTTGGCCTTGCAGATGACACATCGCAGTTTGTCTTCACTCCCACGTCCCTGCAAGAAAAAGAAAGGAGATTTAAACGTAATTAGGAGCTTCTGAAGCCAAACTCGTCATCCGGGGTGACATGAAAGAATATTTTGATAATTGTTAATCAAAGAGTTCCCAATCACTCCTTCTTATTATGACAAATGAGCTAATTATGTTTACTTGGTTCTATCTAACCCAAACGTGTGCTATATGGAGTAATGCTAATTTAATTAGACTGTTCAAAGCTTGCACTGTGCGCTGGCCTTGAGGAACAAAGCACAAGAATTGAATAAAAAATAAATAAAAGCACAAAACAACAACAGGGAGAAAAGTATAATAACTCAGACAAACGCACAGTTTTGTTATTTAGTTCTGCACCTCGGGGCAGCCGGAGCCGCACAAGTTACACACCGACTCAAACACACGCGTGGAAGTAATGTGTCGACAGCCTGCGAGCCGCAGCTCCAGACGCTAATGACAACCAAACCATTTGCACAAACACAAATCCGCTGCTGCAGCGCGTCACAGGATATTCTGATAGATGTTAATGGCACATAATTACAGGACACTACTATTAGGAGCAGGACTCTTTTCTTTTTTTTTCTTTTTTTTTTTTTTTTAGGAGGACTGTTGCCCCCGGCGCCGCGGCCAGAGTGCTGGGAGTGTCGGGCTAATGAAAGTAAACCAGGTCTGTTCGCAACCGCTGGGAAACAAAGTCGCTCAGAAGGATTGTTTACTCGGCTCGGAATTAGAAAAAATAAAAAAATAACTCTAATGATTAAAAGGCATCAATATGAACGAAACTTTTACTGCAATGGTATGATCTAGATGAAAATATTCAAATATTCTTTGAGCAAATATACTCAGGATGAAAGGAAAACATTTCATATGAAGCAGTTATTTAGTCAGACCTGATCATCGGTATCAATCTCTTTATAAACAAAGTAATCAGTTCACGTTATTTATTACTTATGCATGACATTTTTAGCAGCAGTTACTGCCGTAAAGCGAAGCAGAACATGTCATCAGCTTGCAGTCGGAGAACTAGTCGACTTAGTCGACACTGAATTTAGCAACTTTTCAGATGTAATATGATGAAAATAGTCAGGTCAGGCTTTTTAAAGCTCAATATCTGTGATCGGCCTGAAAACTGCAATCAGTGCAGTGCAGCTGGTGACAGTGGCGGTGTAATGGTCTGGGAGAGTCTGAAAAATAACTATTATTAATTATTACATCAATTTGAGCTTTTCAACAACAAACTCTGCCCATGGGCCTGGTTTGAAACAAATGGATATGTGAAAAAACATCTTGCACCCAGAGTTGAATATGGTGGAGGCCCTGTGATGCTGTGGGCCTGTATGTCTTAAAAAGTGCTGGGAGCATTGTAGGACAGCATGGAATCATGATTTGTTTTCAAATATAACTATATTTTATTTAAGAATATGGCCAACTCTGCCATAAACTCTGTCTAAACTGAAGATGGATTGTAACTGGAGCTCTCAGGAAGGTATTGATGCAAATAAATATTTCTAAATCAACACAGAAATGAAAATCAACCACGGACATCTCCATCCACATTTTTCTAAATGTTTCAAAATATGATGATGTCTGTAATAATGGAACATTGACCAACATATATGATGTGTGTTGATGATGTTGATGACAAAATCTTTATATTTTTGATTTTTCACTTGGTGACTATGTTTTTTTAATGTCTTTGTATTTGTGTAAGTCTGTCTTTAACTGCCTTGTTGCTGAACAAATAAACTTGACTGACTGGTGGATGTAATAAAGAGTCCTTCCACTTCTCTCCCAGCGCCGCCATCAAACATGTCCTCGTCTGCACTTTAAACTCCGCCCACCTCCCCTCACTCTTTCCCACCTGCGTTGCTGCCGGGGCTTCGCTCACTTCAGTCCCTGATTTCCTTTTAGTGTGTTCAGTTTCAGCTGGCCGGTGTTGCGGAGTGAAACCAGATGTGTAAAAAACAAAAAAAACAAAAAAAAAAACGAATGAATTCGCAAGGCTTCACGTCTGCGGGAGCAAACCGGGCCGAGCGCGCTCACAGTCCTCCTGCGCCCTTGTGCTTTGAGCTTGCGGGGCTTCTACCCCTCCAGGAATGTGCCCTCCATAATGAGGGTCAGGGGTCAAAGTGCTGCCTCGCCTGCAGGCTGGGATCTCCCAGGCACACTCAGTCACTGACTCTGTCCCTATATTTAAATCCCGCCTCAGGACATGCATTTCAAAGGGCATCTCCTAACTAGTTCCTGGTTACTAATTAGTTTTGCGCTGTGTTATTTGTCTTTGGGAACCTGAATGCAGGGAACGGGTTGGGTGGGGGGAAGAATGAGGCGGACTAAAAAAAGATCCTCCGTGTTGACTGTAATCATCAGCTGCAAACTCAGGCTCCAGCTAACAATCATATTAGTAATCAATTGTTCTGTTGATTATTTTGATGATAGTTCAGATTAAAAAGAAGTTACACGTTCCACACGTCTGCCTTTTGTTTTTTCACAAAATATTTCATACGCATTACAAAATGCAGTTGAGCAAATGATTCAATCATTTTTTTGAATAAGAAAAGAAACATTATATTGCTTGAAATAAAATAACATTCTATTAATGAATGAACGTAGCAAAGGATGCATCTGCAGCTATCAATCTGTTGACCTTTGTTCTTTTCTTTTTGTCTTTTTTCTTTCCCAAATGTGAACCAGGTGAAGCTGCAACGGCCACTTGAGTCCATTTACAGACAACACTTTTTTTTTTTTTTTTACCTTAAATGCAGAATATACATATATTTGGACAGCTTTAACTTAAAGGGGCAGTGTTATGTATCTTCTGGCCACATGGTGCTATTTTAAAGCATAATCAAGTAGCTATATTATCTTCATTTGTTATAAAAATGCTGTTTATATCAAATATGACTTAAAAGAAAGTTTTAAGACTGTCATGACATCGTCATAAGCATGACATAACACCTGCCGTGAACATGAGTAAGTCTTCATGAATATTTATGACTGTTGTCTTGAAGTTTGGTAAATGACAACACTTTCAATATACAAAGTTGACATTATTCAAAGTGTCTTTGTTATGACAACTTTTGACATTAACCAAGAACTCATGATCTGACATAAATTTGTTATAAAAGTATTAGTGATTAAACTTCAGCTTTAATAACATAAAGCTAGATCATTTTTAAAGTGTAATCAGAAATACTTTTATAACAAATTTATGTCAGATCATGAGTTCTGTTGATGATGATGTCATGGCAGTCTCATTCACAACCCGTCAAATGAAGTGTTACCAGAATTTCACTTCATAATTTAATTTAACATCTTGAGTCTCTGTCTCTTTAAAAACTCCTGCTCTTTCTGAAACTCCACCTTCAGGAAGTCATCACAACATGGCTCCTCTATTAACCCTTTAACAACATTTTCACAGAGTTTCACAGAGAAGTAGCTCCTATAATGAGCTCAGCAGATCCACCAGGTGTTTGCTAATTGCTGCTGGCTAGTCTGAAGGAGCTGAACCGGAGCTGGCTGCTCTGTAAGGAATTAGCTCAGAGGAGGAGCTGCGTCTCGAAGGTGGAGCTAGGTCCAACCAGCTGAATGGTTGCCGTGGAGATTGAAGGCTTTCTCAAATAAGCATGAAAGGAATCAAGGCAAGACTGCAGGTATGTTTTTGATGAGGGTACAACGTAACATGATTTACAGCTCAAAAAAGTTGTTTTTACGTAGCACTGCCCCTTTAATTACTGCTCTGACTGTGTTGATTTTTCAGCAAATTCCTATTTAACAATTAACCAATTACTATATCACTTGGCAATTGTTTCAATGATTAACTCAATTAATTGTTTCAGCCTTACTGCAAACATGATAAAGAATGTGTTCCCCTTTAATTCTGGAGTGCCAAACATTTAGCAATTTTTTTGCGATGCTGGAAACACGTACGCGCGGCTCGTATCGCCGCTGACGGCCCCAATGCTACCGCTAGCCGCTCCCCGGCCGGATTGCCTCTCCCTCGCAAGTCAAATCATTATTGGATTACATTTTCTGCTTTCATAAAATGCGGTTAAGAGGCACTTTGGACATATGTGCATGACCTGCTTTCCAGAGATGGCTATCAGAGCAAAAGTGACAGGTCAATTGCTGATTTCTGTTCCATAAAAGGAAAAGGCCTCCTACCCTGAGCACTCTAAAAGGTCGCAAGCTCTCTGTCTGTCTGCTCCCCCCTCTCTCTCTCTCTCTCTCTCTCACACACACACACACAAGTTAAAGTCGTCCGCTGACACGAGAGCACGCTCTCAGCTGAGTGCGGCGCTGCGTGTGTCTCTGTGTGTGTCTGTGTGCGTGCCGGCTGCATCAGCCTGTGTGTCTGTACGTAATTGCATAGTGGGAAGACACACACTTAATGGAAGTGGCTCTTCACTGTGACAGCTGGGTGGTGCAGATGAAAGGTCTGCAGCGGCGTGTTGTCGGCCACTTGTGGAGTGTCCGGAGCGAGGCGAGGCGAGGCGCCGGCACACACAGGTTCTGCTGGTCATGGTTCAGAGCCGCAACACGCAAACCCAATAGCTGCACGAATGTGGTTTCAAATGATTTCTAATGATAAATAGGATCGTTTGCTTTTGGCTTCCAAATGCTCGTCATATGTGATCTTAAAGAGGAGATTGAAATTCTATATTTTTATTTTGATGAGGCAAACATGCCTGACTGTTGTTTCAGACCTTCTTTTCTTCTTTTTCTGCAATGATCAGACTGTTTTCCTTCATTATGTAAAACGAGGTAGAGGTTTTGCATAAATATATATATTTTTTAAAATTTGAAATTGAATAAAAAAATATAAATAAAAATATATACATATATTTATTTATTTATTATTGTTATTATTTTTAATTTTGCTTAAAACTTACATTTTTAAATAAAAATATGTTTCTTTCCGCTTCACGTCTCATTTGCTCCACTCTGGAGGCCCAGAGACATAACTTCATGAACCCAAACCTTTTCACACAGTCAAGAGGAAATGATTCACCTTCTGATTCATTTTGACTTGAACGTCTAAAACCTAACTACACCCTGAGTAAAGTTGTTGCTTTTTATCCTCCACCTTATAAAGGAAATACAGGTTTATTCAGCATGTTTACCGGCTTCTTGCTAATGATAGGCCGCAATTTGGTGCCAGCAGAGCCCAACAGGTGCTTAAAAGGCTTTTTACCAAAGACACCTAGCTGGTGCTTCTGAAAGGGATTTTGATAAGAGGAGCGAAACCAAAGAGTCAAATTGCAGGCTGACAAAACAACCGTGAATCAAGAGAGGCTAGAAAGCTGCACGGATCCAAGGGGAAGTTTCTTCTTTTGTATAATGTTTTTCTTTTTCACACAAGACATATTGGCTGTCATGACAGGAAATATGCAGGTGTGTCAGAACAACATTGAACATGGTTGCGCTGCTTTTTGGCTTGGTTTGATCCGGGTTGTTGTTTTTCCTCGCTGACTCTCGCGAGTCGTTTTTGTAGAATAGTCATGTGACTTCAACTGGGGAATTTCTAAAAGTGGACAGAACACTTTATATAAAATATATATGTATGTATATAAGAGCTCTTCTGCCTCCTCCAGTGCTCTCAGCGCTAACTGCAGAAATACGCCACACACCAGAAACAACCAATCAGAGCCAGGAGAAGGGGCTTAGTGCTGTCAATCACTCGCTTGCTCACCATCTTCCTCTTGTTTTCTGCTATGGTACAGCTAGTTCACCACAACATAGGCTGCCACAAATGCTAAGGCTAGTTAGCATAGCCATAGGTGAATGTGGATAAATGGTTTTCCTGGAATGGTAACTTGCTTCTATAGCATCAGCATATTGAGCAGCATTGATTGACAGCGGTAAGCCCCTCCTCCTGGCTCTGATTGGTTGTTTTTGACTGGGACGGCCATAACCTGAGATCGATTGTTTCCCAGGTTATCCGTCTCATATTAAAGTGCCATCGCACGGTGACAGCTTAAACAAATGTGGAATTGTGTTTGTAACAGTTGCAAACTAAAGCTTCAAACACAAAATACACAATAGGGCTCGTTAACAGTAACAGTTCTGAATAAACTATTGCTAAACCCGGTTCTGTTTGTTGACGTGTTTCAGCACCAAAGAAGAAGCAGATTTCAGTTCGGCTGCATTAACAAACACAGTAAATCAGTATTTGACCTCCCAGTCGCCACAGAGAGGCTATCTGGGAAACCTGCCTCTTCCTCAGGTCCTTTTTATTAGGCATGAGCAGACTGACGGGTGAGTCACTGATCATACTCCGCCACAGCACTCCTCAATCAGAGACGGCAGCAATTTGCGTTATTGCTACTATTGCCGCGAGTTGTCTGAACCAAAAACCAAAGGTAGTTCACCTGTAAAACTTTAAACTGTGGGAATCAGAAGAGCAGAAAGCGACGCATGGGCGTGTCCGGAGTTGCAATAACCACCCAGCAAACTCCAGCAGCCGTGGGTTGAGGGAGGATGGCGGGTGTTAATGAGCTGCTCGGCGGTGGGTGACAGGTGTCGGCTGCATGATAGCCTCCTGAATTTCTGCCAGTCTGTTACGAGGCGCCGCTCTGCGTCGGAGCCTCCGATGCCTTATCATTGTTAGCAACCCTCATTAAAAGTAATTGGGATTGCTATTTGAAACGTAGCTCATTAGGCAGCGATGTTTTGTCTCAATAAGGAATGCTAAGGAGGCAAACGCATTTATTCACTGATAGGAGACTGGCACAGATGTCCCCCCCACCACCCCAACCCACACACACACACACACACGCACTCACACACACACACACACACACACACGCACACCACCTTCCACATTTTGACAAGTGGCTGATGAGGAAAAACAGCCTAAATATCAGCTGAGGGACGTCTGTCTCACCCTCTGGATCCATGTGGACAGACACACGTGATGAGCCAGTAAAGTCTTGCAGTCGCAGAAATTCCTCAGCGGGTCGCTGGTTTTCAGTTCGCCGTCCCTGCATATGAAGCACTCTGACGTCTCTGTAGAAGAAGAAGAAGAAGAAGAAGAAGAAGGAGCAGGGAAGGAAAGATGTCAGTAAAGTTCACGCTAAATCATAAGCTAATTCTGGATTTGCTTTAAGATCCATATCAAATAGTCTCCTGTGTGCACAGCTGGCTTTTTTCTGTAATAGTATTTAACACGCGCTGCACAGCTCTCCCCTGGGCATTCCACGTTATTTGGCTCCCATGTGGGATCGCGGTGAAGTGAATATGACATCAAAGGTTGTTGAAGGAAGCTGATTTTTGCTGACGAGGCAATAAACGGCCTATGTTAGGTAATCCCACGTGTTTTACATGACAGGCGCTCTGTGCTCGGCCTCTGCAGCTTCACATTTACATTTTATATAACAAGAAATGAGCTGAAATGATGAAAGACGAGAGTTGGAAGCGTTTTCACGTCAGCCGATGGCGTTCGTGAGTCTGCGGCTTTGACACATTGTTAGTGGCTCTCTAAAGTGTACACACCCTTGTCAAAATTGCAGGTTTTTGTTATTCTGCGACAAGAATTTTTTTTTTTTTCTTTTCCACCTCTTAATTTGACACTTTAACTTTTCGACTGAAGAAAAAAAAAACACCTCTGGTGTTTTGTTGGTTGGTGGCGAGAAATGCACAGCCAAAAATGTCATAACATACGAAGTGTCTTCAACTGCTTTGCTGGAGCATATCTGAATTTATACTTGGCTAAGAAATTATATTAATAATAGATGAGAATATTATTCCAACAGTTCGTTTACTTCAGTGACTCAAGAGAAACGCATTCTAGAGATTAATTCCAGACGGACTGATGTCAGATTTTTTTTCCCCACTTAAAATGTGGGAAAAAAAATGTTTTAAGTTAAATAATCTGACAGTGGAATTAGTACTTTTTAATTTATAAGGAATTATTGACAAAAAAAAGCTTCTGTTCTGAAAAGTTACTTGTAAGCTAGTGTGTTATTATTTCATGTGCACTCAGATATTTGAAACAGAAAACACAACAAAAATGTGTTGTTTCTGTGCGGTGCTTGTCCTATTCATTTTTCATTTTAAAGGAAAGAGCTCAACTAGACTCATTTTACAAAATATATATTTTTTCCTGTGTGAAAGTTAGCTGATTATAAAATATAAATTCATTTTAGTTAAACTTTCCTAACTTTTAAAATAAAACATTTTATGTACATATTTATACATTTAGTACATATCATTTTGTGGCACCAAACACATTTTGTTTTGTAGCAACAGCAGCAAAAGAGGCTCTGTCACTTGAAAAGGTTGCTGACCTCTGGTCTGTCCCATCAAATCTATTGGAGTGTTGTGAATTTTTCAGGCAAATAGTGCCATTTTATATTATACCTTCAGCTGTTATAAAACTTCAATCTACATCAAGTATGAGTTGAAAGAAATGTTTATTTGGATTTTTACATCTTGAAATTGGGGCTGTGTCTCTTCAAGAAGCTGCTCCTTCATAAACTCCGCCTTCAGGAAGTCATTACTACATGTCTCCTCTATTGACCCTTTAACAAGGTTTTTTCCAGAGTTGCACTAGAATATAATGAGCTCAGCAGAGGTCACCCACTTTACTAACTGCTGCTGGCTAGTCTGAAGGAGCTGAGTGAGGGAGGCGTGGAGGAGGGCTGTTCTGTGAGGCAGAAGCTCTTGAAAGTGCAGCTGAGAGGAGGAGCTCTGTCCTTGAAGGAGGAGCTATGTCCACCCAGACATTTTGGACAGGTGACTGGCTGCCACGAGAGATTATATGATTTCTCAAACCTGCATGAAAGAATCAAGGCAACACTACAGCTGTGTTTTTGATGAGGGAATATTATAACACGTCAATTTTCCATAACGCCACCCCTTCAAAATACCCCAACATTTAACGGGACACAATGTGGAAACATTCAGACGGTCTGTGTGGAACTGTGCATGTGGAGAAAATAAAAATCTACGTACTGACTGTTTTTATGTGCTGTTTATGCTCTACTTTGCTGTGGCCAGCACCTCTGGTTTAACTACAAACTTCTGCAATTTCGTCTTTGGCGATGATCGTGAAGCAGCAGCTTTGAAGCTAAGTGTTGGACAGTGTAGCTGGAAGGCAGATTATGGTGGTTTCATCCCATAAAAAACACTGGGAGGAGGTGGCTCGCTGTCATGGCGGCGCTTCGTGGGGGATGGAGGGTTGAAGTGCTGCCTCAGAAGCTGCTGTCTCTTCTGGGCGTCTATTAGAGCCACGTTGTGCTTCAGGTGAAAATCTAACACCAGATGAAAAAGGCTCTAATCAAAGGCTGGGCTTTTTATGTACCCCGTCTCAATCTGCGTAAGCACATTTTATTACTGACCTGGCACATTTCTCCAAAACTTTAAATGAGTCTGACACAAGCTGTAAAAAAAAAAAAAAGGCAGGGGAACGAGTAGAAGTTGTTTTGCTTTTTATTTAGTCCTACAAATGGCATTTTGAGACAATTATGTGGCATCTGGCTCGCGTCTTGCTCTTCCCTCCCCGGTGGTCAGGGGCCACCTGGCCTCCACGACTTCCCCGCCAGTTCCTTCCACAAAAAACCCCCCAGAATGCATGCGTTCGCCCGTCTTTAGCTCCGCGTTGGGTTTTGGTCGCTTTTTCCGAGTCGCTGTCAAAATAACTTTCTGTGCGCGCAGGAAGATTTGGCTGGAAAATAATGGAGCCGTGCGGAGACGGACCTGCACGGAGTGACAGTCCTCCTAACAGGGAGAGTCTGCGCGTTTCAACAGCCTGAGCTCAAATATTTTTTTCCTCCCGAAGCGCCGCTGTGATGGCAGGTTCTCCAATTATACCCACAAGTCCTTTTTAGCGGTTCACTCTCCTGAATCCGGGCCGCTTTTACGATCATTATGGCGAGCCCCGAGGCACTTGTGCAACTAAATAACACCACTGATGCCGAGAAAGTAACTAGGAAACAACATTACAACAGAGATGTAAACACGCGGCGTGTCAATCGCAGCCCGAGCTTGACACGCCGCCGTGATCTGTGACTCCCATAATTAACTGTCAGCGGTGTCAGTGTTCGGCAGCGCCTCGCATGAAGGAGTGTGCTCGACTAACTGGCTGAAGTTGCACGATTTAACAGCTAACAAACTTCCCGCGCTGCGGCTGCAAGCGCCGTTTCCCAGTCGGGGGTTTGTCGCTGATGAGGCAGCGCCGCGGCTTCTGTTTGCCACTTTAATGCCAAAAAAGGTTTGAGAGGTAAGAGAAAGAGATAAAGACTCCGCCCTGCGGAAGCGCTCGAACCGGAGTCGATTAATCGCCATGTTTAACTTTGTAAGGTCGAAATGTAAAAAGCCACGATTAAAAAAGATTTTTTTTTTTCCCTTTTTTGTTCATTTTGAACATGTTGAATGTCAGAGAAATGAAAATGACAATTAGGCCTAAAAAACTAAACTTTCATATGGGGTTAAAAACGGAGTCCAAAGAAGCCAAAGCCCAGTAAATTTTGCATCATCCAAATATGTCCCACATTATAAATGTTTACACATCAAATTGTTACTCCATTTCACAATTTCCACTCTTTCAAAATTATATCTGTACATTTAATTCATAATGTAGACTTTGACTAGGCCATAACTACTACTGCAGAGGGTTGTTGTCCTGTGATCTAGCAACTTCTAACAAGTTTTCTTCCACTTTTGCCAAGTATTTAGGTCCAACCTACGTTCCATCACCTCAGAACAACTTCTCTGTCTTTCCTTAAGAAAATCATCCACACATGGTGCTGCCGCCACACTGTTTTACAATAGGGACGTCGTGTTCGGGCCACAAAAAGCCTTTGCCTGGAGGTTAAACATTTTGATTTTACTATCATTTGACCAGAAGACATTCCTCCACATGTTTGCTGTGTTCCCTTTTATGACTTTTTATGACTTTTTCTTTTGTGAAAGCCACAGTAACTAATAATCGTCCCGTCGTACCCTCCCCACCTGAGCCGTGGGTCTCTGCAGGTTCTCCAGAGCAGGAACGATTAATGCCATCTCTGCCCGGCCCGTCAGCTCAGGAGGGAAGGACGTTTCTCTGCAGACGTGCCACACTCTTTCCATTTTCCGATGACGTTTGGAAACTCGTTTTTATAAGCTAATCCCGCGTTAAGCTTCTCCACATTTTTCTCCCTGACCTGTCTGCTGTTCGCGGTTCTGTTTGTTCTCCAATGTTCTCTATAAAACCTCTGAGGCCTTCGCAGAACAGCTGAGTTCAGGTCGACATCAGATTACACACAGGTGGAATCTGCAGCTGCGTTTCCATTACAAGCGTGCGCAAAACCTTGTCGTTTTCCGCTGATGTCAAAAAAACAAGTTCGTAACTGCTGTGTTTTTATTAAATAAGAAACACAATGAAAAAAACAATCACATGTGAATAAGTTTGTTTATGTGATAAGTCATTAAAAAGTATGACTTATGTATTTAATCATCCCCCATCTGCACTGTCGTCCATCTTCCTGTTGTCTTCTTGAATATTCAGCTCCAATTGCACAACATGCTGACCGGATTGCGCCAGGCTGTCGGCAGCAGCTATGGAGCAGAGCAGAGTTCATGTCCAACCAGGAACTTCATGGTGCGTTCACGTCAGTTTGAACCGTTTGAACATCAAGACGGCGACGGGTTATACACCCTGCATTATGTTGGACAATCATTTCAAATAAATGTAATCATATCAAACAGATACGTTCGTGGTTGTAAATGACAGAAGGCAAGAAAAGTCCAAGCGATGGAAGGATGTTTGCAGGCCGCTGTGTGAACGCCATGAATAAAGATGTGTGTCATTTCATCGGATGCATTTGGAGCAGCAAACAGCACAGCAGAAGTAAACATGTGAAGAAAATGCCAGATTTGGATAATTTAATTGTCCACTGCATTGCTAACGACCTCATTAACAGAAGAATGATGGGGAATCAGCGTGGTCTGGGCGAGGAACCGCCTGTGCAACAGCCATCTGGCTGCAATGGAGAGGATGGCAGCGGCGTTGTGGGGGAGGGGGGCAGTGAGCTGACACCAGGAACGACACTGGGTTTTGGCAAAAAGTGAAAATAAAAAGTTGCCACTAACTGTTTACTTCCTTCATCAGGCAACATATCTGATGAATCACGAGCGCGGGACTGTTTCATAAAACGTTAGGGCAGTAAACCTGGGATTCGCAGGCACCTTTTATTTGATTAAACCCGCTAAACGTTTTCAGCTGTCCATCAGTTTTCTAATCTAGCAATCTCATGAAGCAGACATGGTCTACAGGGATTTTATCACAGTAACACGGAAGGACTGGTCCATATTATATCATAAACACTGAAGAAAATGAAAGACAGGCTGCAGGAAAAAAAAAACGTTGGAAATATTGCCAGAGACATCGCCTCGAAATCCAATATGGCTGCCTCACATGTTAAACTTTTAAAATAGCATCTCTGATGATATTTACCTCAGGTCATTCATTCAGTTTTACATGGACTCTTTCAGAGAACATTTGGATCTATAACACAGTGGACTCCTGGTACCAGCGAGAAATAGGAACCAGAACAACCAGCAAAGACTGAAAATAACGATTAATCCAAGAAAGATTCAGACTGAAGCAGACTTCCTTCCTCTTTAAACAGCCCCAGTCACAACTTCAGAACAGATTATAGAAACACTTTCTTTTTTTTTTAATCAAGCTTGAAACCAACATTTATTATTTACAGAGGAAATGAGGTGGTGCACCACCAATGACCTTCCTGTGTGAAACACAAAGCGAATCCAGCAAAGACTAAATCCTTCTAACACAACCTCGCTTCAGAAATGCCGAACTGTCCCTTTAAGCATTACTCATTTAAAAAGAAAGACACACAAAAAAAATAACATCAAATAAATGTCAGATCCAAATTGTGGCCACAGAGTCTTCAGTTCAGTTCATCATAACTTCATCCTGTGAGAATTGCAACATTAAATTCTTTTTCAGTCATATTGTTAAGTGACGAACCAAACACATTTTAAACACGTCTGAACTACTTTCAATGTTTATTATTTTGGAGTGAGACTGCTTGGCAGTAAAACACCTCCATAGAAGAAAAGAAAAAACGGAAAAAAAAAGAAAAGAAGCTATTCTATTGCAAATTTCAGATTTAAACTGTGGCATGCAGAATTCTCCTCTTGACATAATGAGGAAATGACACTTACCCACAACTACACTCCTGCACCATTCTGAAGACAGAGGTTTGTACTCAGTGCCCATGTCTCTCTCTTTGTTTGGAGACAACTTATTCCACCCTGTTCTGAGTTTTCTCATACACACACACGCACACGCACACACACACACACACACCCGCAGATGAGAATTTATGGACTGATTCTTGTGTGAAAACAGAGCCTCTCACCCCTGCATTTCTGCTGGCACTCGCCGTCAGCTGACAGACGCTTGTGTTTCTGTTTCTACGGAAGTAGTGAACGCGAGCAGCCAATCGGAGCCGCGCACAGGGAACGTCAAAACAGGAAGCAGCGCTGAGACGGATCTCTCTCTCTCTCTCTCTCTCTCTCTCTCTCTCTCTTGCTCTCTCTCTCTCTCTCTCTCTCTTGCTCTCTCTCTCTCTCTTTCTCTCTCTCTCTCTCTCTCTCTCTCTCTTTCTCTCTCTTGCTCTCTCTCTCTCTCTCTCTCTGTCTTGCTCTCTCTTGCTCTCTCTCGCTCAGTTTGTCTGGAAACAGATGTCGAGGCCTAATAAACTGATGATTCTAATCTCGCTCAGGTTGCTTGTTTTCCATTCCAGACACACAGTGGAGGGTCTTTTGTTTAGGGTTATACAGGACAAACCATAACACATTTATAATAAGGAACATAAAGCCAAAGAGGCTGCTTCTGAAACCAGCGCTCTGTCGGCCTACTGCTGGGAAACTGTGAGCCTATTCTGGGATTTCCCTGCACATCTTTCAACACCTTCTGCTATGGAAAGTTCTGTGTGTGGTTCACATTACCATACTTCTTGTGGCTCTTTATGCTTCACCATTAGAGGTTTCCCCAGGAACATTCACAACAACTACACACTGTGTCTAACTGATGCAAAAAAATAAAATAAATAAAAAACCCTCAGCACTTGTGAGTCACCTCAAGAACGGATGGATGAAGTCAGTTCATTTCAAAAATACTTTATCTATCTGGGAGGGAAATAAAATGCTATCATAACTCATATCAGCTAAGTATCTTCAAAAGGCGGTGCCAGTTCTTGGTAAGCTCTTCTGAACCACCTCACCTGTTCTTGACACTTTTTAAAAACTTCTTGCTCTTGATGTGAATCAGGCAATAACCTAGAAACTCCAGAGCTGAATCTCAGACAATGCACATCTCCGTTAGGTTGGTAAATGTTCAGTACAATTAGAAAATGACTGATCAGCTATTGACACGTTACATGTCATCATTTACATCTGGAAACTTTGTGCACGCGCGCAACGGTGGAAGGTCAAAAGATGATTCTTTTATTTCCATCCATCCATTTGCTCCACTAATACGTCAGAATTCAACACCAAAAACCAAAAACAGAACATCCAGTCTGTTGCAGTTCATTTTCAGACCTGATGTTGAGTTGGATGTTGATGTTGGCCGGAATACAGTTGTGGCTGATTAGCTCATTTAAAAACGTGCTCTACTGACAATCTGACAGTGTCAGAGAGCACCAACGACACAAAATCCTGAAGCGCATCTACATGCGAAGGTTGTCAAAGTCAAGCTAGCATAGCTGACCTACTTCACTCTACATCACTACTTTTTTTTCTTCAAATTAAAACATTCTCTAACAATGTCTTTTACACAGATGAGTCTGAAGTGTAAATGGTTGGATGTAAAAATGAAAGTTGTTTCTGCGAGCTAGTGAATTGTGGGGTATACTTCGTTGCTGTTGTTGTTGTTGTTTTTTAACAAAGCTCTTTGAATTAGGCTTAATTCTTGTTTACCTAACAATCCCACTGTGATGTATGTTTGTGTTTGTGCATTTAGGATTAAATCATTTTCTGATTGGGTTACATGTCACATTCAGATTACATCAAACTGAAATAGGGTGCACATTTTTCCCTTATGTATTTATTTTCACATTTATTTGAACTTAATTTTGGCAAATGTCCTGTTCAGTTGACCCTCCTGGAGCAGAAACAGAAATTCTGTCTACATTGTTGCATTTTATTCAAAACCGTGGGATTACAGTGGTATTCTGATTTGGATTATATTTGTGAATGAATGGAATTGTTAAATTCACTTGGAGAGTATCTAAATATCCTTCATTGATTTTTTTTTTTAAATTCACTGTTTAAATGTCTTTTGCTGGAAAGTAGTGATAATTATGTTGAGTGAAAATACTAAATGTACTTCTGTATATTTAAAAAGTGAGAGTTGAGTCCAATCCAAAAAAAAAAAACTTGTGTTATTATTCTGAACACACACCCATCCAGCTAACACTGTCTTTGGTTAAAAAATTAATTAAAATTTAAAACAAGACAAAGACAAGTGTCAAAAGTTGTTGAAAAGTTGAAAATATTCATAGTAAGAAAATGGCTTTATCCACGACATGCTGTGAGTCCAATTTTCCATTGTGAAGTCTTTTGTTGAAACCAGAATATCTCACTCTGTTCTATTAATAACACAAAAACATGAAAAAAAAAAAAAAAACCCTTCAAAATATTGTACTTGTGAGCTTGGTCCACACTCTGGCTAATTAAATGGCACCTCTCCTACTATTCATGAAGAGCACTTATTAAAACAAGCATTCACATCCAACCTGCTAGATAAATGACTTTACACCGAGTGCCATAAAGCCATTAAATTGCTTCTTTAGAGATGGAGCTGCTCCAAACACACAATCAAAGGATTTGACTGGGATTATCTCCGATTAGAAACACTCAGGGACAAATGAGGAGATGACAGGATATCATACATCGAAAGGATAAATTAGCAGTCACATGCCAGGCTAAATTTGTGATGGGCGTTGGGGAATTAAGGGCGATGGAAAAGATTGAGTGTTAAAAAGCAGACAAGCAGCACTTTAGTTTTTAAAAACCTCCCTGCTACGTGGCAAATGCGGACCGCGGTAAAAGCTTTTCACTCTCACTCTAAAATCCCCTCTACTGTAAATAACGTCAATAAAAATTTGACAATCTCCATCTTTGCTATAAAACAAAAACATCTTCCGTTATTTTATACCGTTAGGTCTTGCTGAAAATGGGCGATCATCAATTCTTCACAATATTTCAGACAGAGAAAGACAAAACTGCTTCTTTTAGCTTGTTAAGCCTTCAGCAATTTATCTAACAATTGCCACTTGGGAAAATTGCAATAACACAAACTGCATTTCACCAAATATGTAAAAATACTTAGCATTGATTTATAAGAATATTTTAAAGAGCCACACTTTGGCTTGCTTTACACGGTGGATATTTTAGTTCTGCTTCAATTTGAATATTTTAAGGTAAAATAAAGCAGACATATTGCTGATAAAACACTTTTCATGAGTATAAATAATGTAGGCGGTGGTTAAGGTTAGCATGGTCTGCTTTGCATATTTTAAAAGCAGTGAGAACCTCCGTTTTATCATCTTAAACTGGGGCTTTTTCTTTCTTCATACAACGGTGAAAAGGTTTTTGAGAGGGATTGAGAATATGAGAACTTTGACCTTTGAACTGTAAGGTAATCTCAGTCTCGTGCTCACTTGTCAGATTTTATTTCCTTTGTCGTGCCTTGACTAAACAGTATAGACAGTGGAAAGTAAAAACCTTACCTGCTTGGCTTGCTGGGAGTTGAGAGGATTAGTTCATCCGCTCTTTGATTTCATCGTTCCTCGACGATAAACGCAGCGACTTACAGTCGGTCTTTGTGAAGGACTTCTTTTGGGACTTCTTTTGGGTTTCGCTTCCTTTGACTGTAAGTTCAAAGGTTCAATATGTAGCTTGGGAAAAAAAAAAGAAAAAAAGAAAATGTTAAAAGATGGTGCTGCAGCAACTGAATTATGCATTATGACTTTTATTTAAACTTAGATTTTAAATCTTTCATCTTTAAAGCTAATCTTCCACTTACTTCAGTTCTTAAAAAAAACACAAAAAATGATTGACTTTTTTTTTGGCAAAGGTGAAGTATTCAAAGTTCATGGTATTCACCTTAGAAGTTGGACTTAAAGTCTTGGTATGACACTGTGACCGACTTAGTAAACCTTATATGTGATGCTTCACCAAATTAGTATCTTCAACACACTTCACTCATTCCAGAAAAGGAAGTATTTCAGTGAATTTGGATGTTCACACTGATTTTATGTTCACTGCCAGAGTTTATGCACCAATTTGTGTGACTGACTAACGAGATATAAACTGTCAGAGGTGAACATGGATATTATCACAGCTTCCTTTACCCTAGAAGGTCGTGATGTTCATTGTTAAATATCCAACAGATATCCAACAATGAATGTCTGCTGGATATTCATTGAGGTTGGTAAGAAATTTCCACTCAATTTTTTTCCATGTCAGACTATGCTTAGACTTTTGCTCTAAAAACTTAAGACTGGACTGGACTGGACTGCTGATCTCAGACTTGAGTTTTATTAACTTGCTTCTATCTGATGTAATGAAGAATTAAAGGAAGTTGGTATTTGGGCTACAGGCTTCAGCTGCTGCACATTTTTACAGTGAAGGGATGAGCTTTATTATTAGCCAGTGACGTTGGTGAGTTATAGGATGCTAATGGCTCATAACAATCTGTTCATGTTCGCAGTAGCTTCACAATAATGACCGTATGTATGGCTGTAATGAATGGTGTATTAAATGCCTTTGGATCGCTTAGGAAACAAAAAACAAACAAACAACAAAAGTAATTTTGCTCCAACATTCTCTCACTGTTGAGCTGTGGATACTTCTGGATAAAAAACAAAATAAAAGCACTTTCAATTCCATTACATGTTAAACACGCATTTATTTTGCATCATGTTGTAATTTCTATTTTAGATTTGAACATTTTTACTATTTTAGGATTGAGATCGAGGTTGACACGTGGATTCAGATTGTTTTTATTTTTATTTTTTTCAGTATTATTAAAAGGTCTCCAGCTCAAAATGACAAGAGGAAAGCTAAAAACGGAATTCCAGTATTGATCACGTAAAAGTTTTATTTCTAAACCTCAGTCAGAGCACAAACCCTCTGATGAAACACTTTTCCCTCTTCAGGACTTGAGTTCCCCACTAATCTGTCCAACACGAGTCAATCTCATGCATTTAGGATTAAATCATGGCTGCCTTGCCTCTGTCAGCGTGCCCCAGGGCAGCTGTGGCTACTGTCCAGTAGCTTGCCACCAACAGTGTGTGAATGTGTGTGTAGATGAACGACTAATTGCAGTGTGAAGCACTTTGGGTCAGTCAGGACTCGATAAAGCGCTGTACAGGTATAGGCCATTGAGCATTTTTACCATCCATTTGTCTTTATGATCCCGTTTGGTCAGTGGTGCTTTTAGAAACATCTGAAGACAGGATCTAATTAAATACACTGAAAGTTTTTGTCGTTGCAATGTGACAAAATATGGAACGGTTCAACAGCGTGAATACATGTTCAAGGTTCTGTACATGAAACGCTTTTCTTTAGTGGTGGTGTAAATACATCTTTGTTAAAATCAATACACAGTAGCATAAGCAGCACTAAAGTCACAGATGGGATTTAACAGCTGCTAACAACACACACACACACACGCATGCACACGCACACATGCACCCACTCCTTCCCTCCACCCCCATCTGATTAATAGCTTTTGTGCTCTGAAATTGCTATTTCAGCACTTGTCTACGCAGGTATTGTACAATAAAATTAAAGCAATGATAATGTCATTAAGAGCCAGGAATTCAAGCGCCGCTCCTGCGTAGGGAGGTGTGTGTGTGTGTGTGTGTGTGTGTGTGTGTGTGTGTGTGTGTGTGTGTGTGTGTGTGTGTGTGGTGTGTGTGTGTGTGTGCGTGTGTGTGTGTGTGTGGGGGCGGGGGGGGATAAAAGTGGTGGTTTGTACACACACTCTCCTCTGTCTCCCCGTAACAGTTTTGACAAGGTACGTCAGAAAGTCTCCACTAAACAGTGAGCAATCTGCAGAAAATGAATTTTAATTTAGGTTTGATTTTTTAAAAATACACCCCCCACGTCCCCCTGCCTGACACTATCATCCTAAACACACACACACACACACGCATACACACACATGCAGGCCACGGCTCTAAATGGAGTACTGAATGCCTTTGATCATTCCACTTGATCGCAGCTTTAAGATGTCAGCTGCCTTTGAGACGGGGGAGAATTTGTCACTGATGGCTCCTGCCAGCTTCCTCTCTGTCATCCAGTTTTATACTGGCCTGATTTGCAGCTCGAGCTGACAATTTTAGTGTCAATGAGTGGCTTTCGCAGACACACAGCTCCAGATCTAACACCTTTAAATAAATAAATTGCTGAAGCACTCCGGGTTCCCCCCCCACTCCCTTTTCTCTTGCTTCATTGTCCTCTGTTAATGAGCCTTAACAAGCACCACAGGGAAGAAATCCTGATCTTTTTTGGATTAATCACAGCAGCTTCGCCTGCATCCGATGAGGAAAAGAATACATTGTCACCGAGTCCTAAAGCAAGGTCAGACGTTCAAGCGGGGCAACGCGGGTTTTAATATTCAGTCTAAAGTATGTAAAGCTTCGGGAGGTAGAGTATTTTCACACCATTAGAGGAAAGGACTGGCGTAATTATGAAAATGAGACAAGGGAGAATCAAAATGACCTGACGAGAAGAAAAAAAAAAAAAAAAAGGAGGAAAAAGTCCTCCAGTGCAGAACTTAGTTTGATTGATTCAGAGCAGATGAGCCCAGGGCTCCACTGTTGGCAGCCCAGGGTTCATGCTGTAATGATAGCTTTATAATTAAGATTAAAGACCACAGAGCGCAGACAAGACACACAAGTGGTGTTGGGGGCTTCTCTGGAGATACTGGGAATAATTGGAGGGAAGTATCTACAAGCCCCCGTCTCCCAAAAGAGCAGGAGGACGTGGAGCGCCAACACTGGATGTGTGCGGACCGAAGGGTTCGCTCGTCATCGTCGTCGTCGTCATCGACGCCGAAGTCTCGAGCCTCTTCATTGCTGCAGGATCTAAAGAAGGGGTGAGCTTGATTTATAACTCTGAGGGAGTCGTTTTTTTAAAAGAGAATTGAAGCAAAAGGCATGTGTTAAACAGCAGATTATGTGTTATTATCATGATTCACTCTTTACATGGGGCAGATTGGAAAGCCATCTGCGCAGCCATTATGACTGAGACAGACTGACTTCTGTTGCTAATGAGTTGGACGGCATGAAATGAACAACGGCAATCTGAGCAGCATCTCCTAGCTCCTAGAACGCTGGAGGTAGGGATGGGTGGGGGGAGGCGCCGGTGCTTCCTATTAGCGTTTTAAAAAACAGGAAATGAAGAGAGCGCGGCACAACTGGGAATGTTTCCCCTATGATAGAAAACGAGGCCGCAATGACCAAGGTTCCTACGAGAATGTATGGGCTTTTACTTCAGTCCTTTCTGGATCTGCAAAAGGATGGAGAGATGTTCTATGTTCAGATTTTATTCATTATCTGAATCTCAAAACATTTCGTCTTCCCTTGTCTCTTCCTTCCTCTTTGTTTCCTTGTGCCCTACCTTCTTCTTTCATCTGTCTGATCTCAGTCCCTATGGTAATTTCCCTCTTTGTATCCTTTCTTCCTTGATAATATGAGCCACAAAATCAGAACAAACCTTTTCAGATTATGAAACCTTTGCATTTCATAATCTGAAGTGGACGCAAAAGACGGAGAAATTTCTTGAGTTTGAGTCCGGAAAAGTTTGGAATTGTTGCAGTGAAACGAGCAGGAGCCCCTTAATAACATTTTCAGTCAGGCATTAGCTGCTCAGGCATTTCCACCGCAGCTTGTCAGGGGTTGTGTTCAAAGTGGCCATCATTTCTCACCTTCGCTGACATCCCCTATCTGATGAGGGTGAAGTCAAGTCGCTTAGATGACTAATAATCATATCAAAGGTGCCATGTCATGCAGCAGATTTAAATAAGAGGGTTTGGAGGAGCATTTGCATGCATCTGTATGCCCGGGCTAAGAGGCTAATGTCATAAAATACGGCACAGACGTGATTTAATGTAATCTGTCGTGTCATATGCTAATCTGCAGTCCTCTCGGTAAGACACAGCACATCGGCGCAGGGAGGCTTCAAGGAGCGCTACTGTAAGTCAGAGGTGTGATTCGGGAAAGCTGTCATTGTGGGTTTTTGCTGAACTTTAACAAGTCCATGCAGTTTTTGTTCTTATATTGTAGCGTGTGAGAATATGGACACATTTGCTGCGGCTACAGCAGTGAGGATGTGTGGCTAAAAAAAAAAAAAAAAAAGGAAACAACCAAAAGAAGGCTCTGCTTGAAGAAAATGCCCCCTGCTGTCAGCATCAGCTGCATTTAGGCCGTGCTGTGAGGGAATGATGTGATGTAACGTTCTTCAGATCCGGTCCACGTCGAAAATAGAACAAAAGCCGCAAAGGATCTGAACAAGATTTGGATCCGTTTGTTTTTATGTGTCTCTTTGATTTGCTGTGAATTTACGACATGGAAAGTAAACTAAAAAAAATAAATAAATAAAGTAAGGTTTGTAAAATTATTTCAGTCTAAAATTAAATTAAAAATTATTCTTCTTATTGTTAAGCAAAGGTCAAACTTCATGTCAAAAATTAGATGCATCTTCAACAGCAATACCTCCATGTGTTTTCTCTATGACTCATCAGCCTCTCCCACTGTTTTGGTCCAACATTGAGTTCAATTGAGCTTATTTAGCTACGTGCAGGTAATTTTTCAGCGAGATCGTATTGAGTCAATAAGTTTTGCATGTTGTTAAAAACGAACATTTTCCCCATATTACAGGTGAGACAGTATGCTGATGAAACTTGTACTATTTATTCATAGACAGGAATCATTTACTTAAAAGAAATATCTTAGTGAAAAGTTACTTGTAAATTAGTTTTGTCTTATTTCAAGTGTATTTAGATAATAATAACAGCAAGTAGACAAAAATACTGGGTAAGATGTTTTTTGTTTTTTTTCTGTTAATATCCACAAAATTGCCCAAAATCCTGTTACATTTTTACCACTGGATCTTCTAGAGAGAACGGATGCTTTTGCATAGAAGGATCTAGAAGTAACGACAACTAAAGAATAAAAAGTTGACTTTAAAAGGAAAATATCAAGCCATGAAAAACTGACAAGTTACAATTACCAAAGTTTCCCCCCCACGACAACCGTGCTGTTGATACTCTGTAGCAAAGCCCTCTATGATCTGCATGAAGAGGGCGTCTGCTGCTGATCTGGTGAAGAAAAGAATGTCAAGACAAAGTCAACGCAGAACCAGCAAACATCCTCCCCTCCGAACACGCACCTCGCTACGTGAGAACCTGCGTGGCGGCAGCTACCCGTCAGTCTCTGGGGGTGTGCAGAAAAAAAGGGCAAACTCAGTGAAAAAAGTTACACACTTTGCACATTTCATCATAAACTAAGTAAAAAAGAAAACCCACTTTTAGATCTATGCAGTAGATGCTGACATACAGAGTATATACTCATCATCTAATAATATTCCAATTATTCATAGCCTGAAGACAGCCTGATAAATTGCCTGTGGTAATTAAAACGATTAAGTGAGAAGTGCAAAATGGTAATTCGTCCATGCGTGACGGAGCTAAGCAAACCTGGTTATAAAACCAGCCTAATTAGCTCTTGTAAAGACGAGCAAAGTGTTTGACCAGTAAGCATGTACCTGCAGGGGAATCCACAACTTTATTCCTGACTTACCAGACGACTCCATTGCCCACTGTTTCCATCATCAGCTAAAATGTTTCACATCCATGTTCCGATGTCGTTTTTAACTCTGGCATGGAAATATGGATTCATTCTCATGCCTTGTATTTGGTTGCAGCAGAACAAAAAATCAGTGAACACTGATATTGAGTTCCAAAACCTGGCAACCTTTTCTTTAAGTTGGGATGAAACAAGTTAACTTCGTGTGAACGTGTCAGGTACCTTGGATGGTGATAGATTTTATGATAATTCTGAGTTCAAATGTAACATTTTGTAAGGTATCTACAAAAACAAAACTGTCTCTAAACACAGGCAGCAGCTATTCTTGCTTCTGTTAAGAGCTTAAATAAATTACAGTGGCTCTAATAATTCTACAAATGTGATTTAAGACACCAATAAACAGATCACTTGTTTTAGTAAAAGTTCTCATTAGTGCTTTTTATAAGCTGTAATTTGAGGTTCAGCTCCATATAGCAACATTTTTTTTTTTTTCATTTCAATTGTTCATTCATTCACTCAATGATAAATGTGAATAGTTCAATGTAACAACTTAAATAAAAATCATTTAAGAGCGGAGAGAAGAATAAACTTCCTTATTAGCATTGCTGTAGTTTCCTCACCAGGACTGTTCATGCTTTTTTTAATCACTGACTTCTTATAGAATATTTATTATAGAGTATTTATTCAAATAAATACAGTCTGTGGATACAAAAGAAAATATTTATCTAACGCAGGCGCTAAATAATATACAGAAAAGTAATTCTTACAAAGTAATCCCATTTACTCCCACCAGGTCACTGCATCCCAACCCCCGACAAGAACGGAGCAGATTTTAATGAAAATGAATTAATCTGAGGTGTTATTGTGTATTTTGAAACGTGTTGAGAAAGGGGCCCCATGTTTATTCAAATTTACCAGCTGAGTGCGGCAGAGAACATTTCACTTTTTCCAGTTTCAAGGCAGACATAAGTTCATATAGCCACTGTTTGTGAGCTGGAGGAGCAGCACCTTCCTTCCCGCCCGGTCAGAACTGTGCGCCTCGCTGACAGAGAGCAGAACCTTGAGAGGCTGGTGATGGAAACTCCTCCAAAAGGGCCAAGAGAGGCCCAGGTGTTACAGTCACTCTGAGGAAGCCGGACAGAGCATGAAAAACATCTGTCCAGAACCGAACAAAAATACATCCAGACAGCCAAATTCATGTTTTTTTTTTTTTAGCTGAGGGGAAGGTGCAATGTGTTTCTTCTAGCCAGCTGGAAAATCTGTAGAAATCAAAGACTACAATTCCCCCAAAACGCCGCATACATATAAATACATTTATATTTATATTTGTCACTCCAACATCTGAATGAAACACCGAATGATGTCTGAGCGCCAGCCCACATAACTGTTTACATTTGTTACTGTTGTGATTTTTAACTGAAATATTTTACATATCTGTTCAATTTCATTTTTGTCTATTCATTTTCATGTGTTTTCACAGAGAAAAAAAGAAAGTGTTTTAATGACTCATCACATGAAGTAGCTGATTTCTGTGTGATTTTAATTGTATTTATTTAAAGGAAGCGCCGCCATCACAAACTTGTGTTTTTTTCCGTCATCATCAGAACATCGGCAAGACTTGAACTTATTTGTAATGGAAAGCTGGTGAAGAAAGGACAATGTTTAGCTTTTGTGTGTGGAAGGAGTTGCTTTTTATGCAAAATGTAGAAACGCATTAGAAGGAACATTAGGTGATTTTTCTTCATCTCTAATTGGACATATTTTAGAAAGTTCACCTTGAAAGTCATTACATCTAATCAGTGGACGACTTTCCAGTCGCACCGTAATTCGGTAGGTTTCCCTACATAAACAGAAAATGTTCCGAATGTGGCGACGATCAAGTCGAGTTTATTTATGCAGCACTACAACGAATGCTTTAAAGCATGAGCGAACGGCGGGGAGTTGAGCTGAGTAGCTGTATTTATTGTTCTGAATGCTCACATTACACGGATCTGTTTTCTGATGTGCATATGTTTGGGCCATAACAAAAAAAATAAAAAATAAAAAGTGTGTGTGAGACAACCGAGAACACCTACCAGCTTTGCAATCCATAATGCAACACCGTGGAAGTTCACAGTGCAGCCGGCGGTTTCTCCATTAAAAAAACATTGCCTGGGGTTGTCAGCACAGGAGTGTCATGTCCACCTTGTCTTTGTCACATTTAGGAGGGGGAAAAAAAAAAAAATCATATTGCATTGTGTGTTGGCACATTTCTCCAGATGTGTCGAGCCCAAACCCTTTTAGCTCAAGTCCAGAAACTGTTTACTTTTGTAATATGATTTCTATGGAGAAACTACACAAGTTGTACTTTTTAGGCCCAGTATTCATCCATTTTGAAATGGCGCCTAGATTTTTTTCTGTATCTGTGTCACATCTTTCATCTCCAGATTTTGCACGTTGACCTTATGATGCGACCTGCAGTCAGATCATAACCAATCCAGCATATTTTAGTGGAATAGACAAATGCCAAATAGTACACAATGTGAAGCAGAAACAAATGACAGTTTTTAAAGAATTGCGTATAATGTATGCAATTAATTTAATCTGAGAATAAATCTAGCTGTGCTGTGAATACCCCAGTTTTTTAGTTTGATATTTGTATTAGCAATGATCATTTTTGAAACCTGGATCCAGACTGGATCTGAAGGCAGGTTTTATGTTTCCATGTCTTTTGTTAACAATAATGTTGAATCTCCATCTCCCTCTCTCTCTATCCCACGTGTGTCTCAATGTTACAAATACCAAACACGGCTTTTTGTGTGTGTGTGTGTGTGTGTGTGTGTCTTGTTCTGTAGCATCGTTACAGCGCCACCCATTGGACCGGCATACCTACTACAATATTTTATGTGCTTTTTTTTTTTCTTTTTTTTTTTTCTTATAGGGACAGTTCGATATTTTTTTCCAATCACAAACATAATCAAGTAACTTATGTTACATTAAGTTGTTATAAAAATGCTTCATATCAAATATTTAATATCTAGAAATTGGGCCCCTGACTCTTTAAAAACTCCTCCTATTTAAGAAACTCCAAGAAGTTGTCACAACATGGCTCCTCTGTTAACCATGAAACAATGAAACAGTGTTTCACTAAGACGAAGCTCCTACAACGAGAAAGTTGCATCAATCTCTACCTCTGTGACTAACACACTGCATACCTGGCAGTGTGCAGCGCATACATCCATCCTCAGACGGGATGGATGTGTGTGTGTATGTGTGTCTTATTTTTGTTTTTTTTAAACATATCTCTGAACAGTTATTACCACCACTCAAACAGCAGTCACACTAATTCCCCAATCAGTCAGCGCATCGGCTAAGTGGGATCCAGTGATTTTTACCTGCTCGCCTCCAGCTTTTAAAAGCCACTGCCTGATTGATAAACAGGAGAATCGAGGAGACATTTTCGACAAGGAAGAGGCCTCTCTCATTGAAAATAAAAAAAGAAAAAAAAGAAAAGAATAAAAAAGTGGCGTTCGTAATGAGGAGGAAATAAAATTAGCAGCGAGAGGAATGGAAGGGGAAGCGAAGCTGCTGTAAATATTGTGAAGACGGATCGGTAACTTCCTCTCCCAGCCGCAGCCCAAAGTCATTACGCCGGGTTTGGGATATAGGTTCCCCATGACCGCGTATTTATTATCTATCTAAATAGAATCACTTACCTCCGATGCTGCCTCTGATAGCCAGTCACTACAAATATCAGCTCCTCCCGGTGCCTCTGCTGGCAGTTTTACATAAGGCCCCATGATTATGCGTGCAGCCAGATAGCACTGCATTTTGTAAACCCGATTCCTGCTTTCCAGAGAGAAATAACTGTTTGTGGAGGGAAAATGTTTTTTTTTTTCTTCCTCCCTTTAAGAGTCTAAATTCAATACAGTTTCACATCCTTCATGGTGGCAAATGAGGTCAGCAGTGAGAGAGTACTCCTCTTTATGTTACTGAGGAAGCAATGCAACAAAGTACTTGTTTTGCAACAGTGTTCAAAAGTATTTGTCCCCCTTTTTTTTCTTTTTTGTGATAGACAGGTCATCAATCTAAATTTACAGATACGTCTACCTGAACTATAGATGTTTGGAAATGCTGATCGTCTTTTATCAAAAGGGCAGTATTATGTATCTTCCAGGCACATATTGCCATATTAAAGTACAATGAAGAGTCGATGTTAAATTCAGTTGTTATAAAATGCTGGGTATATCAAATATGACTTAAAAGAAATTTGACCTCGTCATTTAATTGGGCCCCTGTCTCTTTAAAATTTCCTGCTCTTTCTTCAACTCTGCCTTCAGGAAGACATCACGACATCACTCCTCTTTTAACTGTTTAACAGCGTTTTTACCAGCGTCTCGCTGAGCTCACACAATGAGCTCAGCATTTCCACCTGGTGTTTGCTAATTGCTGCTGGCTAGTCTGAAGGAGCTCAGTGGGGGAGGGCTGCTGTGCGAGGCAAAAGCTCAGAAACTGCAGCTCTGAGGAAGAGCTTTGTCCTTGAAGGCAGAGCTCGGTCCAACCAGTTTTGAACAGCCAACGGTTTCCATAGCGATTAAAGGATTTCTCAAACATGCATGAAAGAATCAAGGCAACACTCAAAGGAATGTTTATGATGAGGAAATAACATTATAACATGATGCAAAGCTCAAAAAAGTCAATTTTACACACTACTGCACCTTTAAGACTGACAAAGAAGCAAAAAATCGAAGAAAACTGGAAAGGGGCAAATACTTTTTCACAGTCCTGCATGTTGTTTTTCCTTATTTGCACTGCTATTGTTGAGGCAATAGGCATTAAGGCAACAAATAAATGTATGATGACGAGGGGACGCTGCTCCATGCCTATTCATGAAGGAACATATTCAGTGCTCAAAAGCATGTATGCACATAGGTATCGGCCCATTTGTCAAGCCAGGAGAGCTAATTATCTCATACTGTGTGATATTGTTTTTCGAGCCATGCATTTCATTTTGCAACATTAAAACACACGTGGCCGCGGCTTCACAAATGGTTTCCATGAGCATGAATGCATTAGGAAATTTTGGGAGGGGACGTCGTATTAGAACTCTGCAGGGAGATCAGCGTGCTGCGCCTCTCCGGGCTCGTCATTCATCTTCCTGCGCGAGGGCGGAGAGAGCGCACCGGTGGGCAGTGACGCCTTCAGCCAACTTGGCAGGTTAATGAAGGTAATTTGATTTCATACATAATGGCCGCCCATGCCGCGAGGGGCTTAATTGCGCTCGGCGTCTGGTCGCGGTTCCGTGGCACCGGCCAAGGTCCGGCGTTATTTCCTGAAGGTTGTGCGCAGGCAAACTAGTTCCTGATTCAGGGGGGAGACGGGAGCGGCGGCGCGGGTTCATCCGCTAATAGTTCCTCCTCTCTCCGAGGCGGCAGGTCACACGCGGAAGGCTTCGAGTGAACCGGGCCGGTTCATCACCAAACGGCTAAGTGGGCCGCTCAGAATCAGCTCACGCCTGCTTGTTTGTTACACCTTGATGTGATTTTTCATCTACACTACAGCTAGCGTTCTCATGAAGCATTAAAAACAGCATTTTACATTTCTGAAAATATTATTATTACTATATTTGTGTGTCTTATGTCAGAATCCACGGATGGATTGTTGTAGCATTTATTTTTGCTCTCTGCCATCTTTGAGTTTTGTTGGAGTTTTTTATGTATGGACTCATTTAACTGCCTTGGGGAGGACACACAAGTTTATGCTCCAACAGACGGAGATGCCAGCACAGCTTTGAGTGCTTTTTTTGTTATTTGCTGTATTATTTACACGTTTAGATGACTTAGAAGTCGAATGCATTGGACCATTAAAGTGCCACTGTACAGCACAATCAAGCAACTACATATGTTACCTTCAACGTCAAATTTATTTATATAGCACTTTAAAAACCAAAGTGCTGCGCAAGAACGACAATAAAATAAGTCGATGAGAAGAAAAAGAAGAAGCAGAAGAAGAGAAAAAAAAGAATGAAAACAGAAGAGCCACAGGATCGGGCCTCAAATGAGTGCCAAAAGAATAAAAATGAGTTTTAAGAATCAATTTAAAATGATCCAGTGAGCAGATCTGGATCTGGAAAGGTAGATTATTATTCCATAGAACAGGAGCAACAACAGAGAAAGCCAGATCTCCCTTTCTCTTAAGTCGAGTCCGAGGAACTTTCAGTATCAGCTGATTATTTGATTGTAAATTTCTGGACACAGAATGAGATTTCAACAGATCCTGAAAATAAGGAGGAGATAACCCATTTAAAACTTATAAGTTGTTAAAATAATCTTCAGTTGTAACAAGTCATGCTCTTTCTGAAACTCCGCCTTCAGAGAGTCATCCCAACATGGCTCCTCTATTAACCATTTAAACAACCAGCGATTCACTGAGCAGCAGCTCGTATAGGGAGCTCAGCAATTTCACAGTGTCATCAGGTATTTGCTAATTGCTCCTGGCTAGTCTGAAGGAGCTGAAGAGGTGAGTTGAAGGGGTGTCTTTCGCTCTCCACGCCAGCCTGACAGTTTCAACCTGTGCTCATGCGCATCATTCTACCGCATAGGAAAAGTAATACTCATATGCTGTAGATTTTTTTTTATCTTAATAATCCTTTGAAAATCATCTGAGAAGCCATATGCAGGATCCTTCATTTATTCCCAAATGAAGTCACACAAACGTTAAGCACAAGCCATCCTGGAATTAATGTCAGTTTCTTTCCTCCTTACCCCATAATTGGATCCTAATCAGAATTGCTAATTTCCTAAGACCCCTTCATTTGATCATTATCTCCAAAGCTCATGTAGATATTACAGGGCATATTCCTTCATTCTGCCATAACATCTTAATGGATCTTGTCTCAAAGCTTCAAGCGATGTCTGTGATGAGTTTGACTCGACTGAACATGTCTGATTATCTACAGGCATATCTGTAAATATCTAAATGCAAAGATCAAAACCGTCCCGTGTCGGTTTTGATTAAAAACAAGTGTTTTTGTGCACTTTAAAGACAATTAAATATCATTATGGATCAAAGTAGTGCGGCTTGATTCTCTCGTAAGAGTCAACTATAAAATGATCATTAAACTAAATGGTTCTGACCACATCAGTGTTACATCAAAGAGGGAGAGAAAGAACATAGTCAGCATATAATATCCATAGAAATGGAAAGCCTGAATTTTCCGGACTAGGTTAAATAAATATGGATTAAGCTTTAATGTTGTTTCACAAGAGTGCCATGAGAAATCATGGGTACGGTGAATTCCTGCCAAAAAACTACAATTTTGAGGTTAAATTCGGAAATTTTCTAGAACAAGCAAGTTCATCTTTGAGCCCAAATTTAAAACATTTTTTAAAAAATGTCAGAAAAAACTTCAATTTTGAGGTCAAATGAACATTTCTGACCTTTGAGTCTCCAAAAACTCCAATTAGAAAGTTTTTTTTCTTGAAAATATCTTAGGCTAATCTCAAAATTTCAGAATTTTTTTTTTTTTTTTTTTTTTTTCTGACAGATTTTTAGAACACATTTTTTCTATTTTTTTCTGGAACATTTCTTAGATTAATATCTAAATTTCTGAGTCTGTTTGGCAGAATTGTATTTTTTTTCTATCTACAAAAACCCTTCTACACCTTCGAATCAGGTGCAGCGTAGAAAAAAAAAATCCAGTTTCCCCCGTCTGGTACTCTAAGCAAGATTTGACAGTTAAATGAATTGGAAAGTTTATCTTTTCAATTCTTTGCTCTTTTTAAGAGAGCAAAGAATAATCATCACGGTTGTGTTGCCATAGTTACAATCTATTGCTGAAAGTTGAAGCTTTTCTTTGTGCTTGAGCTCATTTTATTCACAAATACATCATAGGAAGAATAACCACTTATCCATAATTGATTTCAACTGAGCTGATTGAACTCGTCCCTCTCTCCCAGATTCAACCACATATGTATGAAGATCCTGGATGGCGGGAATATACTCGTTCTATGGTGGCAAATTTCTTATGCACTTCATCTGCAAAGGCTCTGATATTCTGTCGCAAAATTTCTCATCAACCAAAAGAGTTTAGGGACAAAAACACAAGACGTCAGTGTCTTGCCTCTGACAATCCCAAACACTGAAATGCTGGGTTCAGTGGTAGAGCGAGTTTGTTTACTGAGGAGCAGAAACAGGAAGTCACTGGAGCCGAAGTGTGGTGAGCAGAAACACTCCTGCAGCTAACAGCCCCGTTCTCCATCACAGCAGCGGCGGCTTGAACAAGCGGCTGCACAATTAGTAAGAATAAACCTTCACACAGAAACGTTCCTGTGGTGGGACCCGGAGAAGTGATCTGGATGTAAATCACCGGCAATTACAAAAATGTGAGCTGACCTGCAGGAAAATGGCTTCACAAATGAAGGTGAGACGGAACAGAAACAACAAATGAGTCCACAAAGGCAGACTGGAAACAACGTTTAAGGCTGCATCCACACCAGCCCTCTCTAATCTAACTCTGGTTCGTCTGTATTGAAAGTCCGGTTTGTTTGGGGAGGAGTGAATGTGTAATCAAACTCTGATATGATACAAAGAAAGCCAACGACGGTCTGCCCACATGTCTACGTCTCGCTTGGTTGAAGTGAACTCTGGTGTGGTTCCAATGCACCAGAGCGGGTTCCAGCAGACCAGAGACTGCTCCTAAAGCAGGAAATGGACTACAGCACTGGGCATTCTGGGTAAATACAACCAAAACAAACGTGAGTGAAGTGCCATGGAAGACAAATGGCTCTTGATCTTTTACCAAAGACAATAGAATCGGTAAGTTTACGTTTTCATTTTATGAAAAAGGAAGTAGTGCTCAGTGTCTTCTTCTGTGGTTCTTGGTGCAGCGAGGGAGGGGGGAACGTTTGGATCGTTTGACACAGTGCAGTGTGAAAGAGAACAACATCAACTGACAGCCTAACAAATGTTCTTTGTTACATTTGGTCCTGAGTTGAACAGATTATTGGGTGTGCTGCAGTATGCAGCTTTTATAAAGAATAAGGATTTGACATATTTGCTAAAACTGTCACCATGTCATGACAGTATGTTAACAGATGCAAGGAGAAAAAAAAATCAATCTTCTCCACCTCTTCCCTGAGCTACTATTGCTGTCAGAAGAAATGCACCGCTCCTACCAAAAACAACCAATCAGGAGGAGAGACAGCGCTGTCAATTACACTCATATACTCGCTGCTAAATGTACTAATGGAGCAGAAAAACTGTTTATCCATCCTCATTGGTGGCTATGTTAACTAGCCTGAGCATTCACAACAGGACCTGCTGCTGACGAGAAAAACGGAGGGGACAAGCAGCGCCACACGAGCTGGTGATTAACAGAGGTATGACCCGCCTCCTCGCTCTGATTGGTTGTTTCCAGATAGCACCGGGAGAAGGCAGAGGAGCTTGATTTTTTCACAGATTATCTTTCTCATACTATACTGTCATGACAGTTTTAAAATATATATTTTTTTATGGTTACATTCAAACTTGAATTAAGTTAATTTGATTAATTACTTTAAAACTCCTTTTTGCCTTGTTACCAAAAATCATTGTACGATTTCAACAGAACATAAAGAACCTAAATTGATAGAAAGAGATGCATCCTTGAGTTTTATTCAGCATCCTGATGAGCTTGAGTTTCTTTTCACTGTTTAATTCTGTTATTGGTTTCCTGTCTTTTGAACAAAAGGTTGGAAGCAGTTGCTTTAGCTCGACATTAACTGTCAGGAGGGCTGTTCGTTCGGCAACAAACCACGGGATTCAGACATCCCACTTTAGACCAGAGTAAAGGACTTGGAAATATTCAAATCTCATTCTCAGAACAGTGAGGTTTTAGTCCATGGACACCAACCATTCCCGTCCTTTGCCTCTGCTGCCCTGCTTCGTCCCATTATCCTATTTGCTCTTTTTAAAAACGGAGAAATTTTGCCTTTTCTAAGGTCAGCGTTCAATGCCTGTTTGACTCCATAATCCACCATAAAAACCAAAGCCAAAATCCACTTCTGAAAATGGCTCATTAAGATTTTGATCAATCTTGTGCTTTCACTGAGACAGACTTAGGAAATGCCATCAGAAAATTGCATTTCCCAATGACATTAGGCGCCCAGTTGACCATCCAATTCCATGTGTTTCTATTGAGATGTTAAGATCTGATATCATTTTGGTCAGAAAACCTGCTTTTTTTTTGCTCTAAGTGGGGCAATTAAATTTCCTTGATGGTCTCTGAGAGCACTTAGCTTAAGAGAATACACTTCTAAATCAAAAAGCTTTCAATCATCCTAAATCATATTTGGGAGAAATGCGCCCCGGAGCGCAGTGTCACATGCAATGCTGTTGAGCATATGACAGACACGTGCCGAGACAAGCGATGCTGGGAAAGGTTACTGTCCATGTCTCCTCAGGCTGTGGCTGCTTTGTCAGATGAAAGTTGAAAAGCAAACAGGACAAGAGGAGATGGAAATATTAACTTAGGGCAGGCTTTACTGATGAAGAGAACAGATCTAAGGTTAAATAAACTTCTTAGTAATGTGGAGGGTTTTTTTCCACACATGAGCTGTCAGAGAATTAAACTATGGTGGTGTGTTAGGGCCACTGTAAATAGAATGAAATATATGTATGGTAGTAAATGTTTGCCAAAAAACAATTTTGCATATTCCTGAGTTTCAAAAGTAGAAAATTGGCTGGAAAATACTAAAATGTTAAAATTTTTCTCAAATTCTCGAGAGAAAAGAAACGTGGTTCACAAGTCAAAGTTTGGAAATTTTGGACATTTTCTGAGTTTTGAAAGTGGAAAATTTTGCAAGTTTTTTAGTTTTCAATCTTCAAAATTTCCATGTTTTTTTTTCCTCAGAAATTTATGAAGTTGATCTCAAATTTTCAGAGTTTTCTTCTGGCAACTTTTTGACTTTCCAAGTTTGTTCCACAAAATGTATGAGATCAACCTCAAAACCTCTGAGCTTCTGTTTGGAAATTTACTACTGTTAATTATCTTACTTATAATAGCCCTAGTATGTCATTGTATAAAACAGTCTTTAAATTATGCAACATTTTATGTCAGGAACTTAAAATCCTAATTATTTGTTGCTTTCATGTATTTCTGCATGACACTGTTTCAGGATTTAACCCTGTTTGCCTTTAGAGCTGCTTCAGTTCTCTCTGAACATCCCTGTCGCGGATCTCCTGTTTTAGTTCCAGGTGTTCTGCTGGATTGGTATTGCTTTATTTCAAGACATTCAAAAGAAAATAAACTGTCAACTTCTTAAAATAATGGTCATAGGTAATTTTTTCTGAGCATTTTTTCTGCTCATTAAAAAGTCTACAGTAGGAATCTAAGTGAATGGGAGAAAGTCAAAACGGTGCTGCAGTAGAGATTTTATGTCAGTGGAATTACACAGGATGGCAGTGGTCAGACTAATACTCATGATACCTGGGCTGAATATTAATGTGTGAGAGGTTTATTGATAAAAACTAAACTGATTTACACTGTTGCCAGTAAAGTTGCTCATCATGGTTACCCATATGTATCGTCTCGTCTCGTTAGCTGGCTATGTCATTCCACCATTAGTTAGACAAAGGCTGTGCAAAAATCTGATTTACTTTTTTCTCACATCTGTATTGATTTTAGTTGACAAAATCTTCTCTGCCAGTGAAAACAGCTTCATATGCAATTTTGCTTCCCCTATGTAAAAGTCTTAAGTTGCCCTTTTGACAGTTAAGACAGAGAGTAGGTGTAAATGTGCACCGATTCCTACAAAATTTCCTCAATTGGGTTAAACTTCCACGTCCTTGTATTCATAAGCGATTTGTGCTTCAGAGTCTGTGAGAGGGGTTTGTGTGGGTGGGTGTTTTTGTGTGGGGAAAAAAAAAAAACAAAAAAACATCTCATCACATCTAATTTCTCTCCTCAAATGAGCATCTTTAGAATTTCAGCAGACATGAAGCATTAGGGAGACTAAAGGAAACCAGGGAGCTATGTCATTGATTGACTCTAATAGGTTACGGTAAATCACATTCCTCCCCCCACAACCCCCCTCGCATCAATTACTCTCATTTATTTAGTGGACCATAACTCTGTTTCTGAATGAAAATCTTATTCAAAAGACAAGCAAGAAAAAAAAAAAAATTAGCTCATGGTTGCGGGATTGTTGGGGGGGGGGGGAGAACAAAATGAGGTGTCTAACCCAAAGTGACATTTACAAATTACCTGTTAATTTCAACTGGGTTGAGGGATGATAGGAGTGAATTACACTGACAGGAGGGGTAACCGGGTAATGAAAGTCGAGTCTGTAGTGGCCAAATAAGTAACCTGCACTCAGAGAGAAAGTGGGTTTGTACCTTGCAAGGCACCTCGAGTATTTCCAGCTCTTATCTGGACTGCGTTCGGTCCACACCCACCCTGAGAGGGCGCCTGCTTCCCTCCCTCCTTCCCCCCAAAACTCCCCTGCTCGCAATCTACTTTCGGTCCAATTAAGCGGAAGGCCGGATGATGAATAGTTATAATCAGCCTTGTTTTAGGCCTGCACTCGGGAGGATACCGACCACGCCGACCAGCGCGCCGGAGAACATCCAGGTGTCCAGGTGCAAGGTGAGGTGGCGGGACTTTTACGGCGGTGTCACCTTGCATCTGTTCCTGGCTAATGTCGGCTGAAAACTCCTTCGCAGGAAAATGGGCTGCAGGAACCTGCGTCCCTCCTCTCATCTCCTCTCTTCCCTTCCTCACATGCCCCGAGCAAGCATTACCAGAAGAGAAAACAGTGCCAAGTGGAAACGGGTGACATTTGAATTGAGTACCTCAATAATGGATGCCATCTCCCTGCAACCTCCATTTAGCTGGCAGAGCCGTGGCGGCACAAAATCAAGACAGGATCCCTCAGGTCAGTGGAAACAGAGGACGCTGGTTAATGATGCCTGTGCTGGTCTAAAAGCAGCCTGCTGGATGCAACGGGGAGGATAAAAGCCTCTGCACCTATTAGCTGTAGACTAAATGCATTTTCCTTTGAGTCTTGATTTACACATGACTATAAACCCTTCGTTCCGGGTTGTCAAGTTGAGAATGTTCCGTCTCCTTTTGACGCTCTCGGTCTTCCTCTCAAATCAAGACACCGAGGAAACAGCGCACCGGCTGATTTGGCCTTATGAAAGGTCACCGAAGCCTTTGCCGAGTTCTTCTCTTTGCAGAGTACCGGCTGTGGAGGCCTTAACAATCTCTGCCGCGGCTGCCCAGACCCCACCCTGACCTCCTTCAGAGAGGCCGGCCTCAGCTTCTCCCTCATTCTCGTCTGACCAGAGAGAAATAATGAGTGCGAGGCTGTGGGTAAAAACCTAATGGGGCTCAGTAGTTTTTTTTTTTTTCTTTTTCTTTTTCCGCTCCAGGCTGACTGCTGAAAATGAACATTTAACCACAGCTCGAGTAATTGAAAAAATGACAAGCTCTACATACAGGCCATCGCCTCTGCCCACACACGCGGATGGACTCGCACGGCGGCCCGAATTATTCTGATTGTTTGCCACTTGCGGATCTGAGGCGCCTCGCGGTGCGGTCACTTCCAGTGGCAGCCAGCAGCGAGCGTCGAGCAGGATGCACAGGAAGAGGGGCAGGGATGCGGAAGTAAGGGCAATTAAAACGGGGCTGTCAGCCTCTGGGATTTGGGTGGTGTTATGTGTGGAGGACTGCCGCACATTGGGTGAGGAGTCTTACTCGGAATGTCGCACCAGCACATGGCTCTCTCTCTGTTGTGAGAAAAGAAAACTAACTAAATGTAACAAGTGTTGCTTGTGAGCTTTACTTTGCTCACAGCTCCACCTGCTTGTCATTTATCGACATTGACGTCTTATGAAAGGCAGACTGAAGGGGTGAAAGTTGTTTTCTCCAATTGCTGCATTTGAAATCATTGATGTTTTTTTTTTTTTCTTTAAGTTACTGTGTCAAAGCTTCACATTAGGCTGGACTTACAGTCAAAGTAACAAAAGCACTCAGTCGAGTCAGAATTACACGAAGGAGGAAATGCAGTGATACAAATGGAAACCTTAAACAAACAGGAACCGTGCTATTTTTCAGTTTCTGTGTTAATCGTTTTAATTTGTTTTCAAATTAAAGTACCATACGAGGGAGTAGTTTTCTAAGTTAGTACTGACATTTTAACACAGTATTACAACATTACATTGTTTTTTTTTTCAATTTGATAAGGCATTAAAAGCAAAAGAAAAATAAAATCTACTTCTCATAATTATTTGAAAAATGAAATGGTAATTAGTTATTCACTCTATTTAAAAACAGAATGTGAAATTTGAAAGCGCGAGAGAACAAGAGTGGTGAACAACAAAGCACACATCGAGTCTCTTGCAGAACGTTTTGCAGCGAACATGTAATCTGCTACTGTTTCCATGTATGTGTGATGTGTTTGGGGTTGAAGGCCAGGTTAGAGGTTTGGTTAATCCATCAGGGTTTTCACAAAAAATGATATCTTCACTGTGTGTATGAATACACATGGGAAAATTTCACTCTGGGGAAAAAACAAACAAACTTTGGGCTCGACTAAAACACCTTTTCCATGTGGAAAGGTGGTTAAATCTTCCTGAGAGTCTAAATCTTCCAAGCATTCATCAATATATAACCTAATATAGACACTAGACCAAAAGTAGTTGGTAAGGATTTGTTTAGACGTATTAAGTCGAGTTTCATGTCCCAGATCTACAGACTTCAGCTGGAGCCTTGCCTGGCACCAACTTAAATCAACACGGTGCAATCTGATTAACTAATGTGACAATTGTGGTTAACATGTGAAAGATGCAAACGTGTCCCTTAAAAAGACATCTACTGATGTCTAAATGTGTCTAAGAGGTGAGTTAACCAAACTGTATTTATTTAAGTTGCAGTTGAAAGTCAATATACTTTTTCCAATCTGAGCTAAAAAGACGGACCAGTCAAAGCCATAAAACTTGACTTCTTGAGATGGGAGCATGCAGTGGGCTCACCTTTTAGCAAATCGTTTAGCAATAAGATAATTTTTGCTTGAAGAAACAATTCGTCTTTTTTGGCTGTTAATACGCATTACCTCTACACCACTGGTAAATTTGCCATATTTATCTTGTAAATAAGCAGGACCAAAATTTCCTGCGCGTACCAGCAAAGGCATCCCAATGGTGCTGGTACCACAGTTTGAGAATCATGGCCCTATTTAATAAATGTAGCATATTTCCAGAAAGGCAGACAGCGACAGCTCCAAGACAAGAAATTAACAGCATGTTTCATCAGTGAGCAGTAAATGTTGAAGACTGACAGATGGAGGAAATAACTAATTAGAGTCCTGCTCAGTGACCCTCAGCATCAGTGAAATCAGAGTAAAAGCTTCCGCCGTCTTGAGATGCGGAGCGAGATTCGATCACTTGACCTGTTAATTGGAAACTTCCTGGATTCATTTGGGTGTCAGTAATGTTTTCTGACATTAAAAGTTCCCCGAGTTTGAGTTTTTCACGCATGAAATAAGCTCATGGAGGCAGTAATAAAAACTGCTGAGATGAACAACCGGCAAACAGGAAGAGTCTGGCGCTACGGCGAAGCTTACAGGTACGCTGATTGCAACGTTTTCGGTGCTTCGGTCAGACGTGAGTGATACCAACATTATCCGCTGGATGCTATTAGTGAACGAGCAAGTGAATTCTCTCCTGAAGCTTCTCCACTTAGATGCTTCCAGTAATGCTGATGCTGACGTTGGAGGACTGGTGGCGAGGGGCTTCTATTCCAACAGCCATAATGATAATGTTACATGGATTTACTGAGCCCAGGCCATCTGTTTCATCACTGTAGAGCAGAGGGACATTGACACCGAGTCATTTATCCATGCGGTAGATGAGATTAATACCTGTATCCATAGTAACTGCAGTTTCATCCCTTGGAGAACATTTTTAAATTCAGTATGCAAAAAAATATTCAGCTGAAACGTCTCTGAGAAGAAGTGACCTAACCAAAGTTTTTCAAAGCAAATGTGCAACCCATAGCTTTGCTCATCATATTAATTATAACAATATTAGCAGCAATGCTAGCTTTAAATTCCATGTACAGTGAAAGTACAGCAGAGATGAAATGAGGGCTTCAGGGTCAGCACTCATCTTAAGAGACATCATTCCATTAAGCATTTTAATCAATGAAAATGAATAGCTCTCTGTACATAAAATAATAATAATAAAACAATCGGATATGCATTTCTTCCTCTCCTCTTTATCTGCACATTTCTTGTCTGATTACAGTACATCATGGCAACTAGTTCCAGAAAACAGTTTTAAAAAAATCTAACCCAGGTAGATATCTTCATAATGTCTCATTTTTTGCAGCGCTACACATTATGTTTTTAGCTGCATGTATTGTTAGGAAGGGAACATAAAGTTTGTCATTTTGACCAACAATCAGGCAGCCATTTATTAAGTATTAAGTAAAGTGCTAAAAATGTGGGTAAGGTTTGGTTTTATGCGAGGGAGACCAACTAGTAACTACATTTAGTGCATTATTTTGAATTGAATGGTAAATACTGGAGGTGTTCTTGTAATCTATACCTTAACAGTGATAGAAAGAAGCCACTCAGGCAGAGACTTAAAGATGAAGAATGTGTTATATAGGACTATCAATGTCAGTCAGAAAATGGCTTTGTGGGTGCACTGATGAAAATGATGTTTTTTAAAAGCACTCCTCACCAAGGCAATGCAAGAACAGCTGCTGACCAGTTAAACTAACAGTTATGATTTTGGATTGTAGGAGGAAGCTGGACTGAAACACCACAAGCCGGGATTCCAATGCAGGACCTTCTTGCTGCAAGACTAAAAGCGCCTGTATAGCGAAAATTGTTTGTTTTTCTACCTTTCTGTTTTTGATTTGTTTTTTAGGATGTTGTGCCACATCAAAGCAGTACCCAATTGTTTTAATAGTGCCCTTTTAAAGGGGCAGTATTAGATAAAGTGAACTTTTAGCTGTTCATCATGTTATGATGTCATTCTCTTATCAAAAACATGCCTGGAGTGTTGCCTTGATTCTTTCATGCATGTTTGAAAAATCCTTAAATCTCCCATGGCAACTGTTCAGCTGTGCAAAATACCTGGTTGGACCTAGCCCAAACTGAGCTGCAGTTTTCAAGCTTTAGCCTCACAGAGCAGCCCTTCTATCCAGCTCCTTTAGACTAGCCAGCAGCAATTAGCAAATACCTGGTAGAAAAGCATATCTGCTGAGCTCATTATAGGAGCTACTTCTCAGTGAAACGCTGGTAAAAACATTGCTAAAGGGCAAACGGAGGAGTCATGTTGTGAAAACTTCCTGAAGGCAGAGTTTGAGAAAGCGCAGGAGTTTTTAAAGAGACATTGTTTGAAATCGGGAAGTAAAATTTCTTTGGAGTTGCATTTGATAAGTGGAGCCGTTTTTTTTTTTATTTTTTTTTTTTATAACAATTGAATAGTTGCTTTATTGTGCTATAAAATGTCACTTTGTGCCTGGAAAATACTAGAAAATGTTCTGGTTTCAAGGTTTCAAAATCACTAAGTTTCAATGCTTTGCTAAAAAAGACTAAACTTTAGAAATGGTGTGATTTTAAAACTGTTTAGCCACTTTATACAGCTGACTGGAGGAGAGATACAGTGCCTGCCCGACCCCATCTGTTGCTGTGCACAGCCAGCCCTACTATAATTTCCCTCAAAAAAGAAAAATTGAGGTTTTCAAAAAAAAAAAAAATAAATAAATAACTTTTTCGGTCGGCAAAAATACAAACAGTCATGGTATGGAAAGTGTAGAAGAGGAACCTATTATGCTTGTTTTGCTAATACTGTTTCAGAACTACAACTGGGAAGTGCCTGCTGAGGAACTGACTGCAGCCTGGCTACCTCAGATGATAGTCCGACTAATTAACCAGCTGGTACCCAACTGTGATTTATGTGTTGTGTTTCATTATTTGAGTGCAATTAAAGAAGTCTTACAATGCATGACATATTGGGCATTCAGTCTGTATCTGTATTCATATTTGGTGTTTCAAACAGATTTGTCTTCAGCTTTGGATCCCAGGAACCTCCAGGTCGTCAGGTGTTCCAGCTGATTTGGAAAACACAAAATAAGTCTCATTAAAGGCGAATTGTTATCTCAGACATTAACCAGATTGAACACGAGAACTGAAACTGTGATCCATCATAATAGTTAGGCATTATCTTAAAATGTCCAAAGGCTATTCCATTTATGAATGTTATGCTTGATGGATGGTGGCAATTAACAAAATGTAATCTCCAAAGAGTTCCCAGAATCCCCCCCTCACAGCTTCCCCAACATACACACACATTTGTGGAAAAGGTAATTCTTTGTTTGGCGCGCTGTCCTTCATATTTTCCAGATACTGTGATAATTCTAAAAGAATCTCTGTGAGAAACCATCTCAAGATTGACTCGGCTCAATCAGATAATGGTGAGTGACTCAAAAAGTTATGCATGTTTAAAACGTTTGTACAAAGTTACTGGATTTTATTAATGTCATCCGAATAAAAATGGTTTTGTTTCTTTAATCTTCTGTTTCGTCCTGTGCTTTAGATGTTGTGCAAAGTACTTATTTGATATCAATATTCATGAAATACTATGTATTATGTTAATTAAGTCTCCTGCACTCTTATCCCTTTAACTGGCGGCATCCCAACCATGGGACAAATCTAGGTTGTCTGAATTCTCTGCTTTTTTCTCTTTTTTCAACTCTGCCGGTGTCCATGGTGACACCTGGAGCTCCCCTTGTGATTGACACCGCATTCGATCAATAACGTTATGAAATGGCCTTTCCCACGCCAATAATATCCAGAGAGCGACTTGAGCTCATTTTGACAGGCCTGTATTCTTTTTGGAATATTTCTGACTGGTCAACTCGGAGACTAAATCTAAAGCCGCCTCGTGTCCTGTCATAAGGATAGAAGGCATTTTTGGGTTTGTTTTGACATGAATCCACCAGCGACATGCGTAACCGTGCATAACGTGTGCGTCTGTGCTGCAACAAAGACATTTTGAATGATGTCAACTTTATGTTAAAGTGTCATGATTTACCGAATGACACTGTATGACAACAGTCATAAGTTATCATGAAGGCTTTCTCATGTTCATAACAGGCGTTGCGTCATGTTTATGACGGTGTCACAACAGTCTTAGTCACAATCCGTCAAATAAAGTGTTACCAGCTAAATCTGAGCCAAAACGCAGGCAGCAGAGTGATATTGTCATTGGATTCATAATCTGACAAAACTTACAGGTGAAATGGAATGACTTGGAAAACAACGGAATGCAACGGAAGGAGCAAGAAGAGAACCAGGAGACCAGACAGCGTAATTTACAAAAGAACCAGAAGAATTAATGAGTCCAAACAACAAAAGATCAGAACATGACAAATATTATTTAAAAAAAAAAGATAATAAAAGACAGTTTTTATTATTGATTTGAGTTCTGATTGCTGTGTTTGTTTTAAAACCCAATTTAAACCTTTGAGTTTATTTTACACATTTATGACATTGATACTTGATAAGAAAGGGACTGGACCCACTAAATAACATAAATAAAAGGTATTTGGATGAACTTCCTGTTTCCATATCCACAAAGAACTATTTGAACTGCTGGTGATTTCAAAGACGGTATTAATACACACTGTAAATTATTCATTATGATCAAACAGTGGCATGGTTCATGTGTTTGTTTCTCCAGTGAAATTTTAATATGAACCTTCATGTTGGAAATGGCCACACTAGCTTGTTCTCCATTTTCTTCAAAAGGAAATGCTTTTTTATTCAAACTTCTCATTTGTAACCACTTTTTTTTTCTTTTACTTTTAACTTATAAAAAGTTATTGGTCTTTCTCTTGCGATGCTGAGAAAATTAGATGTTATTTTTCTGAAATTTTATCAACTTAATGGTTCTTTATCACCTGCCGGCTTTAGTTTGTTTACACAGTTTAATTATGAGAAGACAGATTTCGCTTTCAGAAGAATCGTTTTTAAGAAATACAATGCGTCTCCCGTCGATAAGCCAGGCATGAGCTCAAGTAAGACCAGTGCGTGGGGAAATCAAGGTCTCTCCAGTGGAGCTATTAGGCGCATTTCTCTGTAAGTTGTGGAACTTACTGCATTGAAAACTGTTCTGTTGAAATGTTAATAAGTATCCCATTTCCACTTCAAGTATTAACCTTCTTTCCCGAGCGCCGCACCTGTTTTTGTCTCCACTCCGTCCATTATAGCTTCCTCCCCTGCTCTGTGTTGGCTCTCCATAATGTGGGCATATAGATGCTGCTGGCCCGACTGTCTGCAGTAATGAGGGGGAGGCTTCACATTTGGAGACCAGCTCCATGCAGACTCCAAGCCATTTGAAATGTTACAATGTGTACTAAAGGAATATTTCCATCTAAATTGACAGGAGCAAAGCCAGTCAAGTGCCTGGGTGTTGGGCCAACAGCGCAGCTGATAATGACTTATTGCGGCTCTCTTTGAAACCTTCACTCGCTCCTCCTCCTGTCGCCGCGGTAATGCAATACGGGCCTCATCCGTTGCTGTCAAGAAGCTTCTCATCTGTACCTTGGCTTATTTGGGTAAGACTCGCACTCAAAATGTTGTTGTTGTTTTTTTGTTTTTTTGTTACAGCAAGGGAAGAATTGGGAACTAATTTTATTTCTTTTGAGGCTCCCATTTAATGATTTATTTATTTATATTTTTTTGGGGGGGGAGTGGGTGTGGAAAACACTAGAGGATGATCCTTGAATGGATATGAGCCCAATCTGTGTCTGCTGGTCGGGTAACAGCAGTAGAACTAGGCTGACTTTCAAGACGTCCAAAAGTAGAGGTAGACAACACTCACGAGATACAAGATTAACAGAACTCCCAAAGTAAACTCGTTTTGGTAGCTGTACAGTGGACTCCTGCTTTTTCATAGTTCAGTAGTCAGAGCAGAACCCTGACTTCCTCCCCTGGTGAGTCAACAAAGCCTGATTTCTAATTCCCTCCCTTGTTTCTGTCAAAAAACACACAAAGCTAAATGTTCCTCAGCAAGTTATTGAGAAACCAGAGTCTCTTTGCAGCCTTCACCCAGGTCCAGCTTCATTCTGAGCTGAGGAGCAGCTCTTAAGTCATTAAAAGTAAATTATTTTCTTCCTTTTCAGCAGAGTAGTTTCTTTAGGGTTGATGTAGGAACTTTCCAGAAGCTTGATTACTGAGGGACGTTTCTCAACATGTTAGTGGGGTTGTGCATGTGTGGAGTTTGTATGTTTAACATGTAGACTAGGAAAAAAAACAAAAAACATTCAATTTAATCTTGTTTTTCTAACATCAAAAATAAAAAGAAATGTTCTTATGCATCATTAAAAGATCTGAATTAACATGACATGCTGTTGTTGACGATGAACTTCTGTATTTTTTAAGCAGATATTAAGAAAACACGACACTAGAGTGGCCTTACCTACTGCTGGGAAAACTAGGTCTGTGTTAAAGGGGAGAAAACAATGCAGAAAGTACAACAGCACCTTTTACAGCTTTAACAGCCGAGCTGACCAACACATTTCAAAGACTTGCCAAAGTAGGTCAACATTTGCTCTAACTGCTCCCTGTGTTGGTCCAGTTTCACTTGACATGTGTTTTATGGCCATAACTTCGCGGATAAAAAAAAAATTAACTGTACAAAAAAAAAAAAAAACACAACGATTGTGTTGGCATTTCTGTAGAAGATGCTAAAATAGAAGTCTCTGCAACACTGCTGCACATGAGACAGAGAGCGAGTCCCAGTGGGGGAAATGAGACCATCTGCCCCTCTGCAGGTGACTGTCCCCGGATAGAGGGTGGAGTTAAGCTGAGGCAGCAAAAGAGAGCTCCAGGGTAAACTGTCCAGCCATGAAGCTGCTGTAGCAGGCAAAGGACTGTAATCAGCCTCTTATTAGTCACATTACAGCTGGCCCCGATTCCCTTCATCCTGCTGTAGTTTCTGAGTTGCTGAAGGGCCACTGTGTTCAGTGTTTGCCTCCGTGTTTTTGCTTTTCTGTATCCAATGAACATTTCTGGTTATCAATGTTAATATCAGAGACAACCAGAGGAAATATAACTGTGTTTTTTTATGATGATTTCTTAAGAGACAGAAACATGTGTCTCTTTATTGCTAAACCATTGTTGAACCAATGTGATCAACCACATTTTTAGTTCAACTACATTGGCAACATCTATTACTGTCAGACATCAATCAAAAAACTGCTAAAATAGAATTTGATTCTCATCTCTCTTCACGGCTCCTTCTGGGTTTTCTCCCATTGAGCTGGATTCCCCTCCAACAGATTTCCTACCGGACCAATCAGCAAACAGAAAGAGAAGTCGTGACGAAGACGTCGATTCTCTCTGCTGCTTGTGGTTTCGGCAGCGGCAGAGGAGGAAATGACCGAAGCGTTCAGTCAGTGTCGGTCACGCTTCTGAATGTTAAACTGTCATTAGCAGACACCTCGTTTGGCTCGGCACTTTTCTCCTTACCGTGGAGGATGGTGTCGCTGCATTACCTTCATCCATCGGCTAAGATTTAAAACTTCAACAGAGTCCACGCTTCCAGGAAGCAATCCTTTCTCTGGACGAAGTGAAGCGTAGGACATGTAGTTACACTGAATATAGTTCTTTGGCTTTGTTTTTGTCTTGGGGAACACATCCAAATGCATTCAGTGGTTGTCTTGATGCTCCTTTTAGCTTCCTCTTTAATTATGTTGAGGCTTTGTTTACTAATTCATATTGTGGTAGCATTAATATTTCAAAAGGTATCTGACATGCATGGACACTATAGTTAAACTATGCTCCACATAGTAGGTACTGTAGTTGGCAAGGATGAAGAGGCTGTAAATACAGTAATAACACCATTGTGATAAATTCATTTTAAAATGTGGTCCTGCAGGTGGATCGTCTTCGTTCTCCTGCTCTGGGTAAGACGTCCAGTGTTGACATCTTTAGCAATCTTTGGAATGAAATGTTTCTCTGCTGGTAGATAATCGCAAAATACAAATATGACCTAATGGGGTGGAATGGAAAGGCTCTGCGATCTGTGAGGTGACACGGCGTGAAATGTTTCACATTTTCAAAAAGCCATAGCAAAACCAGATGCAATAAACAGCAGCTCAGAACCTCCTTACATCTTGCATTCCATTCTTTACTGAAATGTTAGAGTATTTCTGCAGCTCCTCCAGAGGCAGTGAGGGTTGAAATACCTTTCATGATTTAGATAGCATCCTCATGCATACGCTACCTCCACAACCCACAAGGTGAAATAAAACCTTGTTGCATGTGACTCGCAAGCTGAAGTCCTCACTGTGACAGTACTTGATCCAGAAGGTAGTTGACAATTCGTCTTTATTTCGACCAAACCCAGCAGTTTCTATAACAATGTTTTTGAAACTTGACTGTGAGAAGCCATCTGAACATCACCTCTGTGCACTTGACTAAGCAATCCAACGTTCTGACTCCAAATCCTAATTATGCAAATGCATAGCCTGAGGTAACACGAAGCCAAACAACCAAAGCAAATTAGACCATACAATTCTGCAGAGACTCTACAATTAACATGTTTCTTCCTGATGTTGGAACATTTCGGATAAAAGGAGTGAGAGCCAGAAGAAAGCTTCACTTCGCTTTCATGTTTCGATATGCTTTTTGGACACAGTATTTGCTCAAGGAGAAATATGGCACCTAGGATCACTATCTGTACATCTGGCTGTTAAGAGAACGTTTTGGCAATTTGGCACGCTTATGTTGCAGCCAATGAAGACTTTATCAGCCTCATAAACTGGGACAAACTCTGGCTAGGTTGTCAGGTCTCTATGCCACACTTCTGCTGTGAATTCTGATGTATAAATACTCTAAATTATTGTTGTTTTGCATTGCTGAAAGTGCCGACACAAGCATGTAAAAGCTGATGTGCGTCACCATGTAGCTACAGATGTTACAATCGTCCTCCTTGTATTTCAAGGCACGAGACATGACACTCGAAACATTATGTAACCTCACACTGCTGGGAAAAAGTATTTGCCCCATTTCAATTTCTTTTCCTGCTTCATTGACACACTTAGATACTTCAGATAATCAAACAAATTTTAATAGCAGACAAACCTGAGACAGAAAAGAAGCTATTTAAGCCAAAATATGTAATGTCAGGTTGTCCCATCTCTCATGGCACCAACTACCTTCAGTTGTGTGTAATGTCTGGCAGTTCATCTTTCACATGAATGTGGAGGAACTCTGGCCCAAACGTCAGACCCTTTGTGTTTGCATACTGCCTATTTTAAGAGTTCAAACATCAATATGCAATCATTTGTTCAGCCGATTCTGTGTTGGTTGGCTCTACTGTAGAAGCTAATATCTACAGTCTTCCATGCCGGGTTCTTGGGGCTGCAGCCAATGAGGAAAATAAAAGGTGCTTTTTGACTGACTGGTAATAGATAATAGAATGTCAAGTAGCATTAAGTCTAGAGATTTCAGCTGCAAAAACTACATTTTCCTTAGAATATTTCAGGCATGCTCCACGAAAGAATCTCCAATAGGAAAATTTCTGAAAATAATTTGGAGTTTGGTTCCACAGAAAAATACACAAATACTGAATCACGAAGAGGTGTGGGTTCAATGTAGCATTTTAATTTAGTCACACGGCCAGTTTAACAACAAAGCATGTAAGTAAAACCAACAGAAAACTATGATGGGTGTTGTTTATTTCAAAAATTTTCTGGTTGAAATTGAGCTTCTTCTGAAAGTGGAGGAAGTCTTGTATAGTTCCAAAAGACATTCTGTTTTGTCAATAAAACCTATAGGTTGCTTGTATAAAAAGGGACGATGAAAATGTATTTCATTTTTCAATTTCACGGTGAGTGCAGGCCTTTTTTTAGATCAACAAGAAATGACTCAGTCGCCACGTTTCCATTACAAATGTGCGGAAACTTTGTCGATATTTTGCTGATATGAAAAAAAAAAGAAGAAAGAAAAATTGCAGTTGCAGTGTGTCCACTAAATGAGAAGCACAATTAAAATCACAGGTGAATAACTTTGTTCACACAGTGTCATTAAAAGCATCCAGCGCTGTCAATCCTTAACTATTTCCTGTGGTTTTCCTATTGGTTTGCGTCAGTGGCAACATCCGGTTGTTGACTGTGTGACTTGTGATGAGAAAAAAAGATGTTTCCATTGCAGTTTTACTAAATAAACCAGCTGCAATACGGCCAAAAAAAAAACAAAAAAAAAAACGACCTCATCCTGTTGCCAAAACCTTTTCTCAAGAGAATTTTTTTTTAATTGGCATGTTTCTATTAAGCAAATTTATTTTATGTCAATGAAAACGCAGCCAGTGAAGGGAAAATGAAAGAGTAAAAATGGTCAAACTCGAGTCCAGGACACAATGTGACAGAAATTTTTAGGCAAGAGATGTCCTCACATTCTAGAAAATTTTTCACAACTTGTGCAAGGCAAGAGTGGATTGGGACTTACTGTACAAGAGCGACTGTACATGGTAAACATTTATTTTCATCAAATGTCCAGAATGTTATAAAACCGTGTGTGAAAATATGGACTTTTGGGCTGGAAAATGAGTCGGAACCCTGCACACATCAGGCTAGAAATATGGTTTGCACATTCAGTACAGCATGCGTGTGCACAGAATGCTCCATGTCAGTAAACTGTGGATGTGACAATGGCCTGTCTTTTCGTTTCCCACCCTTCCTCTTGGTAATGCTCTCATGGACATTTCTCTATTAAAAGAGCAGCTCCATTAGCTAAAAGCATGTTTTTCTTCACTTGTTATAAGTTATCGTGCCCTATTTGCCAATTAATAGCTTCAATCCATCAACGGCAGCATTATTCTAATATGATAGCCTTTGAAAGAAAACTCACCCCAGACATCTCTGATGACAAGCGATACATTTATTATTTTTTTCCCCAGCAGAAAGCATCAAATAATGCCTTGATTGCATTATAATGTCATAAGAAGATGATGGTGCATTTGGTAAAAAGGAACATGAATCCACAAAACAACAAACCAAATGCATATCATCCACTGATGGAAACATCTGTGAACCATTATGCAAACTTGGGCTAATTCTTCAGAGTTCGATTCATTAAGGAGTATTGTTAGTTTCAGTGGCTGAGCTCTTATTATCATGCATTTAGGAAATGAGGCAAATAGAACAGGCATAAGAGCCCAATCAATAGCTCTTTTCATTTTGCCTTAATGGCCCCGTCTTTTTTTCCCCCTCGTGGTCTAAAGGGAACACAGGGGAGGTTGGTGTTACAACCATAAAAAGTAATTTCTCTCCCAGAGAAAACATAATAATGCCTTCTATCCCCCCCCTTCTGAATATTCCTATAACATGCCGTAGAATTGAGTATGGATTTAACATCAAAAGGTTACATGAATTTTTCAAATGAGATATTAAAGTCAATATTTCAAGTCGAGAATATTTCAATTCAGTGGCTTATGTGAAAGGGAGCCTGCGAGCTAAGAGTAGCTGGCTCGCAGCAGCGGCTGCAGTAGTGCCACAAATTAACTTGCTGGGAAAAGTCAAACCGGGGGGATTTGGTTATCAAACATGACAGGAAACACGGAGACGCTCAAAATGGCTCGGCTTTAACTGGGACAGCTGGGTAAAAAGAGATGTGCATATTGACACGTCACAGCTGAGCCTCTAATGTTTGGTTTCCCTTCTCTAAATCAGTTTCCTTAATTAAAATATGTAACACACTTAGTGCTCAAAGAGAATGCTGCTGAACTGCACCATTATACTGCAATGATCTTCATTTACTTCTGACTGATCTGGCTGTATGCAAGTGGCTGCACTGCAGATCCAAGCAAGTACTGTACGCTTGTGGCCTCCTTCCTGAAGTACAGTGATGACAACACTTGGTGGAACCACCTTTAGCTAAAACCTGCAAGTCTTTTGGGTTATGTCTCTTCCACAAAACAACAAACCAAATGCATATAATCTATTGATGGAAACATCAATGGATGACAATTCTGGCTAGCTATTCTCACCTCTTTGCAACTTCAGGTGGCAAAAGCTAAAGTTCTGGCTTTTCTGTTCTTCTGCACCACACAGCAGTTCTGATCACCCAGCTTTCCTGGAAAATCTGGATGGTGTTTTCAAAAGGGCTCCATTTTGGGATTCAGTGGCGCTCCTGCGGGCGTTCACTGCTCATGTTGAAGTATTTTGACGAGGAAGACGAACCATAGAACTACTATGAGTGACCTACTGGATGTAGAACTTATTAATCTTCTTAACAGGCTATAGAAAATGTACATTTTTTGTAGTCAAAGTTGGTACTAAATGTCTTCCTGGCTGGTTGGAACAAATGCATTGTCTCTGAAATGTTAGAAATCTCAACACATTCTGCATTACCCAACCCAATGAAACAGATGAAGCTACAAAATAGCAACAGGGTTAAATGACTATGAGCTCTCAGGTTTTCTCCATTTTTTAATTAATCATTGCATCTTTAGAAGGTTTGCATAAGATGAGGGCAACATCCTTGAACGACCTGTTTTCTTGGTTGTTGATGCTTATTAGGTCTACGTGAGAGGTAACTGTATTTATGTTAAAAATACACATAACTCCCACAGTTTGGGAGTCATAGCTTTAGACGTAAATGTGTGTTTCTTGAGTCGCCATCAAGGGGATGTTGCACTATGACAGCAACCTGCCCTCAGTTTGTGCAAAGTATCGACGTTACGTCCAGATTCACAGCAGCAGCCATGAGTTTTTTTTCATTGGCATTTCATTTGCATGCCAGTGGATTTAATTGTGCTGACTGAGTGATGGTGGGAAAAGAGGAGATGAAATCCATGCCTGATCTCCCTCTCAATTAATAAAACATTAAGTGGACACATGATCTTGTCTGCCAAATCCCACTATTCCACTCCCTTTTCCAAACCTTTGAGTGTCGAGTTCTCACAACCAGGGAAACGTTCTATGGCACATTTTCTGGGTGGGGAGTTCTTGTTTAACTTTTCTTGCTCTTAACCTCTTATGTGATCTTTTATGCAACATTTAAAACTTCTCAGTCCAGCAGAGTATGTGTCTAAATGCAACATTTCTCTCTCTCTCTCTTTTTAATATGGCTAAAACCAAACCCAGATAAATTAATGAACTTGTTACAGATCGGACCGCCCCTGTGTGTGATGAGCCATGAATTAATCTTGTTGAGCAAAGCAGAATCACCTCTTTATAGTCTCCCAGATTTGCAGCTGGATTTCCAATATGGCTTTAACGGCCTAATTAAGAAAAAGAAGCTGATTCCAGCAAGATGAGATTCAAAAGAAAGTTTTGCCATACTCTTCATTTGACGGGACTGGGGGGGGCGCAGGACGGGTATTCTTAAGGGAGCAGGTCGTGGGGCGCCCCTCTTCCCAAAAATCCTCCACGCCTCATCCTTCATCTGCAGCTGCTCGTCATGTCCCGTCACCAGCACAGTTACACCTGAACACACTGCTGCTGCCAAACACCTGGCTCCATCTCCCACTGTCCAAATGAAAAATAAGCATAATCTGCCTTTCTGAGTATCCAGCAAATGAGGGATTTCATGACAAATTGGGTGGAGGTTTATTATGCAAAGGGGAAGCCAGAACAGAGGCAGCAGGAGCTCAAAAAAGGGAGGGGAGGGGGGCTTTGGGGTGTGGGGGGGTGTTGTAGTTAGGAATGGCAGAAAATGTGGTAATGACTTGTGAAATTTTGGCTCGGATGCTAACTACAGTGGCAGTATTTAAAGTACATGCCATGTTGTTTGTGAAACAGAGAGAGAGAGAGAGAGAGAGAGTTGCTCTATGAATTTCAAATGAATGCAGACAAAAAGATTTTTATTCCCAGTGGCTCAAATTAGCAGAATATTGTTGCTGCACTATTTTAATGTCTGCTTAATCAATGCATTTTTATTTTTTACAGCGCCGATAATGATGGCCAGTAAGAACATGGCGTTTTGCACTCTTTCACCACACAATGGGATGCAGGCATGAGATTCACACTCCGGCAGTAAATTAACTGCCTCAACAGCTTGATGGATGTGTTTCTTAAAACTTAATTAGTGTGAAGTTCACTTGGGATAAGTGGGCATTCAATAAATGTCTGGCCCTTGAATACTAGTGGCATTAAAAAAACATTTCAAATCGCATAAAACTGATGGAGTGGAACTGGAAAGGAGTCGCGGAGAAGCAAACGGAGTGAACCGAAGGCCAACCAGGTGATCCAGGTTTGCAACGGAGCTGCAGGAATCAGGTCAGCATCCTGTTTACCGAGGAACAGAGCGAGTCTCACTACTGCAGACAAAAACTTCAGGGTTGAAAAGGGGCTTATTTTAAGATGAAACACAGACAGAAAAGAACAAGACATGAATGTAAACACCACATCGACAGGCCTTATAGAACGCACATGTTGAAGGCAAAGTTCAATCGGTGCTCGATAGTTGTCGAGCGAAGCTGGAGATTTCGCTTTAACGTCTGCTAATTACTGATAGTGTGTTGCTAGAGGGTCATTGAAACTAACTTTTGACCCAGCAAAGCTTTCCTGGGGGAAGTTTGCTTCATTAGCACAGAGTGGGACATCCTGGAGGATTTCAGTGCTAAGGTAGCCATCTTTGAATGATTTTAAGGGGCAAATTATATGATTTCTGTATTAAACACAATTTTTTTTGGTGTTTTAATGTAATATCCAAATCAATTCAAGTTAATAGTTTTGCACTTAATAGTTTGGTAGCTATTAACTGCAAGCCAAAACTAGTGGAAATAAACATTTGAAATATATTAATGAATTTATACAATGTACCAGTTTAGCTTTTTCTATTTTCAGTGGTATTCTAAGCTGCTGAGGTGCAACTTTAACACAGACAGTTTAAACATTTTAGCATCAAACTGCAGCTTGAGACATTAATTGTCAGAATAAAGCAGCCTTTGTGAGTTCGTGATCTATGAGTTGCGAAAACAAACAAAGACAGAACAAAAGTTCACTCTGACCAGAATCCCAAAACTCATTCCGTGTGATGCAGCTTATTAAACTCACGCCAGCAATGTTAAAGAAAGCAGCAGCACTTGTGCCTGACGGAGTACGCTACACAGGCTGAAAGCCCAAACAGAAGTGGCGATTAGAGATGAATAAATATCAACTTAAAACGGATCAAGGGACAGGCAGACAAACACGGGGAAAGTGGCTACATGCGCAAAATGGGACATTTAAAAAAAAAAAAACCTGCTGACATCTAAGAGGCACTTTGGATTTGCATATCGTAAACTTTCATCTGGGGGGGGGATGTGAAGAAAGACTGCACCGCAGGAATCATTTAATATTTAACAAATTAGAAACAGTAGCTGTGGCTAATTAGAATGTGCACATTTACAAATCAACCCTGATAGCAAAACAAATTATGAAATATAACGGTGCTCTGTGGATTACCGAGGGAAAATCAGATGATAGACAAAGCAAATGGAGTATCACTAACAACATACTGTCAGAACACATCACACTGCTAATCCAGTTAGCGAGGGAAGCCATGGAGGCTCTGCTTTAAAATATTGATAGGGCTATTCTGTAAAAAGCTTCTTTTTTTTTTTTTTTTTCCCCTCTCTCTCTCTCTTTCTCTCTTTCTTCTCCGTGCAAGAGTACATTTGGTGTAACACTTGCTTATTGCTCATGGGTCATTAGCCTCTCATCCTCTGCTGCTTGGCCAGTTTGCTTTGAAAGAAAAGCCTGTGATTAAATGAAAGTGTTTGCTCTGGTACTCCATTAACGGAACTCTTGATGCTCGTACTTTTATTGTTTATATTACGGCCACGGAGCCAGGCAGTGTGTAAACTGTTGTTGGATTCATTATTAGATTACTTCCTGGTGCGATGGCTTTTGGTAAAAGCCGTGGAATTCTTGTAAGAGGACTTGACGTGCACTCAGGGGATGAACATTTATCAAATGATAAAGGCAGAGGGGGCCGAGGCGCGTTCAAACCTAAGCGGTTCTAAAGTGGATGCCATGCAAAATCTACATCAATAAAAGTCCCAGAAATACGATTTAGCACAGAGTGGATAACAGCTACTCTGCATGTCAAACCCGAGCTTTTAACATAGCCAAGTGAGAGCGTATTTATCATAATGAAGTAAACGCATAAGGTAACCTGATTTTATTCAAATTTGATGGGATTTTGTCAGGTTTTCAGCGAATTTTGTGCGTAGTCTGCACACTTACGTTCTGGTGTATATCATATTCTAATGGCCCTGGAAAAAAATATGCGAGACTGCCAAAAGGGGGGAAAAAATGGCTGTACTGTCACCATGATGGCACTGCTGGGCAGATGGATGCCAGAGGCAGGGGGGCAGAAGGGGGCGGATGGTGTGGAAATATATGGGAGCAAAAGGGCGTCAGCACTCATCATCCTGCACCGTGTTGTGAAGACAGTTTCCCGTCTCTATCAAACTCCATCAACTCCTGGAAATGTTGTCCTATGCATCTTTGACCTTCAGGCCCCGTTCTGACTGACTGTCACACACTCTGATGAGTTCCTGTAACACCGGTTCTTCTTTGGTGATTCGTTCGAGACGCGCCAACTCTTGGGAAGTCAAATAATTTACAAACCGGTCACCAGTCTGCCTGTTTGGGTAACCAGAGAGATTAGTGACATCATCAGTTCCTCTATTCCAACCTTTTGTTCTGTCTGGACTTTTTTCCCACCAAAGTGGATTTCTTTTGGTAGAATTTCCAATTTGGCAATAAGCAAACAGAAGAAGTTGTGAACGATGACATCGATTTTAGAATTGTCGTCTGCCTTTAGTTTTAGCAATGGCAGGTAACATTTGAGCGGAACAAAATTTAACAGGAAGGAAACCACAACCAATCAGGTTCGGGATGGGAAACCATCTGCCTTCACCTGCTGCAGTCCAAGCAAAACATTTCCATTTATGAATAAAATTCCTTTTATTTGTTGTGGCTGAGCTTCCAGTTTGTGAAAAGTGGAAAATATGATATCAGAAGACTTTTTGAGAGGGTCAAACATTCTGAAGGATTTACAGCACAGAGAGATAATCATCCGCAGGTCACTTTGAAACAATGTGAAGACTGGACTCTGGTACTTTAGAAACAACAAATAATACCCGCAGATCTTTTTTTTAAAATATATATCAAGGTAAAAAGTTATAAGGCAAAAGCAGATGAAAATGTTACTGTTTCTGTAGTAAAAAGTCCAGAGGATTCCTTTGTACTCTTTGACAACGGGGGGTCAAGTTATGACCTTTAAATGAAAAATGTGTTGTGACATTGTCAGCCTTAATCTGCAAGTCCAAAACAATTCCATGCTGATAGGTCAGGGAGGATTGTGGGAAAACAACCACTATTATGTCCAGGCTGATGCTTCAGAGAAAATAAACATGTTACAGACTCAACAAATTCACTCAAAAACACTCAAAATGTACATTTATTATGTTTTAAGTAAACTGCATCTTAAACATCTGGCCTAAGAAAATAATTTTTTGCAATCTCAGATAGTTTTCAAAAAAAAAAAAAAAACGGATCTCTTTTTATGTTGCCTTCAAGACATTGTTTTGGAATTGAAAATAGTTTCCAAGCTTAAAGTCAAGTTTTTTTGTGACACGTCTGAGCAGCAGGTCTGAGACATGAGCTCTGTAGTCCTCAGACACTCAGGAGTCATGACAACAGCTGAGGTTCTGACCCGCACGCAGAACACAATGTGACGGCTGAGAAGGCTTATTGACGACCCTGAAATGTCCATTGAGGGAAAAGTCCAAGCAGAGAGGAGATGATGAGAGCGTACTGGTTCTGATGCGATGTTCACCAACGATCCGATTCTTTCTGCCATCTCTCCCCGGGGGGATCGGACTCCAGTCAGGGAGTGAAAGCAGCTTTGCTTGCTGACAGTGCTCTGCACACTCTGCAGTAGTTATTATTGTTTTACTTTATACAAAAATGTATTTATTTAATTAGTGAATAAATAAAATATGAGAAAGGGCTGCACAGAACCAACTCTCATTGCTCTCTGCTTGTTTTCTTCAAGAGTCATGGCTGCACTAGCTGACAGCTAAACCGACGCTTCCTTAGTTTCTTCTTGCTTGCTGTTCTTCCATTTAATGTTTAGATCCAAGTATTATTTATCATTATTACTATTAATTGTGCAGAAGGTGATTTTTGTCCATTTCTCTCATCAACTGGTTGTTACATTTTTCTTTCATTTTGTTTCTATCTTACTAATAGCACTAACAATGTTAATGCACAACGCGCACACACACACATACACACACGCACAAAACATGTTTGTATTCGACATTTGACTTTATAAACAATGAAATGTCAGAACTTATTGTGATTATTAACTTAATACAGATCGTTCAGTTTGTTTTGGTTTTTTTGTAAACTTTACCCACAAAAAAAATGTAAATAAAACCAATACTGAAAAAATTTTCTCAAAATTGATAATTTGAATGTTTTTTTTTTTTTTTAATGAACAAATCCTGATGATATGGTTTTCTAGTAAGTTCCATCACTAGTTATCTTGATGGAACCAAGCATGTGGGTCTCTCCAAACGATTGTACTTCCTGTGATTACCCATGATGCATCAGAGAATAGCCAATCGGAGCCCAGGTGAGCTGCTGAGTGCCGATCCGATGTGAGGTCAATAACCGAGGGCAGCTTCAGCACCAGCAGAACTTCTTCACATTCTACATGTCTGCAGTGACTGTAGGAATCCATTACTTGTCTGGACAGAGAAAGTTGATGCAACTGTGTTTGTGGACATCTGCTCCCACTGAGCAGCTGTTTCCAGCAGCTGGACTGAAAGTTATCTATGGCAAACACGTCACGCTATCGCGCACAGATGATGTGCTTTCCACGGTGTGCCGTGTTTTCTATCAGATCAATTATGCTCTTGTTATTGTCAGGTTGTCTTGCATTTGAAACACATCCACCACATCAAGTCTGATCTGATACCATATGTCCTTCAGGGAAGTTTTTTCGTTTTATATACTTTTGATTAATTGACTTTGGATTGTTATCGTGTCTAACCAGTTTGTGGGAATGTTTCCCCATCCAAGCTTTCCTGCTTTTTAGATAAAGTTCATGAAAGAACCCATTGAATGTCATGCAATTATTTTTTTTCATGAGCAATTTGAGTCTGAATAATTAAACAAACGGCTAATTTTGACTTTTCTTAAATCTGCAAAGTCAAAATTACACAGAGACACAGAAATATACTCACACACTTTTGAGTAAATGTGGTTAATTGTCCCTTTGTACATAACAGAGAGCCTCAGCCTTCAACAAGGCCAGAATATTGCACTTTTTGTAATCAGAAAAGTCTGAGCTCATTTTTATTGATTTTCTTGCGTGGACAATTCTCTAACAATATATCATGAATAATCATAAACTTATGATGTAATTATATCCATACAACATGTTTTTTTTAGATGTTTTTTTATGGAAAGAAAGAAACAAAATGTCAATATGTTATCCAAGTATGTTGGGAGGTGTATGTAAATATTTGATCCAGTTTGTAAAACTTTAGACCTTCTGTGGATATGATAATATCTACATTGTGCTCCAGAACAAGAACTGTAAAAAAAAAAAGAAAATAGAAAGATCCTCATATGATGAAAAATGGACATGACAAACACATTAAAGACGAGTTTATGCAAACATCTGAACAAAACTAGAGGTTTCCTTTTGTCTTGGCTAAATTTACATAACTGTTACCAGTGAACATAGCAATGTACGGCAAGAAAACAATTTAATATCGTTAGAAAACATGCGGACTGCTCAACAATATTTGTTCCAAGCAACACGTCCCGCTGTGGTCTTTCTGCTGCTGCTCAAGTTTCCTGTTGGTGTTTTCCAGCAGATTGCTATTGTGTCGAGAGAAAAAGCCTCCCAAAAGCCAGAGAATGAATCTTTAGTGCGCTATTCATGCAAACAATAGCAAATATTGAGAGCTGTGTTCAAAGCTGGGTCCAATTGCTTTGAAAAGAATAAAGTGTTGACGAGAAATTGGTTTAAAAAAAGAAACAAAAAAAAAAAACAGACATCAATAGGTTGAAGTCCAACTGTTGTAAATATGCATGATTTCCCATATTTGTATCTGAACATGCTCCACTTGAAGACAAACTTGTTCAGACTGGCTGTCTCTGTGTCTCACAGGGAACTTTTGAATTTATTCATTTATGCCCGTCTGCGTTGAATCCAAGTGGATTTTTTAAGTTCTGGCCGTTAATGGAGTCCAGATGGCCCAGATTGCCTGGACACAAAATTAAATAAAAACTTACGAATATAAAAATCACAGGCAAAGACAATATTAACATGGCTCTAGATTTAGTTGTAGCACAAAATAAATAAATAAAAAAAAACAGCTTTATTTTCTACAGTCCTGCCTTCTGGGTAAAGTTGCATAATTTCAAACAACCTAGTAGAATATACATCTATCAATGAAAACCACTCAATCACTATTGATTATTCATCTCAAACTGCAAAGACTCAAAGGTTATCAGTTATTTCTATGGCAGAACAGACACTCATGTCTGTGCAAACCGTGGATGATACAGTTAATGGTTCAGTTGTCTCAGTATCGTTTCCTTCCTTGCATAAAGCAGGAAGTCTCCACATGAGGTTAGCAGTGAACACAACTAAAGCCAGAATGACAACAAACTGAGTGGAGTTTTGGACATGTAATCCACCATTGTTATAGGGGTCATAGGTCAGGTTAGAAGTTGGGTTAATACATTAGTGTTTTCACAAAAGAGATGTTTTTGCCGTCCATATGAATACACTAGGGCACAGTAACCCTGGAAACCATTTAAGAGAGAAAAAAAGTTTAATCTCCTCTAAGACGTCTGTGTGAACGCGACACATAAATGATTAAAAACCTTTCATGTTTTCAAAAAAAATTACATTATGCGTTTGTGTGGACTAAGTCTAAAGCTAGAAACCTTAAAGGCTTCCTCCTGAAGTAGCTACTTTCACACTAAAGAGTGTTGTAGTGTTTTTGTGCGTTTCATTGTTTGGAACGAAAACCCGCCACCTGTCAAGATAATCACCCTCAAGAAGTCTTAATTTCATTGATCTAAAATGAAGGCCTTAAAATGTCTTAAATTCATTTTGAAAAGTTTTTTTTTTTTGTAAACTCTGTTTTTCCTCCCGAGTTGAGGCTACCAGCAACTCACCACACAGCCCTGCTGGTTAGCTAGCTAACCGTTTGCACCTGTTATGGGTTAGTGCAAATTTACCACCATTTGGCTGGATAAAGTTTGTTCTTTTCTATGATGATATAGGTCTTAGATCCCATTCAGAATCGTCTTAAAAAAGACTTGAAAAGTCTACATTTGAGTTGGTGAAATCTGCAAAAGTTTTGATGGTGCAGCTCCCATTTCATGTTCCTGAAGCTCCAACATTAGAACACCCAGTCCTCGGTCTGGACCGGGTGTTCGGTCCTAGGTCTGGACCGGGTGTTCGGTCCTCGGTCTGAACCGGGTGTTTGGTCCTCGGTCTGGACCGGGTGTTCGGTCCTAGGTCTGCGACATCCACTTTGAGGACAGAAAGTCATTCAGGTGTGACAGAAAATCCAAAATTAGTGTTGAGCTCTTGAAAATCCGATAGTGGCATTAGAAATGGTATAGGTTGTGGTTTTTATTTTTTTTGCACACAAGAGTCCCAAAAAAAACTGAAAAAGTTCCTGACAGCCCGCATGTCTGAAAATGTCCCTCTAACTTCTGCTCCAGACCATGTTTAAAACAAACTGTGATCAGAAGCCGCTCAGACTCATCTTGTTGCTTTCATTAAGGAATCAAATATTCTCTCAGTGCAGCAGGCATCGAACTCGTGCTGCGAACCCCAGTTAAATATTTAGTTTGAAATTCGCAGATTGAAGAATCCGAGGCCCGAGCAGCGAGATCTGAGAGAGAAGGGGACAGTCTCAGTCGCCAGCAGCGCCAAGTGATTCTCTTTTAAACAAACGAGTGGAGGGCTGTCTAGTGGAATCGCACATTAAATCCGCTTAAAAAGGGGGAACTCTTATTTGATTTGCAGCCATGAAGGGATTATAGCTAAAGAAAGGGCAGCGGCTGGTTGAGATGACGACGAGTACAGCCTTCCTTTCAAATTCGACAGACGAGGAAAGAAGAGAATCGGCAACTAGTAAAACTGAACGCAACGGAATCAAGAAGTCACTTCGATACGGAGCGTGATTTAATCAACAGCAGCCTCTCATCTGACGCCAGCGATACGGACACCGATGTTAACGTGTGACGCTGGGAAGATTATTTTGCCCTTCATGCTGGGCCCCTCCTCCTCCTCCTCCTCCTCCTTTTCCGTCTTCCATGTGCCAACACGTCAATCAGCTGTAATTGTCGTCCTGGAGGAACAATATCGGGCCGCGGCGCTTTTAACCGCACAGAGTCATTGCGACACCTAATCTGCTAATGAGCTCAGCTTGGTTATTTTCAGCAGAGCTGCAGACGCCGGGGCCGTCGCCGAGGAGGCCTGGCGCGGCTTCCGGTGACAGCAAAGGACAGTTGGCCTGTTGGAGGGGATACAAGGCGGAGCGAGGCCGCCATGCTTCAGGACGGCTCCATCGCTCCTCTTTCATCCAGGACCTTCTTCTTATTCTGTTTCGCGTGCTGGTTTCTGTTCCTCCCTCGCTTCCCCGACTGCCTGAGTTCTGGGTTTGACCCTTTAGAGGAACAGGTATTTAAAGCTGCAGTGTGTAGCTTGAACAAAAATCTGTTTTTCACACATATATTTTTCCACTTCTACCCAGTAATGCAGAAAATGTTCCACTCACGGTCAAAAACAACCAATCAGAGCCAGGATGCGGGTCTTGGCGCTGCCAATCATCCTTCTGCATGCTGCTCAATATGCTAATGGTGGAAAAACAGGAAACTGTTTCAGGAAAACTGTCGTCATCTTTGTTCATCACAACAGGCTATGTTGTGATGAACCAGCTGTAGCTTTGCTAAGAGCTAGCTGGAGGGGTTGAACACAAAAGTGATTGAGAGCGCTAAGCCCCTCCTCCTGGCTCTGATAGGTTTATTTCTGAAGCTGGCACTGGGAGAAGGCAGAGGAGCTCAATTTTGTTAATTTATCTGTCTTATAATTTTATAATGACAATTTTTGAGAAATATGTAAATAACATTTTTTCAATAAAAATTGCATATTGCAGCTTTACACTGAAAGGTGACAAAACTAAAGAAAAAAACTGAGGAAAAGGTAATTGGGGCCAAAACACTGGAGCATTGGTGTTCAGGAACAGCATGAACACACACAAAAAAAACAACCAGCCCCAAAACAAAACAACAAGAGCAACACAAACAATCCTTAATGGAACTGATACAAGAGGCTTTTTAATTATCTAACTCAATCAGCTAAAGACCAGTGGATCAATGAATCCCCATTACACTCCCCAACTCTGTGGCCAGACAGCGGCGGTTTACATCAGTTTAAACAGCGAGCCATGCTGCAGCTAAGTGACAGATTACAGCTTGTGGCTAATCTAATGCAGCCGCAGCATTTGTACAGAGTGCAGCTTTAATTCAGACTGCAAGCTTCTCTCCTTGTGACCGTGTCACTTAACTGACATGGCCTCTCTGAAATATTTATAGTCCTCTGCAGAAGATGTGACTTTCAGCTTTAAGTGTTTGGGAGTTTCACAGTAGTTGTTGGAGCAGTTTACAGGCAGGACCAGGAAACGTCCGCCTGGCGTACACGGCTAGTTCATTTTAAACCCCAATAAAATATAAGAAGTCTGCATAAGTATATCGAGTAACTTGTGAAGAATTAGAAATGCTCCAATCTCATATTAATATCTGCATTGGAAAATATTCTAGATAGGGCAAGATGCCTGATCTATTCAGTCCGATTCTATGAGTCGTGCTATGAGTGAAGTCGGATCGGTATTTAGGTTCTGTCACTGTTGCGGTGGATCTATGACTGAGGTCTCCTTTCTTTGTAAGGGAGGAAACTTGAAAATATGGCACTTATTAAATTCCTATTTTCCTCCCAGGATAGCAGCATTTATCTTGCATCTCACCTGTTTAAGTATTCATTGGTACCTTTTTCAAATAAAACAGGTACCAATGTTTTATTTGGTACCTGTCGGGCCAGAGCCCGACAGGTACCTTTGAAATAAAGGTTTTGGTCTTTATTTCAAATAAAGACCAAAACCTCTTATTTGAAATATGCAGGTTGTTCTACTTTTTTTGCTTTTTTAAAAAAAAAAAAAAACATTTGTCGGAACTTTTGTCAGGCAAATGTTCCGACAAATTGGAAAACTGGGACTTTCTTGCAGACAGACTGAGTATGAGCAACTTTATTAACTATCAAAGAACTGGGTCCACATGTTAACTTTCACAGATTAACATGTGGACCCAGTTCTCCACGGCCGGGACGGGGGTGTAAAATTTGGAATTGGTCGTTCAAACTGCTGTGACGAAGTCGGCTCCAGGTCACATTTGGGCAAAAAGTTCCATTTGGGTCACATCCGCCTGCTGTGTGAACCCAGGCTAAGCGTGAACACACGTTTGTGTTTGGACTGGACAGAACTGATTGTTTCTTTGACAAACTCTCATAACGCCATGTGTCAAAGCACCGAGTACAGAACAGCAGCATAAAGCAATCTGCTGGTATCAACTGACTTCCGACAAACAAGAAATCATCTCATTTAAGCCGAGATTTTAGCTGAGGCGTGTGAGCCTCACATGTTGCCTCTCTTTCAGTTCAGAAGATCTCATTTTTAGCCGTCCAATTATTTTAGGTAGTGCCAATTGGACGTCTGATTGTCATTACGACTTGAGGGGATTCATTTCACTGCAACAATGCATCAATTGTTTCCAGTAAGGGACGCGGGGGCAGGCGGTGTTGTTCAGTAAACTGATCATACACGCAGTGTACTAATGCTTTTGTGGCGGGATGCATTGATCTGCTGTCCCCCCTGCTCTGTGCCTTCCTAATGATATCTGAGATGCTGCTGTTACAGAAACAGGGAGCAGCATTTCCCCAGCCCTCCAGAGCAATTTATTGTGGGAAGGTAATAATAAGTCTGCGTTTGAAAAAAAAGAAAGAAAAATGGACGGACTGATCTCCGTGTCAGAATGTGGGCTCGGAGCCTGAAACCGCAGAGGTCCTTGGTGGCACTGCCAGTCGTTTCCAATCCTCGTTCACAGAGACGCGTCATTGGCTGGAAAAGGGCAATAAAAGCAGCTGGTGTTTGTTTGCTGAAACGCACCGTGACGGCATTTCTCAAAACCCTTTTGACCGATTGTGTGAAGATTTATTCAGCACTTATTGGAGTTTAATTGTTTGTGTATTTTTGTCAAAAGAAAGAAACAGAAAAACAGAGTGTGATGGGACTCTTATTACAACATGCACAACAAGCTTTTCTAGTAATTCCCCCATGGCTCTTAATGAACTGGACAGCAGCAGCATTGGCAGTAACAATGTAGTAGTAAAATTATTAAATCAGACACCTACTTTGATGAGTAGGTGATACAACAGAACAAAATCTATTGTAAATAATCTATTAAAAGCAAGATAGGAAGAATTTGTTTTCCGGAAACTTTGCAAAGAAGTCAGAAAAGTGCATTCTGTATATTAGTTACTCAGTTCCGAATATACTAATATACTCAGTATATTAGTATACTGAGTATACTAATACTCAGTATATTATCCCAAAATAAAATCCATCTGTCTGTAACTGAAACTCAATAGAAATCCAGCTTTTTTGTGAAGACTTCAGGGATTTTCTTGCTTGTTTTCTTTTTTATAGTACATAAGATGGAAGTACATAGGCTAAAAAACCTAAACTATGAGGATGCTTTAGGCCACTGTAGATAAAAAAAAAAAGTACATTTTTGTAAAAAAAAAAAAAAAAATAAAACATTTTGGGGTAATTTCTGAAATTTTCTAGAAAAAAAAAAACAAAAAAAAAAACAAGGAAATTTGAGCTCCAAAATTTGAAAGCTTTCTAGAAAAAAAATCAAATTTTGAGATTAATCTGAGAAATTTTCTAGAAAAAAAAAGTTATATATAAATAATAAATTTCAGAAAAGGCTTTGCATGGCACCATGACAAAATTTGATGAGCAACAGGAAACTTATGTCAACACTCATCAAAAAACCTGTAACATATAAGTTATGAATTTTTTAAAATAATTTTTTAGTATTTCTAAGTCTTAAATTTAAATTTCACTGGTGTTAAGAAGTCTTAAATTTATGGTAGCTCCAACTTCCATAAATCCTGATTATCCAACAAGAAAGCCACTTGAAAATGGGTCGAGTTACTTTCTAGGATTTTCTAAGTAAAAGCCTTTCGAAATATCAACGCTTCAACTCTTTTAGTAGTTTTAATACGGAGACAATCGATTAAAAAAATAATAATAACAAAGCGAAGCTAGCACAGGACCATGTGCAGGACTATGGGTCAGGGAAAGGGCAGCTAACATCTCTGCAGACCCCACACATTCTGGACATGAATTTTAGATTTTTACCTTCTGGTCGGTGCTATTTGCAAACGTCAGCTGCCACAGAATTAGTTTCTTCCCACAAGGCTGTCTCTGATGAACACAATGAACACATTACAGCCTGAGTACTCAACTACTCCAGAATAATTAGCATATTAATTGCATAGTAACTGTATAACTGGCTGTGCATCTCCACAATGTTCCTTTTATTTCCTTTATATCTAATGCCCTTGCACTGGGATAAGAAAACAGTTGATCCAACTTAAAGAAAATTTAGATATTTTGCAACAAGTAGTCAAATTGTCTATTCAAGGAAATATGTTAGGTGTATTAAGTTGTTATCTCCTCCAAATGTACATAAAGTAAGTTTGACAAACTTAATTCAATTACATGAAACAAATTCACTCAACTTTTTTTCAGTTGAATTTCCATTCTATTTTTTCAGTGTATGCTCTGATTTGCTTTTCAAAGTTGTGCAGCTTAACACAGAGTTTTACACTTTTGCTCTGCACATAAATGTTACAGTACAGATTTAAACCAACACTGTAGTTATTCAGCATTTCAACCAAAAATATTCAGCGCAAATACAGATGACGAGTATTCGTGTGAAGTTTGGACATGTTTTTACCCAGATTGACAGGTTAATTGAAATGCAACCAGCTCAATTCCAACCTTCAGATTTTTATCAAAATAGAATCAGATGTGCTTCAGATGGCTCAAAAAGTCATTTTACAGAAAACAACAAATAAATAAAAAAAAACCTGGAAATGTTCATTTTCGGTACCGGTAGCGCTGACAGACTCTCCAGTTTTACTGGTGCAATCGGGGATTTGTCATGTAGTTGAAAATCTAATAAGCAACTAAAACCCCAACCCAGCAAATGCATTTTCAGAGCCTGTTTATTCTCCCCAGGGTGAAGAGTGTCAGCGGTGCAGCCATCAGCCACCGTACGGTAAACATAACACTGCAACAAACCACAGGCAACTTTCTAACCATCGATCTTCAGTCATTAGCCATGAGCTCATGGCGCCGCTCAGTGACCAGATGAACATCCAGGGTAATACAAGCACATAACCCCCATTATTGATCCACATACAGGCCGTTTTTGTGTCAAACACTCTTAACAGACGGTGTCAAAAAGCACTACAGGCCAACCAGGAGGAGCAGTTTAACCTAACAGACCTTTTCTCCTGTCTTCAAGACTGAACGTCAGCCTCAGACAGCTAGTGCGCCCCTTCAGGTCACTCAGGGATGAACAGCATTAAAAACTGTTCATCCCTCTGACAAAACTGATATTTTCAGGAACAAACTTCCAGAAAACTGCTAAACTGCTGAAACACTGACCTCCAGACTAAAAGGCCACCTGTCTAGAGTTGCTTTTTAACCATAATGGAATATTCACCAACATATTTTATGTGTGTTGATGACAATACATAATGACAGTATGTAATGTCTGCTGAAGTTTGTATGTCCTGTTTGATTTTGAAACCATGAGTCCTGAGTTCTTTTCTTTTACTTCGTGAGTTTCTCTGTTCTCTTCTGGTTGGAATTTTGATCATGTTTAGTTTCTTGTTTGTACACTTTCTTGGTTTTATATGTATTGTGCCTATAATCCTCCTCATTTTTCCTACATACTAGCAGTAGCAGTAATTAGCAGACACCTGGTGCAACATTATCTTCCTGTATCTTCTGGTAAATTATATCAACTGTTTCAAATTTTTAGGCTTGTCTCCATAATTCAGCTGAGATGCTTCACGATTAGGACATAAAGTGCTACATGATGGTTACCTTTAAAGAAAGAATGCAGTTGAAAACATGACAGCAACATGTGGTTAAGAAATTGGGTTATGAACTGGTAAAGATGATCCACAGTCATCTTCCCCTTTTCTCTCCATCTGGATGTGTGTCTATTTGAGTTAAATATAATCAATTCTGAGTAATTTTAACAGCCATTTTTGATTGAAAAGCCCAGCTAGAGTAAAAACGAATCAAGCACATTATGTTTGGCTGCATAAGACTTTATCTGGGACATTTAACTTTTGAATTTATAAGGGGGGAGGGGCATAGTGAAGGGCGTTCTGTTGATGCACACAATATCATGAAAGATGGTCTTTTAGTGAATGACACATAAAAGCTCTTTTTCTTTACTTCTTGCTTACATGTAACAGCAGCTTGTTGACTGTTACATTATACCCTGATGCAGATCCCAGTGATTCCAGCAATTAGAATGAGTGGGGTCTAATGACTCATGTAACTGCTTTGACCTAATCAAGATGAGACTCGCAACGTGATCCGGTTACTTTCAGCATATTTACATCCACATACTTGGCCTTCAAGCAACCATGTGTGGGCAACTGTATTTAAAGAGATTAAAGATAGGGCTGGCGTTAATGCTCACTTGAAATACTGTTTCTGCAAATAGAGAGAAACTCTCATTGCTACAGACAGAAACAACAACACACAATGCTGTCACTGCTGTACGTCAGAGCAGCATGAAGTGGGATATTATTGGACGATTTAGACTGGGTCTAAATTGGCTTAGTCTGACTGATGCCTTGAAGAAGAGTGGGACAAGAAATTAAGTTTCTGTGATGCTTTTTCCCTGCGACAGGCTGGCGACCTGTCCAGGGTGAACCCCGCCTCTCGCCCGGACCGCAGCTGGAGATAGGCACCAGCAACTCCCGACCCCGTTGGGGAGAAGGGTGACGGAAAATGGATGGATGGATGGATGGATGGATGGATGATGCTTTTTCCCATGTTGTCAAGAATATATAAAATGCTAAGCTCCAATCGACCATCAGTTTTATTATCAAGCATCCAACATCCTGAAGTGAGTGAAATGTCTTCAGGATGAAATTATCTTAGAACCTAAAAGTTTAGCTCTTCACTAGCTAAATATTTAGTCTACAAATGAAATATTTATTATTTGTCCCACTAAATAATAAAAGTGGGGCAAGAGATTAGGCAAGCTAAATAGGAAGTTTGAAAGTGTGACATTAATAAATTATGATGCTGAAAATATTACTTTTTTTCCATCTTATAATCCTAAATAACCCAAATTATTTCTGTTAACTTTGTGTAACTTTACAAATGACGCAACATACAGGTAGACTTTGTTTAATGTGTATTAAGGCAAATGAGGACACTAAATTTTGGATTAAAAAGGGAGAAAGACAATGATGTGCCTGACCTTTAAGGCATGTTCCGCAACAAAGTTGTCGGTAAAACAGTAATAAGAGCAGGGCAGGAAACATTCTGCAAAAACTATTACATGGTGTAATGAGGAAATCAAGCTGATGTCCTCGATTTGTTACATGAACCACTTTTTGTTCCCGCATCGGCTTAAAATAAATACATCCAAAAAGGCTGATTTCAAAAATAGCCTGATTATTAGAAATGTGATCATCTAAGGTAACACTAAGTGCCAAACTAAATTCCTGAATACCTGGACATCTGCGTTTACTGTAGGGGGGGATAAAAAAGGAAGTCTTTTAAAAAAGATAATTGGGCCGGCTTTCTGAGATCCATTACAGAAAAAACACTTTTCATTACACCACACTTTGACATCACTTCAAGTTCTCACTTTACCACATGGAAAAAAAAAAAAAAAAGTGAGCGTGAAGTGGAGCACAGTTCAACCCCTGGGCTAATCATGGGGCCTTTTATCTGCAGCAGAAAGAGGGTCTTTTGTCAGAAACAGCACCCTGACTCGGCAGTGAGGGGGAGGAGGGAGAGTTCTGGGCATTGTCTCTCAGGAGGACACTAATGGGTTTTGGTGTCATGTGTTTTTCACTCAACGCTTGACACATGGAGCCGTTCTCCTTCAATCACTCCGTTTTTGCGTCCATTAGGATGAGGTATGCCAAAGTAACGCATTGACTTCTGGTCACTTTGATTGCCCAAAATGAGAAGCTACTTTAGAGTCTGTCCTCGTTTTAAAAAAGGAAGCCCTCCATTGCGAACGTTGAGTCGTCTTGGAAACCCGCAGTTTCACTGTTCCGTACTGTGGAGTCCACGGCGCTTACATAGTGTAAGTAACAAGAAGCTGCTGGATGTAATTCTCTTCGAGGAAGTAGACTGTCTAATGAAGCCCTGGATGCCAGTGGGTGTGTGTGAGGGGGGTGGGGGGGAGGAGAAGTGGGGGGTAGATTTGGTGTATTTGGGGCAATAAAAGATGTATTCTATCCAAAGGAGAAAGAAAAATATAGAAATACAACTTCTCCTTGTCCTCACCTGGCACTATTTAAATTATGGCTCTATCGCGGTAAAGTAGGACACTCCATAGCTCCTAATCCATTAGACAATTAATTTGGGAGCTTAGAAAACGGCGCTGCGGATTTCTGCAGAGCAGTCGTCGGGGCTTGTGCTAGACAGAGAGCACTCGGGGGCAGTCCCTGAAACTTGAGTAGATGATTAAGTGCATTTCTGCTCCCGAGGAGAGATTACGTCGTGTGCCAGTTGCCTGAGTCAGAGGGACGGAGGCGCGGGCGCTGTGGAACTTGGCAATGGTCGAGGTACATTGAGATAATGATGTACCTGTCCTCAACAATAACGCTAATCATATCTCACCTCAAGGGTTTTCCTTTAAGGTCAGAACAAATTCTCTGCCATGCATTAGCCGGGCCCTTGTATTGTTTTAATGAAGGTGCACCGAGTGCTGCCCGACCGCGGGAAAGCCACTCCGCTCAGTTAGCCAAAGGAGCGGTGGAAGTTAAACGTCACGGCGAAGGAGACCGTGACACGCAAAACCCGTCTCCCCCTCGCACCCCTGTCTAACCCCGAGGCCCACTTTTAATAATACGCCAAAATCTCAGAAGCTGCTCTGCTGCAACGTGCGAAGGCCGGCGAGAGGAGCGTCTGGCGTCGCCGGCGCGGTCCTCGCGGTGGCTTCTCTACCGGCGGAAAGCCGCGGAGATATATTTATGTTTCTTCCCCCCATTACCAGAGCTTTAAATAATAAAGCTAAATAAATAGCATCCATTAAACTGATCACATTGTGCTAACTCAAATTGTGTTTATTATGCTAATGGTACATGAAATTAAGAAAAAGACCTTGATGCCAGTGGATTTAATTAATGGGCTTTGGGAAAGGCACTGAGACATAATTCATTTCTGAGTAAGTAAGTCTCATTTGCAGTTCCATGGGTCCTCGTGCTGCTGATTGCCTGAGTTATTCTTGCAGATGTGCTGCTCACAGCATGTCCCTCCATTAGAAATGAACACCTCATTATATAAACTACCTAATTAAACATAATACTGCTCCGCATTGACTCATTAATGCGTAGCCTGCTTTTTTTTTTCTTCTCTCTCTCTCTGTTTTTTTTTTTCTTCCGAAGGAAAGAATGTGAAGGAGGGAGAAAAGGGGAGCGAGGCGGAGATGAAGCAAATGAGAGATGGAGGAAGAAGAAAAGGTGCTGCGAGCAGAACGGACGAGTAGCCTCTGCAGACGAAAAAATAAATAAAGAAGTAGACGGAGCTGCGCCTTTTTTCCACTAATTCAACTCTTTGTTATGAACAGAAAAGTGATAAAGATGTTGGGCGTACTGCAGGTGTGCTGGAACTGCTGAATAGAGTTTTTGCTCTACACTAATAGCTTATAATTAGAGGGTTTTTAAATTTTTTTTTTTAAACAGCACTCCCAAACTATCTGCAGATATTTGTTTCAAGATGACCAGAAGGTGTAAAGCCGAGCCCTCTGCCCTCTGTGGTTTCATCACCCTTAGAGCTGAAAGCAAACACTGGCCATTTAAGCTTCAATAATTCAAGACTAATTAAAAAAAAAGACACTAAGACGGAGAGAAGAGCCACCGATCACCTGATAGGTCCAGAGTAATCCATTTACTGCTTTCCTCAACTGCTCCGTCTCGCCTGGCTCCAGGATTTGGTGTTAATGTCAAGTTTGGGTTTTAATCCAGGCCTAAGGTCAAAAACAAAAGTACAGATGTGTACTTTTGTTTTTGAAAATATTCAAAGTTTGGAAATTCACGACTGTAAGTCGAGAACTTCAGCCAACCTATGACAAATAGGTTTATATAGGTGCATCTCATAACATATTTTACTAGAAATGTGCCAGAACAACTCCGCTCAGTGTGGAAGTTGTTACTGTAGGAAGACAGTATTTTCAGAAACTATAGATGTTAAAGAAAAAAGTCTGAAAGAGAAAAATGTTGGAATCTTTTCAAAGGTGCAGCATTGCGGATTTTCCTGCCACAACGTGCCATTTTGTAGTGCAATCGAGTAATTATATTGCCTTCAGTTGTTATACAAATGCTACATATATCAAATATGGCTTTAAAGGAATATGATTTAGGAATTTAAAGCTCTGTCTCTTCAAAAACTCCTGCTATTTCTGAAACTCCGGCTTGAGGAACTCATTGTGACATGGCTCCTCTTTCGACACTTTAACAATGTTTTTCTCAGAGTTGCACTGAGCAGCAGCTCCTACAATGAGTTCAACAGATGCACAGTTCCACCAGGTGTTTGCTAATTGCTGCTGGCTAGTTTGAAGGAGCTGAGTGGGGAAACTGCGGGGGAGGGCGACTCTGTGAGGTGAAAGCTTGGAAGCAGTTAGTCAGAATATCTTTCTTACACTCCCATAAATGACATTCTGATTACACTGATTGGACTTTAAGGCTGCATGTATGATTTAGTTTTCTGCATTGTCTTTTTTTTTTTCTTTTTGACTCATCCCAGCAGCTAATCCTGGAATTGTGAACTGTGGTAAAAGTTGCTGCACAGACACAAAGAGAAATCCCAACAATTACAAATGCAGATAATGAGTCTGTGATTGCATGAAATTAGGCCATTATGAAAACTGCAACCACCCCTGCTGACAACCTCACTCCATGATTAACTGGTAATATTTTCCTCCTACATTCAGTGAGATGTATTCAAAGCCGGAGCAAATGGCTGCAAAATTTAATAGTGTGAACAGTAAACAGCAGAGGGGAACACGCACGCACACACACACCGGACCTCATATCAATACGCCTTTGCTGTCAATTAGAGGGCCCCACGTCCGCTGAGACATTAATTAAAGCAAACAGGAGTCAAGCAGTAACCGAGTGAGTCTGCACCAAATTGAAGAGTTAACTAAAGTCTCTCTTCCTCTCTAGCTGGTTAATATTTAGTTTGGTTCCAGCCGAGACGGGTGTGTCTCTATTGGCAGTGCGTTCCTCTCAGTCGCTGAGTTTCTGTTACAAATGTGTGCAAATTTTTGATAGTCAGCTAATGTAAAAAAGAAGAAAAAACAAACAACAAATTAAACAATGGCTGTTTCCATTAAAAAGAAATTAAATTAAAACGACACGTCTCTAATCTAGTCCACACGAGAATTGAAATCATGGCAGCGACGGATGTAAACATTTACACGACATATAGTCATAATTCAGTCATTTTGCTACCGTTCATCCATCAGCCAATCACAGGAGACGTCCACGTCCTATTCAGGCACTAGAGGCCCCACCGTCTTGGGAGTGGCTCCATATGAGGCTTTTTGGGGCCATTTTACAGAAGACTTATGGATTCAAATAACTTTTCATGAACTATATGAAAATATAAATATTTTTCAAATATTTTGACAACTTATCTATGTGTTATTTTCAAAACTACAGTTTTTTTTTTTTTTTTGTGTATGTTGTAAATTTTCCCTTGCTGTACATTCGCTTTTTCTTCGCGTGAATCTGCATGCTTTCGTTTGCCTTCCCCTTTGCTGCTGTGACAACTGAATTTGCCCACCGAGGAACAATGAGGGATATTCTTATCCTACTCTACATGCACAGTGCAACATTATTAAATTGCAGATGAGTGTTTCAAACTGCTGGGAGGAGAAAAGCTCCTGAGGTGTCGAATTCTGCCTCTTCATAAAAGCCACCAACCTGAACATAAAGGCTTCCTGTTTCAGACGTGGAGAGTTTCAAAATCACATCTTGTCTTCAAGTTCTGTGAAGTATCTACAGAGAGAAAGCCTGGAAAACCTGGCGCAATATCACTTTAAGGGGCAATATTATGCAGAACTTCGCAAAATATAAATAAACCCAGAACGCCACATACAGTTTGTTGGTAAAGGACTAATGGAAGCTCTTACCTCATTTATCAGTGCACCAAAGTTCAGTGGTGTTCCCCAAGGAGAAAACAATGCAATAAGTTTTCCTAACAAATGAAGCAACAAAATACATGACACAATTTGCTAGAGTGTCTAAAAAATAAAAACAGTTCAACAACCAAATCCTTGACTACTGGAGCGCAAAGTCTTTCTAACCAAACCAGCTTTAGTGACTGAGGACAGTCCTGACTGGGCAACAACTTTTGGGTTGTAACAGACAATAAAAAAAAAGTAACAGACAATAAAAAAAGTAACAGACAATAAAAAAAAAAAAAAAAAATTCAATTTAAAAAAAATACATACGTACATACATATATCACTTGACTGTATTGACATAACTTAATCGACGCATGATAACAAATATTTAAATTATTTATTTATATATTTTTTTCATTTTTTGGCACCAGTGGCCAAAAGAAAATGGCTACCTGGCCTTGCCCACTGGGAACCACGATGCAAAAAGAATAAAATCACATGCAAGAGCCAACAAAATGACTTCCAGTAGATCCATGTTTTGTGTGGAATATGCATCAACAGGCATTAGTGGTATGCATAAATGCATAAATGCCAACTGTGTGGGCTGTGTGGTGTTTCAAGTGATTTTATGACAGTCGATTAGAAGTCGATTATTTACATCAAATTTATCTTGTATAAAGATTAATATATCAAAAATAAGTCATTTTTTATTAGTTATGACAGTCATAAAATGCTCATGTGGTAATCTAATTTTAGTTTTTACGATATTTTAAAATACTAATTGAAAACTGATAATTCACCACTGCAGTAGTTTGTGCCTATGCATTACCTACCTGTACTTAAACCTTGGTGTACATGTTTTTTGTTTGTTCGTTTCTTCTTAGTTGTAATAAAGTGGTTTTCTTGAAATAGAGGAGAAAATAGAAATGACCAAAACTGCAATACCAAATGTTGATGGTTCAAAGTGACCAGCATTGTAAAGGGAATTTAATCACAGCCTCTTTAAAAAGCCTCAAGCAGTTAAATACGGAAAAAATAGAAAGAAACTATTTGTGACCGCCAACAGATCTGACACAACTCAAAACTTACCACTAAATGTAGTAGAAATACTGAAACTCATAGCGTCATGATTTGATATCATTTTTGTTTCGTGAAGAAAGGTTTGAGATTCATGTTGTTTCTATGGTAAAAGTTTCAAAAGACTTCTGAAGAGCAAGATTTGTTGTGAGAACAAAAAAAAGAACTGAAAACATATTCAATTAAAAATCATACACATTTTAGCAACGCCGCGGTTACGCGGTAAGGATGGATGCATTTCTGCAGGGTTGAGTTTGCGTGTTGCCGTCTTTTTATAGCAACGGTATTTTTAACTATGTCTTTCCACTGTTTGGGAGACGTTGCAGGTGGGTCTCCAGTCAGCGCATGCCAGCCCCTTTCGGTGCGACGCAAGACCTTCCTGAAACTCTTGACAGTGCTTGACGTGAGCTTTGCTAATTACAGTAATGGCATGCATTCTCATTAAGTCGTTGTTTACGTATCCCGGGGCCTTACAGAGCCCGAGCGGTTGCTCTGGCCTGCCTGGGCACCGCCGGCTCACTGGTTTGCCTGTCCACGGCCTCGTTAATGCAGACAGCTGTTCCTCCCAGCCACAGCCGCGGTCGACATGACGAGTGGCGCCGGACATGCCGCTAAACACACCCGGCGCAGAAGCAACTGTCAGAAATAGAAGTATCCCACAAGGCAGGAAAACGTCAATGAGTAATCAGCAACAAAGTGCTCCTCGGGTTATGTTTTTCCAGGCCCGGGCCCCCGTCTACCCCCCCACCTCGCTCCCCAGCCCTTAATGAACCAGCCGCTACCCTTCACAAGACTGTTCATGGGGCTGTCTCATGACCCAATCCTTCGCTTTAATTGGTGCAGTTGGTGCATAATTTTACCAGTAACCTGTGGCGAGGCAAAGCATGAGCAGGACCCAAACTGTGGGAATTCCTCAACGTTTCACAGACACATCTCAGGAGATGTTTTGAGGAGAGAAATGGTAGAACAGTATGCCTGCGTTTTTATCGGTGGCTGTTATATAAACCAGGAAGTGACTTGGTTCTAATGTTGAAAGGCACATGGAATATGAGCCAGGAAATTACTAGGAATATAACAACCACAAGAACTACATGACCTGACAAGTGTCTGGTGAGCTACACAGAAACTTCACTATATGCAAGAAACATTTGTAGAAACAAACTTGAAAGATCCCAGATGAAGTGGAAAAGTCATAATGTCATTCCGGGGTTATGGCTAAAGATAATTATCTATCCTAAGCAACTAAAACTACATATTCTATCCGTTAGTTTTCCTCTCATGCGGTGTCACTGTTTTTGACATTGTGATGAAAACTAAAACCTCTTTCTTCACCTTTCTGAGGTGAGATTAAATCATATTAATATCTGGTTGTAACTGTAACCAAACACACACTTGTAGAAAAGTCAATCCAGATCATGATGCTCCCACCACCATATTCTACTGCTGCTGCCATGTTATTCCAGTTGTGATGAATGTCGTTTTTGTGTCTGACCTGCCTTTTGCTTTTGCTCTAAAGTTCAAGTTTGGTTTCATCAAACTACAACAGCTGATGTAACTCGATATGAGTGAAGGGCAACATTTTATAAAAAAATATGCTCCATCGTTTTAAAATATTCTGCATCCCCAGAACCAGAACTAAACATGGAGAACATATTTGATGTGTTCTGATGATTTTAATGACCACACTTGATGAACTGTAATGTTTGTTAAAGGTTTCACAATGGTTTACAATACTATATATGATATAAGGCACTTTGAACTGCCTTTTTGCTGAAATATATTATGCAAATAAACTGATTATGCTCAAGCTTTTCATTTGATCTCTTTTGTAATTCATTTGAAATAATAATTATGCAATTATCAAAGTAACTAAAAGTCAGATCCTTGGAAAATGATGACGTTGGATAAGACCATCAAGCATTATTTTTCAACAGAAATGACTTAGCAGTTGTCCAGAAGATAATCAATATATTCAGCAATAAGCTACAATAGTAATTGGAAAAGAAACTGGCTGCTCACAGAGTGATAGGTATATCAATGGAAAATTGAGTGGAAGGAAAAAGTGTGTTGAGTTGCTTGAGAAGGAGGGCTCATTCAAGAGATTCACAGGACATAAACTACAGCTAGAGTCAGAACTTCAAGTTGTGCTAAGCTATTGTGCTCAATGTTAAACCATCACTGCCAATAATCTGAACACGGCCCATCTATATACAGAATAGAAATAAAAACAAAGCGAAGAAGGGAGGGAAAGAAGTGGAACTCAGAAAGCATGATTAAATCATGATCGGCCCATCAACAATGAAGTCTTATCGCAGAACAGCAGAAATGCATTGCAATATTATAAATCCCATCTTATCAAGGCCAGAAAAAAAAAGAGAAAAAAAAAAAGATGAGGACCACAGCGTAGCAGAACAGTGGCTGAAATGTCTAATGAGGAACGCCGGGTTTCCTCAGAGTGTGAACTAGAAAAGCTTTCATTTTCCTATCATGACGGGGATCTAACACCAATCTGTATTCTTCACTCAGGCCGCCTGTGTCGCTGCCAGACAAAGCCTTTGAAAAGCCAATTCCTGGAAATTAAAGAAAGGGAGATTAAAATATCATTAGGTGCGACATAATTGAATGTCAATTTTGGGCAAACTTTAATTCAATTCCTGGTCATTAAACGGACCATGCTCTGCCTTTCTTTTGCGTTTTTTTAACAATCTTACGTTTGAGCCCAACGGATGAGAGCGAGGTAGCAACTTCAAAATCATTAAATGAAGGGGGAGTGTGTTTGGCTTTGGCGTTCCGCACCGCTTTGATTTTGACTCAAAGAGGGAGTTGGGGTGTGTGTGTGTGTGTGTGTGTGTGTGTGTGTGTGTGTGTGTGTGTAGGGTTTGTGGGGGGGCAGCTGGAGGAGAGCTCAAATTGAAACAAAGCTTCGGAAAATTGAAGGAAGAGCGGGCATAATAATATTTATTAATTAAATTCTTCCAAACAATGGCAGCTGAATGAAGTAATCTGCAAAAATGTGCAACATCATTTGCATAATTGACATCCCACCGCTCCCACCCACCCCGCCCTCCTCCTCCTCCTCCTCTCACTGCTCTACCTCCCCCTCAACTCCCCTCCTGTAAATGAGTGATGAAGACAATAAAAGATGTTGCTAAAATTGGGAACAATAACAGCAAAAAATTTCATCAAGGGCCCAGCGCTCTGATTAATCAGCGCCTGGAAAAAAAAATAATAAAAAAAAAAAAAAGACAACACGTGGCAAAGAAAAAAAAAAAAAAAAGCGAAGGCCGGGAGAGGAATGGGGTGGGGCTGAGGGTGAGGCAGGTGATTAACAACAGCAACAACTGCAGCAGCGAACGAGGTTCCTCGTTTTGCATGGCTCCAGGGCTAACATGCAAAAAAAAAAAAAAAAAAAAAAAACCCTACAAAAATAGGCTTTTGTGCAGCTGCTGCTTCAGACCCTGGCTGTAGCTGGATCAGCCCTGAAGTCTGAATGCAGTCAAATTAAAGAAAACAAACATAAAAATCAGACAAAGTAAACAGGAGAACTCATGTCTTCATATGATGATTTCCTGGGAAAACACGAAAAAGCCAACCTAACGCAACATTTATAGGGGAAATACTTTTTTGAGCTGTACATCGTGTCATAATGTTATTCCCTCATCAAAAACATACCTTGACTCTTTCAAGCATGTTTGAGAAATCCCTCCATCTCTCACGGCAACCGTTCAGCCGTGAAAACGCCTGGGTGGACCTACTACCACCTTCGAGACGCAAGTCCTCCTCACAGCTGCAGTTTCAGAGCTACAGCCTCAAAGAGCAGCCCTCCCCCGTGACTCCTCCACTCAGCTCCTTCAGACTAGCCAGAAGCGATTAGCAAACACCTTAGGAATGAGATGCACTCGACTGAGACCAGCGCCCCTCAGTTTACGAGCAAGTAAAGACAAAAATAAAGAGCTCAAACGAGGGAAACAGGAAAGAAGTGTGCACTGAATTAATTAGTTTAGCTATATCCTTCTAAGGCTAACATGTGGCACCAATAGCTGCTCGAGCTAAATTTGCTATTGCTAACTCAAGATTATGTTTCAGCATTTCTTTATGCGCAAAAATCATTTACGTTAAATACTCAGCCATCAGAAGACTGAACAGTCCAAAAACAGGCGCAGGCTCTGCATCCACAGGTACGTTATGTCCGTTTCCCCTGTGCTTAGCTCCTTCAGGATCCTTCTCCAACAAGCCTAGCAGTTCATTTATGAATGGCACGTTCATAAACGAATGAACGGTTTACACTGGTTTACATGTACCAATGAAATAGAAGAAAATTCAACATTGGCAGCAACAACAGTAAGGTTGTGAGCAGAGCAGCATATTAAATGTTTCAAATAAACTTGTGGCAAAAAAAAACAAAACATGTATTTTTAGCCCAAATAAATGAAAAAACCTCTGGCGGCTTCAAGCATTTTTTTTTAAAACAAAAACTACTTATGAGCAACTGCTAACTAATAAATGAACCAGATTTTACTATGCTTTTAACCCATGCTTCTAGCATGCTAATCCACACACTAGCAATTACTAATGCAATGTGTAATAAGAGTTATCATTTAGTAACTGTATTAATGGAGTTAGCAAATGCTATTACTAACTCCAGTACTAGTATTAATATTTTAGCCTCATTAGTCTGAAATGAATAGTTTAGACACGGCTTCATGCAGTGACCAGCTAAAATAACAAACACAATTTGATACATTTTAAGAAATGTGGGGAGCTATTCTATAGAGGATTGAGGGGGAACAAAAGGAAAGGAAAGCAGAGCTAGCTTGCGTTTATTGTAGGGCTAAAAATACTCTTCATCAGTCATTAACCTTACAAAACGAATATCTGTACCTCACAACAGATGGCATGTTTTCACTAAAGCAGCTTCAGCGCCACACACACATTGAAATACACAATCAAAGAAAAACATTTAGGTTGTTTTTTCCTAAACTAATTATATCTCTGCCCAGCCAGCAGCTCTTACTTGGACTGTTCTTGTCAACAGAAAATATGTTGAATGTAATAAAACTCACACGTTCTAAAGAGATTCAGTTTTCTCTTTTTTGTCCTCAGAATATTTTTCCCAGAGTTCTTGGGAGTCATCAAGAAATTTCAGGGCAAAAATGTGATGCAGCTTCGTGTCCTTTGATGCCCTTATGACCCCGTCTCTTTCTTATTGTTGATTTATGAACTTTGACCTTAACTGAGTCAAGCGAGGCCAGTCGTATTTTAGATGATGTTTTAGGTTGGTTTGTGACCTCCTGGATGAGTTGTTGATGCTCTCTTGGACTAATTTTGGTTGCTTCATGTTTGCCCTGTTCCATCTGTGGATAAAGTTTTTGTAACACTTTTAACACGTTTACATTGGTGGTTCCTTAAAGTAATTACTAAAGTCAGCCTTGTCTGATATTTGAAATGTGTAAGTGTGACAAAACAGCAACGGTGGAAGAAATCAGAAAGGAGGCAACTTTTTTACAACGCTGCATCTCGACTGTGACGTCAAGAAGTCGCTGATAAACTGATGCTGCCTAAACATTTCAGATCTTCCCCGGCTAATTATTTCACATGTGAGCATTCTGCCAGTTTTCATTATTCACAAAGGAAGAGCTGCATTAAACCTAATACAAACTGAAGACCTAGTTTATATTCAACATTTCTAATTAACAGTTTCTCTTGATGCACATTCTCTATCTCTCTGATCGCTCAGATAACAACTTTCATCATCATCTTTTGATGTTTACAAAACACAAAAACCAGGCATTGAGGAGATTTATGCCGCACGCTCGCCTTCCTGATAACATTTGCATTTACTAGTCAATTAAGTTGATTAAATTCATATTCCAAGTGCGATTCGCCGCAGTTATTGCTTGGTGAATTAAAAGAAGGAGGGGGGGGGGGAGAAGAGACGCCACAGAGGAAAGCAAGGAACGGGGCTGTGTCAGCTTGCATTAAGCTGTAAACAACACAGGACAATAGAAATGACACGTTTTGACAGTGTAGCCTGGCATGTGAGTACAAAGACGTGAGGCTCTCCTGCTCGGGCGCCATGTCTCCTCCGAGTGACGATTCCCGTTTTAGTCCCCCGCCACGCCGAGTTCTGTCCTCGCAAGCATCCGTGTCCCGCAAGCCAGCTCTGTCTTGTAAATCCCACGCAATTAGCAGCCTCAACATACCCAGTAACATTCGCACGATGATCCGAACCTCCTTTGTCCAATTAACAAAATGTAGGTTGGAAAATAAATGGCAGACGCTGAGGCAAATTAATTATGTGTCCACCAAGCTGTTAGCCTGCGCGCAAGAGAGAAGGGGCTGGCAGTAGGAGCGGGGCGCACACCCGCCATATGGCCTGTGTGAGAGAGGAGAGAGGACATCATTTGGGGATGTGTGTGTGCGGAGGAGGTCGGCGCGGTGGTGCACCCTTGATATTCTCACAGATATTTACGTCTCTGTCACAATGGGTCGTAATGTGCTGGGCAACTCCGCATAATTAGTCTACCAGAAATGTTTTAATGATGACGGCTTACGCGATTAGCACTTTATTTTTGATCCGTCTGTAATCCCCTTGAGTGCATTTTATTTGTCCGTGGGAATTCTGCTGCTTTTGTTTTGGAAACGGTTCTCGACTCAATTTAGGTTTTTGTCCGCAAGCTGCAGCAGAAAGGCCTCGCTTTACGGAGAGGAGAGCGACGTCAGTGTCCGGTTAAACGCTGTGCAGATCGCTCCAAAATACAATCCAAGCTCATAAGTCTGTGCTTTCAACCATCCCTTTAGCTTCTTTGGAACATTGGCGTTTTTGAAGGGGGAGAGGGGGCTCTCCACCAAGTCTACAAATTGATTTCAGCTCCTGAAATCAGCCTTTTGCAGTTCCTGATCATGTTACAGTGATGACTATCTTGGCCCAGGCTCTTTATAACACACAGCTGAGGAGGCACTAAGGTCCTAATGAGGGATAGCAGAGTGCAACTCTGCCATTAAAGAGACAGATAATACTGCAGAGCTAATTGGGATGTGCAGGGTTAAGTCATTTTTTACCCATAGTGCCTTACCACAGATGGAAAATCAGGGGTGACTGTACCTTTGCTGCAACAACTTCGTTGGTTTTAAAAATGTAAGTTTGTTCAGCACCTATTGACCTTTTTACACTGAAATAAATTTCAGAGGGCATTAAATATTAGCCATTGACAGGTTTTTAACTATAATCAGCCATATTAGTTTGTAAATGTAACGATCTTTCATTCTAAACAAACAGAATTTTGAAGATGTTGGGTCAGTCAGTCATTAGTTATCAGCCTCAGGATTCAACACAGAACCTGAGGCTGATCATTTATATGGGTTGTTTTGCTCAAGTGAATATGTAAGACAACTACCATAGTGGTTCAGACAGTTTTCTAATAGGAGAAACAATATAAGTTTCTATCTGGGTTTAGCGAGGTTAGCAATATTACTAGCATACTGAGTGTTTAACGCTTATTGTTCATTTCCTCTCAAATGGCGACTTGTGATAGAAAAGCCAGCGCAGAAACTGTCATGACTTTGATTTTATTCGGTGGAATCACTTCTGCAACATTCCATGCACAATGTGAGTGGCACTCACCAAATAGGAGAAGTAGCAGGGCGGGGTATTCATATTAATAAATATAATAAACTTGCTAGTATAACTTCTGCTTTAGCTTTTGAACACAGCTTTCATAAAGTTAAAGTTTTGTTGACCACAGAAAATACACATGTACATAGGTCCCGGTTCTTTGTGGGATATTCCTTGTGTCTTTCATTTTGTGTTGTTTTCAGGCTTTGAGTTTTCTTTACTTCTGCCATTTGTACTTTTTGGATTGCATTTGTTTCACTAAAATTTATTCATGCAATGCTGAAAAAAAAACCCCAAAACAAAACAACTAATACATGAGCTCAAGCTTCATGTCTGGAGTCGTGAGCACTCCAGTGTTTGTCTGCTACTAAATGTTGAATACAGGCAGATTTTCTCATCTATGACATCTAAAATAAGAACTGCAGTGGATGTCGTGCTCCTCGAGTGGCAACATAAACTTCAGCACGGGGCTGTCAGACTCATTTTCCTCTCGGGCCACATCACGATCATGAATGTCCTTAGAGGACCGGTTGTGGCAGAACCTATTCACAAAACTAACTATTAACAAACTATTAAAATATTATGGCTATGGTTGCGTTCAATGACCACTTCTAAAAATATAAGAACATTCAACATTGAAGCAATTCGGCACGGTGCGAATAAAAACTGATTTGATTTGAGTGATAAAGTAATACTGAAGCAGTCGACTTGCTATTGTGACATGCTATTTCTGTGGCCCCAGAAATAGCTGCAGTGGGCTGGATTTGGCCTTGAGTTTGTTTCAGAGGGTTGATTTTGATGTTGGAACTCCCTCAAGACATCTGTTGCGCCCTGCGGCCGGCGTTGCCATGAGCAGCGATCTTTACTTTGCTCGGTGTTATGTGCCTCAAACAAAACGTGTGCAGACACTAAATTCAACATTCAGTTCTAGCAGATCCTTTCAATAGCAAAAGTAATTCCATCGTTACTTTTATACGTAGCATAAAGTTGTGAGTTTTGCACACAGTTTGTGTCATGGCTCTATTAAACGACTCAAAGTAATACCCCCCTCTCTGCTGGTTACATCAAACCTGGTCTGATGAAAGGTGACCAACAGCGCCACCTAGAGGCAACACAAGGTAGCACAAACATCTGGTGTGATTTTTAGGGCATCGGTAACCTTAATCCTCCTTCATAACGGGATTGTGACATTAGATTACTGGCACGGCAATCATAATTAACATAAATTATGTGCTGGTGTTCCACCTAATCCAGGGGAATCTGGGAAATGCACATTAAAAGATGTCTGATGACAGCAGCCCGCATTATAATCCCACTCCAGATTTTCATCCTGCAGTAGTTGTGTTTCCCAGCACCGGTTCTCACGCTGTATTAAGAGCAGAGCATTTGTTGTTTAGGCCCCGCTGGAGGGGAAGTTCACCAACACGTTGTCTCTGGCTGCGGACACTCGGTAACCGTGAGGCCTTGGACTCGGGACTGAGAGGCAAAAGAAACAGATCTTTACGGCATGCGGTTATTTATACCCTCCCTTTGGTTTCTGGTTCACTCAGTCCCAACATGCTGATATTAATCTCAGAGGGTATGAAGCTGGGGCACCTCCTCACTTTCCAAACATTTGTTTAGTGGAACACAACACCTTCTTCCCTCCCACCATCACAATTTTACGCCAAGTAGCTTGGAACGCTAACTATTAACTCTGAAGCTACAATTAAGAGCATTTCATCAGATAACGTTTCCTCCACCAGATTAAGAGCAGGCGTGCTGCTGCTGCTGACTGTGACAGCTGGAAATGGCTTGAAGTTGCCTATTTACTACTGCTAATTTACAGAGCACACATTCCACACTGCAGGCACGGAACACCGTCATTATCTGTCCGCGTTCCCGTCAGGTTGCACAGGCCGCACGCCAAAGAGAAAGATTCCTGTTGTTCATTGAATGGAGCTTTTATTTGTGGCTGCTAATAAGATGTTAACATCTCGGCGTCCGCCGTACGTACATTTTCGGTGCAATCACTGGGTCTTGAAAAACTTGAGCAGAAAACTGGTTTACATATTTCACTGTGGTTTGGATCAAGAATTCCCAAACTTTTTCGGGCCCTGGGCTCTCAAACCAGCAGACAGTGCTACAAAATATGTAGACACATCAACTCTTCACTTTCATTCACAATCAGCGACCATCAGCGACAAACATGAATGTATGTTAATGGGATTTTATAGACAAGAGTGATTGACGCGCTAAGACCCGCCTCCTGGGTCTGATTGGTTGTTTCTAGTTAGCACTGGGGGAAGAAGGAAGAGCTCGATTTTTCAGATTTTCTGCCTCATTCCATACTGTCACAACATGACACTTTTAACAAAAATGTAAAAATATATATATATTTTTGATAAAAGTAACATATTGCAGCTTTAAGAAGAAACGAGATGAAAGCAATTCTCCAGTTATACTGTGCGACAAAACATCTCGGTAATAACGCAAACATGGAGAATATTTTTTTTTCCCTACATGCCACCATCTTTGCAGCAAACCATGGTGGTGGTAACATCATGCCGTGGGGTTGCTTATTTCAGCAGAGAAAGGGCAGCTGGTCAGAATTGTTGGGATTATAGATGAAAAATAGGACAACTACAGAGGAAGTCGTATTAGAGGTGGCAAAAGACGAGAGGCTGCTGCTCTATCCATCCATCCATTTTCTTCTGATTATCTGGGGTCAGGTCGTGGGGGTACCAGCTTAAGAAGGGAGGTCCAGACTTCCCTCTCCCCAACCACTTGTTCTAGCTCCTCTGGAGGAATCCCAAGGTGTTCCCAGGCCAGCCGAAAAACATAGTCCACCAGCGTGTCCTGGGTCTTCCGTGGGGCCTCCTCCCGGTGCCCAGAACACCTCACCAAGGAGGCGCCAAGGAGGCATCCTGTCCAGATGCCCGAGCCACCTCGACTGGCCGAGGGAGGGGGCCCTCACGGTCCGATCCTCAGTTGCAGAAAGTGGCTCTGGGACGTGGAATGTCACTTGCTGCTGTAATTGGTGGCAAAGGTTGTCCTAATAATGAACTTTTAAGCCTGAACACAAGCACATGCCACACTTTTCAGAAATGTATTTGTAAAATCTTTATTTTCTTTCTCTTCACTATTATGCACTGCTTTGGTTTTGCTGATACATAAAATTGTAGTAAAATAATTTGACTGTAACATTACAAGTTGAGGGATACATTCTTTTGGCAATGTAATTTTAAACGACATATAATTTGTTAAATCTACATCATCTTAGTTCTAGTGTAAATTTGGAGCATCTTCTGCTGTAAATGAGTTTGTGTTCGTTATTAAAAGTCTCCCTGATGCTTCTGTCCTGTTTTTCCATCCAACAGCAGCAAACAGGAAAATGAATGCAAAAGTAGATTTCGCAGCTTGTTTTTAAACCACTAAATGGTTTTTGTTCTGTTGTTTTCAAACTATTATTGCAGCGGAATTTCAGCAAAACAAACCCTGTGCATCAGTCCTCTGTACTTTGTCTCCCTCTAGTGGTTCAACATAGCAGTTAACTTTGCACCAACTGGTAGAAAATCTGATAGTATACAAAAATTTCTAATTCAGAAATGTTTAGATTTAATTTTATGAAAACAGTACTTAGCTTTACAATGCAATATTATAAAGCTAAATTATGCAAATAACAGATGTGCTTTTATTTGCGTAATTATCTCTTATTAGCTACTTCTCCTGTTCAACTAAACCAGTGGTTTTTATTTCAACTTTCTTTCAGTTATTTTCCCACCAACCGGGTTTTGAAGCCCTTACGATGTTTTAAATAATTATGCCTCCACTTCTAGCTTCTGGTTAGGACATTTAGAATTGTAATTTTATCTTCACCTTTAGCCCTTTCAACATTTTATGCACCTCTGTCTTTTAAAATCTTGTTGCCGTTTTCCATACCAATCCTTAAACTATGTTTTACCCTGTGGGCTAATGTACATTTTTCTTTTTAGCAGCCAACATTTAAATGGTCGCATGCCTTGTAAAGCAGAGCTTCCTACTGGTTCATGTTCAAGGTTTACTGGGCCTCTAAAATGAGCAATTTTCATACCTTCAAGTCAAATGTCAGTGGAAAACAAGCTCTGCAGCTTGCAGTGAAACTGTTTAGAGAAAGATATTTAAGAATCCAACTTACAGCATGGGAAAATAAAAACAGACAGTATTATGATGTCATTGTAGTTAGTTAAAGCATTTTTTCCTAATATAGCAATTAGATTGAAGCAACATGAAGGTGACAAAAATGCTAAAATGGTAACAGGGTTCTGGATGCTTATTCAGAATTACTTGTGGTTCTTTAGTACATTTCTTTTTTCTTTACATTTATTTGGTAAATAAATGACATGCAACATTTCAAAACAGGAGATTTTTACTACATTTGTATTTGCAGTCCAGGGCTTTTAAGTGACAGTATTATGCATTTTCCAGACACATAGTGTCGCTTTACAGCAGAATTAAGAAACTATGCTACCTTCAGTTGTTAGAAAAATGCATACACACATATACATACATAAGTATGTGAGTGTGTAAAATGTACCTTAAAAAAATTTACTTTGCAATTTGTCACCTTGAATTTGGGGCTGTCTCTTTAAGAAGCTCCTGCTCTTTCTAGGCACTCAAAACAAAAATAAGCAATTTTCCCTTGGGAATGAATGAAGTAAATTCTGCTTTGTGAGGCAGAAGTTTGGCTCTGAGGAGGAGCTTCTTGGTAAAAGCAGGTTAGGAAAAAAATTAAGTTTCTCCCAAAAGAATGGTTACCACGGGAAATTCAAGGACTCCCCAAACGCTCATGAAAGTATTAAAGCAACACTAAGTGTGTTTTTCATGATTGAATAACATTACATCATGATGCAAACTTGATTGTACATAATGCTGTCCCTATAAAAATCTTCTTATTTTTGATTATCTTCCGTTTGTTCAAACTCGACATCCTGCTAAACTTTCCTCCAGTTTTTTAAGATGGCGCCTGCTGCTTCCAGAGTGCTGTCTTCCTGTAAAACAAAGAGAATACAAATCTCAGATTACTCTTCCACTGCTCTGTGTAATAACGCCGACCAGTCACATTCACAAAGTCACACATTTTATATTTTTCCTTCAGATTTATAAAGATCCAGCAGTCTAGATCTAATCCTTGTATTGATCCACAGAGCTGAATTTCTAATTTTAAAACGTGATAAAATTTGTCTCCACGATAGCAAACCAAACAGAAATGAGCAGTGGCACATTCTGCTTCATGGACATTTTACAGCCTACCTTTATGAAGCACAGGCGAATATATTTCTCAAACTGCTCCTTGGACTCCTCTCCGACGAACGCTGTGACAGGAATAGCAGCCAATTTCTGTAAGAAACCACTTATCAGGACTTTGATTTATGACAATTTCCAGCATAATAACTATTCTTACCTTTTCTTTAATCATCCACTTAACAAACTTGTAGTCATAGGCTTCATCGTCACCCATGTGGGAGAGGTCCTGATCTAAAATAAATCCAATTCAGGGTTGGAAACTTTGCTCAGTGAAGTACGAAGGAGGAAAAACTGTAGAGTTGTAGTCTGTGATGAGGAAGTCTGGCTTCGTGTTATTGTGGGGACTGATGCTGGAGTCAGTTTGGTCAGTAACTCACTGAGATGCGTGACGTCTACCAGCATGAAGTAGCCTCCCTCTGGGATGATGGGAGTCATCCCGGCCTCCTGCAGGATGGCGGCCAGGCGGTCCCTCTTCCCCTCCAGTTCCTCAGCCAGTGAGGAGAAGTAACAGTCGGCCTGACCCATCAGCTTATAGTTCAGCAGCAAACCCTGAGCCACTGCCTCCTGAACGGCAGCACGGAAAAACTATCAGGTCCTTCAACAGTCTGGATGTTATTTTACATTTAGTCAAATTATATCCACAAGCTTTCATTTTTTTTTATTTATGTTCAACTGAGAACAAAACTGCTCTGGAGAGCAGAGAGGTAAGTCGGTCAGAGCCAGTGGAACCACTGCTAGCTAAAAAGCTCGACTGAGTGACGCTTACGTACTAATCAGAAATATTAAATCCGATAAAGTTAAAATGCTACACCAACATGATACAAAGTGGAAGCTAATGCTAAAAAACGTCAATGCCAACCATTTTGATTAGCACCATGTGTCAGTGACATAAGGTGCTTGATATTGCCCACAACAGGCAACTTGGCATTGCACAGCTATATGTTTGGTTTAAACTTCAGGAAGTGATTTTTTGAACAGACCTTTCCCTCATGGCTTCAGCTTTTAGTTGTTGGGTTTTGCTAAATCTGTAGCTGATTTTGTCCAGTTGACCACAGCACAGCTTCAGTCAGACAGCACACAGGCCGTCATCTTGAAACCCCACACTGTGTCCCATAGAGATCATTTTCCACCCTCATGTTATTTTTCTCATGTAATGACAGGCCATGATGGCTGCAGCCTCAGGCACCTGGCTACTCGTGTGTTATGTTGCTCTTTTTGTTTGTACCACTCTTTAGATGAGTGGTACTGACACAAATTTGGTTGCGTTTCTGTACAATGACAATAAAGGCTGATGTAGGAAGATGAACACGTTATGGTTCTACAGCGATGCATTCTGGGAACAGAATAAACAATTTGTTGCACCCACAAAAATTCTCTCAAAATAATTCAAATATGTTATGTTTTGCATATTCATTTTGGTAACACCGCTGACTGATCTTTCATGTAATGCATGTACCTCATATGCTTGCTTGTTGTTTACTTGCCGCTTGCTTAGTGAAAATAAGAAAAAGACAACTTCAGGAGAGGAAATTGAACTGCGCAAACAGTCTTCATCCACTTCCAAATAACTACTTGAAGAATTTTTAACAGTCGATAATAAAAACTCCAACATAGATGTCAAAATGTATTCAACTGAACGTTTTCTAAACAGCCAGATAAATTAGTGCTTTAGAATGTATCCGGAAAAAATTATGTGTTGGAAGCTAAGTCCACTAAATATTTTCAGATATTTTCTGAAATATTTTTCAGATACGCTAAAACATTTGTTTCACTATTAGAGGAAATGTGCCCACCACCCTAATTCAACCTCATCTTCTTCTGTAAAACATATTTTTACAGTAAATATCTTAACTTTTCCACCACATTTTATATGCTTAAATATAAAATGTTAGTACATCGAGAGCAAACTGGAACTAAAGTTAAAGTCCTGGCATTCGCAAACTCGGTCAACAAAAACAACAAAGATTTCCTTTTTCTTCCACTTTGAGACTTTGCACCACCGTGTGACAGTCAATCACTAAAGTTCTCATAAAAAACATTGAGGTTTGTTGTTGTAACCGACTAAATATTAAACAATTCAAGAGCCATGAGTTCTTGTAATTGGCAGTGTGTGACGTACCTGCAGAGGTGTAGGGCAGGTGTACAGAGTGTTCTGCATGACGGTCTGCAGGTGTTTTATCAAGTGCTCAGGTCCTACAGACCAACCCAGCTGGAACAAACAGGTAAACGGTGCACAACATGAAAGAAAAGCTCAGTTGATAGCTGAACTCTTGATGTGATGTTTCCTCACCTTCCAGCCAGTAACACTAAAGGTCTTCCCTGCACTGCCGATGGTTATCGTTCTGTCCCACATTCCAGGCAGAGTGGCTGCAAAGAGACAACCCTGTTCCAGATTATTACTTACTTTTATTATAAAGCAATCACTTTTCGCTTTTCCTAACTTCTGTCAGCAAGTGAACCAAAGTGGAAACGCACCAATCTTGATGTGCTGATGTCCTTTATAGACGAGCCACTCGTAAACCTCGTCGCTGAAGCACAGCGCGTCGTGTTTAATGCAGAGGTCTGCGATCACCTGCAGCTCGCCTCTGGTGAAAACCTGCGGAAGAAAAAGTACCGTTGGTGCAAAAAGTACCACCAGTCCAGTAAGTGGTGACCCAGGCGTGTACTCACCTTCCCTATAGGATTGTTGGGCGTATTGATGATGATTGCTTTTGTCTTGGAGTTGAACTTGGCAGAGAGCTCATCTGGGTCGAGATACCAGTCACCACTTGAGACCGTCTTCTTTCCCGATTTCTGCAATATGGCAGAGAAAAACTTACATTATGAATCCAAACAACAACCCCAAGGAATGATATGGATCAGTTATGCATTTATCAATGAATATTTGCAGACTTTGCAAAAATAAAAAATAAAAAAGCATGTCTGCTGAAGAACTGTGGTGCAAGAGAAGAAAGTGGAACAAAAATAAATAATAATAAATCTGAGTTTCATCTTTGTTTTCAACTTTTTGGCTTATGAACCCTTTTAGTATAGATCCTACACAATGAGACACCAGGACTGTCACAGAACATAGAACTGGTTCCCTCCTCCAGAGATGCTGTGAACCTCATTTCTCTTCCAAAAGGTCTTTGAAACGTGTCCCGACAACGTCCAAACACCCAGAGATTGGTGGAATAATTCTCCAAAACATGATCAAAATCAACATACAGTAGATATGTTTATCTGACCCAAAATCTACCGGGGTTATCAGTCCCAGAGCTAAATTTGAAATTCCTGTATGGTGGGGCAGAGAAGAGAGCAATTTCTAACTTTCAACAGTTTCTGGCATCGACTTCCAGATGAAACTTACAGGCCGCAATGGGATCAAGACAGGCTTGGCACCGGCCATTCTGACCATTGGTACGTAGCAATCAAAGAAAGGTTCCACTATGATCACCTGTGGAAAGATAAGATGATGAATAAATCTACTGTATTGTGACACATACATGGTTATAAATGAACATATGGAAGCTCACCTCATCTCCTTCATCCACCAGGCCCTGCATGGTGCTAAATAAGGAACCATAACCCCCGACTGTGACCAGGATTTCTTTCAGAGGGTCAACCTGGCGACCATAAACCTTCCCATACACCTGAGAAAGGGCCTTCACTAAGGATGGGTGACCCTGTTGAATCAGTGGAGAGGAGAATACAAGACAGTTGATATTGGATCTATCGATATCAATAAGTGATAACACAAAGAGTAAGGAGTTTTATCATAAAATATGTCCTGCCTGCAAGATCAGTGTATCTGCAGCTTTCAACAAATCAAATTTAAGGCTCTTCAATTTTATTCCACCTGGAATGATAAGATGGTGAATAAATCTGGAATGAAATTGAAGACTGAAAAAAACTAAATATGGAGAATGGTTGGGGGATCTCCATTCTCCATGTTTAGAGAATGGAAATGTGTAAGGCATAGAAAATTCTAGAGCATTTCTGTGGTCTGTTTGTGGATCTTGGCAGCGACTTTGTGCTTCTCACACTGCATATGGCACTTGACAGTTTTGTTTTTCTCTTAACCTCACACATGTTGGCAGCTCAAGTGAGTCTGAGGTGAAAACAAATCTCAGCCTACTGGAGATAAACTTGCACCGACAATAGATGCAAACAATGCTAGCAGAGGTATATTAGCAGTAAGTTAGCAGTAGCATGAACCGCCTCGAGCCACAGAATGGAATCAAGATGATTGCGGGTACCTCAGAGTTTTCCCTGACAGAAACGTCGACAGAGGGGAAAAAAAAAAATACACATTAAATACTCCTGCCACGGCAAAAATCTGTGATTAACATACATAAGAACAACTTATGTAAAAAAAAAAAAAAAAAAATATATATATATATATATATATATATATATATACACATTTGAAGGCCTTATTTTTCTACACACAGTCTAACACTTTTGAGGTGTCTTTGCTCCTCCTATGTTTTTATTTTTTAGATGTGAGCTTCTCTGTGACCACCACCAGGAATTGAGGAGTTCTTTGAACCTACAAAGCCTCTGGTGTACTGGTTCATGCGGTCCACTGACGCAGCCTTCGCCAAAGCCTCCTTGACGTAAGAAGGCGGGGGGATGTCTGGAAAGCCCTGGCCGAGGTTCACGACGGATGGGTCGGCTGCTAATGACGTGAACGCCACCCTGTGGTTGAAAGGGTGAACTGTCACCAAACAGAACAGAGCTGATATGCATTTAGGACTCTGATTTAAGAGTAAAACACTGTGAAATACTGATGCTTTCAATCAAATTTCCATTCATTGACTCTGTTTATTTTTTTATTTTTTTGCTTTAATCATATATGCATAACCATCTTTATCTGTTTGACATCCAATGGATGGCATGTCTGTATTGTTTTGTGATGCCAGTAATTAAAAATCACCAAATCCAGTTAAAAACCAAGCACACAAATAAATCTGAAGCTGAAGAACTTCTGACTTTCAGTGACAGACTTCTTCAGAGCTGGAGCAGCAACAGAAAAGGCACCACCTCTACTAAAAGGTCACAAACTGGAAGGAAGGGAGAGGAGGTTGCATAAATAATCAGGCATCAGCCGGCAGGGCTTTAGAAAACAACCATTTTAAACTCAAGTCAAATCCAAACGGGTCAACGTTAGGCCTGTCACAATAACAAAATTTTCCTGAGAGCTTAATTGTCTCAAAAATGATTGCGATAAACTATAATATTGTTTGAAGACCTTTTTACACTGATTTAATGGAAATGAGGTAATAATGCATGCGATTTCCTGCCAAAGGTAGATACACTTTATTTTCAAAACAACACCTAACACTGGAACTGATAAGCAACATAAACAAAACCATAAAAAAAAAACTGGACTTGCAGCCATTATTTTTATTTTGTGCCCATTGTTGGATACCACAAGGCACGATCGAACCATTAGCCATTTCTGTCAGCTAATGTGTGGTCTCTCACGTTTTGAAAATGGGCTGACAATCGGCCGACTGCTCTAAGATTGTGTAGTGTCCACTGGGCATTACACTGAGGAAATGAGGAAGGGAGGGTCAGTGGAGAAGTCTTTTTTTAATTCAGTGTCATCACCAGAATGAGAAAAAGGCCAGAAGAAACAATAAAGCCGATAATTAAAATGAGGTCGATGCAATTAATTGATTTATTGTTTATTGCGACAGGCCGAGTCAACGTATCCCAAAATAAGCTCTAGACATGTGTTTTACAATATAAACACAGTAAATAGTGCATGTAAAGTTGCTTAAATGCTTTACTTCTTCTTCACTTACCAAACATTTTTATCCAGTCCCTCAATTCTCTTGGCAGGAGTGTGCCTTGACGCCATTACACACTGTAAAGGAGAAACACACTGCATCTCACTGCTCGAAGTGCTAATTAACCACATTAATGTTTGCAGCATTCCACGTAGACCCTCTTAGCCAGGGCAGAGAGCACTCAGAGAGCCGCTCAAAGTGGGTTAGTCATCAACTGTAGGAGTCGGCTATGCCTACAGCTTTGAGGAGAGTTTATTCCATGTCAAACACCAATCGCGCGCTGGCTCTGTGAAGCTGTGCGAAGTGTTTTCTACCTGTGAAGTACAAAACCTCAGGCAGCTTGTGGGAGACGAACGACATGTGAACCTGACGGCATTCAGGATCCGCCGTGTGAAGCTCATCCTGGAGGAACAGAGAACAAAAGCTCAACACAAAGCTGAAAAAATGAGGACTTCTTTTGGACACTCCGCTAAAATGTCAGGTTCTGATTAGATATGTCAAAACTTTTTTTTTCCCTACTTTTACTTATTTTTTCACATTTCACAATGAATGGGAAAACAAACAAAAACTTTCATCAACCTGGTTGCAAAACTACACCATATTTAAAATCTAAATAATTGCAGAGGTTGCACAGGTATAGAAACATGACAAATAAGAAAGGTATCAGTCTGAAGAAGGCAACAGAAAATAACTCAAAATATTATTTATAAAAAATGACTCAGCAAATGCCGTCTCCAATAATTGAAGAAAATACGGGACAAGAACATTAAAGCAAGACATACTTTTCCCCCAGAAAACTTGCTAAGCCTGGTGGTTGGGTGGGAGGGCAGTCATTCATCCAGCGGTCTGTCGTGTTTTTGAGTTAAAAATTGTTTAAAGTTGACAGGAAATTTGAAAATATCACTTCATAATTATTTGTGATGGGAAAACTGGAAGATTAATATCTAAACACCAACTATAAAGTCTTAAAAAAATGCAAACATTTTAGAAAGACAAATAAATAACGCTTATCCTGGTAGGGGCACAGGCAAACCCTGGTGGCCCTGGGGGAAACCCTGAATTAAGTTGTTGCAACGTTTCTTCTTAGTTTTGTACAGATTGTAACAGATATTTTTGTTTTCAACAACTCGGTAAAGAATAGGCGTCATAAAAGCTACTTTGAATTTGTAGCTTTTATGGAATGAAATTATGTAGCAGTTTCATTCCATACTTATTTATGGAATGAAACTGAAATTAAATAACAAAAAAAGTAGCCTGAAGGCAACTTATCAAATTTCTGAACATACACAGCTAAATATTGTGTAAACTTTATTAGTTAGAGCTTTTTAGTGAGTTGATTTAATTATATTTTTCATACATTTTTATAAATGTATTTGTGGAGCACAAAAAAATTACATATAGATGAAGTCAATCATTCATTTGTTGATAAATAATTCATAATTATGTTTTTTGTTTGTTTGTTTTTTGTACTAATAAAATATGTAGCAGTTGAAACTGAATGCTTCTAGCGGATCTAATCACCTACGTGAAGCTGACACCCCATCTACGTCAAAAAATCCAGCAAACAGTCTGATTGGTTAGTGCTCCGTTTGTGCAGGTTTGTGCCGTTAAAATTGTCGTTTGTGCAGCTTTGGTTTCCGAGATATTAAAAATTATTTTTTAGGTCATCCAGAGTTCACCAGCACCCCATATCGCTCCAAAACAAACCAAAGTGGTCTGGATCGTTAGTGCCACACTAGGTGGCGCCAATGTGCGTTGTAACATTGGGGAGGGGGGGTCATGAAATAAGGGTAAAGTGTCAAATCAGGTGCACCGAAATAAACCATCAGGCTCACATAGATAAAAACCTCTGTGGAGGTTTTCACCAACATGTTTGCAGCACTGCGACGTTTTCCGTCTCTGGCCGAGTCTTTGCCACAGACAGCTGCTGCTGGATAGCCAGTCGGAAAGCTAGTTAGCACTGGCTAATGGTAGTCAATGTTATGGCTGCAGGATCTAACCTCTGCTCGCTATGCAACTCTGTGATAAATGCCTCTAACAGCAGCCAGCCTGTAAGATACGTGTTCCACGCTCTGACAGAGCTTAAGCTAGCAAAGCAGCAGCAGCAACAACTTACCGTACTCTCTGTGTCTGTGCTGCTCGAACTGAGCTCCAGTTAAGAGGTCTTGTGCGAAATTCGGTTCCCCTGTGAAAATCTGTTCCCCCTGTGTCGGGAGCGCGCATTACAGCCAGAGAGGCGAACTAGGCGGATCTGATCATTTTCGCGTCGCTTCTGATCGATTTCTCGGTAAAATAACTCACATAATCATGTCAAGGTTGTAACATTCGGTTTAATTGGCAGCTGTTGTTTTAAAAAATTGTAAAATAAATAAATAAACGAGGTCTTCTGACGCTGTTTTGTGTTATTTTAAACGCGAAGAGAATCGCTCTTTTTCCAACTTTTCTCACGTAAGCCTGGCACAAATAAAAGTCAGTCACCAAACACAGTTTTCCCAACACGTAGCGTATATGTAAAGATTTTTGAGAATTTGGAAACAGTTGCTCTTTATTCCCCAAGGTTATGGGGTAAGGAGAGGAAAGAATGAATAATTCAGCCACCTGAAATAATCTGTTCCCCCTCCATAAAATGGGAACAAATTAATTTACCTGCAAATCCTTAACTGTGTGTATTCCCCTCATCAACAACAATAAATCCTGTGATTTTGGTAGCATTTGCTCCTTGTTTGCCAGAGTTATGAGGGGGGAACCATATATTTTAGCTGGCTAAAATAATCCGTTCCCCCTTCATAACATGGGCATAAATTAATCAACCAGAAACTCTTTAACTGTGCTTATTCCTCTCATCATCAACAATGAATCCTGTGGATTTTGTGATATTTGCTTCTTAGTTGCCAAAATTATGAGGGGGGGGAACAGAATATTTTAGCTGTTTTAGCTGCCTGAAATAATAATAACACTCAAAATACTAACATTAATGTTATCCTCACAACCTAAGGTTCCTGAGTTTGCTGTGGTGTGCTAATTTATGTATGTTGTATAATGGTTAATAAATTACATTTTGATAACTGTGTTTGATCTGCATCCTTAAAAGACTTTGATATAAGACAGCTATGGAAAGATAGTTTACATCCCAAGGCCCCTTTTACAATTTTTTAAAACAACAGCTGCCAATTAAACCGAAAGTTACAACCTTGACATGATTATATGAGTTATTTTTACCGAGAAATCGATCAGAAACGACGCGAAAATGATCAGATCCGCCTAGTTCGCCTCTCTGGCTGTAATGCGCGCTCCCGACACAAGGGGAACAGATTTTCACAGGGAACCGAATTTCGCACAAGACCTGCAGGACGACGCTTCTGGAAGAGAGAATGCTGCGTTTGTAAACATCGGAAGTGGCGCTTAGCGGGGCGAAGTAAGCTTGAAACGTGGACTCACGAAAAAAAGAATGTATTTACCGATAAGATTATAAAGCAAACGGAAAGATAGTCGTTAAATGGCACCGTGAAATATTATAGGTCGCGTTTTTTCCTCGTCTTTTCAATTCTAAATGCAATATTGTACCTATTTCTGACATAGTGACCCATAAAATAGAACCGAGAATGAAATGTATCATACATGTTAGTAACTGTAAGAGCGGTGAACACTTTTTTGAAAAGAGGTTTTTATTTGACAGGAGTCCAAGTGATTCTTTATGTATCGTCCCTGAAGGCAACACTGCCCCAAACACTGACGCTCACTTCGTGTATTTTCGGAAAGACTCGACGATGAACGCTTAAACCTATCAAAGTGAATTTGTGTTGAGACTTAATAACATCAGCTCTACTCTTGTTCTGTAATTAATAACATCCTAGTTGTTCAATGCTTGTTTAAAAATCAGACAAAGTCAAACAACGCGGCAGTCCGCTGAACGGATATGTTTAAACCTTCTGGTACAGCCTCTTATTTTTACATTGTTTTACCATTTTGTCGGCATACTCTTGCTACTTTCTATTGTAAACCTGACCCCCCCTCCCACTGTGGAATAATATGGGTAGGTTTATTCAATTAAATTTAATTGAAATACACATTATTTTTCCCAAAAGAAATAAAATTGTGCTGTAAGTCATATAATTTTCTTCATTATTGTTGCAGAGGCTGATTCCACAACACACTTACCTTGAAGCAGCTGAGTTATATTTACTATGTTGATATCCTGCAAAGGCAGCTCCGGTTGGAATACATAATATTCAAAAGTGTCAAAGTAAAGGGAGCTGAATTAATTTGCATGCAACACTTCACAGAATTTTTATTGGTCTGTAAATAAAAAAAGTAACAAAAACACCTACTTATGGCCCCTGATTTAAATGCGTACTTCTATTTTACGCATTAATCGATTATTATTATTATTATTATTATTACTATTATTATTATCAAGCTAGATTGTATCCCCGCCCATCCATCTGAGCGGTACGTGCATTATAAACTGTAACCAGAGCTCGGTTCTTTTGAAGTCCACGCCCCTGCAGCTGACGGTCCATGCCCGCGCGCTCAGTCTGGACCGAGCGATCCAGGGAGGCTCATTGGTCAGCGGGAACAGAGGGAGCCCGAACCGCGCGAGGAACACACCGCGCTGAAGCGAAGCTCGTCCCCAGAGAAAAGGTAAGCGTTTCAACCGCCGAACGACTGTCATTGCCCCACCCCAGAAAGACGCTCTAAGCTGCTGGAGTGTTTGTGGTCGGTGGAGTACGTAGTTGAACGGCGTCACCGTTAGTTTTCTCCTCGGGCATGCGGTGCAGGGGGGGAAACAGCGCAGAGAAAAGTGGCCGCCTGTCAGCCGCAGCAGGGGTCTCTCCTATATTTATCCTCAATGCTGCAAGGACTATTGCTAGTTCCCAACTCCGGAACTTTTCAGTGATTTCACTCTGAATCACCGCTTCTTTTCAACTTACTCAGTACTTTCTGTGATGTCATTTTTTTGTAATGATGTATTCCACTTAGAAAAGAAGAAGAGGGAAAAAAAAAAAAAAAAAAAAACTACTCCTGCATTGCGGCTTGTGTTTTTCCACCTCCCTAGCGAGACAGTACTTTTCTAATGCTGGAAGTCTGGGTGTGTTCCCAACGATGTCTGTTTTTGGATATCTGGATATCTGGGATTCAGAGAAGTTTCCTGTCAGGAAGGGACCCGGATATGGCCTGGTCAGCTCAATTCAATGGCTGACTCATCCAACAGGACAGTGTTTTTCCTCTACTGCCTACCTGAAACCAGCTGCACACTCTGCTTATTACACGTCTGCACACACATTCTGACTATTTCAGCTATACTCCCCTTCACTCATGTATACACCTTGTTTTTAATCAGACATAAACTGAGCATGCCTTTGTCGTGTTTCAATAAGCATACTGATGTACATGGAAATCTGAGTAGGTCTGACTTAGTAACGGTAATAAATCAGAGCAATGATGTCCTTCAGACAGACATCAAAATAACTGCAGACTTCTGCTTTGTGGTGCAGCTTCCCAACTGACCAATAACAGGGCCTCATTGAAGTCAGAATGCATCATTTTCTGTATTTTAACAACAAAGTTGAATCCGAAGTAAATAACTGCATGGTTAATGGCATTAAATGAACAGGTAAGATATTTAACTATTCACGTACGAAGCACCAAATCATAACAGGAAGTTGTAGCTCAGGGCCCTTTTAAAACTAAAAATGGTTTGGTTTAAATTCATGTGATCAATTAGTTGAGTCACACTAGTTCTCTTCACATTCAGCTGAACAAAGCAAAGGTTGAAATTTAAGCAAATTAAATTGTAATTCCAATTCATCTGATTCAGCCCGCTTAACAAAAAGGTTTTAGGGCTTTATTCACGTGTAACCACGATATGAATCTTATAAAATAGGATTAAAACTGCATCATTATAGGAAATTCTGGTGCAACAGGAGCAAAGTGCCAGGCAATCAAAGCAAGTAGGTTCACGCAAAGATGGAATACAAAATGAATAAAATCAGAATAGAGAATGAAAATGCTTTCCAGCAAGGGTACCATTTAAACACAATATTAAATGGTATTAGGATTGATCTGAAACTTAGAGTTTATTTGCTTAGTCTATGAAAATGTTGCCCTTCGGTTTCAGATTTCTCCCCCATGACTCATACTAAACCTTAAAAAGTTCCAGTTTCAAAACCACAAAAATATTCTGTCATAGTATTCCGAGGATAAAACGATCCTCTCCTGGGATGCCAGACAAAGGTCTGTTTTAAACAGAGTTTTCTCCAGTTGCATGGAACCAAAGCTGCTTCTCCGAGTGTCACTAAGTGGTTGGGTTCTGCTCCAGTTTGGAATATCTCCATTACGGTCTGTTCCTCACTGTTGTGGCTGTAAATGTGGGTTGGAAGGTGGGAAGCTGGGTGGGCCATGAGTGCTCCTGATCTGTGGTCGTTGCTCCGGTGATGGTTTTTGCAGCGACATTAAGCAATGGCAAACCTCAAACCTGTGGCTTTCATGGACTCGAATGAACTGAGATATTTAATTTTGTCTTCTAAAAATTCATTGCTGGGCTGTACATAATGGACACAATTCAGATTAGCTGATTAGTTTGCAACTCATACAATTATACTGTGGCACTTTAGCTTTCGTGTTTTAACCTTATCCAACCTTTTGGATTTAGTTAATGCATTCAAAAGATTTACACAAATATCCACACATAAATTTCATTGAACAAAAAATTCCAAATAGGCTGAGCAATAAATATATTGCGATAGACAATTGATCAACACGGAAATACATTCTATACATTAATTTCACTGAATTTTGATCTAGAGCCACTCAGCATTCTGAGGGACGTAGGCAGAGGAAAGACTTTAGCTGCTCAACCTCTGATAGCCAGCTAAGCATGGTTGGTGTCATCAACTAACTCACTTTTACATTGGTTACCTAGCAACCAATGTAAAAGTACTGTGGAGTAATCTGAGAAGCTGCTGCTTCAGGTTTGGCCACTGCCCTCTTCCTATGGAGAGGGCATGTCATTAGTCGTTCAGATATTTAAAACAAAAACCCAATCAAAAATTATTAATATTGACTGATATAAATTGCTTATATCATGATACGTTTTTGGGCCATATTATCCAGCTCCAACTCCAAACAAAGAATAAAATGCACATTACGGCAAATTTAGTTCTTATCTCCAGGGACGGTTTCTTATGAGGAAAGGTACAACCAGGACAGGTCACCAATGCATCACAGAGCATACAGGAGAAATAACCATGCTTGTCAGAGCATTTTATAGAGACCAATTAACCTAACAGCCATGCTTTTGAGCTGTGTGAGGAAGCCAGAATAGCAGGAAAGAATGATGCATACTGAGTGAAAACATGGCAATTCCATACAGAAAGTAAAAAACCTTCTTTCTGCAGGGCAGCAGTGCTACCAACTACACCAGCAGCCGGGGAGATAATGTCACACATTTTTGCTGAGTGAAAATGTCACGCATGATGACATCATGTTAGACAATTATCGCACTGTGAGACAGTGGGACTCAGAGTCACAGTAGACCAGGCCTAGCAGCCTGCAGGCAAAAGTTTGTTCTTATTCCTGTTTTCTGGCCACTAATCATAAAATAAAACCAAAAAAACCCACCACCACCACAGCTTCTGGCTTACTGGTTGCTATTTTAGAAGATGAGTTTGCTACAGAAGTTAGAGTTGGATGAAGAATTGACAACAAACTACACAAAAAAAAAGTTTAAACTTATCTAAACTTAAACAATGAAAAAGTAGTATTACTTTTTCAGTGTAGAAATGTATCCAAAATCTGGCCTTTAAAATGATGTCAAAATGTCTTACTAGACATAAAACTTTCAAGCATATTGAAAGTTTTTGTAAATTGATCAATTCTGGTTTTCATACACAGATTTGTGGAAATCCCTGATAAAGATACGTGATATTACAAAAAATAAGGTCAGTTTTTTATGCAGTAGCTAAACTCACTGCAAAATGTTTCTTTGAAAATCCAAATTGATATTTTTAATTTGTTTTTTTGGTATATCTATATGTTAAGAAATTACTGTTTGTTGACGTGGTTCTGTGTATCTTTACTCGAGAGCATTTCTAATGTTGCCTCATTAAACTAGTGTGACAACAAACTTGTATTATTATGTCTTGTGCTTGTCGCAAGCAGTGACGTCTTCTTTTCCCCCAATCAATGGATTGTGTTGTGTGTGATGCTACTAGCTATGCCATTGCACTCTGGACTTGCAACAAAAGTGCTGAATTTAGCAAAAGTTTTTAAATAAGCATGCTAATGACCCAAAACATGCACACATCATAGAGTTCTGGACTTCATAGAATAACCTGGGAGTTTAACAATATTTGTTGGTTAATTAGTTGGCCCGTTGGCTTGTTTTCAGTGCATCCAGAAAGTGGGTAAATGTTACCGATAAATGTTTGCTTTTTGAGGCAGGTAGACACCACATTGGTAATTTCCCCTGACGCAAAATAACCACGGCTCAAAATTTGAATGACATCTGGATACTTGGAACTGGAACTGGATACTTGCACCAAAAAAAGATCCCAGGACAATTCATCCCTTATGTCACGCTAATCTGATCAAAGAAAAAAAAAATCCAGTCAAAGACCATGTAAAATCTACATGTCAACATTTGTGCAGGTCAGACAGAAAAAACAGTTTTTTTACTGGGATCTCTTCCAATCAACTAGTTGAGATGTAGATATTTTATAGGATGTTATGAAGACATGGAAACCTCAAGTAAGAAAGAAAAGCATTTTTTGTTACTTGTTAGATCAGAAGATCCAGAAAAAATGTGTACTGGCTTTGAACATACTACAACAATGTGTATCTTGATTGATGAGCAAATTGCTTCAAATCACTTATGTTTGCATGAACCTGAATAATCTGATGAAACTTGAAATGTAATTGCGGTGAGATGGCATCCTTGGCAAGCCAAACCTCCTCATGGCAATCTGCAGCAGGAGCTGTTAGACTTCCATGACCCATTACTGCAAGCCATCAGTGGACATTTGAGCACAAACATCTTCGTAATAGCTTTTCTAAACCCCTGCTGTCATTGTAATGCTAGGATGGAAGAATCAATACTGGCTTTCTGAGGGAAATGCTAAGTGATGTCTTTAGAGTAAGACCTCTGAGGTAACCCTTATACTTTTAGAAAACTACTCAGCAACTATAGCAAAAATGTATTCATAATAATAGCTGTACAAGTCAAATAATGATTATTTCTATGACTTTTAAACTCTCAGACATGCGCACACACATAGTGTATTTTTCAGGCCTTTGCAGATAAAAAAAAAAAACTGCTTCTGAGATCTAATCCACTGGCAGGAGGAAACAGGATATGTACAGCCGGAGCGCTTCCCCTGAATGTGAGCAGAATCTCAGCGCATCAGATGTGCACGTTTGCTCACACTCTCAACAAAGTCGAATTTTAACACCCTTTAAAGAGATAAATAGCTCTGAGGCCACAGTTTGTGTACACAAGCAAAGTGCTGAGGTCTGGTTTCTGTCCATTTTCTCCATTATTGTGTTCCAGGTGCAAAGACTCTTTGAAAATAAGTGACCTTCATAAGATATGGTGATAACTCATTACATCTTTCACTAGAGCTATAGGAAGGATTTTTACTTTTTCTATTGATGGCAACGAGTTTGAACTGATTACATTAGCAATGTTCATGTGCACGAAGTCAATAGATTTAGCAAAAATGTAAATATAATTAGTAGGCATTAGTCGGTAAGAACATTTTCCAACTACATTTGCTTGAGTAAAAGCCAATTATCAGATTAGAAATGTACCCCAGAAATGGGTTCTAGGAAAGAGGTTGTAATTTGTGTGGACGCGTGGCTTGCATCCAAGTAAGGGGGGATTTTTCAAGTGTTCTTCAGCCAGCTGTCTGGCAGAGTGCAGCTGCACACACTGAGCTCCATACTGCCAGCAAAAAGTTGGGCCACTCCTGCACACTTTCCGGCATGTGATTAAGAAGACATTTGAACCATAGCAAGAGTAATATAATGGTTTTAAAAACCATACATTTTTAAAACCTTTGTATCTGTTTATGTGGCCAACTGCCCCTAGGCATTGACTTACCAGCCAGTCACACCTGCAGCCAGTTTACCCACACCATACTCGAACACAACAGACTACCTGCACCACCATCGATATATCTACAACCCCTCCACTCTAAAGACCACTGAGGACGATTTCAATAGGCACTGAGTACACTACAGCACCATGGCTTACTGGCTTTCAGGCTTCTCCATTCTGCCTGAAAGCCTGAGCTGTCTAAATGGTCCTCATCTTCACTTAGATCTCCACCTGTCTCTGTAACTCTGTGTGTCATTACTGCTTCAAATGTGCCACAAATCATCCCGATTCTCAAAAAACGCCTCATGACAGGAACAAATGAATACCAACCTGTCATCCTGGCCTTTGTGATCATGATATGAGAGATTGGTGTTCAAGTATCCAAAGGACACCACAGCCTTGTGCTGGACTCTTTGCTTTTTATGTATGGGGCAAATAGGTTGCCTGATGATTTAATCAAAGTGGGACTTCACTTCCTCCTGCACCACCTCAAGCACCCAGGAACCTGTTTGTGGACTTCAGTTAGATTTTCAAACCACCAACCCTGACATCCTCCACCAGAGAATATTATTTTCCAACTTTTTTTTCTCCCCTGTACACAAATGACTGCCTCAGAGTTTTCAGCTATTAAACTCCTGATATTAGCAGATGACACCACTGTCATTGGTCTGATTAATGATAGACCAATGGCAATCGGTCTGTCAGTTGTCATTGACAGACCAATCTGTAGACACCAACCACCCTATCTTGGTGCCTCAGATGATTCTCACACATCGACAGCATTCAGAACCAGCCCCAACAGACACTATACTTCCTGTGGCAATTCCAGATGCGCAATCTTTCACAGGAAATGCTGGTTATCATCTACATGGTCATTTTTAGTTCATTCAGTACACATCCATCAACATGTTGTTTAGCTCAGCCACAGAACATAACAAGGCCAGACTGCAACAAACAATCAGGTCTGCAAAGGAGGTCAACAAGGCTGGCCTTCCCTTTACCCAAGACTTGTACAGGAGAAATGTCAGGAAAAGTGCAGCTAACATCTCTGTAGAACCCAGACATCCTTCATACCAACGGTTTAGGCATTTACCTTTGTCAGTGTAAGAGCTATTTGCGCGCTAGTATCTTCCCCCTGGCTGTCTCCGTGTTGTAGCACAATGAACACCTTACACAACTACTCTGCTGTGAAACTAATCATATTTCACCGTCACAACCTACTTTTCTTTTTTCTTTTCCACTTAAAAAAATTTGGGTGTATATACACAAGTACGTGCTGATCTACTGTATTTTCTCTAAAGTTCATATGCTGTGATCGCATGAAACTGAAGTCAAATTCTTTGTAGCTCACATAATCTTGGTCAATAAGACCAAGATTATGGTCTTAGAATTAGACCATAAATTAATTCTAATTCTAATTAGAATTAGAATTAAAGCTAATTCTAATGAAGGGAAGCATTTGTTCCTTTTTTTGTCATTGAAGTAGAGCGAAAGCGAATTCTTCATTCCAACACCAGTAGCTGTGAAATTACAAAATAAATAAATATATAAAATAGGTTTGAATTTTTGCTATTCAGATATTAAGTCTGTGTTGCTGAAGTTGTGGCATAGTGCTACTTTGATATCTTGTTCTATAAAAACCCACTACAACTGTGTTAATACAATGAAAAGCATAATCTGTATTTGTTGATATATTTATTGAACTATTTCATGAGGAATCTCATGTGAAATCTAGTAAAAGCACAAGCTGAACCCTGGGAGGAGCAGACCATCTCTCTGAGGAGTATCATTAGGATTTCTCAAAGTCTTTCCGCAGCATTTCTCTTGGATTACATTTGGAACCTTGATGGGACAGTGGATTTGTAAACATGAACATTCTTTTGTGGTCTTGCCAAATGTGACATGCCTTCCTCTTAAAGGGATTTTTGGTGGGTCGCCACCAAAAATGGCGGCGAGTCAGCAAAAGTCTCAGATTTCCTTTATTTGTTTATTGCACTGTTTGTAACTTTTTACATCTTGATGAGCATGACTAGATCCTGTTTTAAGGTCAACAGTAATTCACATTTTTCTTTTGTTGTATTGCATTTCTGCTAACATAAGTATTGAGGCCCACAGTTTGACACGTTACTATTATTTTCAGAGGATGGGCATGTAAACTACAACAGAGAGGGAGACCTCCCGAAAGTTCTCAAAGGGGGTGAGGGGGTCTAACAATATTGATTTCAGAAAACAAAAGAACTCTGAATTATTTTTTTCCTCAGTAACTTTGATGCTCTTCTGTACATAACTGAGTCAAAGACATTATGAAGATTAATGTTACGAAGGTGGGTCAAGATAACAAAATTTTGCCAGACAATAAATTGTCCCAGAAGTTATTGAGATTATATTGTTTTGAGACCATTTTTCAAGTAATACAAAGGTAATTTCATAATGATGAACATATTGTCTAATTCTAATGTGCATTTAACACTGGGACTGGAAGACATTTTAAAAATCAAAAATAAATAAACAATATAACAGAAACAACAAATAAAAATGAATTGTGAATCTCTGTTAAAAAACAAACAAACATGTCCTTCAAAATAAGGGCTATTTGAGACTCAAGCACCAGACTCAAGGGCTTTGTCATCCAGTTCTTGGTAGAAAGAGAAAAAAAACAGAAAATGATAAATCATTTCAATGGAAATTATTGAACTTGTTTTAATTTATCATGCAATTAATTGATTTATTGTGACAGTTCTAAGTCACCATCAGATCAATAAAAAAAACAACACAAAATCTGGTCAATACCTAAGTACAAGTTTTTATTTTCAAAAGGTACTTGTAATCTGACAAACCAGCCTCATTGGAATAAGATTCTAATTTAGCAAATAAGACCATATTGGGATTTGGGCTAAAAGATTGGACTTTAATAATTCCACCTTCAAATAAACAGTTCATATATTCAAAAAGTTCATTTTTTCCTGAACGAACCTTGAGGAACATTGCAAGCTATTGTAGCAATTAAACTATGCCAGTCTCAATCAATAACTTATTTTAAAATGTGAAAAGATCAACTTGTCCTTTGTTGTTTTCTTTCAGCAGGCATCATGATTCCTGTGATGGAATTTCGGCAGTTCTCTGAACAGCAGCCAGCGTTCAGAGTCCTGAAGCCGTGGTGGGACGTGTTCACAGAGTACCTGTCTGTCATCATGCTGATGATTGGTGTGTTTGGATGCACTCTGCAGGTCAGTTAACAGGTATCCATGTTGCCTCAATGTAAAGGTAGAACAGTTTCTTTTTTTAAAATTTTTTTCTTCCATTCCAGTAAGAATGAATGAATTCCCAGGTAAAACTATTGGCTATTGGAACATAACTTCTCTGCCTTCTCCATTGGTACCAGCTAAAAAAAACAAAAAAAAAAACGCTGCTTGTGTTCTGCTCCAGTCTGGCCTGTGTACAGCAATAAAAGCATTGAGCCCATCAGGGGTTTAGCTCTGGAAACATTTCCCCACCCTGCCTCTTTCAGTAAACAGAAGATTCCAAACCCCCGTGGCCTGGCCCTTGACTTCTCACTCTGTTTGGGATGAGGGACATTTCTTGGCTGCTATTAGTCACCGTAGTGGAAATCCTGGAAATAGTACCAAAATATTTGATGTAAGTCTCCTAACAGGATATTTGTCTGATGGTGAGCAGCCATTGTCTTCCCTCTCCTGCCCCAACTGTTTGGATTCATTCGGAGGTTTTCCAAATTGAGTGGACAATTATTTGTATGGCCAAGTTTACTTTGTGGGTCGGAGCTGTATCAACACGCAGCTTTGCCTAATTACTTGTTATTACTATGCTTGTCAGTTAACTAACTCATTCAGACTTTGAAGTAGAAACACAGATTTAAAAATAATGGTGCATTTAATGACAGCTTGTCAGATTTTGTCTGACTTTACATTGCATGGCAGTATTTTATGTTTTGTTTTTGTTTTTGTTTTTTATCTACTGCATTACTTTTTCTGTTATGCTGCACAGACATCCCTGACTATCTGCATTTTAGAAAGCGAAGCAGAGTGCCCCAAAGGCACGCCTTTCCTTTTAAAAGCCTCCTACCAGTAATTTAAAGTGCCTATTTCCTGCTATTAGCATTGCAGTCCAACATCTGTTTTTTATTACTTGAATCTGAAGTAAACACCACAGACTTTTGTTCTGTTTACTGATGCTAGCTACCATTCAGTGCAGCACTAGAGCAACCATGTCAAAGTGATAAACTACCTGACATGGGTAACTAGGTGTCAATGTATGTTCAATGCTTTGCAAAAGTACTTATACACTTTGACTTTTTCCACATTTTGTCATGTTGTACTCATTTAATTATAAAGGTTAAGTTAGGTTTTTCTGTAGGTTTACTGTATACTGTATGCTATAACATACTAATAAAAACTACAACAAAGTCAATGGAAGGAAACAAGTGACAACATTGTTTACTATTAACCAGTGATATTCACTTTTAAAACATGACCCACTAATAGGGCTTCTGGTAACATGACATACCAAGTTCTTTATAAATTATGAAATGCCAAAAAAAACAAGAGACAAACTTCTTATTTTGTCCCTTCCTGACAATAAATTAGACTAAACCTTTCTTGTTTTTAGAGTATCTAGGATTAAAAATAAATTTTATTTGGTATATATATAGTAAGTATAAATAAATATTTAAAGAGGATGTATTTCATTTTTAAGTCAACATACATGTCCTTACTATTTGATCTACTCAGATCTGCTCAAACATTTTCCGCTAAACTGGGCTTTGTTATAGAGAGTGCAAAACATCAACTGTTTCTTCCATAAGTCACTTTGTAATAGAGGTGGATAAAAATATCTATTCCTCAATGCACTGCAAATGTTTTTTTTTTTTGCAATTTAATATTGATTCAGGAAGCCATACGAACTGATTAGATTCCCTGGTCAGTGAGTGAGCAACACTTTCGAGAACCGTGCTCACTGTCCAGAGATATCTGAGATTTCACAGTTGAACATACCGACTCCTACGGTACGCACAATTTCTGCTAGTGGGATGTCGAAGGGGACTTCTTCATCCCACTGCGATGAAGACAAGCTAGTGTTAAGCTTGTAACTTAACAATACTATGTTAAGTTACAAGCTTAACAAGCTAGTGTAGCACCTAACACTATTTCCTCTCTACCAGGCAGCCATTGCACATCTGTTAGTGCGGTGCAGAGTGTCTGTTACATCGGGCATCTTCACGACTGCCTACTCTGTGAAGCACACTGTGTCAGTTTGGTTTCACATAGAAAACACCTAGACGTGAATTTATCATTGTATTCTTCTTGAGTTTACTGACAGTTGGCACTGGCATGCTAATATGTGTGCATTACACCACCAACTGGTGAGGAGTGTGGCTCAGAATGGCAATATTGTTCAAATATGCCTAAAATAATTCAAAAATGAATTATCTAAGTTTCCACAAGGATAATTATTTATGTTTACAAACACTTTACTTCAACTCTTAACACAGTACTTTCATGTTTTAACTGTTGGTAGCAGAACTGCTACCGTAATAACAAACACTTTTATTTTTATTTATATATTTTATGTATGTTTTTAAGTGCTTACATGTACCCCGTTTTCTTACATCTTGTTGCAGGTAATGCAAGACAAAATCATATGCCTTCCTCACAAAATATCATCTGGCTCAGAGAACATTTGTGAAGTGAACAGGAGCATCTTCCTACAATTGCAGTCCAATTTCTCAAATGGGCCGGGAGAAATGAGAGGGGTGAAAAATAATCTGGATCTTCAGCAGTACAGTTTTATCAATCAGATGTGTTATGAGAAGGCTCTACATTGGTATGCCAAGTACTTTCCCTACTTGGTTCTCATGCACACACTGGTTTTCATGGTGTGTAGCAATTTCTGGTTTAAATTCCCTGGCTCAAGTTCAAAAATAGAGCATTTCATCTCTATGCTCAGCAAGTGCTTTGACTCCCCATGGACCACACGGGCATTGTCTGAGGTGTCCGGAGAGAATCCAGAGGAAAAAGACCAGAAAAAGAGCGGAACATCTAGGTCCACTACTCCATTGTCTCCTGAAGAAAACAGTCTGGAGAAGACGCAGTCCCTCAAGTCTATTCCGGAAAAGATTGTGGTGGAAAAGCCGTCAGCAAGTGTCCTTGATAAAAAAGAGGGTGAGCAAGCCAAGGCTCTGTTTGAAAAGGTAAAGAAGTTTCGATTACACGTGGAAGAGGGAGATATTCTTTACCTTATGTATGTTCGTCAGACTGTGTTTAAGGTCCTGAAATTCCTTGTGATCATTGCCTACAACAGCTTTCTAGTGAATAAAGTGCATAACAGAGTTTGTTGTGAAGTCAAGGAAATTCAAGACGTTACAGGATATACAGTGTTTGAATGTAATCACACCATGGCTCATCTGTTTTCCAAGCTGTCTTACTGTTACCTTTTTTTGGTGGCTATCTATGGATTAACAAGCCTCTACACTTCCTATTGGCTGTTTTACCGCTCACTTAAAGAGTATTCCTTTGAGTATGTGCGTCACGAAACCGGCATCAGTGACATCCCAGATGTTAAAAACGACTTTGCTTTCATGTTGCACATGATTGATCAGTATGACCCACTGTATTCCAAGAGGTTTGCTGTTTTCCTCTCAGAAGTCAGTGAGAACAAGCTGAAACAGCTCAATCTGAACCATGAGTGGACCCCAGATAAATTGCGCCAGCGACTCCAGACAAACCAAAACAACAGACTTGAACTTCAGCTCTTCATGCTCCCTGGTTTACCCGATACCGTCTTTGAGTTGACGGAGCTGCAGTCGCTCAAGCTTGAGATCATCAACAATGTCACCATCCCTGCATCAGTCTCTCAATTGGAAGACCTCCAGGAGCTGTCTCTCTACCAGTGCTCTTTGAAGCTGCACACAAGTGCTACTTCTTTCCTCAAAGAGAACCTGAAAGTGCTTCGTGTCAAGTTTGATGACAATAAGGAACTTCCGAATTGGATGTACGTTCTGCGTAACCTAGAGGAGCTCTACCTGTCCGGATCACTCGGTCCTGATGCTTCAAAGAATATCGTTCTTGAGTCTCTTCGTGAGCTTAAGTGTCTGAAAACTCTCTACCTTAAGAGCAATTTAACAAAAATCCCACAGTCAATTGTGGACGTGTCAAGTCATCTGCAGAGGCTGTACTTGCACAATGATGGAACAAAGCTTGTAATGCTCAACAATCTGAAAAAGATGACGAGCTTGATTGAGTTGGAGCTTGTGCGTTGTGATCTTGAACGCATTCCACATGCAATCTTCAGCCTGACAAGCCTCCAGGAACTTGACCTGAAAGAAAACAACCTTCGCTCCATTGAGGAGATTGTCAGCTTCCAGCATCTCCGAAAGCTTATTTGTCTCAAGCTGTGGCACAACGGTATCATGTACATCCCAGAGCATATCAAAAAGCTCAGCAGCCTAGAGCGCCTTTACTTCAGCCACAACAAGATTGAAATCTTACCCTCACATCTATTCTTGTGCAACAAGCTGCGCTACCTTGATCTATCCCACAATGACATCCGATTCATCCCTCCCGAAATCGGGGTACTTCAGAGTCTGCAGTACTTCTCCGTCACATGTAACAAACTTGAAAACCTTCCAGATGAACTGTTTTTTTGCAAAAAGCTCAAAACAGTAAAGCTGGGCAAGAACTCACTGTCCATCCTCTCACCAAAGATTTCTTACCTCACTCTGCTGACCCACTTGGAGCTCAAAGGCAACCACTTTGAGTTCCTGCCACAAGAGCTGGGTTGCTGTTGTGCTTTGAAGCGTAGTGGCCTTATAGTGGAAGAGACACTGTTTGAAACTCTGCCTTCAGATGTAAGGGACCAAATGAAGGCTGAGTGAGATGCCTTACTGTAGCCCCAGTGCCTGTTGTTTGCTCTATCAATTCAGAGCATTTGTTTTATATGAAATTATTCTAAACCCTAACTATTACACTACTTGTAAGAAACATATATCGTATATTAGTATGGCAGCTACAGGGATTTTTCAGCCACCTGACATGGAAATAAGGGAAAAATAAACATATTTCTTTTGCTGCAGTGAGAAATGTATGAATAATGTTGCTGTAGATTGAACATTGATTAGTCACTAAAAGGGCTTGTGGTTTGCAGGTCAAGCAAACCCTCTAGTGTCTTATACCTGTGTTATTGCGATATTTATCTTCTGATTTGTGTCATTGACTGAATTAAGCATATTTCATTCTGTTGTTCTGCTATTTTCATGTCCACACTTAGTTTTTGATAAGGAAATGTAAATCTAAAATGAAGAAATTATTTACTGCAAATGGAGTAAATGGAAGCTAGAAGTCCACAGTCATTCAACTATTTTGTAACTTATGAAAAATGATTGTGTTCAATTGAGGTATTTTCCAGCTCTGGATAAGTATGGAAAAAGTAAGTTGATGAAAACAAATAACTTAAGATATTTTCTTTGTGCCATGGTCTAGATGATAAATAGCCAAACCATTTTAATGTTAAAATTTTAATTAAAAGATGCACATCCATCAACCTATTAGTTTGACTATTTATTCGAAAAACCATTCATGCACCCATCAGTCATCCATACATTCCTTTAACTATGCATAAACCCATCAGTTATCATATTCATTCATAGACTCATTACTCTATCGATCTTTGAACTGCATATTCGTCAACCTACATGTCTGTCCATTCATTCTTCTACCTTTCAGGCAAGTCCATCTGCCCTCTATTGGCCTTCAGTTTGTCCATCTGTTGGATTGTCCATTTATCAGTCTATTACTCCATCTGTCTGTCCATATAATCATTTCTACACATCCATCTTGCTGTTCATACGCTCATCTACCTGCTCACCCACTGACCCTTAAATACATCCAACTTTCTCTCTGTCCTTCAAACCATCCATCCATGAGTCAGTCTGTCCATTCATGAAAAAAAAAACTTTGGAAATATTGGAAATTTTTATTAAAGATGTACAAGAGCCCTGTAGCCTTACACCTTCATATGTATGCAATATACCAACCCCATTTCCAGAACCTTTTTGCTAATAAAAACCTATATTTAACTTTTGTTAAATCGATCATGTCAGCTACTAATAGTGAATAACCACAGGACTTACAGGTTCACATGAATTTGTACAAATCATTAATTAATGATTGGATAAAGTCTGTGTTTTATTTATAATACTTACACTCACACCTCTTAGTGACCTGTTGACTGCATAACTTTCCAAAACAATCTTAACTCTATAGATATTTACCTTTTGCCTTCACCCTCATTTTTTTCCACCAGGTCTTTTTGGACTGATTCACTGGCATCCATTTCTAAATGTATTTATGTTTTCTATTGTGAATAGAAAAAAAAGGAGATGATAAATAAATGTTAAAGTGAATTCCTTTGCTGTTGTCTCTGTTACAGCAGGACTAAAACAGCTTGATATTAAGCCAATCTTATTTTAGGTCATTGTTGCTTTTCTGGAAATGGGGTTGGTCCATTACACATCTTTCGTGTGACTTATTTCACACTGGAGTAAAGCAAAGAAAATGGCATCAACTAGTCAGGACTTGGCTTCACTTTTAAGCAATGTAGAAATTTGTCATTTAAGGTGCATTAAACTTGGCAAATTACATCGATGTCTTATTTTGTCTTACTTGTTTTATAAACTTGCATTACTTTCTACTTCAAAACTAAAAAAAATAATGCACACCTCAGTGAATTAAAATACCACAAGAGCAAAATGATGTCGGTTCAGTTCAAAAAGTAAAAGCCACTCATCCAGTTTCATTAAAGTGATGTTTTCAGCTTTATTATTGTTCATTTTGATGGTTACGGCTTACAGCTAATGAAACCTCAAATGTAATTTATTTTATATTTGAATAAATATAAATATTGTGGTTATACATGTAACTTGAAAGTCATTGTGCAAACTTCTTTCTTCCACTACAAGTTCAAATATGCTTGCGCTGTAACTGTGAGGTTTTCCATGATATCGCAATAACTGGAAAACCTCACTATGTTTTTCGTAAAAAATACAAAACTTTTTTTTTTATTGGTCACTTATTAGTTTTAATTTTTGGTGGTTTCATTTTGGGTCATTACGTTTATGACTATCCTCAAAGGACGGGTTGTGGCAGAATGCATTGATAAAAGCCTTTAACAAACTACTGAAATCTTAATAAATAGTTGATTCTGCGTTTATGAAAAAGATGATATTGAACATCTTTTGCAATTTGGCACAATACAGATAAAAACTGTTCTGTGAAAGCCCTCTAGGTTCTAGAGAAAAACTATGACGGGCCCATTTGGCCCCTGAGCCTTGAATTTAACAATTTTAACCAGAAAAATATATGCCTCTGTGTGAAATACAAAGTTTGTGAATTGAACTGATAAATGAGTTCATTCATTCACTCTTTTATTAAGATGTGTATAATCTTCTGTCTCAGGTGTTGTGGTATATCGGCTTGTTTTTGAGATCTTAGCAAGTTTGTAAAAAATGAAGAATGACAAAGATTTGTGCGCATGCAGAATGACAAGAACGTATCATTTTTCCTTTAGGTAGCCAAGAAAGTAACATTTTTTACTATCTTATTGTCACAGCATGCCTCCAAAGGAACGCAGTTATGTGACGTGTTAATGATCTGGGGGTTTTACTTCACATTCAGCTTTGACAATTTGCCGACGGTCCCTAGCGTCAGTAGGTCATCTCTGTCTTTGCTGTCGGTCGGAACGGTGTTCCCACAGCGCGCAGTGCTGTGGGGCTAACTGCATTTAACTGCATTTTCTGCGCCACCATGTGAGATATGCGGCCCTGACAGATCGTGCTGCGGGTCATCGGTGAGTTCGGAAGGGACGCGTCCAGCCGGGTCCACCTCCAGCAGCCGCTGCTGTGTCTACGGCAGAGGACCCGACCATCTGCGGCGGAGCGGGGTAGTCTGCTAATCCGCTTAACGCAGCGCCGGACACCGGGGGAAAGATGCGAAGAAAGGACCACTTCATGAGCTCGGCGAGGAATGAGATGTAAAATGGGGCGTTGTTCGGATCAGCTGGAGTCCAAATAGCGGAATCAGCCGGCCTGAAGGTGAGTACCCTCCTGACTGGAGGTCCTGATCTCTGTTTATCAATGTCTATTTATGGCTCTGCAGCGGTAGGGAGAGAGACGGGGCTGTTTATTGCACAGGGTAAACAGTTACATTTAGAAATCAGATGCATTGATTTTGTGAGCAGCGTGTTATTATAATGAGAGCTCCTCCTCCTTTCCTGCGTCCATGGATGCGCCTTCCTGATGGAGCCGGTCTCAGCCTGCTCTGCTGCCGCTGTGATAAATACTGACCTTGATGTGTTGCAGGATAAACAACCAACCCGATTTTATGGCTTCCTAAATTCTAACCAGCGTTTTCTCCTTCTTCTGCATTTTAGCTACAGTTAAACAGCAGCATGCTCACTTGGCCTGCACCGTTGGGTTTGTTGGGTTGAGGATTTACTGACCCATTCAATAAACTAGAATATTATCAAAAAGTGCATTTATTTCAGAAACTTTTACCATAGAGTGAAACACATTATATAGATTAATTAAACACAGAAGACCTTTATTCCTGTTATAATTTTTTACTTAGTTAATACACATTTAAAATTACAAAATTACATCAGACCAATAAAAAAAAAAAATACAGAAATATGGGCTTACTGAAAAGTTGTTTAATACCTCCTTTAAAGTTTTCATTTTTTAAAGGTATATATTATTCTGATATACTAGTGTTCTCACAATGCATATTGTAATTTTTGGAGTATCACAGATCGACATGCAGTATTAATGGCAGAGCCAGCCCAAGCAATAAGAGAACAAAGCTCCTCCTTCAGATCACTTACATTCTTGCACAGAATAAAATACTGCAAAACTCCAAACCTTTCATTTTAAGTTGCTTAGAATTTTTTTTTAAATGTAGAATTGAATATAACTAAAATGCTCAAAGAATAAGCTTATTTAAATTGCATATTTCCTGCTTCTTAAGCAATTTAAACACATTTTTAATACGTTTGAGGTAAGGCAGTGGTATCAATGCATTATGTTGAGAGGTCTGGATGTTTCAACAGGACTATGAGTCAAAATACATATTAAAACATAAAATATTGAGTTTGTGGCTCATACAAACATCCCTCTGCCCTGTGCTGCTCATCTCCGAATGAGGCATCCTCTTTCAATTCTGTCCTCTTAAGGCCTTCTGAGAGTTAAAGGAAAGTCTAATTTTCTCTACACATCTCTAAAAATGTGTAGTACAAATGGTTTACCAAAACACAGTCAAATCTCACTGCAAAAGTATCATCAGATATAAGCCAGTGCAGTGTAGTGTATAATTAGTCCTACAAAACATGCCGATTTTAATATTCTCATTCATACAGGCCATAATTATCTTGGTCATTAAATTTAAGGATGATCTTAACTTTTCCATAAGCAAATCCCCTTTTCCATAAACAAAGTTGTTTTTACTCAGTCACTGATCCAAGAGCTAGCTCTTGGTGGTAAATATGGGAGAGGCTGCCACATCCTGTGATTAGGGGAAAAAAATGCAAGCAACCCACATGGTACTTGTGTCAAAGCCTATATAAAAACACAAGGCAGCTGTGATATTCAGTCCTTTTTTTAGGTTCCTAATTGGGCTGGTGTTGCAATTCAGCTAGCAAGTGGAAAGTGCCCAGTCTGAATAATCCTGATGCATGTTTTCTTACCATTTCTTTTGAGTCAAGTTCACTTGCACTGCTTCTTTTTGCAGGAATGTTCACCCTCACTGAAGTAGCTTCTCTTAATGACATCCAGCCAACCTATCGGATTCTGAAACCATGGTGGGATGTCTTTATGGATTATCTTGGTATCGTCATGCTGATGTTGGCCATATTTTCTGGAACCATGCAGCTGACGAAGGACCAGGTCGTTTGTCTTCCCATCTTGGACCAAGCGCAAGATGGGTCAGGGGGCTCCTTGGAAACCCACACACCTGAGCCGAGTGATGGTTTCTGGAACAAGGAGAATGCAATCGGGGAGCAAGCTGCACCTTTAATGTCAAAACGACCTCCAAAAGGCGTTGTACCTTCAAATCCCTTCCCACAGTCGTCTGCGTTCATGCAGCCACCGCCTAAAGGGGTTCGAACCAAACTGGACTTTCAGCAGTATGTTTTTGTCAATCAGATGTGCTACCATGTTGCCCTTCCTTGGTATTCTAAATATTTCCCTTACCTTGCTTTAATTCATACTATTGTATTGATGGTCAGCAGCAACTTCTGGTTCAAATACCCAAAGACAAGTTCAAAAGTTGAACATTTTGTTTCCATACTTGGAAAATGCTTTGAGTCACCTTGGACTACGAAAGCCCTATCCGAGACTGCGTGCGAGGACTCGGAGGAGAATAAGCAGAGGCTGGCTGGTGCTTCCACCCTCCTGAAACATCTCTCCACCAGCAGCGAGGAGGGCAGTCCAAACCAGTCAGCCCCAGTAGGAAACAAATCAGGAGTTGCCTTTTCTGCCGAAAAGCTTGTGAGTGAGGTTCCTTCCATGACCATTCTGGACAAGAAAGACGGTGAGCAGGCCAAGGCCCTGTTTGAGAAGGTCCGAAAATTCCGTGCACATGTTGAAGACAGTGATTTGATATACAGACTGTATGCCATTCAGACGGTCATCAAAACTGTGAAATTTATTTTGATCCTGTGCTACACAATGACATTTGTGGCATCTATTGACTTTGACCATGTGTGCGAACCGGAAATAAAGCATTTGACGGGATATTCCAAGTTTCACTGCACCCATAACATGGCTTTTATGTTAAAGAAACTCCTTGTCTGCTACATTGCACTCATATGTGTTTATGGCATTATCTGCATTTACACACTGTTTTGGCTCTTTCGCCGACCTCTGAAAGAGTATTCCTTTGAGAAGGTCAGAGAGGAGAGCAGCTTCAGTGACATCCCTGATGTTAAGAACGACTTTGCATTCCTCCTCCACATGGTTGATCAGTATGACCTGTTGTACTCAAAGCGCTTTGGTGTTTTTCTGTCTGAGGTGAGTGAGAACAAACTTAGAGAGATTAGCCTTAACCATGAGTGGACCTTTGAGAAGTTACGGCAGCATGTGACCCGCAATCCTCAAGATAAATTGGAGCTTCATCTTTTCATGCTGTCCGGTGTCCCCGATGCTGTGTTTGATCTTACGGACTTAGAAATCTTGAAATTAGAATTAATTCCAGAGGCCAAGATAACAGCTAAGATCTCACAAATGATCAACCTTCAGGAGTTGCATTTTTACCACTGTCCGGCTAAAGTTGAGCAGACGGCTTTTATTTTCCTCTGTGATCACCTCCGGTGCCTTCATGTCAAGTTCACAGATGTTGCTGAGATTCCTAGCTGGGTGTACTTGTTGAAGAATTTACGGGAGCTGTATTTAGTTGGCAACCTGAACTCCGAAAACAACAAGCTGATTGGACTTGAGTCTTTGCGAGATCTCCGCCACCTGAAGATTTTGCATCTTAAAAGCAATCTGACAAAAATCCCAACAAACATTACGGACCTTTCTCCACACCTGGTTAGATTAGTCATTCACAATGATGGCACTAAGCTCTTAGTGCTGAACACTTTAAAGAAAATGATTAATCTTGCAGAGCTCGAGTTGCATAACTGTGAGCTGGAGCGCATACCCCATGCCATCTTCAGTCTAAACAACCTTCAGGAACTTGATCTAAAATCGAACAACATCCGCACTATTGAAGAGATCATCAGCTTCCAGCACCTCAAAAGACTAACTTGTCTCAAACTGTGGTACAACAAAATCATCAGTATTCCACTGTCAATTAGTCATGTGAAAAACCTGGAGTCTCTCTATCTGTCACACAACAAACTAGAGTCTCTGCCCTCCCCGTTGTTCACTCTCCTCAAGCTAAGATACCTCGATCTCAGTCATAATTCAGTAGCGGTAATCCCACCGGAGATTGGCTTCCTGCAAAACCTCCAACATTTTGCCATTACAGGCAACAAAGTCGAGGTAGTCCCCAAGCAGATGTTCAAGTGTGTCAAGTTAAGGACATTATGTCTCGGCCACAACTGCATCACCTCCATCCCAGAGAAAATCGGCCACCTCTCACAGCTCACGCACCTGGAATTGAAGGGAAACTGCCTGGATCGTCTACCGGTTCAGCTCGGTCACTGCAGCCTCCTCAACAGGAGCTGTCTGCTTGTAGAGGACCATCTCTTTGACTCCCTGCCTATTGAAGTCAAAGAGAGCATAAATCAGGAAGCTGGTGTTTCCTTTCCAAATGGGTGTAAATGTTTAATGGAAGGGCGGTAATTTAGTAAAATTTTATGCCTTTTTTCCTGTTGTTTCCAGCACACAAAAGAAATTGTAGTTTAACCTTGAGTGCACACTACAGATTAGCATAGCCCAAAGCCTATAAGTGTGGTGTTATGAAGATAATTTAGTGAAAGCCCTAACAGTATTATGGCCTGTCTCATGTTTGGATATAATCTTCTTCTATTTTTGTGTCTGGTTCATGTGAAAACATATTGAGAATTGAAACATGTCTTTCCTAATCTTTTGCATGCCAGCATATGCTTTGTGAATTTAGGGAACTTTATAACCACAACACAAATCCCATAATGTCACTCGGTTTTAATTTACATTTTTGGTAGATTAGCTAGTTTCCCTAAAGCATGTTTTTTGGCACTATTTGTCAAAATGTACCAGTGCACTAAATTTCAGTGAGTACCTCATGTTCTGGTCAGTAAAAAGAATTGACCTTGAGGTTTTCCTCTGCCCATGTACTGTATTCCACCTAAGCTTTGCTAACTAGCTACACTACAGTAGCTTTCTGGTTAACATACCTCAATCGTCTGACGTACATCCCTACAAACACAAAAATGACCTGTCTTCCCAATATGTCACAAAGATCTTAATTTTAACTCTAATATATATTTTTTTATTTTTCTTTAGTTCAATTTTTGGTTATTTTCTGAACAGATCTATCTGTTAAAAAGACGGTGGACTTAAAAGTATAAGTACACTTACTTACACTTTTAAGTCTAAGTGTATACTTACTTACACTTTGACACTTACTTTCAAGTAAGTGCTTTAAATGTTAAAGTGCTTACTTTCACTTTTAAGGACAACATTTTTTTTTCTCTTGGCAATTTTCTTTGCAATTACTTGTAACTGCCTGTTCTAAAAGTAATGCTAGATACAGATGGTTCAAGTGAATACTATTAACCAGCCTACTTTCATTGTTAGATATTGCCCACCGATCTTTCACTCTAACCTTTAATGAACATGTTTAACTACAACACCAAGGAGCACAAGCGAGCAGTACTTTCTCATTAAATATGTTTTCACTTTGTGTTTTGTGTTCTGTAGGATTCATTAATAACTTCAGTTTAACTATTTCAGTCTGTCATAATTTAGATTTTATTTTTATTTAATGTGTCCTGCTGCATTTTGCCTGGTTTTAGATCTTGCTACACAAATAAACAGATTCCTATTCTCTATAATTGTCGTTATTAAAATGCTCCTAATAATCAGTGTTTCTATTCAAATTGTGTTATTGTCATTCAAAACTTGTCTTTTTGTTGGAATTTATTAGCATAGTTTTAGTTACTCATTTCTTACTTAAACATTACTCTGTTAGCCAAGTATACAGAGTGGAAGTGATCAAATGTTTCTTCTTGTGTACTACACACTGTGTGGGATTTTGAGGAAATGCATGAATAATGAAAACTGCACAAAATCTGCTTTAAAAAAATACCTTAACATATTCGGCATTTCATTTTGTAGAAATGTATCTTCAGAATGAGTGTGTTTCTTGTACCTGCTGTGGAGCCTATGTTTTTTGCCTATATTTGATAGAGTGATGACAGTAATTCAGCATTTCTCTCAGCAATATGCGACTTGTTTGTGACACTGAAAATCTGCCGAACACTGGACATATGACAGCTCCTTTTTATTGCTCCATCTCACTGGGAAAGTTGATCAAAACGTTTCCTCCCAACCCTTAAAATCTCCAGTCACGACCCAGCTAAAAATAATCTAAATAAATAAGTGCTACAATGCATGCAACCACACAATGTTAGGAAAGGAGATTGAACAACAAAGGGAAACTTTAAGCAAATATTTTAGGCTATGTTGCCCTCTAGTGGACGGAAGATGCTTCTGCAAGTGTGACTTCACATTGATACAAACGTGCAGTTGCAGCAAATTGAATTTGTTTCTCAAGAGTAGATGAAATTAACAAATGTTACTAGGGTTATGTCCAAATTAGTCACTATAATCTACTTTGGTTTAGTTGTACCAGGTGTGCTTCCCGGCCCTGAATATTGATACAGCTGCATGTATATATATTTTTTAAAGTAAAGAAACAGGAGCTGCCTACACTGAGGTTTCTGTAGGCGTGTTTCTATTGCAAATGTGCACACATCTTTGTCAGTGTTTTGCTAATACTGAAAAAAAAAAAAAAAACATTTTTGCAATTGCGAAAATCACACATAAATAAGCTTGTTCATTTGATACTTCACTCAAAAATCCTGGCAGAAATGGATCTGAACAGTTACGTGAGATAAATTGATAATTTTAGACTGCGATTTTGCAGAAGAGTTATGGATTTAACATGTCTGAATGACACACGACTTTCTCTGAACTGGGCGATGCTGGGAGAGCTCTGGTGGAGCCAGATGCAGATTGTTAGAAAAAAATCAAACAAAAAAACCACATCATAGGTTGGTTCCCTTCTTCATTGTTTTCACCACTAGTAACATCTGGTTGTAGTAACTTTGGGCTGATATTGCTGTCAAACAGGGACACCACTCATTTTCAATGAAGCTTTTATATCTCAGTAAGTATTGGCAGGCTGACGCTCTCTAAAGAGCCAATGTTGTGTATTTCCCAGGGACATGGTGCCAGTTTAAACATAGAACCTATGTCAACTTCAGTTGTTATGAGAATGCTATAAATCCAAAATATCTTAAAAGAAATTTGACTTTGTAAGTTAACGCTCTGTCTCTTTAACACCTCCTACTCTTCCTGAAACTTCAGGAAGTCATCACAATATCCCTCTGTCAATGTTTTTACCTGCGTTGTACTGAGAAGTAGCTCGTATAATAAGCTCAGCAGATGGCCCTTTCACAAGGTTTGCTAATTACTGCTGGCTAGTCTGAAGGAGCTGAGTGGGGGAGAACTGCTCTGTGAGACAGAATGGGAAGCTTGGAGGCTTGGCTCAGAGGAGGAGCTGCGTCTCGAAGGTGGCGCTGGGTCCACCCAGTTGTTTTGCACATCTGAATGGTTACCATGGAGATTAAATGATTTCTCATACATGCATGAAGGAATCAAAGGGAATAACATTATAACATGATGTACAGCTGAAAACTGTTGATTTTACATCATACTGCCCCTTTAACAGCAAACATCCTGATATTCTCTGGTAATAAGACGCTTTCCCTTACTCTCCTGCGCATGGCGCGCGCTGCGAATTTCTGGATGTGCACGCGGCCTTCCACTCCCGCCGATGACCCCGAGGAAAGCGGCGGAACAGCGACAGCGCTTTGCAGAGCACTCGCGCGGCTGATGAGCTGTAATTATGCTCTTAATTATTTCTGCGGGGCGATATGCTTCGTCGACGAGAAACCCTCCCCCCTCTCTCTCTTTCCCCCCACGCGCGTCCTCCATCCTCCGTGCAGATGAAGTCGTCGGGTATTTTGAAAACATTCGGTGATGAAACTCTCCAGTGAAGTCCGCTAATTACTGCGCAGCCTCGTGTCAGCGCCCTTAGAAGGGAGCTTTGATGTCTCCTTAACCAGGCTGGTAATCAAGGCTGCGCATCGCGCGTGATTGGCTGTAATTGGGACAAGTTGTTTAGACTAAAAAAAAAAAAACCAGAAAAGAGAGTTGGTTTTGTGAGGGTTGGTTGGTTGCTGCTGGATGACTTTTTTGACGGCTGCTTCGAACAGCCACAGCTCCCAGACACCCCCCACACACACTCACACTCACACACGCACACACACACACACACACACACACACACACACACACACACACACACACACACACACACACACACACACACACACACACATCCTGTGCCCACAGGGTGAGGAAGCCTTGTCACTTATTAAGGAGGCTGTTGCCATGAAGTGACAGATGTCCTGATGTGATCTGTCTGCATCTTTGGCCTCCATCTGTCTTGTTAGTACACATAGTTAAGGATGGTGTGAGGAGACGGAGCTGTTCTTCTTTCATATATTCTAAATGCGTTGGAAGCCCAAGCCGGCTCTCCTGGCAAACTCTTTGACAACAGGCTCACAGCTCTTCTTCTTCTTCGTCTTCTTCTTATTCCACCTCCTTCATTTTCAAGGCTTCCCTTCCCTCCACTACTGTATGGCCCTCTAGTTCAGGGTTCGTTGCCACTGAAACGTCTCCAGAACTCAGTTTTTTTTTGTTTTGTTTTGGGGTTTTTTTGCTCGGTCTTTTGCTCCCTTCTTGGCAGAGGAAGCGGATTACACTGGTAAAACAAACTGGCAATTCAACCAGTAAAATCACTGAAATAATTCATTTGGCAAGAGTTTAGTCATTATTTCGGCAGAGCTTTAACAGATTAAATAAATAAATAAATAAACAGAACACTGTAATTTATTCAGTTTCATGTAATTATTTAAAGGGGCAGTGTTCTGTAGAATTGATGTTTTGGGTTTTACATCATGTTATAATGTTAATCCGTCATCGAAAACATGTCTGCAGTGTTGCCTTGATTCTTTTATACATGTTTGAGAAACCCTTTAATCTCCTGTGGCAACCATTCAGCTCCACAAAACGCCTGAGTGGAGCTGCAGTTCCAACACTTCCCTCCCTCCACTGAGCTCCTTCAGACTAGCCAACAGCAATTAGCAAACACCTGGTGGAATTGAGCATCTGCTGAGCTCTTCATAGGAGCTACTTGACAGCGAAACGCTGCTAAAAAAAACGTTGCTAAAGAGTAAATAGAGAAGCCATGTTATGATAATTTCCTAAGGTGGACTTTCAAAAAAAAGAATGAGTTTTTAAAGAGACAGAGGCCCAATTTCAAGGCATTAAATTACAAAGTCAAATTTCTTTTGCTTGCAGTTGTTTTATAAACAACTGAAGATAACTGTTACTTGACTGTGCTATAAAATGGAACCATATGCCTGGAGAATAGATAATGCTGCCCTTGTAAATCACAAATTCAACATTTATTTACATTTTAAAGCTACTCTAGATAGTTTTATTCAAATGAATATCATTACTCAACTAAATCAGGCTACACATATTCTACAGTAACTTCAGAGCAGGGATCTGCAACCTGTGCTGCAGGAGCAGCAGGCGGCCCTCTGGACCTTCTGCCATGGCTAAAAATGAGAATGTACCATGTATGTATTTATTTATAACAAAGACTAGTTTTGGCAGTTATTTCTTATTAGGTTGGAAAGTATCTGCTTTACTTTTTACATCATTTGCCACAAATGATGTGGATGACAAAAACAGAAGCATCTTCTTTTTTGCACCTGGTTTGTTTTTTAGTATTTCAAAGCCTAAAATTAGAAAGAAAATTTGAAATAATAGATGTTTATAAAAAGTTATTGGTTGTTTTTCGTCATAAAGCCATGTGACATTTGTGGCTCTAAAGGACTTTTATTCAGCACAAGCCCATTCACCGTCTCTTCTCTCTACTTCATTCTAAATTTTAGGAGGAAAAATAAAAAAAAGGAACTAATCGGTGATTTAAGGCACAAACGCTGCTGAAATCACACCAATCATTTGAAATCTTTTCCAATAAGCCGGAGAGTAAAACCTTGTCCCTGACAACCACAGGTGTTCCCAGGCAACAGTTGTTGTTTAGCATGCTGGCATAAGATGAAGCAGTAATGGAGGTAACTACAGATGCTGAAAGTTGCTAAATGACGTCATTGAATAATCTATGTCACGGCATTGGGCAACAAATATCCTAACAAACCCTAAAAATGTCCGATTTAATTGATTTCATTTTCATTTCAGTCAGGCAATCACAACTGGTTACACTTTGGTACCTATGAAGGTTAACAGTACGTCTGTCACATGAAGGAGGGATTCACCATCCAGACCTTTAACTATGTTTGTTGCTACTCACTGTTTGGAAAAAAAAGTCACAACAGGTGAGTGATTCAGAGAAAACGAAAACACTAAGTTGGAGACGCTGCATGCTGGCAAGGGTTCCACACTATTCTGGTTTGGAAACCAGATCAAAAGTATTTGAATTCTTGCTCCAAAACAGAAAACGACTCATTTCTTTGCTCTTACTAAGTTAATATGTTGATTCATAAAAACATCTCAGCCTTCCTGTTCATAAAGACGACTGACTGAACAAAGATTTCAATCCTGATTTAAATGTTTAGTTAGGATTTGACAACAAACGCACGGCTCGTATCTGGATCGAACCGCTAAATTACATTTCCAAACTAATGTGCTTGATTAAAATGGTTAATATTTGAAACCCTGCAAAAATTCATTTTTATAGTGCAGTGGCTCGGGTCCTAGGTTGTGCATCTTGTCCTCACCTTCCCCTCCTCCCCCCCTACTCTCCTCCTCATCCATCCTAGGAGATTCAAATCCTTTTAGCTTCTTCCTCAGGTAAAATTGCCAAGGACCTTGTGAGCCCTGGGTTCCCCTGGAGGTAAAATCTATAATGGAGTTTTGATATGAGCAGGAACAGCCTTGAAAATGGACTTCTTTAACTAGCTGGCTGCCTCGCAGAAGGTCAGCAGTACTCCAGGTGGACACAACATGCCACGACTGTGTTAGAAAAAGGCAGAACAAAGGAACAGTTTTACTCCAAAGACAGTGACCTGCAGACACTGTTGTAAACAAACAAACAAAAAAACAAAAAAAAAAAACAAAAAAAAATCAAACTGCTGCGCTGCTTTTCTCCACCGCTTTCTGAGGGAATTATTTCGACATCACTTCCAGTTTCACCACCAGGACGGAAGCCCGTGTGCGTCTCAGTGGGACGGACGGCCTCTCGTTTGGGTTCATCTCCTTGTAGAAATGTTGAAAACGGTCAACAAAATGTTTCTGAAAAAAAAAAAAAGAAGAAAGAAAAACACTTGGCAAAAAATATAAATAGATTATCACTTTACATTTGGTAAATATTCTTTCCTCCTCTTTTTAATACTTTTACCAACAGACAGAGGGCACCAAAAGCTCAGTTTTGAACCGAGGTCTGTTGAGACATCCTTGACAGATGATCTGAAGCTCTGTGTGTATTTAACAGTGGCTGTATATTGAAATGTTATGATAGCCTTTAACTTTAGCTACAGGGTAGGATTACACGCACACACACACACACAGAGAGAGAGAGAGAGAGAGAGAGAGAGATGTGGTTATTAAACATTTAAATGTTTTAGCTTGCAAGACATTGTGTATTAATAATGAGATAGCATCAATCCATCCACAGCTGCCCAGCCCTGCTCAGGAGAGCAGAGTGAGCATCACAGCGAGCGCAGCGTGCAACACGGAAACGAATGGAGGGAAAAACGGCAATGCACCAGAGAACATGCAAAACACACACACACACACACACGCGCACGGACGCACACACACACACACGGACGCACACACACAAATGCACAAAAGGAGATGGAGGCCACTAATAATCCTGAAGTGGCAAAACAAACTAAACACAACAAAAGCAGGAATTAAATATGTAATGTAGTTGTTTTTTTTTTTCTTCTTCTTAAATACCTTGATTTTTCCTGTTCGTTCACTTCTGGAGTCTCATAAAACCTGACCATCTGATGTGGTCACTCAGCCTCTTCAGCCCTTTCTAAATAAATAAATCCACAACTTACATAATCGTTGAGATTATGTGTATTTGAGATCCTTGTCTCGTTTGGAAAATTTTATTTAATATCTTTTATAGAATAAAATTTGTTTTGACAAAAAAACAGACCTGAGGATTTTGCTAACTTACCTGGTTTTACTGCGTTGTGGTCATATATGAAGAGCGGAGCATAGTGAGTGACAGGGCTTTTAAAAGTGATATGCGCTAAAGGACAAATAAAATAAAAATTCCCCAAAAGCATATGTTCATTAAAAATACACTAAATCTGAAGTAAGAAATGAGACAACCCCCTAAAAACACAATGCATGATTCAAGGAGAACATGGGAAAGGGCACAAAAAGTTCCCACTGGAACTGAAGACCAGCAGAGTCTGAGTTGACATTACACTGAATGAAAAACCTGCATGACATCAAAAAAGGGGAATAAAGAAATATTTTTATGACACTATATGCCTCTTTGAGCGCAAAAAAAAAACCTCATGCAAACAAACCACCTTTACCGCTGGAAACATATGTTTGATAAAGTTACCGCCGTCTTATGTCAAGAAACGAGCGGCGGCTAATAGCAGAAACACTGAGATTTAGGAAAAACAAACCTTCGGATGAAACCTTCCTGGATCCATGATGCAATGGCTCTGTGATACGAGGATAACTGAACAGTAATAATAATTAGATCAGGGATTGAGGTATGAAACATCCCATCTGAACAGCGTGATGTAACGATGGAAACAGCAGGCAATCAACCGTTAGGTGTAGATCCTCTGCTGCAGTGAAACACGGCTGCTGATATATGTACATCTTTTTTTTTTCTATGAATGCCATGATGAAGCAAGAATTAGAGATGATTTGAATGAAATAGCTAGGGTTGGCGCTAAGACTAGCGCTGATGCTAAGGTTGGTTTTGCAGGTTTTGTTCATTGAGATTCTCTTTAGCATCAGCAGCATGCTGACCCTGGGGTCAGCTCGCATTAAAAAAGTCAGATTACATTTACAAAAAAAAACAAAAAAAACATTACAGATGAAGTTTTAAAATATCACATTGTATGTTTTCCTTCGCTTAAAAAACAATAGACTTTAGTTTAAGGTATTTTAGATTTCCTTACACAAAAAAATGGATTTAGTCTACTTTGTCTTGCACTATAATACTCTGATACATTAAGCACATATATGTACATACATGTGCAATAATATCTCTACTTTCATAAATCCACAAGCCCCAACATAGTAGCAGTAGGAATTACCACGAGGGCAGTTTCAGGCTTTCAGCCTCATTTCTTTGGATGTGTTTAAAGACCCCGGGATTAAGTGAGGCTAAATAATTTTGTCAATAATTTTCAAAGATGAAGTTCAAAAAGGATATTTTTAAAGAAACACAAGCTGATAGACTCTCCAATCTGTTACTCTAATAAAAAAAGGAAAAAGAAAAAAGAAATTTAAAGAATTAATAAGCGTGGGAAGTCAGAAGCGTTCTGTTCTGTAGTGAAGTATTTGCTAAACATGACTTTAAACTGGCGGTAATCAATGCTGAGATGTTCTTTGAGTTTCGGTTCATTTAACAAAACATGTTTATGACATGAGGAATCCGGTGGTTCATGATGGTGATAATAACATCAATATAAGCATATAGGAGTGGAAGCAAAAGTATAATTAATGCATGCCTACACTTCAAGAAGAGGGACAGAGTTTGAAAATTGCATTTTTTTTTTTTTTGCACAAAAATGCCTCATTACCACTTTATTGATGTACCCTCCGCTGACTTTCAATTATTCATCAGCCACTCAAAAAACTGTTTGCTCTGCCTCAACTGATGCTCCGTATCAAAACAGAAATCACATCCCTGCTGCAGCCGTAATCTTAGTTAATCAGCATCATTTAATGCACTTAGCCGCGCTGTTTCAAATTCAAATGAAACACTCGTGCAGAAAAGCAACCGGCGTCTGCCCCAGTTCTCATCGACGGGAGGGTTTGTCAAAAATGATGCAATTGGTCATTACGTCACGTCAGACGCCTCGGAGACATAATTCCGCCTGACAGTCGGATTCGCGCTCTGACAGCCTCAAACTTGTTGAGTTTTCTCTAAATACTTGCCACTGCAATGAGTTAAACATCCCCCGGAGGCAGCGCAGAGTTTTCCTTTTGAACAAACACCCGAGGGACGCCAAGCTGGGACTGCATGAGGAACTGGAGGTCTTACGGAGCGGGCTGTTTGGGTTTATCTGATGGTACAATGGGTAATTTCTTCTGCCACTGTAAAAGGGAAGGAGGGAGGAGCGAGGAGGGGAAAGAGAGATGAAAAGTGAGAGGAGAGTATGTTTAAGAGAGAATCTTTATCTGGGCTTAATTTCCCATGCTCAAGCAGAGTGGAGGATTTTTTTGCTGTACAGATCTCTTTTGTCAGATCCTACCTACCCATGGAAGACCCAGGGGCACCCTAAGAACATACGCATCACCTAGATTTGCCTCGCAGCCTAATCCTCTCCAGCGATCGCACCCTCTCCCCGCCGGCTTCTTTGTGTAGAGGAGATGAGCGAGCGTTTTGGAAATCAAATCTCAGTTTGTCGCAGCAAAAACTGGAGCAGACTTCCAAATTTGAATGGTGGGGAAGAGAGTCATCTCTGCATAACAGTTTGGAGCGCGCGCGCACACATCCTGAGATAAAAAAAAAAACCCGAGAGCTGAGAGCTTCCCAAGCAGAAGCTGTGGAGCCCTGCTCAGCCTCCCCCACTCGAGGTCTCTCCACACTGAAACTATCCACTAGGCTCAATTTGGATAAGGAACAAAACTAGTGGAATTAGCGTCCTCCCCCCACACTTCTTGACGACGTCCCAGTCGGGCCCTTGACGCCCTGAGAGGCCGAGCGCGGCTGGTCTCTGAAGGCCGAACCACTTTGCAAGGGAGAACTCGGGCAGGTACGATAGTCATCATTGTCAAAAAGGAAGTGCACAACACTTCTGGGACAATGGAAGGTGCGAGTGAAAACACGAGGTGAGTGGAACAGGCTGAGGTGGAGATAGAGATGGAAAGGGTGGAGTGGGGTGTTGGGGTGGAGGGCTGGTTGCTCAGAGTCCCAAAGCTCCCTGGCAGTGATGACCGGAGTGTCCATCAGCGAGGTCTCCCGGGTGCCCACTGAAACAGCAGCGCTGGCAGAACTAAAAAACACCCACCCTGGGAAAGTGCTTTTTCTCCCGCCAGACGCCTGGTGATGGATTGGGCCGGCCGCGCCGCACAATGCATTTGTGAGGGGAAATACAACGGGGAGGTGGAGGGTGGTGGTGGGGGCGGTGGGGTGCGGTGGAGAGGAGAGTTGTTGGGGCTCGGACAAGGTCTGTCAGAAAAACACTTCCACTTTACTCCTAGAATGCACTGAAATATTTAAGAGTTCGATATTTATTTCATTATTCCACACGTTGGATGTGTGAATGGACGCACACACAAATGGAAGCAGGCAACAAAAGCTTTAAAGTCACGCACGGTTAGCGCGTTCACAACGAGGCGAAGGCAAAAATACAATCTGGGATGCAGACCGTAGGCCACGCTCGGGTTTTTATTCCCGAAAAGTCGGAAATTGGACCCGATTAAACAAAAGGCGGGCGGTGAAGGCGCCTCGGAAAGCTGGGGGTGGATCTCCGCAGTGGCCACGTCGAGGTTTTCCTCCTGAATGATGGTTGTGCTGAGAGGTATGCGCCGCAACCGCACCTGCCAACCTCAGGAGTCAACAGTATTGATTAAAATGCCGCATCCTCTCAAATCCATCCCCATTTCCTTTGAAGGCAGAAATCATCCTTGATGCCTGCCAACGGCTTACTTACTTAGGGATTTCTTTCTTTCCATCTAGGTTGAATTAATTAATACATGCTTTTTTTCTTTTTTTTTCTTCTTAAATTAGCCCTCTGAGGAGCTATAACTCAAATTCCTGTATTTATGGAAGTAATGGGTGGGGAAAAAAAAAAAAAAAAAGAAGCTAAACTGAAATAATTATGCAGCCCAACACTTTGCTTTGAGAATAAACCGCAAGAAACCTGATGAAATATGAATGTGGATTGGGTGTAAAGATGGTTAAATATTTACAATCTTATGTTAGTCCACAACCCGAGTAAAGATGCTAGTCAACTGCAATAATTGCTTTACTACAAAACTTTGCGTTTGATTTGGGGATTTGCGGGGTGTCGTACAAGTTCAGAGCGCTTTCCTTTATGGAAAAAAAAAGTAACAAAAAAAACAAAAAAAAAACAAAAAAAAAAAAACTACATCCATTAAAAATATATATTTTTGAAACTGCGAGCACAGCGTTCTGTTTTACAGCTTAATGTAATCAGGCAGGTTAGTTGCATCCTAAGCAAGAGGCGATACTGCTTGTAGAGAGAGGACACAGAGCAGGGAGCTGGAGCCCCCCTCGGCCCCCCAGAGGGACCGATCCCATATCAGGAGACTGGATTTCTCTACGCTAAAGAGGCTATTCAAACCCACCAATGCCTGAATTATTAAAGACACTGTATGTTTTTCAAAGCCTTGATTTAGCTTTTTAAGGGTTGGTATACGTGCTGCTGCTGCTTGCGGTGTGGTTTGGGGCTGCGGGGTTGAGAAGGGTGGGGTGGGGTGTGGGGGGCCATGAGGAAGCTGGCGGTGGGAGTCGCAGGCTATCCGGATTGTTTCGGGTCTCTCCGCCGCCCCCCGCCCACCGCCGGGCCTCGTCCGCTAAAATGGCCTTTTACTTTCTAAGCATGCTTTTACTGCCTTTGAAGAGTTATTTTCGCTGATGAAAAAGATATGCCGCCTCAGTTTAGAGCGAAGCTCGGCTATTCACAAGGTTGTTTAATACTTTCCCCTCAGTTTGGCTTATAAATTTATCATCAGTCGAGTAGCAGTGGTCTCATGCAGCAGTACAGGCTCCCAGCTAAGTGGCCGAGGCGGAGCGAGTCGGGGAGGAGAAGGTGAGGCGAAAAACAAAGAGTGAGACAGGATGCGAAATAATTCACCAGCGGTCGATCCGGCGCTGGGAATGGCAGAGTGTGTACTCCGAGGTTTTAAGACGGTAAAACGTCCTAAATTGGCGTTATCGATGCCTCCCCTGGTTCTTAGATACAGTACAGAGGCCTCACTTGTTAACAACTTGTATGTTAATGACTTGAATTAGAAGTGATCGATCTGCTTTGCATGCAGGAGTTTCTCATCGCTTTGAAGTGAAGGCATTGATTGGTGAGAATAGAAGTGAATGAAAGAAATCGGCGGTGCTGTGGACTCAGTGGGGCTGACTGCTGCGGAGCGGCCATTCTCCTTTCTGGTACCACATCACAAAAACAAAACTGTTGCTGCCGCAACACATGTGTATTTGTGCTGTAAATTCACAGCAAAAGAAAAAAGATACATGTCGGCAACGGCAAACATCAGTTCAGCGCCTAAACAAATCTTCAAACCCTTTAACCTCTTATTGGTACCACAGGTTGAACCCAGTAGAGTTAAATCCATTGAGGCCTGGAATGGTACATATTTCACCCTGGACTGGAATAATAAATACTGCACAATAAATATGAAACTCTCCACGAACTCTCTAAATTTCATTTCATTTTTTTAGCATGTTACATCCAGCAGCGTAGAACTCTGCATTGCTTTCTGATTGCCAGGGAGAAACCCAACAGACTGACTTTCCCCAAGTGGCTTTTGCTATAATTCTCTACTTGGTCGCTGAGCCGATTGCTGTATGTAACAAGTTCCTTAGAAATTGACATAGAAATGTAAAAGGAAGGGAGACAGGTGAGAAAAATAGATGGATGCAAGAAGAAGAAAACATAGAAGTCTGCTTCTGCACTTGCAAAGAGAGAAGAATGAGAGAGAAGTGAGAAACCACAAACATAACAGTCACTGAAAAGCACATGATGCTCATTAACTCAAGATGTATTTAGAGGCAAACACGGTGCAATAATATCTGTAAACAACTTAATCCAATTATCTGTGTGTGAGCACACTGGTGTATATGAAGTTTCTCAACAGCGGCTGTGAGGAACCACAGTGCAGAATCAGAAACACAAGTGCAAAATAACACTTATGTCCGCAGATATTTTATCAGTCAAATCAAATAAGACGTAGTAATATATATTTTTAGGCTATAATATAGGCTAAAACAGAGAATATCCAATGTGTGACTGAAAGTTAATACTGTGCATCACCACTCTGCTGATATAGGGTGTGTTCTTCAACTGGGCCACAGATGGGGCTCACAGTCTGCAAGAAGCTGGAAAGAGTTAAATAAAGACAAAACTTTACACATTTGCGTCGATTAAAGAAACACAAGTCAGCTGCTTCCTCCATAGACTTTCATCAGGAACATGGTGAAGAAATTCTGGGAAAGAAAATGTTCCAAGTCTGGGTTTGTTATTTTCTAACCTGAACAAAATCCTGAAACACGTCAGAGGCTGCAAAAGAGTTAAGACTGCTTCACGGGCTTGGATAAAATGATCATACTTTCAATTTAACCAAAGTTAAATTGCAGGTTGCACCATATCCACTAACTCAATTGATTTAACTCTACAGGGTTGGGTTATGGGGTCAAACTGAAGGCCTGGGGGCCAAATATGGCCCACCATCGCTATTTGTGGCCCTAGAGGGCCACATTAATATAACCTTCAAGGTAACAGTGGTGTGCTTAAATATTATATTATCAATCAAATCAAAGCAGTTTTTATTCATGTACTGCCAAATGACATCAGTGCGAAAGATGTTCAATATAATTTAATTATAGGAAGTACCTACTGAATGCAGAGACAGCTATTTATTAATATTTTACAGTTTTTATCAATACCTTCTGCCACGATCAGACCTTTGAGGGCAAAATGAAAATGAATTTGACACGTTTCATCCAGGAGGACGAATGAGTTTGGGGCTGCACTTTAATATAGGACAGCAAAATGCTTTTTTCAGCTATTAATGCTGGAAATCAGAATTGATTTCAATATGCTGGCACAAGCCTTCTAGATGACCCCATCCTGCAGAGGCACCCATCCAACACCATCCCCTGTTTCTTTGGCTCCGTGTTTTATGAAAATAATAACGGTAGGATATGATATTCCAGATGGAATATAGCTGGTATGCTGCCCACCAACCAGTTGTCTCCTCTGAATTTGTTACTTCAGGATCCAACCTGAATATCAAATCTGGACAAAAAAAAAAGAAAAAAAAATCTCAAGATGTACCCGGTTCTGATTTATTCCACCAGTCTGCACCTCGAGCCTAGACAACTACATGCAAATCAATTGCATCTGTTACTCATTCATGGTATACACTATATAGCAGCTTGCTAGCTGGATGCTTTATTGATTTGCTTCCTACAAGGTTATTGTGGATAAATAAATGATTGGGGCTCAAATTAAAGGCGCAGCGCCTCTTTCTGATGCCATCGTGCTTCTGGGATTTAAACGACTGGAAGGAAATCTTTGTGCCTCCACATTAAAAACAGAAAAAAACAGAAGAAGAAAAAAAAAAGAGGATGGTTGCGGATGAATTGCAGTGATATAACGCACTGCTACGCCATTTGTCTCAACGATCACGATTACATCATTTCCTCTCTGGAGGTGGGAGGGTACAAAAGCAAGTGGGACCGGTGATTTCACCCCCTTATCCTTCTCCTCCTCCGTCGGCCCCGGCGCTGGGCCCGGCCTCTCTTTATTGATAGAGGAACGCCTGACAAAGCAGGCTAATTAAAGCAATGGTGTCGGCCGGCTCCCATTGATAAAGATTGGAGCTGAAGCACCTCTCTGTGGTGTGTCAGCGCCACAGAGCTCCCGTCCCCTGGATCCCCTCCTTCGCCTTTCATCTCCCCCACTCAGCCATGAAAAATTCATCCAAGACCTCCAGAAATATTTATTGTAAAATCTTAGGGAGAAGTGGTAGCACTGAAAAATTCATGGCCTTATTCGCCTCCAACAGCTGTGGACCCCTTAATTAATTTGATTGCTCACATTACACAATAAATTCATTTATACAATATTTATTTGTTCTTCAGCTCAGGCTTGGTCTAACCAGAAACACACACGCACACGCACACACACACACACACACACACACACACACACACACACACACACCCCCCGCACACACACCCACGCACACACGCACACACACACACACACACACGCCCCCCCCCCCCCCACACACACACGCACACGCACACACACACACACACACACAAGCCTCTGCAGTTTTCACTGTGTGTTTCAAACGCTCCACTCTGGACATAATTTTTATTTTTATTCATTTATACATTTTTTTTTTCCTCTCAGGATTTGCTGGTCAGTTAAAATGCAGACTGGTAATAACAATAACCTGCTTTCTTATTGTGACTCTCCAGAGATTTAAAGTTTAAAAAGAGGCATCAGACGAAACAAAGATCACCTTTTCTAACAGGGTGGGCTGCATAATTTACTCTCCTGCTAAATTAATCTGCAAGATTTTAGATATGTGTCAATATGTCGTCCATTTGTATGTAATTTATGCAAATTTTGCTGAAGTGTCTCAGCAATTAGCCAATAACATCATTTGATCTTGAATTCAAGTTTATTTTTTTAAAAATAGGATAATGTGTATCAATGAAGATTCACAAAATTATTAATTTAAATTATTAGTTCAAACTTACTTTTATAAAAAAGACTTTTAATTTTGAATTACTTTTCATTTTTGTATTTTATTTCAGTTTTTCTTCCATTGTTATGTATTTGAATTGATTTGGTATACCTTTGAGTTTCTTGTGTCTTTTATTATATTGTTTTCATTTATTTTTTTCAAGTAAAGCACTTTGTAACATTTGTTTTACAATGATACACATATAAAGTATTAATTTTATTATAATTATTGTAAATACTTTACATTAATAAAGTATTAATAATCTAATCTTTACATTAGATTGCAGGCATCTAATTTCCATCTCTAGTGGCAGGTTGATGTTAAATCACAACAATAGAGATTAAAATAAACAAAAATGATATAAAAAGTGAAAGGTCTCTTATGTCACTCAGAATTGTATTCCAAGCTGTTTTCCTAAATGGAAATAGACAGTCATCCCTAGAACCTGCTCTATCTCATGATACACCATGCAGAAGCTCTGTATGCACTGATGAATAGTCTCTCACTTTAGCTGGCAAAATGCTGAAAGTGTTTATCTGTTGGAATATCTTAACCACTATGTGATTATATCTAGTAAAACCTTGACCTCTTGGTGACACTCAGATGGAGCTTCAGCTCTGAACTCACAGCCCAGGATAATCAGGTGATCATTAAGTTACCGTGGCTGGAGTTAGTAAATGTTTTAGTAGTCTCAACTACAATGTCCCTGCAATAAATTTGTCTGGGGTTCATTTTAATGTGTAATCTTACCATAATAACCAGCTTATGTCAAGTTAATGATGCGTAGTTATCTAAAAGGTTACCAGGTTTATTAATTGAGGTATCAATTTCGGTCCAACTCCTCTCCTTGTCATGTCGGTTATGATATGCTTTACACAAAACGTCGAGCAAAGACATGTTCTAACTTTCCGACTGGGGAGTAAATGTTAATGTTGAAGAAATCTCTGAACAGCAACGCACTTAAAAACACGAGCGTCAGGCTTACGGCTTCATGGATGCTGCATGTTCCACATAATGTTGACATCAAATATGTTTCCCTCTTATGGTTTTTTTGCTATTTACAGTTCTTTACCTTTGTAATTCCTCTGCCTGCTCTTCATGTAGTATTTTGTCTTTCAGTCTTGGATATTGGTATGCACCGATGCGGGGGGAAGACATACCTGCAGATTAGATTTGTCTTTTTTTTTTTTTTGTTCTATGAATTTCACATGCACAGCAACCAATCTGTAGGAAACCCTGACAGCCAGAAACAGCGAGTACCAGCTGCATGTGACAGGAGCCTCAGCCTGCTTCATAATCACAGTGTGAGAACCCATGCTGCGCGAAACAGACAACAACAGTTTTTATAATGATGGAATATTCACCGTGTGCACAACCTGGTAATGACACACTGCCTTCCAGAGGCTGAATTTACAGTTACACAACTGCAGTAGATTAGAGATAATAGTGCCTCCCCGACATTTCATTACCTTCGGGGGTAGCGGGGAGTTGGGGGAAAGAATTCAGTTTTGCTGCCCACTGAGACTTGGTACTGGTCCAGTCTTGTACCAGGTGTAAGCCTTAGGGTGTGCTGGATCGGGGTTAATGGCTTTAGCGTGGTGTCATGTTCGGCTCTGCTGACGGCCACCCTCTCACCCCGCAAAGAGGGCAAAGAGGTCAACCGGGAAATTAGTCTCAGCCCTCCTCTTCATTAGCCTTGCTAATTACAGGGCGTATCTGCAGGGAAGGCAGCCCCTACCTGGGAAGAGGCTCATGTTCTTTCTGCCGCTTCTCTCTGCTGCCTGCCACCACGGGCCCTGCCTTATGCCAAGCTCTAATGTGCTTTGATAAAAGAGGTACCTATTCCCGACTCAGCAGCTTCTCCAGGCGCTTTAGACGTTCAGCATGTCAAGTCAACACATATCGAAACCCGAGGATCAGTCTGCAGTCTCCGACATGAAGACCTAGAATCTTGCACGCTGACAAGCTCTATTTTGTCCTGTGAGAGGGCTCTGTTCCAGGTCCTTTGCGCCGCTATTGATGGAGGGGGTGGCCTGTGACTTTGCCTTTGGCCCCCATCGGCTGTTGTTGTTCTCCGTAAGATGGCTCTTCCAGGGCTGGCAGTGCTCTGCTGAGCCGGGCTGCCTGCTGGGCGAGGTGTCAGAGTGATGATTGCTTTCTGACCTTGGCCGGCTCTCCATAGCATCCATAATGAAACTTGCACTTTCTCTACAGCTGCCTCTAAATGGTAAAAGGTGCCTCACTGGATGTCTTTGCCTTTGATTTTACAAGGTTGCTGGCATTTAATCCTTTACTCGTTTCTTCTCATTGTGACCATTGACCTTTGGCTTTGCCTCCGACTTGCCCCGGCGCTGTAGTCGGGGCGTCGGTTTTCATTCATCTCTGCACTGTCGGTAGCTCTTTGATTAAGCTAGGAGAACAAGTGCAGGGAACCTTTAAGATCACCAAATCCTTTATAACCGGCTGTAAGCCCATGACCCAAACAGAGAAAACTAACCATGCCATTTCAAAAGATTTGCTCTCTGTACAAACTAATAAAAATGTCATTCGATGTAGATGAAAAGAAAACGTAAAAAAAACCTTTAGCCATATTGTCACCTTTCTAAAAAAATGACCCAAGTCATTTTTTGTCAAAAGTGATTTTATTTATTTTTTTTGTGCCAAAAACATCTTTTAGAGAGAAAGAGGTGATGAGTTTGTTTCTTTGTTTTTTTTTCTTCTCCAAAATCAGTTAAGACAAAAAATGACTTGGGCTATTATTTTAGTAAGGTGATGATAATATATATTTTTAAAGACATAATGAAAATATTATAGAAAATTACATTTAAACTATGCAAAGGAGGGTTAGGGTTAGGGTTTCTTTGCTCCTAAACCTAACAAGCGGGAGTCAAAACCTGATTATTATTATTAACAATTATTAGTAACAATGTAGAAGGTGCTAAGGATTTGCTCTTTCAACATACCAGTTTGGTATGCGTCTTGGTTGTAACGTCACGGTTCGGTATGTTTTCATTCAGAACCAATTTGGTCAAAACACAAACAAAAATAAATTGTGTTTTGGCTCTAACCCTCCAGTGTTCTTAGGAGACAGGGTTCATTTCTCCCTACAAGCTTTTTATCCTGTGTGAGGTCCGGAGGGTTAAAACTTTTTTCCTTTTTTGTGGTTTTGGGAACTGACGGTCTGATGGGACGCTCTGTGATGTCTTCTCTCACCCTTCAAAGTGATGCACTGAGAAAATTAAATGTTTGGTATTATTAGCTCCGGTATTGTGCTGAAAAGTTTCTTATAAGTTAGTTTTGTCCTTCTTCAAGTATACTAATTTATTTGCGCTAGAAACTTGGCCAAAAATATTTGGTGAGACTTTGCGTTTTTGTAAAGTGCAAACTTTAGCAATTACTGTCCCGACATTAGCAGAGCAATTCAAAACATGCATTATGAAACCGTCTTTTGAATCTTTTACCGGCACAGTTTTTCTAAATGAGCATGTTTTTGGTGATAAAAAGTGATCTGAGCAGACAGCCACTCGCCGACTGCGAACGTAAATGATCAGCATGCTGCAGAAGACGCTGGAAGTATGAAAGAAAATGGGTTAATAGCAAGAGAGACGGGAGAAGAAGGGAGCTTTTAGGCTGCACTCCTGTCTGAGAAGTTCCACTGATCAACTCAGCATCTCTTGTTCGCCGCTAACCGCTATCCCTCATCCCAAACTGTCAAAAAGCCATCAAGATCAAATCCCACGTCTGCGCGGCCCAGGGAGAGTTTTCTCTGTGATACTGTTCAACCCCAACAGACAGGGGAGCCACAGAAAGAGCCCAGCCCAAATCCAGAACTGCTGCCACGTCTACGGCAACCATTACTGCCTGCTTTTTGTATGTGTGTGTGACATGATATTTTTTCGATATGTCACCCTCTGATCCAGTGAAGGTTTCTGCTGGTCTCGCCTCAAGGGGTCATGAGGGTTGGGAGGGGTGCAGGCGGCTGCGCTTGCGGGAAAATAAATAAATAAATGAGAATTTTGCATTCAATTGCTCCCTGTTTGGTGCTCGTTTCCCAGCCACATCTGAGGAGGGGAGCACACAAACAGATATCCAGAGGAGCTTTCCCTCCTTTTTCATCCCTGTTGTCGAGTTAATCTACGGCAGGTTCTTCCAGGACGCGGTGTGCCGTGTGAGTTATTGATTAGATGGCGGCAGGCTCGCGCAGCCGTCATCCTGAACCTCCACGGAACAATGAGGGAAGGGTTGGGCGGTGGGGGGGACCCCCAACCCCACCCCCACCGCCAACCAAGGCCCCCTCCAGAGGAATGGTACCTACAACTCCGAACACGGCACTTTACACTTGTAGTCGCTGTCGGGAACATACAGCCGAATTCAATTTACGCTGCTTTTAGACAAACGTAAACACGACGGCGCTCAAAGTCACAGCTGCAAATCTCAGTAGTCTTGAATGCGAGCGGCGAAGTGAGACTCGACTTAAATTTATGGACGTGAAAATAAGCAAAGAATATGGAGATTTATATATCCTAAATAGAGATAAAAATAATCAAAAGCTATGCAAGCATCTTCATGCGGACGGTTTTTACAGTACAAACAGCGGCGTGACCGGCATACTGAAGCATGCTGGTGTTGGTTTTAGCAGCACTTCAGATTGAGTCAGTGTTAATTAATTGCAGGAGAACGTCTGATTGGTGAGTCTCTGAGGAAAGGGCTTTGAGAGTGAAAAGGAGGACGAGGGTCAGAAGGTCAGAGAGCCTCCCTGACTCGTGTAATCCCTTCGACTGTGACATACTTCCTCCTGTGATTAACTGTCTGATTATCAGCTGCAATAAAACAGGTCAGAAAAACACATCTCTGTCAGTTTGATGAAGTCTTTTTTTTTATTTATACAGTTCTGTCTCAACGTCCCTGGAGTCTAACGTCACGATCAGGAAAAACAAACACATCCTCGGCTGGTTTAATACATATTGTCCTTCCCTTTTTCTTTTCTTTCTTTCTTTTTTTTTTTTTGTATATTTAAGTACAAAGCATGGAGTCAGAATCATATTCAGGTGCGGTGTAGTGCAGCTGGATGTAGCGCACCGCACTTCTCTCCCTGCCCCGTGGTTGTTTGCTGACAGTCGACTCAATCAGTTATATACAGTGTCATCAGAAGAAAATCAAACGGAGCGCTTGTTGCTTTTGATGTGAACAGATTAAACCGTCAAAGATCTTAATTGTTCCTAAAACGCTTTCAGATCCTCAGTATTCCCTTTGCTGACGCTGTCTTCCATCTGTCTCCCAAATGCTGAAGCATCCTCACCATGCAGCGCCAGTGGGAACAATGTAAAGCCTGCTAATTGTTCACAATTAATTCCTCATAAAAACATATAAAACCGCTAAATACCATCCACTTCTAGCCATTGATACAGACATCACTGCTGTTATTGTCAAATGTGAGACATAATCCAGAACTAGATAAAACAAGAAACTGATGGTAGACAGAAACATAAAAAAAAACAAAAAATCGTCCTTCAACCCATTAGGAGATAAAAGAAAACCTCTAGTGAAATAGTGATTTGAGCTGCATTTCCATTAGGTGCACACTTTGACATGTGCACCATTACAAATCTGTGTTGCACAGATATGTAATGGAAATGCAGCTGCTGTGACGGATTCCAGAGTTAATCCAGGATCTTGTTGTGTCACAGGTCACAGTGGAGGTTTGCTGCCTGCACTGGAGCTGCTGAAACTGCCTGGTAGTGTTGGCAAAACTCACAAGAATCACAATCCAATGAACTTCATCTGAGTCCATTAAACTGTTGATGTATTTGGAAATGACAGCAATGCACACGAAGCTAAGTGGCACCAGACAGACAGAGCCGCCAGATTTTTTTTGAGCTGCAAAATGGAACAGAAAATGATTCCTCATTTGAGACTGAAAGATTAAAGTCTTTAGTTTAAGATATTCTGAACAGCATCTATGTGACATGACTGGAACTAATACATAACATGAAGGTTTTATCAAGATGTAGCATAAAGTTGTGTTGTTGTGACATGGACTAGGCCATTACGTCTGATTGGCTGCTTCAAGCTTCTTCCAAGTTTGTATTGACTCTGAGGTCGATATCTTGAATTTGCAATTATGAAATTACATTTTTCCAACATATTTACCACAAACTAGATGAGCAACTCAAACTGCTATATGTCTCTAGTTTGGTCTGGAATGTCTCTTAAAGGGCCAGTATTATGTGTTTTCGTCTCCATATTATAATTTCATAGTACAATTAGGTAACTAAGTCACCTTCAGTTGTTATAAAAATGTTGCACATGTCAAACATGATTTAAAAGAAATTTGAATTTGCAACTGGTTTAAAATTGGGACTTTGTCAAGAAGTTCCTGCTCTTTCCAAAGCTTCAGCACATTATTATGTCAACATTTAAGGATTTACAAATCTTAGTTTTTGATTCGTTTTTTGAACATTTGATGAATAGAGTTCAGTCTTTCTGTGCTATGGGGGCTCAGGCCTGCTTCCATGCGGTGGTCGGGCTCTTTTGCATCCCAGAGGAAGACTTGGGTTCACGCTGGTGTCATCATGCTGCCGTGTTCAGCGCAGGGCCTCAGTCTGCTCTATTGTTACCATCATAGAGCTCTTGCATCATCAGAACTGTTTTCACAATAATCCAACTGGTTAGGAATACTTTGGTTTTCCACTTCCACTACCTAAAACAAACAATAACTGTGCTCTTAAAGACACTAAACAGTTCGTGTTTTGTGGGAAAACACAGAAAGATGTATGCCACTCCGAGCCACTTCTCATATATCAGAGGCAAATCGGGGCAATTAGGAGCGTAAAAGTTGCTGGAGTGGTAGAAGTGGCAGAACTTTGCGCTGGCAGTAATCTTGGCTTCACAGTGGGTCTTGGCCCCAGCTTCAACCTCTGTCTTTTATCTTCCCTTTGTTGCTGTGGTGGAGTTGAAAAAGAGATTCCACTCTCCTCCTCCTCCTCCCTCTTGGAGTGTGACTCCGTGAAGACGATTGCCTTCAAGTAACAAGCCCTCTCTGCCCAGCATCACTGCTACCAACAACCACCACACCTCGCCCCACCTCTTGCACTCCCCTTTTCTGCCTTCTTCTTCTTCTTCTTCTTCTTCTTCTTCTTCTTCTTCTTCTTCTTCTTCTTCTTCTTCTTCTTCTTCTTCTTCTTCTTCTTCTTCTTCTTCTTCTTTTTCCCTGTTCTCCAGCTCTGTGCTTAGCTAACATCAAAGGGACCCATCATACCCCAATGGTTTAAATCTTTTAACAGGGAATAACAGCCGGAGTACATCCAGACCCCATCGCGTCCCACAGTCATGTCGCCATGTGTTCCCGCAATGATTGCCAGGGGAGAGGCTCCGGCCGCGCGGAGAGCTCTTCTGGTGATGCGTGTTTTCTCCACAGGACCGCGAGGAGCCGGCCCCCCGAACCCACCCACCCCCTCGTGGCCCCGCGCTGTGATCAGGGGCCAGCCCAAATTCTGTTTGAAATGTGAATGGGCTAATTTTCATCACCCTCCCTCACGCTAGGGGAAGGTCCCAGGTGCCACAGCATGCCAAGGGTCATCATTAGAGGGCGGCTTGCTCGCCTTCAAAAAACAAAATATATATATATATATAAATATATATATATAAATTTAAAACACTCGGCAGCATCTTATGGCCGTGTTTTCTCTTTCATTCTTTTATTACTTCTCTGTTAAATTCATAATCATTAATGAATAATAACAAAACTCACAGCCCTCGTGCTCCTGGCTCCCCCAACTCATTTTCACTCGATTCTTTTTACTGCACCCTCCTTCCCATCGCCCTCGCTGGTAAATAAACAAACAAAATAGTGACTGAAATGTGGAGACGACCTAGCTTGAGATATGGAGAGAGAGGCTGGTGTGTGTGTGTGTGTGTGTGGGTGTGTGTGTGTGTGCGTGTGTGTGTGTGTGTGTGTGTGTGGGTGGGTGGGGGGGGGGGGCATTAGAAATTCAGACGGATTCCATGATCAAAGCGTGCTCAATATCTCTCAGCTGTTCAAAGGGACTTGTAGAAAACAAATGCGATGTGACCAAGTGAAGAGGAGCACTCATTAAGAGCTAAAGCATATAATGACAGGTAAGATGAGGAGACGGCGCCGCGCTCTAATTCTCTCCCCCCACTGAACAGACATTTGTTTGCTTTGGCGTGTGTTCCTGTGTCTTCCTCGCGCCCGTGTTTTTTGTTGCGTTTGATATTGATTAGGGAGGGAATAGGAGAAGAGGTACACTGGGGTTTGAGATGCCGCCATCGTGCTCCCTTTGCTTTCTTTTTTTTTTTTTTTTTTTTTTGTCAGAAACAGCCCTTAACTTGGAGCTGTTGTTCTGAGCCCAGGCGCCAAGCACGGGGAGTTTGGGTTGCTTTGCACGCAAAGTCGCGAGGAGCTAAACACCTCCTTTTGGGCCTGCAGGGTATAAAAACCACCCCATTGTTTTCTCTTTTCTGTTAGGAGAAGAGAGCAGATGTGAGTTTGGCACCTAGCTCGCCATAATAAGAGCTGCTCTGTGCATTTAGATCTAGGAGACAAAATAATATTGTAATGAACATCGTTTTCTCCAGAGTGCACGTTAAATACTTCTTGATGAGTGAATCCGAGCCGATAATCAGGGCAAAGCAGAAGTGCACCGTGGCCCTGGCGAACGGCGGTAGACAGTTGATGCGTCTTTCACCTTTCCCTATCTGCTTTCAGGTCTTGACCTTCTGCAGGCACACACCTCCAAATGAGCTGGCTCAGTTTTGCAGTCTTTTTGTGCTTGGAGGAGCCATGAAATATTCAGTCTTAGTGCTTCCCTGAGACCAGGCTGGTGGCTGTGGCTTTGTTAGCAAACCCCCCCCCCACACACACCACACCACCACCACCACCACCACCTCCCACTACCTCCTAATGCCTGTCCGGAGTGACCACTCTCCACCTTGAACCACGCTTTGGAGAAGCTTGGATTCAGGAGCACATCCCCTCCAAACATAATGTCCCGTTTTTCTGCTCGTCTTCATCGAAGGTTTCTCCATAACCCACTCGACGGGAATTTGTTGTGCCGACATGCACTTCCCCCCCCGCCCCCATCTTCGCTTGATTGTAGCACATCTGGTTGTATGGCTATTTCCAGCAGGTAAGGGTGCGGGATATAGCTCTGTGTGGACTTTGTCAATTCATGACCAATGGCGAGGTCCTGCATTATACACTAAGCTGAGCAGGAGAGCAGGCTTGTTTTATTCACAACCTCGTGGATTCAAACAGATTGCTCAGACTGGGGAATTGAAGCAGATACTATCATACAGGTCCAAGACATGGAGAGAGAACAGGTAGGAATAAACTATGTATAAAAGCACTGGTAAGCTTTAGCCTCGGGCAAACCTACACAGGCTACAATGTTACCCTCCCTAAAGCCACAATCAATTCTTGGCTTCACCATATCCAAATGTTTATTTTTTGCTCAGCTGAAATATGACAACAAGTCGTTCTGAGATACAATTGTACCCTTGGCTCACGCTTGTATTACAGGCGCCGTAGTTAGGTTTGCCGACCGTGACTTCAGAGCCGATCAGATCTGAGCAATTTCTAAGTACCGACAGTTTCCGTCTTCACTGTTCATCACAGATTTGAGGAATGCGAGCGCTTCACGCCGTTCCCTTTTGTCCGCTTCAGAACCGAGCGAGCGGGCGGAACTAGCAGGTATCGACCGGTCTTAACAATTCAAATCCCTCCACACTCTAAATCCTGCATGTCAGAGCTAACAGCTGTAACATATTTCCGCTCTACCCACCCAAACCACCCCCTTCCCCCCCACCTGCCCCTTTCACTTTCAGAAACATTATCATCTAATTCAAATTCATAACTCTGATGGCTTTCAAGCATCATCTATATAATCCTGGAATCTTTTTTTTTTTTTTTTCTTCCAGCATGTCCGTCTACGTCGTGAGTCGTAAATAACTATCCAGTGGCAAATTCCTGGGTAAAAGGGCAGGATGTAGATGACATTGTCCACGTGTCGTGTCCGTCCTGCGTGATACATAAAGCTGGCTGTCCTCTCCATCAGGCCTGACATGCTCTTAATCCAGCCTGACGAAGGGATGTGCTCTGGTGGTTAGCGGGGGCTTCGGCGAGGCGACGAGTGCCAGCGCCGCCCCAAATCCCACCTCCACCTCAATCTTTCTGTCAGCCTCCATCATGCTACATCTATAAGCATTCCATTAACCCAGGAGTGAAGAGCTAAATTGGTAAAAGTGTGTGTGTGTGTGTGTGTGTGTGTGTGTGTGTGCGTGTGTGTGTGTGTGTGTGTCTGTGTGTAGCTTTTTTCACCGCCCTTTTTGGACCCGTCTTGGTAATAATAATCTAACCTTGTTGAGAACAGCAGATCTCATGCCCTGTTCTGATGTTGGGTCAAGGGTTTTAGGGTTAGAGGTTATGATAGAGTTAGGGTTATAAGTGTATTGATTGATGTTAGGGTTATTTAACACAAATACATCAAAAACAGCACAATGTGCCAATAAGAATCAGAGTCTAAGCCTTGCTTTTTTCATCATACATGAAGAAACATGACTACCTCCCTCCGTACCCTATTGGCACTTGGTGCACACAAAGGAAAGATCTAATTATAGTGTGCTTAGGCCGCGGCTGCATGCTCTTTATAAGTGGCCTTCCACTGCAGCGCCCCTTTCAGGCAGCAGTCTCTTGGAAAGCAGCTCAGGGTCTCAGATTCAGGTTGGGGATGCTCACCCGTTTGGAAATGGCGCTCCACCTGAGGGCTTGGAGTATAAAGGAACTGCAGAAATCAATGCTCATGCTGAAATCTGTATGGCTGTGTAAATACCAGTAAACAGAACACTTGGCTTCTATTTATTTTGTGGCCCTACCCAGGTGAGTAATGAAGATACAGTGAATACAGTCAGTTTAGCAAGAATGAAAGCAAACATAGCCTTTTTTTTTTTTTTTTTTTTGCATGACTCAGATAAACTAATTTAAGGAAGCTCCACTGTGGCTTTATCTGGTGTCACGCAATAAATTCTGGACAGTTCAATTTCTTCTCTGATTTATTACCACACTGTACCTCTAAAGACCAACAGACTCTCCCTGAAGCTTGTTGACTGTCGTGCGGTAATACTGCGCAACCCCACCAGGGGGCAGTATGTGACTTAAAAAGATGCTCTGATGGAGCCCCTCATGCTCTGACTGGGGCCTGTGGTCCAAAAAACAGAGAGAAAAGAAATAAAGAAATACAAATCCTAATCAAAACAGTGTTCTTTTGCACAAAAGCAGCCCTTACAGCAAACATTAGCAAGTCTCCAATGAGCCGTGGATGCAGCTTGGAAATTGAATGACTTCTTAACAATCAAGCCTTCTGTTTTCAAACTGTGTGTGTCGTTTCTAAGGAGACCAGACCCTCCTTACTGGTAATTGTTTTCTTGGGATGTCCAATTTAACGCAGCTAAGTTGTTATGCTGGACACAATAATGGAAAGTATTATTGTATTTTTTTGTGTTAGATATATATCTGCTCATATGTTTTTATGCCTCTGAGTTTGATTCTGACATCAAATATTCTCCATAAATATATACAGATAACAGCCAACCCAGTAACTGCCTTGTCTTTTTGCTACAATGCCAAAAAGAAATAGGTGAAAGGATTCTTGTCCGATGCGCTTGAAGAACCATATAATGAATGTCATAAGACATCGGTTCTCATCAAAAATGCAGGTGAGCGTGACCACGGCCCTGACACGTGCAGCGGTCTATAAACAGAGTCAATTAGGAGCGGCTGTGGATTATTTGTTAATTAAATAGGGGGCTACCTTAACCACAGAGGTACAGCCACTCACACCTCGCAGTGCAACACTAACAGCTGCCAGGCCTTGTTCTGAGAGGCAGGGAGGGAGGGAGTGGGTGAGGGGGGGTCGTTCATTAAGCAGCACCGTCTCTCCTGGGCTTGTCCACCTGCCTTGATCACGTTTGCATTAATAATGCATCGCAGAGTGCAGTAATACAACCATTACGTCCGCCGCTCCTCTCAGCCTCAATCGCTGGCAGCTCTGCCACCAACACTGGCTCAGGGGGGGATTGTAATCTTTTTCTCCTTTATCCAAGGCCTCCTCTTCTATTGCCACCCCCAAAAGAACACGTTTCTGCCTTGTGCACACACCAAAATGGCTTTACCCTTTCTCTTTTGGGTTCACTAGACTTTGAAAACAATCCGCAGCCTACGCCAGATGAAAGCTGACCATTTGGAGGAAGGCCGGGCTGCAGCAGCGTCCATTCCTTCACAGGCGGCGAGAAACAAAAGACGGGATCACGTGCCTTTCAGACCGTCCATGAATCCCCACCAGAGATTTTCCCGCCAGTCGTCCGAGTCCGATCCGGGAAGCGCTGCCAACAATCCAAACACCTGTGATCATATCTTCGCACGAAAACGATGCGAACCGGGATGAAAAGGTGACGCTCGGACAGATCACTGTCCGTAGCCGTCTTTGTGAAAGGAGAACACAATATCCAAACGGTCAATAGGAGGAATTGAGGCGGTTGTGGAGCAGGCCCGGCTGCTTGCCGCTTGGGTAAACACTACTTATTATTTTCTAATGTAGCACTCCTAAGCCCGAGCTCAGATTTCCATTTGGTGGCAAACATTAAGGATATCCAGGAGCCATCCAAGTGGCCAGGTAATTAATGTTACCGCGCACGCCCAAGATATTAGAATGTTAACAGTGTTGGAGCCATGTGATTCCGAATACAGAGTGAGGGCTTTATTACAGCGGCCCAGACAGGGGGTGACATCCCTCCTAATTGGGGACATCAGAGTTCCTGCTGCTGCGTCTTATCCTCAGTTCAGATCACTCCTCTCTCTCTCTCTCTTTTTTAATTTATTCACTTTTCCCTCTCCCCACCTCTTTCTTTCTCCTTCTCTCTCCCGCTCCTTATCACTGGGATCTGCTCTCATTAGCAGGCTTCAGCGGCCCCCCTCGTTTGCATTTCAAGTGCGGGCGTTGTGCAGGAGCAGCCCTACGTTACTGTCAGGAAGGGAGACAGAGAGAGGAGGAGGAGGAGGATGGAGGTGTGTGTGCGTGTGGAGGAGGATGGGGGGAGGTGGGGTGTGAGCCAGGCGAGAGTAGAAACCATCGCATACAGTTGATGCTTCATCACGCCGCTGCATCCCGACATCTGGGGCCGTCTTTTTTTCCCATGAGCACCAGTGTGTCATTAACAGGATTAATCTGGGCCCTAATTTCCTAATGATCGCTGTTTTAATGTACGTGAACGAGCGCAGTCTCTTGACTCATTACCGCCAATTTGCCTGAGACACACATAATCAGACTCCCTAACAACCTACCAACATTTATTTTTGCTAATGTGATTTTTTTCCCCCCCTCTCTCTTTCTCTGTCTTTCTCTTTTTGCCATTTCCTCTGTGGATAAAGCAAACATGGGTTTACTTCTGGCTGAGTGGATTCCCAATCAGAGCTCACTGTACGCTTAACCAACACCCAATAGCATGCAAATGAGCGAAACCTAAACTATGACTATGATACAAGTTGCGAGGCTTACAGAGGCTCCAAAAACACATTGCTTTCCAGATTCTATCCATTAATTTTGACAAAACTCCACAACACGGCACAGTGATTGGAAAGGGAAGGCCACTGATCGTTGCCAACAAGTGTAGCCCTGACTGGGGCAGCGGTCCTGGTCCTTGTGGAACCGCGGTACGGTGCCAACCCACAAACACTGACATGCATTCAAGCCCCGGGGCAGCTGGGGGGCAGACCTGTGAAACCTGGCCACACCGTCCTGGTTTAAGGGAAACGTCTTGAGGATCCGCACCCAAGAGGGATCCTGCACAGCTTCTGTCACGGTTGACTTTAACCCACCCTTCCCCCACAATCATTCGCCGCGGGGGCTCTGGGGCAGCAACAAAAACTGGAAAAAAAAAAAGAAAAAGAAAGAAAATGAATTCAATTAGTTGCATCTTTGCAGGTCAGTAGCCCCCTGTGTGATTTCGAGAAGCCGAACATGGGCTTCTTGGAAGCATCTTCCAAGAAGCTGTTAGTGAAGATGTCAGTGAAAAATACCCAAAATCACTTTATTCCCCAAAATATGGATAATAAAGGACCAAAAACGCGTATTATCTCATTTCTCACTTGAAAAACAGGAAAGCAACTATTCTAAAATCAAACTGTTGCTAACATCCATATTGTTTAATGCAGTAGCAATAATGTTATCTGTTGCTCTTCAGATTTTGATAGGACTTTATTAAGCAAAAGTATAAAATAAACTGCTGCAGCAGTGGTGTAGGGGTAAAAGCAGAGGTTTCGGTCTTCGACTCTTCGGCTCTCGACCTTTTGACCTCTGCCCCCTCTCTCCCAATGCACTTTCCTGTCAATTAAAGGCCACTAGAATCAAAAAGAAACTTTCAAAGAAATTTACATGAACTGAAATAAACACCAACTAATCTCAGTAGTACATTTCCAGAGCTTATAAAGCATAATATTACGCCTTTAGTGGTTTTAAAAGCAAAACTTTTGAATCCCTCGGTACAAAAGCTGAAGCAGCTAACCGTCACACATTCTATCAGTCCTTTTTCGCTGAATTGCTGACTGAGTTGGCAATCTCATTTAAAGTTAAAAAAAAAAATAAAAAAACACAAACCATTGCCTCGTCCTGTTGAAGATGTTACATATCATTAGGATACAATAAATAAATAAAAAAAATGCCCTGAACTTTAACAGCTTCACTTGTAATATTCAAATTGGACCCCGCCAAAGAAAAAAATAAAAATAAAAATAAAATAAACACCGCCAACTTCACTCATTATTAATTTAATATAAGGAAGACCAACGTGGAAACTTGCAAAACCAAAACTGAGCAAGGAAAGTTTACCTGTAGCACACGACACGATCCAGGAAACGCAGAAACGAAGGGAAAGTTTCTCAAAAACTGAGAACAACTTGGATTTAAAAGGGGAAAATAGCAGGTCATCACTTTTTGTTATTTCAAAGCTCTTGATGGTGGATCATTAATGAGTTCTACCTTGATTTTCTCAAGGTGTTTCACGGTTGTTCTGCTCCTTTATTCTGGATTATTACAATATTAATGACACAATCTATAGAGGGACTCTGTGTTTTAGTTGTTTTGCAGTTTTCTGGAACTCTTTCAGGTTTGTGGTGCCTCAAAACAGGAAGCTGAAAAGCAGTTGCATGTTTTACTTGAAAGAGAGCACAGATTCATGTTACTTTGAGCAGATAGAAATCTGAGAGGGCTTGACTGGAAGGAAACCGACTGCCAGTCTTGTGTCGATGGAGTAAAACTGAAGACTGTTTGTTGGCCAGAGACTTACATTTAATCCATAATTGTCCTTAACTTTCTACGTCTGAATGATGACAAAATCCATTCAACTTTTTGAATTACCTTTGAGACTATCTCACTTTGTACTGTATTTTGGAAATATATCCATATATTTTGGTGGACGAAGCATAGCTCTAATACAGCTTTACTTGGAGAATTTTAGAACTCATGTTGGGTTAGGTCTTGTTATTAGAAATTAGAATTTTTTTTTACATATTTCTTGGTTATTTATACATAAACTTTTTCAAATCATGAGATCACTTACTTAAAATTCACTTTATAAGCAGCAGAGCTGGTAAAGACGTAAATGACCTTGCTCTCTAACTGTTGCTCCTGGTTACATAATAAAGTGATTTCTGGTTTTACATTTGGTGAAATATTACAGGACTTAACATAAAAAAAAAGAAATAAATCTTACGTTTTATATTGAGACTAAAATTGTGGAAATCAATAAGTGACACTAACCAAATGAAGCGCCGGATTTTGCAACCGCATGATAACGACAAACAGAACACAAAACCGACCAAACATCGTCCCACATCATCAGGTAATTACTGTGGTGCTGATGAGTAAAATGAGCAATCAATATCCATCGGGGTCATTCGATGTGGATGGGGCTGAATGTGGGTTAAATGACAGAGAGAAGCTCTTTCATGTCACACTCTTAAAGTGACAGATCTTACATCGAATATCTTTTATGACTTAAAATGGGTTTTCCCGTTGATGTGTGTGAAGGTGTTAATATGGCGTTTATGTTGGTGAATGAGAAAAAAAAAAACAAACATCAAAACTGAAAGCCAAGGCAACACCAGTTCAAATCTCAGCTTGAAGGAGCAGAAAACAGCAGAGGGAAGTTGCTTCAAAATATTCAGGTTTTAGATGCTTAACAGTTGTAAAAGTTAATACAGATAAATTAGCAGAGTTAAATTAAAGTAATTAAGTTGATGTTTTCTCAGCTGATTCAGCTAAATGGAATCAGGATTTATGTTTTAGAAAAGTGCCAAGCTTAAAGGCTTATTTATTCTCAATCTGCAATTTTTACTTCTTTTTTTTCTTAATTAATTAAAATGTGAGATAAATTGTGATTTTGGCCAAAAACGACAAATGTTACTGTGCAATCTGTCTTAAGTTACTGTGCAATCAATAATCTGTTCAAAAACTTGCCCACTTGTCAAAAGTTACTTAAAAATAACAACTGCTTGTTGGAATAAAACTAGTTCAAATTTCCACCTTTTCTGTATGTATTGCTAACTTTATGTATTGCTACATATATAAATTGTTGCACAACTGTCTGTAAGGTTTTTGTTTTTTTCTCTGTGTTAATTTAGGTTTTTGTGTCGTTTTCAATTAATTGAGTCTCCGTGTTGTTCTGTCCAAGAGACGACCCAGGAACACAGCAGACAGGTCACACAGAAAGTTATAAAGACTCAGAGCAGCAGGATTGGATTATTAAAAAAAATAAGATCCAAAACGTTGAACAGGTCACGGATCTCCATCCAATCCACTGTCTGTGATGGAAAGAGCCTGGCACAACTCCGAACCTACTAAAACCTGATCCTCTAACATTATTCTTAACCCTGAACACACCAAACATGCTGGCTTTTGTTTAGTTAAGCAGGGCGGTTGGAGTTGATGCGGTTGCCAACTCCAACCGCATCAACTCTGTCTGGGTCAGAGGTTCCACCTTAAAGCAGAACAATGGTCCTAAACTATGGAATGGTTTGGATCAAAGCATATCCATGTGTTAGAATGGCCCAGTCAAAGGCAGATCTAAATCTAGCTCAGATTTGTTATTATTTTTTTAGACTACTATTATAAAAACAATGAAAGAAAAACTCCCTTTCCACAATTAGGCACTCCTCTGTGTCGGTCAGTTCATGGATCTTGACTCCCTCTTCGTTACGTGGCGTATTGAAGCCATGTTCCATTTTGGTTTCAAGCACAGTTTGTGCAGGAGTGTGAAGCCTTGGAGCTAAAAGGGCCGACCAACATAACGCAACACTCAGAATGAGTATGTAAAAAAAAAAACTTGTTCAAAAGACATTTCAACACACGAAGTATTAATTAAAGTCCTTTAAATGCCAGTCAGCTAATTGGTTTGCACCTGCAGACGGAGAGCAGGTTTCATGATTAACGTTAACCCGCCAGTATGCCCCCCCACCCCGCTCACCTCTCTATCCCCGGTAAAAACTCCCCGGTACACGGAGAGGAGTGCAGAGCAAATATTGAATGTGGGACTAAAGTCGACAGAAGCAGGGGAAGGAAGATGTGTGAGAGTTGAGAAGCCGTCCTAATTAAGAAGCTGTAATCAGGCTTGGCGCTGGAGGGTAACTCCCCGGGTGTCGTTTGTGATATTAAAGCGAGCCGTCCTCCTCCTCCTGCTTGTTGTGCTTCCGCTGGATGGAGATAATCCCTTTTAATATAGCCGCAAATATGCAAATGGCCGTTTTAATATACCCAGCCTTCCACGGCGATCCGCTTTTAATTCAACAAAAGTCAAGAGCAGGACCTTGTCAGTCAAAACTCGGGTTCCTCTCATAACAACACTAATGTTCTCCCATTACGCGCAGGCCAACTAATTAAGGCGGAGTTTATGTGGCTCTATGGGAGAAGGCAGGACGCGGCTTTTCACCACTTCTTACTGCTGGCCTGAGGCCGATCTGAAAGTTGTTTGCTTACACTCCTCCAGGCTCCGCATAATAACACGAAAATGGAAATTCACATGACGAACGGTCCGGTCGGGCTCGGGCTCCCCTGGCGGGCGCAATCCGCTCCACGCGAGCTCAGCAGAACTGTCTGTGGATGGATGACGCAGTTTGCGAGTGGCGGGTTCAAAAGGCCAAGTGCCCCGCAATGAGATGGCTGCATTTAATGTCCTTGCAACACGTTTCATAAATAATGGATGAACGCGAACATCTCCGGCAGCCTGCGCATCTACATGTCACAAGTGACTCGATGATGATGCCATAAAGCAGAGCTAAAGTGTTTTAAAGGTCTGTTCTGTGGAAGTCTGGGGATAAAGAGGGCTAGGAGAATCAAGGGACACACTTCCTCTAGTTTTCCTCCAGACTGCCTGTGGGGAATAATGCGGGGAGGAAAAACTCGGCTCTCGCTGCTTAACCTTCAGACTGTAAGGAACCCAGGAACATTATTACTGCTTACTCATGGAGTTGGTCTCTCCAGTGCCGGGTCCTCTGACGAGTTCCTACCTCAGCTTAACAACACGGTGGAGATAATTAGGAGACTGAAACTTCCTGGAGGTTTCAGGACTGATCGGTGAAAGCCTGAACCCGCATCGACGCTGGAAGTCGGAATGGAGACGCTGGAAGGCTTGGAAAAATACATGGATGCGACTGCACAACGTATGAAAAAGGTATTATTTCTTTTAATCAAAATATCATTATCACACAATACTGATGTGGTGGAAAATGCTTGAATAGAAAGTTGTGTAAATGCCATGCATTCAAGTGTCCTTCACATGTAATGCATTTGGAGAGACGAGTTGTTAAAGCTGCAGGATGTAACTTTCATTAAAAAAGAAAAAAAAAAAAATCTTTTTACATACTTGTTGCTATGTCAGTATGTTGTGACAGTTGGGTATGAGAGAGAACCTGTGAGAAAAACCCAAACTCCTCTGCCTTCTCCCAGTGCTAACTAGAAACATCCAATCACAGCCAGGAGGCGGGGTTTAGCGCTGTCAGTCATGTTTGTATGCTCGCTGCTTCTTCCCTTCTACAGCTTCTTCCTAGAAGAAGCGGAACCAGCTCATCCACAGGCAGAGCCTGTCATGAATGCTAAGGCTAGTTAGCATGGCTATCAATGACGGAGGACGAACAGTTTTCCTAGAAAGGTAAGATGTTTCTGCACCATAACTACATTAAACAGCATGTAAAACGAATTGACTGACAGCGCTAAGCCCCTCCTCCTGGCTCTGATTGGTTGTTTTCAGTCAGGAATGGAGCTTTTCTTCAGATAGCTCAGGGAGGAGGTGGAGGTTGATCTTTTCACAGATTACCTGTCTCATGTTATGATATAAATTTTTTTGAATTTTTAAATAAAAGTTGCATACCCCAACTTTAAAAGCAGCATGAGAAATAATGAAAGAGGTGGTAAGTTGGTAAAGTCTTCATTAAACAACAACCAAGCCAGTCTTACTTTGGTTTGAGTCTGATTTGCTAAAGATGTTTTTATATTCATGGTGGAATACAAGAAGAGCGGGACCTTGGGACCTTGGCTGAAACTTAAAAGTGAAATTTATTTCACTTTTAAATTTGATGAGATCAAACACTCATTGAAGCTTCTAAAACCAAATGAAACAAGAGGAAAACTCGCTGTGTCCTTTGAGAAGTTAACAGATACTGTTAGTTCTCAGCAGCCAGAGTATTTTTTATTTCTTAAATTAGAGAAACCAGTGAGACAGACGATCAAGACCAGTCATCAGTTCCATTTAAGAGCCAAATCTTACATCCATTAGAAAAAGAACTAATAATACTAATAACAGTTTCATAGCTTCACAGCTAAAAGAAAATTACTCCCACACATCCTTAATGAAGTCTATAACTGTAACAAAAATATGTATCCATATTTTTTCTTTATATTTATCTGAAGCGTTCTCCATTTGCTTCTTCTTTCTTAGCCAGAAATATCAGCACTTTAGCACTCTGACACACCCAACACACAATCTTCACGCGAGATTTGGATCTGATAATGGGATAATTACTGTTTGAATATTTCTCTTTGCCTAATTACGTGTAAAACACGCTGCATAGCTATAAAGCCTGTCTGAGTTCACTGCTAGCTTCAATCACTCCGAGATGTTAATAGGCATGGAGGCTGATGCTGGGAGGTGTTAGCTCTCAGGGAGCTCGGCGCTCGTCTGTGACCTGTTGTTAATGGTAGTCAGATGCATCCCTGTAGGCGCGAATGAGGTGAAAATGAGTGCTGGACAAAAACGGCTGAGACCATAAATTCAGCGTGTTTGTGTGTCAAAAGCGGGTTTAGCAGCAACACCTACACCAAATATTAATAATAATAATAATAAAAAACATGTTGGAAGCAGCGGCTGTATCCAGTCTGACAAAGATTCCCCTAGCGTACATTTTAGCTCAGCCACCCCAACCATCCACATGGTGGAAGGGGAAAAAAAAAAAACCCTCCTTCGGTGCCTGTTCAATAATTGATTGACAATAAAAAGCTGGTGGCTTCATTAAGATCATAGATGTGCTCGGGGGGGTAACGCTCCGAACCCGGGATAACAACCGAGCGCTTAGTCACAGACGGCCCCGGTAACAGCGCTCCGTCGCTGGGAGGAAGAGGCGCCCGGCTCTCGCGCTCAGACTGGTATTGGTGTAACCATTAGACGCGGAGCCAGACTGCTGCTGCTAAGGATCTGTGTATCTGCTGGAGGGGAGCTCAAAGCAACAGCCACAGACAAGCCTCCTCAAGGATGCCACGGAAACGTCACCTCTTACTCCTGTTGGTGGGGGGTTTGGGGAGGGGACCCTCAACGCAACGTCAAGAGCGAATAAGCGAGCCCTGACGTCTGCTAAAGCGCATGAATATCCATATGGGCTGAGCAGATCGCCACGGATTCTCGGGAATGAGAAGCGAGCCAACACACATCAGCGCTGAGCGGCAAGCGGGCCGGGATGACATTATCTGACAAACTTGTCTGATAGGCACAAAGTCTGCTCCCCCAGAGTCAATTTATTGGAGAGTTTAGGTTTCAGTGAGTGCTGGTGGTGGGTTGGGGGCCGCTTGTGGCACAGTGAAGGCAGGTAATGGGCCTCCCTGTCTCACAAGCAGGGAGGAATATGAAGCAAGAGACTACTTCATTAAGACGCTGCTATGTAGGTCAGCTGAGCTAACTGCATAAAGATCTCTGAATTATTAACTACAATTAGGGCACCTAGCTAAAGTAGGTTAAAACAGGACTCTATTTACAACATAACACAACTTAAGTAATTTAGCAAACAGAAGGCTTTCGGTGTCTTGTTTATTCTCTTAAATGTGACAATAAAGCCACGTGTGAGTGCAAATATGAAAGGGATTAAGATTTTTGTTTTATTTGTCTGTTGAGGAGGAATCCGCATGCTAATGCCGGCAGAGTTCCTCGACTTGCAGCATTGCAGCTCCGTAATTAAGGCTGAGGGAGAACTCCTCCGTTCCCCCTGAGCCAGGCCAGGTTAAATTGAGTTGAAAATGAGATTTTAGCATCTCCCGCAATAATAGCGGGGAGCTGAACTCGGGTATGATCTCTGTTAATAGAGTGAGAGCACAGGAGAATTTGGTGTTACGCCGTGAATAGAGGCAGAGCAGGTGGAAGGCAGGATCCTTTTCATGAACAGGCATGAAGTCAATTAGACACGAGAGAAGGAGTGTGAAGAGCGGAGGGAGGAAGGCGGGCTGGTAGGAGCCGGGGTCAGCCGGCCCCCGTTTTCTTTCCCGGATGCACCTATGTGACAAAGATGTGTCTGAAAAGAAGGATTAAGATGGTCAAAACTTACCTAAAAAAACAATTTTCTATACTTCTTATCTTGAATTTTTAAATATAAAATTATAAAATTTGCTCCTTCTGGCCCAAATGTCTGTTTACACAGTGATGTAAGCTAACTTCCTCTGGAGGACATACGTAGCATAGCATTAGCCAAACAGAGTTTATACCATGAAGGACTAAAAAAAAAATTTTAAAGAAACACAAAATTAGGCTCCCGAGTTGTTGTGGTTGCCGTGCTAATCGGAGATAAAGAGATGAGCTAAACATTTGATCATTTTCTCATCCTAATGAGGGAAGGATCATTAGAAGCATTAGGAAGTCAAAGATGGTCTGGTTGTCACAGAGTAGCAAGGCCTGGATTTACATGATTCAACCCTGAACTATGAATGTGTCTGTTCATATTATTTCATATCATATCATATGACTATATCACACAGCGCGATGGAGAGCTTTGTCCTAATTTTCCCGTTCTAAGAATCTTAAGGTTAACCTTATTGTTGTGCTGGTTCTTCAGATCATCTTAAGGGGTATTTGTGCCACGTTGTGTGTTAAGAGAGATCTGGTCTGCATGTTGATTATCACCAAGGGAAAATGAGAACATAATCTATTGAATGTGATGTGAAGCCAATCAGAAAGCAAAGTGAAGCAAAATGAAGAAGCCAAACAAAGTTCATTGCGCACCAGAAAGTCGCATGGATGTTAGAGACTTCTTTTTTCTGTTATTTTCTTTTTAAAGCTTTTTTTTGGCCTAGTGACTTTGATTTGATTTAACATTTGAAACAGGATGAACTATGAAAGAACCTTCACAGAGTTTTCTTGGTGATATCCTCAGTACCGAGTTTTACAATCGATGGGATTGCTTGTACCATTGCTGGAGGGATTCCAAAGTGTGTTTCAATTAACCCCTGCTGTCTTTAACATCTCAAATTATGCAATTAAGCTAATTGGCAGGATGACTCTTTAAACCTTTGGGGAGGGAGTTGAGGTGCAGGCCTCATCAGTCCCCTCAGCCCAATTCGCTGGCCTTTCGCCGTGATCCGCCTCACCAGTCCCACTCGTCGCCTTCCCATTAGGACTATTCCCGGCGGAGAGCCTTTTCCCTGCATTACACTGTAACAGCCTTGTTAATAATACATTAATGAAGGGCTGCTGCTCCAGATTAGGTGATGGCCCCTCTGATAATGGGGTGCTGGAAGAGGGCCAGGCATTCACCTAACTGCTGTAATCTAACCTTGGGTTAAATAAGCTTTTGTTAGTGAGAGAGTGAGCATGAGACACATAAAGGAGGGGGAGTGACGGAGGAAATGTAAAAGACTCTTTTGTCTCTGGTATGAAAAGGTGAGGCAGCAGATGTGAAGCTCTCTGCTGTTAGCAGCCACGCTGGAGGTGACGGGTGCTGATCGTTTCTCCACTTTGCCGTGTCATACTTGGACAATTTGGTTGTTTTGTAAGCAACATTTCCCAAAAGGAGTCCGTCATGGGATGTTTAAGACCAGCTGTAATTTCTACACCTTTGACTAAAGCTATGAGACATCCAGGTTTTTTTTTTTTAAGAAAAAAATGTACAATAAATTTTTAAATTTCACATTTTACGTTGTAAATTGGGAGATTTTTTTTCTGAACACTTAATTTCACAAAACACGTCATCTGAGCCACGTCAACCAGGGCTGATCCACAAATCAGAGCAACATGGAGGTTGTCATATTACACAATGCTAAAGAGCATTTGAAGTTAGCCAACCATACAACCCTATGCGGGCAAGTTAGAAGAGACAATGGTAGAATCTGGCTGAAGTTAGCTTTTATGTGACTGATGTGCACTATATAATTTTAGTACTTGGTTAAATGCCTTCACACATGACTTTGACATGTCCTCCTTAATGCATAGAGACTGGCAACATGTTAGCTCCCCTTATGCAAAGCACTTTGAACAGCCTTGTTGCTGAAATGTGCTGTACACAGAAACTGACTGGTTCATTTTGCCGACTCTCCCAGCTCAAACTCCTCTGGGAAGACTCTTTAGTAATGCTTTGGAAAATGTTTATTGGAATTTTCATCAACTCTTTCTGGAGCAAACTTCTGCAGTAAGACCTTGGAGTTGAAACGGTTATTTCATTCTGCTTGGCGATGTAACAGCCCAGCAGTGTGACTCAACTCTACACAATTCAAATGAGTATCAGTGACAAAATTTCATGACTGGACTTTTTGTACCAGTGGCTTTCTGTCACGGTACACTGGAGTCCACTGCTCCAATGCCAGCGACCCATTTTCTGCCTTTTTCCACAGGATGGATGCAGTTCCGCACTCAGAGTTTTTACATAGTGATTTGTTGTTATTGAACTTTATGGTAATTAAAATAGATTAGCTTAATTAAAAAGGTGTGAAGGGATTCACCTCCTTCAGATAGATTACACATCAACAAAAAGGCAATAACAGCTCAGAATGTCAGGGAAACATTATCATTTGAATTAGTTTTGAAGAAAGATCCTTGACTTAGGAAGTTTGTGAACAACTGAACAACAGAATTCATATGAGAGCAGAGGTCAAATTTCAAGGTTCGGGTCACTGTTTGGGCTCCTTGTCCAATCAGGGCTCCGATTAACAATCAATCAACAAGTTATGTAAAGGTTTAAGTTACTTTTTTATAAGACTTGGGTGTTATGACTGTTTCATAATTTATCAAGTCAAGTTTATTTGTGGAGCATGTTTCAGTAACAAGGCAACTCAAAGTGCTTCATGCCATAAATATATAATACAATAACCAATTATGAAGCAAGCAATAAACATTGCATTTTCTGAAATGTCATAATCATAATCATCATGAAAATATACATCAAATATATTGATCAATGTTCCAGTTAGCAATGAGGAGGCCCCGGGGAAGACCCAGGACACGCTGGAGGGACTACGTCTCTCGGCTGGCTTGGGAACGCCTCGGGATTCCCCCAGAGGAGCTGGAGGAAGTGGCTGGGGAGAGGGAAGTCTGGGCCTCCCTTCTTAAGCTGCTACCCCCGCGACCCGACCCGGATAAGCGGCAGAAGATGGATGGATGGATGGATGGATGGATGGATGGATGGATGGATGGATGGATGGATGGATGGATGTTCCAGTTATTATGATTATGATGAATTCAATTCTAAACAGCCTTGATTTGAAGGAACTCAGCGTTTCAGCTGCAGTTTTCTGGAAACTTGACCCATATTCGTGGTGCATAGAAGCTGTTTGGTTCTGGTTCTTTGGACGTGGAGCAGACCAGAACCAGAATCAACAACATCGAAAATATCAAATGCCAATTAAATGACACGCAGTAGGCGAGAGCCTGGGCATGAAGCTGCTTGTTCACAGGTACAAAGCGGAAGTGAGAAGGGATGAAATCGGGATAAGAATCGGTGATCGGAGGCCACTGATCCGTGCGTGTTCGGTGGAAACAAAATTACACGAGAGTTTCCGGCTGACAGGTGACTGTTGCTCCCTGACTGTGAAACACTCCAAACCAGCTGAAAAAGCGGCCGGCGTTTCGGCAGGCGGCGCGCCGGGGTTCCGTCCGTCATGTGTCAAAACTCTCGCGGTTCCCCTCGAGTCCGCCGCTCCTCCGCGGGATGTTACCGCTTCCCTGGCCGGCAGACGCATTCTGACGCCGGCAATCAACAAACAAAACAAAGAAGAAGAAGGAGGCAGAAGAGTTTGTGCTTAAATATTTTAAATACCCTCTGCTGTTTTCTCTGAATGGGTCTCTCACTCTCAGAATGCGGCGTGTGCTCGTCTGCGTTCTGTGTTTTTTTTTTGTTGTTTTTTTTTGGCAGGATTTATTTATTTTTTCTCCCCCTCCTGTCTGTCTCCTAATAGAAATCTTGATAGAAATATCAGAAAGAGATTATAATCACAAGGGTGTTGCGCGTGCTTACTTATCCGAACCACAAAGGAAGAAAGAATCTTCCAGCCGACGCTGTCACCCCCTCTCGCTCGGCAGCTTCTGTCAGGGAGAGAGAGGGAGGAAAAAAATACAAAATATGTGCCTTAAGACACATCTCCCCCGTTCAGCCCGTGTAACACTTGCCAAACGGCAGCGAGCTTTAACAGCAGCCCGAGAACAAACGGAATGAGGAAGCGATAGGAAAATAAGATCGAATGAAATGTTTCCTAGAGTCAAATACAGTATGTTAAAGGAGAGCCTTGAGAGAAAACACTCAGGGGGAGAAGGTAAACACAACCATTAAGTTTCTAACTGAGACGGAGGGCAGAGGGAATTATTTTGGATGGTGCTTTTGTCTCCCTCTCTCCACCACCTCCACCTCCACCTCCTCTCCTCTACCTCCCATCTCCATCTTTGTTTTGCTCCTTGTCTTGATGGGGACAAATTTCAAAATGTCATCGCCCGGCTATTAGGTTCTGTGAAAGAAGCGGACCCCGTGGTTCCAAACAGACGTGTTCCACATTGCAGCGGCTCTCCGCGCCAACTGCCACCTCCGACCCCCTCCCCAACCCCACCCCAACACATACGCCTGTAAAGTTACTGCCAAGAAACTCAACTGAGTCTGAGACACGTCTCCTACTTTTGTCTGTAATAAATAAATTAGAGCACAAATAAAACGTTGGGGAGTGGATTAAAAATGAAGCGGGGCCTGCCGGAGGAAAGGCAAGTCGTGTTCAATTAGGGCCTAATAACCAATGTTCTTTCTAAAGTCGGGGTAATTTGAAGATCCCTGATGTTTTCATACAGGCCTCCTTCCCCCCCATCCCACCCTCACTCATCTTCACATGAAAAGGAAGCAGTTCAGAAATTGTTGTCCCAAAGTAAGTTCTAAAAGACCTTCAAATCATTAAGTATGAGTTTTCAAAGAGCTGCCGATTGAAAGCCAATGGGAAAGTCCTCACACTTTTATCTCGGATGTTAAAGAGAAAGATGAGGATCTTGAGCCTGGGCCCTTTCAGATAAGTGAATATATTTAATTTTTGAAAGAATCACAGACTTGGTGTCTTTGGTCCTCACGCCTGCTGGGACCAAGGCGTGAAGAAGTCAAAGTTTTTTTTTTTTCCCCTCCCTCTCTCTCTCTCTCTCTCTGTCTCTCTCTCCGTCTTTCACCCCGGCTGTACTCATAAAGAGGAATAGACCCTGAAACCTCACAGGGCCTCTGAGTTGATTTATTTATCAGGTCTGCTCTGCTCCCCAGTGATGGCTGTGTGTGATGGATACCCAGGGGTGGGTCTTCTCAGAGCAGAACCCTCCTCCTCCTGCACCACACTCTCTCTCTGTGCCATCACAGCCGAGGCTTTTACATTACAAGGGCATGGTTCAGGACCCTCAACATAAAGAATATCACTTCTACTAACTAGTCCTGTATGTGTTTGTTTGAGACAGAACCGGCCGGTCCATTAAACCTTAGTCCCTGTGTCTCAGGACTGCAGTGCTCTGTAACCCACAGAGAGCGTTCTGTCACCACACACACAGAGTGAAGAACACGTGGCCTGGACCAAAACACAAACGCTCATTAGTGATTGTCCTCCTAGCATTTCCTCAAATCTAAACATGAGACGATGGCTGCGTTTTTAACTCACCATATAATTGCGCAATTTGACATTTCGGAAATAAATTTGCTCAACGGAAACGCGACAAACCCAGCCCAAAAAAAGCTCTTGTTTTGCAATAGCTTTGGTGTGAGAATTGTTTTTGTTTTCGATGATGTCAAAGTTGGCTTATTTTGCAAAACTGCATTGTGCAAAAAATTCACCTTTTTCGCATCGTAAGTCACATGATCAAGAACTGGATGTTTCCATTGGCGAAAACCACAAAGATGATGACAGGAAGTAGTTGGAGGATGATGGCGCGGTTAATAATGTAATGATTTATCACATGATTTCAATTGCGTTTCTTATTTAAAGGAAATGCAATTTCCTTTAAATAAGGAAAGTTGAGTTTGTCTAATGCATTAAATCTACAGCTCTTCTATAAAATCAGAGACTACAAACATCACATACATCCGTAGCTGTATGTGAAAGAAGCTCACTGCTCCAGCACTTGAATAAGATGGCGATGTTTTAATATTTATGAATATATCTCACTGAAGTGTTTTCATCCATGATTTTTAACGACTCATTGCATGAACGAGGTGATTCATGCATGAATTTAATTGGATTTCTTATTTAACTGAAGCACCACGATTGCAAAAATTGTGTTTTTTGACAGCAGAACCCTGAAAACGTTTTGTGGACATTTGTAATGGAAACGCGGTGCTAGCCTCAGAAAATGCAACAGTCCAGCCTAACCTGACCTGATGTGGAAAAGAAATATCCATCCATCTGAACTTAACTATGGCTGATTTGCCTTTTTTAGGTTCAATTTCACCAGACATAAGCTGCAGTCTGCCCTTTATCTGATGAACACATCTGTGAGTCTAGAATTACTTGTTATGAATGGACAAAATTGTAATGTTTTAATCTGATTCTAATCTGCAGAGCAGCAAACCTTTTTCACAGCAGTTACAAAAACAGTCAAAACTGGCACACAACTTTTAGTCAGCCCCCAAAAAGTCTTTCCGCTCCTGGTTTCAAAATGGCTTGTTGATAACAGAAAAACATTTGTTTGTTGTTGTTTGGTTTCAGTCGTAATGCGATATCGGCGCCGGGACCTGATGACGGAGACAACAGCTGGCTTTCGTGCATAGCTGAAAGTACACACATATATTATACATGACGTTCTGTGCATCTGCCAAAACAGGCAGCCCGAGCATCTCTCAATCAGCGCAAATACCAGCCAAAGCGATGGTGATCGCACGCAAGAATGCCGTCGTTTCTTCAGATAACGATGCCGCTTAGTGTGGAAGGAAACCCACTTCTGAGCTCGCTAAATTTTGCTGCATTTAGAAGCAGGTGGAGTTCAAGTGAGGAACCTTCTCCAGGAAAACAGATGGATTGCCGGTGGTGTCGCAGGCAACACCTGAAATCTGTCAATAATTACACCGCGCTTGGCACGGGAGGGAAATTAGCAGCAGCCATCAACTCTCTTGACATCACGAACACCTCGCTTATCTGTGGAGAAATCAACTTTTGCGTTACTCTCTACTGTGCTCTCCTGCTTTGTTGGGTAATTAAACTAAAGACATGCTCACTTGCCTGCAGCAATGCAAAAAAAAGATGTTTATATCAATTACCTGCCGCATGGGGATAAGGAAGAGAAATACAAGAGACCTCCTGAAGTCCAGGCAGTCCTTAAAGTGTTGCAAATTGAAAAACGGATTGTTTTGTGTCCCATGCATGTCGGCTACCTGGATGCTGAGCCATGAATCCTTTGGGGTGTTGGATGGTGAGGCTCTACTCACCATCTGTTTCAGGCCTGTGGAGATGACAGGAACTCTGCCATCTCTGGAAATCATGAATAAACAAAACCAAACATTTCCTCAAATTGTTCAACTGGTTTGATTGTGTTGCACAGGATTAGTTTTTAATGCAAACAACTCAAACTGTGGATTCTGACTTACAGTTTCACACACAGCTTCAGACTGAACAGCCCAACTGTCCGCATACGTCTTCCTGTTCAAACACAAAACAGGAACTTTTGTTAATATCAAATGAAACCTTGTGGCAAAAACTTTCTATGGTAATAACTTGAACCGTTACGATTATATGACTCCCTCATATAATCCCAATGATTTTCACTTTACCAAAAGTGAAAATCATTGGGAATGATATTCACTTTTGGGAAAATCATTCCCAAAGTGATTTTGTTTCCCAAAATGAAGAAAATCACTTTGGGGGAAAAAAACAAAAAAATCAAACGTTCTTAATGCAACTCATTTTCCTAAAGGAAGGAAGCTGTACTTTTCTCATACTTTCTCTTTCTATGCGTTACTTTAGCTGTTTTAATGTTACAGTGTCTCATTGCACTCACGTAAATTATTTATCTAGTTCTGTGCATTTAAAGTTTCTTCATTTGTTCATAAAAAGTTACAGTCAATTAAATTTTATATTCTTCAAGAGATGAACGTCAATTTTGTTCCCTACTATAAACAAACTGCATATTTACAGTATCTATAATATTTTCCCCTCACTCTACAGTATTTTATTCTATTTTCTTTTTTATATCTTTATATCCCATATTTGTGTGAATCTACTTGCTTTGATTGACTTTCACTTTGCTACATTTCCCCTTTGAGGGACAATACAGAAAATTTGATTCTATTCTTAGAACGATGTCACCTAGAAAGTCACGACTCTGTTCATTCACAAAGTTACCATTTTGTATAAACCTTATTGCAGCATTATGTAATAAGGCTTTCTATTATTTTCCTTTTGTGTTCTGAATTTCACACTAAAACAAGCTGAGGAGATATTTCTACCCAGACCAGGATGTCAGCTGAGGTCAGCTCTTCATATCCACACACATCTATTGCACATAATGAGTAAAGGCAGGAAGAAGTTCTCCTCCAAATTCCATATGGCAAACTAGATGATCCCCCTATAACAGCATTTCCAAGCAGCCGGGTCTGGAGACAGCAATTGGACAGACTGTGGACTCCATCCGACACAGTGAACCTTCATTGCGGGATTCTAAATAGATCCGATAAATTCAGTACACTGAGTAATGCATCTTCCCTCTCGGCTCGCCCGGCTAAAAATCTGTCTCTCCACATAATGCGGCACACCTCTAGCCTTAACGTGTCACATCTATTTGCTGTCAGCGTGTCAGTGTGTGCTCAACATGTCGCGCGATCCGCACTTCTGTTCTCACAGGAAAGTTTCTCTGCTCCGCGCCGCCTAGCCGCGAGAGTGATAATTGGATAATGAGTAAATAAACAGCTGGAGTCTGCGCGCTTTAGCTCCTCCAGTAAAAGCTGGTTAAACACAGGACTGGAACATGAGTGCCACACACACATACACACACACACACGCACACACACAGAGGCATTTCTGCCGTTTCCAACACTACTGAGGCAAACTTGTCATGGAGGGAGCAGCTATTTGGGGGCCATCTTGTAGTGTGTGTGTGTGCGTGCGTGTGTGTGTGTGTGTGTGTGTGTGTGTGTGTGTCTCCCTGGCTGAACTGTGGGGGAAACAATGACAGGAAGGAAGCAGGCTGGAGGTGAGTGAGGTGTGAGAGCCCTACGAGTGTGTATCCAAGCCCTAATTAACTCTCTGCTGCTTCCTCTTTCGCTGGCATCCCTGCCTTCCTGGGGCACATGCCAGTTACACGGATGCTGTGCGTTTCCTGCTTATGCCTGCGTGAGTGCGTGCGCATATGTGTGTGAGTGGTGCGCTTGTGTGTGTGAGTGTGTGTATTTGCAAGTACCGTGATATCACTGTCACCCGCGTTTGTTCCTGGCACGCCTGCCCTCCTGTGTCAGGTTTTGTGAAGCATACCGAAGGATGGAGCGTAATTACCCTCCCGCTCACTGTGAACCCTTACTACCACCCTCACACCCCCTGCCCACACACACACACACACACACCCTCACCTCCCACAAACAACGGATTGCTAACCCCGTATCCATAAACAAACCTCCCTCCCTCCCTCACTCATTCATTACGTTGCTCTCCTCGCCGCGCGCCCGGTCAGAGAGTGCCTCCTCTCTCTCCGGTCTGCCAGCAGCATTTTAATGACATCTCAACATGGTAAGTGTTCCCTAACAATACTGTCTTGTACAGTAGGCACTGAGCCTCTTCTTTAAGGGAGAAAAGTCTAAAAGTGTGACCTGCGACATGCATGTGCTGCTCGCGAGGAAACGCGGGGCAACTAGAAACGAAAAATAAGCCGTTTATTTAACGGGCGAGCCTCGTTTTGCTAAGCCCGTCGCTTTAAGCGGCCTTGTCAGAAGTTGATGCGGGCCATTAAAGGCGCCGATGACGCAGCCGCCACCCGCTCTGACAGCAGCACTGTCGGCGCCAAGCTGCAAAGCTTTAATACATGACTAGGAAGGCGTCCAACGACCGGAGTAAATAAAGGAGGGGAAAGATGAAATGCATGCGACGGCGAGGCAAGACAGCTGAACAAATGCAATGACTTAGAAAAATGGGCGCAACAGCTTCCTCTTTACACCATCGACCATGTAAATTATTGAGATATCATGAAAAATAAATAGTTCAATTAAAAAAAAGAGGCCGAATTATGCAGCTAAGCCGCATATGTCAGAGGTTTCCCTGAAATGAAAAGAGAATCTTGTTTGTGTTGAAAGCATTGGGTCATTGTCTAACCGATCCAAGAGTGTGGAGCAGATCCTAAGCAAAGCGCTTTCAGACCACCGCATAGGGCAACTATAGCTGCCAGCCTTCATCCCCCCTGCGAACTTGACACGGCTCACTTCCAAACCGAGGACCTCGAAGCCGCCGCGGTGCCTCTTTTGAAGCTGAATTAGCGCCTGGGAACAAGGCTAGTGCAGGCGTTGTGTTAAATGTCCGTGTTGTTTTTAAATGTTTTATTTTATTGTCAGTTTGAGGCTTTATTCCGGGGTTCTTCCTCAAACCGTAATGCCCTGGGAGTGCAGGTGCTTTGAGTCGGTGTTGGACCTCTTCCTCTGGTCCTTACAGGTGAGCTCCTTGATTTTAATGAGGCCTCTCGGCCCCCCTCCACCCCTCCTGTGATGTGCCTCGGAGAGCGGGCAGAACCTCGGGTCAGGGCGGCGATTGAGTGCCGGTGACCCTTCCTCTCCCCCTCCACTTGTTTCAGCCGGGCCTCTCGGTGTTTCTAATGTTTTATTAACCGGGCCTCTGCTCCGTCGTGTTCGGAGGAGACACAGCGACCTGTCAGTCATTCGGATGTGCAACGTTCCACGTCGAGGCCCGTACAGATCCCATCCAGCGGATCGATAGGAAGTCTTTCTGACTGCATGTTGACGATCTTGCTCCGGCTGCATATTAAGCGCAGCCCTAGAGGCCTCTGGGTAAACTTACAACACCATGGCAGCAATTAAAGGAACAGGCTAATTAGTCCTGTCATGGACACTTGCTGGAAATTCCTAATTATTCTCGTAGACCATCTGAGTGCATAAGCAGCTGGGCACTTTGTACTTCTACTTCAGTTATCTGGGTGAGAATGAAGCATTCAATCAGGCTTCAAGATGCTGAGAAGAAGTTTAGATGTAATCAGAGATGACCTGTCGACACACGTTCTTTGCTTTAGGTTCTGAAATGTACTGTTAAGATTTGAGAACATTGTATATTCTTTTATGAAGGATTAAGAGGAAATATGCTCCATCAAGGCCCAGTCAAAGGCAGGAAATGCAGTGTGTTATGAGTCAGTTGGAAGTTTTTATTTGTTAATATTGATGTCAACAAGATTATACTGATGGGTCAGTTTGTACGTCTTTCCTGCCCTACATAGATACGCCACTGATATATCACATCCAGTTCGCAAAATGACGTGACTGATTTATGTCCTGAATGACTTACATTGACCCACTTCATTACCAAACGGAGCGAAGGTGTTTTCACTACAAGTGTGCGCAAAAACTTTGTCAATAAAAGCACAACTTCGTAATTGTGGCGTTTTCCACATCATATGAAGTGCAATGAAAGTCACACATGAACAAGTTTGTTCCGGTGATAGATCGCTAAAAACATGGCGTGCCACAGTTCTCTTTGTGATTTATGCCAGTGCCAACATCCTGTTGTTTATCATGTGATGCAAAAATAGAATCAGTTTCGATACGGCGAACCAACCACCTCATCCTGACAGACAAATGATGTAAGCCAAGACGCAAACTCATTGACATGAGTTTTACTCATTCAGCTAAGAAGCCAAAATCCATCCAGGATTTGGCCAGAATCTTGTTAATGTGCTACACAAAGTGTGGGGTCAAAGTGCAACTTATTAGGGCAAGTGTAACCAGTTAAAACGGGATGTACATTGTTGAAATATGTCGTCCTGTTTGTGTAATTTAACAATAAATCCAACAATTTTTTATTTTTTTTTTTGTTTGATAATCCACCCAGCCGGACTTTGACACATCTGTTATAGCCCCAGCAGATGTTTCACAGTTAAACAACTAATCCACACAAAACATTTCTTCTGCTCTTTAGCAGGATTATGGAGCAGATAAAGAGTCAAAAACCTGCTGAAAATAGGGTTTTATTTTTAGTCAGCTGCACTTGCTGCACTGGGTCAGCACATCCACAGCTGACACCGTTTTCAGCCGCTGTTCTCTGTCAACCTAGAGGAGCTCAACTGGTAAATGTCATGGTTTCTTTACATGGAAGTGCAAAATCTGCATAATTAACAGAAACAAACACTAAAGAATTAGTCTAATGGCTATGAACGATATTCAGCTTTTAGTGCTTTTCCAAGTCAGTCACGACCAACAAATTTTGACTTTTTTGACTAAACCCCCCCAAAAAATAAATGACAAATGAAAACATATAACATACAATAAGTGATTCTATAAATATTCAAACCCTTTCTTTTGTATACGCGTAAGAAAATGCTGAGACTTGACAATATGTGTTGATTCTAATAAACTAATCATTCAAAAACTCAGAATGACACATTGTGAAGCCTGTCAAGCCGATCCAAACAGAAAATTCACTTTCTCAACGTTTCAGTTTTATACGGGATGAGTTGGAAAGAAGTTATTTTTAATTGAAAATTTTTAAATGAGATTAAAATTTCATCAGATTAGTTTAAAAAGAAGTTATTTTTTATTAATTTTACATGAGATGAAATCTTTAAAAAGTTACATTTAAGTTAGAAATGCAGACCTACTTAAAAGTGTGTCCGCGTGTTCTTCAGTATCAGCACTACCTGGTCTGGGGTCTGTTTGTATGTTCGCTGCATGATCGGCCTCTGCTCAAGTGTTCATCAAACCCAAGTTACTTTAGTAGAAAATAAAATACATCATAAAAGTGATCTAAAAATAGATGAAATATGCTAAGGGTAGAGAAAGGGGGGGATGAGAAGGCACACACCTGCACCATAAAAAAAGCCATAATCGGCAAGTTTTGTCCCTGTTTTTACCGCAATAAATACTGTATTGAAATAAAGTGGTGCAGACAGAAGCGCTGGTCAGGCTGGAGTGTTTATATTCTGCTCCTGCTTTCAAATGGACCCTCAGTGGGAGCCCAGAAAAGGGCCTCTCCTTGTGATGTGTCCCACAACATTTCAGTGAAGGGCAGGCTCAAGAGACAAAAGTGACATTTAGGAAGAGCTAAAACAATGAAACAGTGGTGCTTTAATGTCTCATAAGACGTCCTCTAAACATGGCTTTTCCATCTGAAAGCATCTCTACGCTGAGTCAAGTGCACTAACTGTGCATGAAAGAGCTCGTTCCCTCAGGAAAAGGCTGCCTGATACCCGCAAGAATAAATCGGCCTTTAACTGCCAAGCTGCATGCGGCGGAGCTCAGAGCTCGGTGCGCCGGAGGGACGAAACAACACCGCCACTCAGACAGCAAATGGAAGGAGACCCCACACTCCAACTTCTGCCTGTAATATGGGAATAATGTGAACACCTGACAACTAATGTTGCGAGTGCTTCCCTGAAATCACACGTTGCAGAATCTTTTTTTTTTTTTGAAATGCAAACATCTCCTCCGCTCTAAAGAGCCCTCAGTCTTATTCTCTGGCCTCATTTCAGTGTAGAAATAGCCTCCAGTCTGACTGTCATCACACTTTAGGCCCAACTAGCTGCCTGGAGACGCAGCAGAGTCCCAGTCCCTCTGTGCCACATACACACACACGCACACACGCATACACACGCGCACGCACACACGCATGGAGTAAAACTCAGAAGAACAGATCCTCTAGTAATACTGATTATGTTAAAAATGTCCTTTATTCACCAGCTAAACTGAGAGTTGCTGTATGGAAGCTTGTTTAGTCCAAAATTGAAGTAAAAATGACCACAAAATAATTTAATATCGCAAAACATTTTTATCAGAGCTAACCTGTGAACACATCGGGGAAAATATGTGTGAACATAATTCATAGACACTTTTGGACTTCCAGTTAGGAGTATTATGATACTTTTAAATCACGAGACAATCCAGTAGATTATGACACCAGACAAGAGTTTAGCAACATTTTTGCAGAAACTCAAAGAATACTGATATATGTTTTCAACAGAAAGAGATTTCAACAACTGCCAAACTGCTTAAGAAAGGCAAACATCTACTGTGATAGATCTGTGGTTAATATATATAGAAAATACAGCCAATAGATTTGTAATAATTCTGATCCAGAACTGCGTGGCATTCTGGTGAATGTAGACTGGAAAGGCTTTATCCAGCTAACAAAAGTTGTTGGCATGAACTCCCTAGCAACAGCCTGTTGTGCAACATGTAAAGTAGCAGTTTCATGTAACCCCAACAGACTCGGCCATACTTACCTCCTCTGAGGTTCCCTTCTACTCAACAGAGACTCATGTCTGTGGTTTCCATGGGGACTCAAAGCGAGGCTAGGCGCCCAACTAGCACCACAGACCTGCTAGGATCCATTCGGATTGTGGGAAATGAAGGAAATTGTCTTTAGAAAGGCAGGCGATCTGTACACTTAACTATGAAATCTCAACCATCAGCAAACAGGTGATATTTATGTTTCAGATACATTTTGCTACAGCAAGTAGATGACCAGGTCCAGTTCTTTCATCACCACAGTCAATAATTGTAAATTTCACTTGACCACATCTTCACATGAATATGTTAGACAAATTCTTTCTTTTCCAAAACAGTGGAATAAAGAAACAACAGATTCTTGACAATTTGATTGTAAATACATGCAAGTTTCAGAGGTTGAGTGTCTACCTTTCCTGTCCACCTCCACGAAAATGCCACTCAGTTCTGGATCGGAGTTCTGAGAAATGATGACAATTCTATCGGCCATATTCTATAATATTTCTTGTAAAAACTTCCAGAGTTTTTTCCCCAAGGAAACAGGAAGTTATGAGTTACTAAACTCTAATCAGCTTCAGGTATCATGATCATTTGCAGAAATTGTTGAGGGTGCCGTATTTAATCGTTTTTCATATTTACGTCGAGAACCCTCAACATGCGACGGCAAACAGTTGTGCAAAAAAAATGATTCTTTTCATTTAGCATCCATGCATTTATCAAGCCAGGCTCCACACTGCGGCAAATGGAGGAAGCCGTGACACAAGCGCCGACATCCGTCAACGTCTGAAACGCAACCACATCACAACAGCGATTCGCTGCGGTTTCTTCCAGACCCTTCTCCATTTCACGAGCGATGCTTTCCAAGAATGGCCTTTTCTCAAGCTAAGATTAAAATTCATGGTCGAGCGCGTCGCCGCTGTGCCCTGATGGGCGGTTCAGAACGGGCTGCCCGGGAAAAAACAAATATTTTTCACCAAGTGGCATCGGTTGTGAAGCGCACGCGTCCCGCAGCTCTGATTTTACATCCTGTCACATTAAAGATTCAAAGCACTCAATATAAATATTAAAAGTAATAGCTTCGCCATTCAGCTATTACTCCATCATTCCCTGAAATCATCATAAAACATTCAGAGCCTTTTAGAAAATTTACACACTTGAATTTGATGGCGGGGAGAGGAGCCTGTCAGAGTGCGAGGTCCTGGAAGCTTAAATAATAGTGGAAAGCTGTTTATGGAACATGCTTTATTTATTCATCGTCTCCGAGTAAGAACTGCAGTTTAGATGGGGGAGCAGAAACAGAGGGAGGGCGAGACAGAGCAAGACATGCAGCCAAAAAAACAAAAAGAAAGAAAGAAAAGAAAGGAAAAAATCAAAGGCAGACCTATCTGGGGGGAGCTGAAACATAACTCTTCCCACAGTGCAGTAAAAGAGGGAAAAATGCAGAGTCCATGAGATTCTTGGCCTCAAGGTCAATCAATGGAAGGACTCCGGGTCCAGGGGTAGCTAATGGATTGTGAAGACGCGTAGCAGGGTTATGAATTTTTAACCAGTTCCTCCTTCAGCCCAGACCTCCATAAATCAATGACGACTTATTGGAGACGATCAATTATGCAAACTTAAAAACATTTAATGACACATAATGAAGAGGTCCCCGGAGGCGGGGCGGCAGGGTGGAACCCCACCTGCCAGGGATCACTGATGTTGTGAGGGGCTCCCTGAAGTCGGATCTTTCCAGGCCAAGGTTTAAACACCTGACCAGCTGAACAGGCTGCAGGGTTCATCTGTTAGAAATGCAACACTTTTAAACATCAATGTGTTTTTTTTCTTTTTTTCTTCCTTACTTTCATTGGTTTGAGTTTGTCCCTGCATTTGTTAAAGATTTCCACCACCAATAGCCCGGCAGCACTTTCTGAAGCTCATCATAAAAATGCCCCGAGGGCGTCCCCCGTGGCGGTAACCTCAAATCACTGAGCTCTAAACAATGTTAAAGCACAAGTGCGCACATTAAAACACTCTCTGCAAATCTGTCCCCTCCGCTCACGTCGCGCACAATGCCTCTGACCCCGCCACCGCACGCTTTTATGCAGCCCGTGTCCTTCCAAACAATTCATGATTAATGTATCGCCTCTCTTTTTCTTGTCTAGCCGAGCGTGGCGGCTGCTCAGAGATTGTTCAGCAGCTGTATTGCTTGTTACATCTCTATAGGAGGGGGGGTAATAATTTGTCATCTGCTTTGTAAAATTCTCACATTAGGACGACCTTCGGAGCGTTCTTCCCAGATTAAAAACTTGGCGAGCGAGCCAGGCGTTATGGCTTCTCCTGCCTTGGCGGAAGCATCTGTGCAAAATCAGAAGGGAGACTGTTTGCGGTTGTCGACTCTTCTAAAAACCGTTCGCATGCCGCGTTGGAAACTCGGCGGAGGGAAACCGAGGAAGACAGACGATAACGGGTGGAGGGGGCATCAAAGCGGATCTGAGCAAACGCGCCGTGGCTCGGGTCATTTGTGTTTATATCACGGCAGGGAGATTCATTTTTTATTACTCTAGGTGCTGTATCAATCCCGCCGAGAATGCCTTCCAGATGTTTCTCTGAATCCCAGGGGTGTCTGAGCCTCAGCTAGGGGGCTGGCGGAGAAACTTGCAACCAAGCTCGCATCTGTCCCTCTTCCTGTCTAGTGGTTTTTCCTCTCAATCTTTAGGAAAGCAACCTTTTCATCACTCCTGACAGTGGTAGAGAAAGTGCTTTCTGACTGTACTAAATCCCTCTGTAAGTACAGTCCATTCTGTGAAAAAGGGTACGTTTTTTGTGAGTGACGTGTGTTTGGTTTGTTGATGTCGGCCCATTATGCCAGAAGGTCACACTTTCCCCCTCTTGTCTCTAGTGGTTGACGGTGGTAAAGAGGCACTTAGCTGTTGATGGGCTTTACATCAGATGGGCCTCACCGGTGATTCCTTTGCCCCCATTTCCTTTGGACTTTTTTTTCCCCAAATGCACCTTTGAGACTTGTTGTGTTATAATTACATATGATTTGGACTGACATTTTTACGTGGTTGTTTGCAGAACCATGCTGCAACATTTTCTTCCTTTTTATGACTTTGTGATTGTCCCTCCATAAACCATAGTTGTTTTTGTCGGTGTATTTACATGTCTCTGGGTAGGGACATGTGTGTGCGAGGATGTATTTTGCAACACCTTTAAATGTCAAACTGGCTGGAAAGAGGAACCGCATCATGATTCTGGAAATACAGCACGGCCTGCAAATATATTTCCACCTTTTGGATTTTCTGCATTTTCCCTACAACAACATTTTATGCATTTTGTTGGGATTTTGAAAGTGTGTTGTTAATCTATGCTAAGCCCCCTGGAGGCAGTTCTTTATAAAACTATTTTTACTGCATTTGCATCCATGACTCTTGTGGGTCCAAGGAATCACCTTCTGGAGACTGGCAGTTTTGCAGGTTCTTTGGCAAGATTTTGAACACAGTCTCCATTGAATTTAAGTCTGTACTTTGACTGGACCTTATGAACATTTAGATTCTTTGATTTATTCAACGCCATTGTTGCCCTGACTATGTCTGCTATGTAAATAAATAGTTTTCATGTATTTTGAACAGGTTACAGATAAAAAACAAATCAATCATCAAATGTTTCAGAAAGAGCACAACAATTTAAATTTTAAACACATGGCGAAAAAAATAAGTCAAACTAAATGACACGGTCAATTGAAAATAAATATGTCATAAAAATGAAAACTCTGACCCAATCACAAGGTTTCAAACTCAATCAGAATCGGGTGTTGCATCCCAATCAGGAGTCACACAAGTATCCTAAACACAAATGGAAATAACTGTTTGACTCTTTACCATAATGGTAAATACTGACTGCATGGAGTTAGACCGTCTCGAAACTTTGCAGCAGCGACAGCCGTAAGGAGAAGCAGAGCGCGGGATCAGCTTCAAGTGGACACTGTCTAGTGACAAATGTAGCTTCTCATTCTGTTCTCTGGCTGAAAGAAACGACCTCTGGAAGTTGAGCAGTTGTTTTCATATTATACAAAACACCCATTGAATTCCAATCAATCAAACAACAGTTTTGCTCACAGAGTGGGGAAAAAAAGTTCAACTTCTTGTGACAAGAAGGGCTGATGATGTAAGACCGAGAACAAAACGACGCCATGTTGGTCACCAATTTGCAACAATGAGAACCGATTTGGTCAGTTCGGCCCGGCTGGGCTGGGTTCTTTAAGTCTAAGTGGATGATGATGTCTTCTTGGTAGATTTGAAGTTAGCAAACTGATAATCAATCAAACAGAGCTCTGTGACAAACTCAAAGTTTGGAATATTGTTTTATTACCAACATTTCTTGAACATTATTACTTACTTCTCTGCTGTGTTGATGGTCTTTATGATGTTCACTGGTCAATAATGTTCTTTAACACCTTGTTGAAATACACAACGACTGACTCTATGAACTAGTTATTTGGTATTAAACATTAAACACAGTTGGCTGCACTGGTTTGTATTTCAGGGATATTACAGTAAAGGGGGCCTGGTTAAATTAGATGATAAAACTTTCTAGAATTTAATTAGTAAGAAAAATGTGAGAACCATGAATCACAATGTTACAAGTGGTGCTGATGTTTGTGTTATAGGACAAACCATGATGTGAATACTTGTGCATAATGCTGCTGTAACAATAAAAATTACCTTTAATAGGGAACCAGAGCCTATAAAAAGAAAAGTCAGAAGTGACTGAGTCAGTGATGCGGTTTGTGCAGGTACATCTTCACGCTCTGCTGGGTCTTGTCCAGACAGGAGAGATGACCCAGAGTCAGGCCAAAATGTTTACTGGCAGATGTGTTTTAAAGCAGCGCTCCTTAGCTGGTCATGGCAGCGGAAAATACCCTGCTGTTCGCTGCATCTGCAATTCGCTGCTCTTCCCAGTTCCACCTACAAAATCCTGACCTTTTAAACAAATGATGGATGAGTTAGCCCCTCTACTGGGTTTTTCTCCTTTCTCATCTTTTTTTTCTTCCTTTCTTTCTGTTTTTTCCCCCCCCTCCATACCATTGAAGGTTGAAGCTTTGTCTGTGTTCGGCTCTGAGGCAAAATTCTGCCCCTCCTTTTGCTCATGGTTTCAAAACCGCTTTCAAGTCTAAAGTCGGCTTTGGCCAGCACCCTTTGGCACTTGGCTTCTGTGCAGCGGTTCGCGTCAGGAGCTACGATTTGTGATTTGAAGATGACATGAGCAGTGCCTCGCTTGTGGCACTCGGGGTGGATTTGTAAAGCGAAGTCAGTAATGTGCGATTTGATGCGAGTGGAACACATCACCACACCCGATAAACTGATTCAATTGGTGAAAACGCCACTGACTCCAGCCACTGCTTTCTGTGTAGTCCGCTATGTTACAGAGACAACACAGGTCTCCTTCTGTTGGGTTACATTATGAAACACATTGTGGTTCATTTTCTGAGACACGGTGATGAGGAAAAGTATTTACCCCCTCTCTAGTTCCTTCTGTTTTTCTGATCATGAAACAAATGTAATTAGAAAATAATGGGATTTATTGAGGGAACAAAAGCTAAACAAACCAAACCTTGATTAATAATCAATCAACTAACAAATGAAGTTATGTTTGGTGAATAACCAGATTTTTCTTAGCTTAGTTTCACAAGCCACACCACATCAGTTAGCATGATGCTACATGCTAACTGACGTGTAGCATCAACAAATCAGTCAGATAGATCCTGTATGGCAACATGAAGTAAAACAAAGGAGATGATTGTAGATTTCAGGGGAAATGGGATCAGGTCAAACACAGTTTCCATTCTGGGGAAGCAAGTGGAGCCAGTTGAGCAGCAGGACTGGAGACTCAGCAGTTTGATATATGAAGATAAAAAAAAATCATCACCTCTTTTGTTCCAAAAAATGTTTTAGGCAGCAAAAATCAATCAATCAATAAATAAATAAAACTAAAAAATAGGAAGGTGATGATATGATGGTGTCAGTGTGATTGTGTGGGGCCATGGAGGACTGAAACTGGCATAATTAAAAATAAAAGCATAAATATATCATTATTTTTTAAGCGGAGAGAAAAATGGATTTCACTCTGAAAGGAAATTGTGACATCATCACTTTTGTGGCTGTAATCTGAAGCAAAATCAAATGCTTTTGAAAAACATAGTTAAAGTCTGGAATTAAATTAAATACTGGACACACAAGGCCAGGTCAAATTACGATTCCACAATTGAAAAACTGCATTCTGCATTTAGTCAGGTCAACTTTGACAGTTTGATCATCTGAAACTTTTGACAAAGTAAAAACCTGAAGGAATCTTTAAAGAGATAATCACTTCATCGAACATACGTTGTCATTTCAGTCATTCTCAGTCTTAATATGAAATTATACAATCTTAATATTAGAATATTTCTATTTATTTCAGCAAGCAAATAAAAGCTGCATTCTAAATGTATTTATTTTATTTTTTTAACTCAGTGCTCATGAAACAGCGAGCCTCCTATGTAAAGGTAAGTCCTTCCACACACTAACATGTCTCTGACTGCCTGAAGTAACTTCACACTCTGATGATCATCATCATCATCATCTGACTGTGATGAAGCTCTCCTGCTCTGCAGGTCTTCCCATCAGGTCTTTTTTTCCCTCCATTTTCTTTGCTTTCTTGTCCAAACACTCAAAACTATCAACCTGTAAAAAAAAAAACAAAAAAAAAAACAACAACAAAAAAAGCATGTTCTACAGTTTAAACAGGCGCCAAGCAAAATCACTGATTTAACAACAGCCACAAAAGAACTACTTTTTTAAACATGAACTATGTTTTGTGAATAATATGTGTTGCTTTTTGTATTACTGTAATGTCAAAGCGTCAGACAAATTTAGTAATTAGTGTTACCTAAAATTTCCAGGTACCAAACACATGGCCCTCCACTGGTGTTTACAGACTGTAACTGAAACTCAACTAATTGGATATTAAGTTCCTGGTGAAGTTATTAGCCAACTTGTTATTTTGATGTGTATTATTAGGTTTATAAACAATTGTCCTAAGCAATTATTTAGAGTTATTAATACCCAAGCCAGATCTACTGTTTCATAACAGACTCCATACAATCTTGGGCCAGTGCAGGTAAAACCAGCCTGGTAACAACCGAAGCCCTTGTTCTATTTTGCTTTGCTTTGTTCAGAGAGTCTGGAGCCGTGGCTACTGAGAAGCGATTGCTTCCTGGAGGCATGGACTCTATCAAAGTTGTACCCAATCGCTAACGTTTGGCCAGTTGGATGCTATGAAGCTTACCAGAAATTGTCTGCATTTAAACAACAGTCCTCCATTATGAAGAGAGAAGTGTGGGGCCAATGAGACGGCTGTTGATGTTAATTCAATATGCAAAAGCGTGGCCAAATGGACTGAATGACTTTGCTCACTTCCTATGTTGCCACTGGTAAAACTACTGGTAACCAATGCAATTCTAAAACAGTGCAAAGAAAAAAAGTCATCATTATCTCTCATAGCTTCTTCTGTTCACTGATTGGTCCGGTTAAAAATCTACAGGAAAAAATCCAGGTGAATGGTAGAAATCCCAGACAGAGCAGAGAAGGGAGGTTAGAATCAAGCAGAATTGCGATGGAAAGCAACGACCAAACCTGGATAAACTTCACACTAAAACACAGAGGCAGCGCTTCTCAAGAGATCATCAGTTTATGTTTCTAGTTTTTTCAACAGCAGGGAAATAAATGGTTTCCAATAGAGCTTAACATTTCACAGGACTTTTTGAAACAAGGCCTCGGGTCTGAATGGCTTAACTAAGTTACTCAATGCTCAGTCTCCTGTCATATTTACTGTGGTTCAACATTTTAGCAGCTGGTGTTGTACAGCTTTAAGGGTTTTGAAAGTTTAGATAGTAAGATGTACATTGATGTATGTTTATTTAATAGATAGTGCAATATTTTAACTTATGTGCAGAGTGAGTTTTGGCCTCACCCTGAGGTTGGTTCAGTAGACACCACTAAAGCCCTGCAGTCCAAACTGTTTCTCCAAGATCTAAAGTCTGAAGTTTTCAGGATGTGTGAAAATTGAACAAATTTTTAAGGGTACATTAAAAAAATGTCTTAACAGGCCAAAGATTTTTATGCCATCCTTACATTCTGCTTTTGGAAAATCATTCAACTGTGATAAAAGGAATACTTTCATTATGTTGTTGGAAATGTTTTAACTCTACTTCTGTTCTTTTTCTCCTGGCCACAAGCTTTGGATTGTTGAAATAGAAAAAAAAAAATCTGTTAACTCTATAAACATGGACCGGTTTGTTCAGTGTTCAATATTCTGGGAATTCAAGCAAATATCTGTTTGACCAACAGTCCTCCTGAGAATACAAAATGCCCAGGGCATTGTTTAGTTTGGAAAACCCTCAACGAAAGCCGACGATGGATCCTATTGGTCCTCTCCAAGACGGAATTGATGCGGTGTGTGAAAAAAAAGCTTTGACAGCCCAGACTGCTCATCCCCAGTGACTTTGTCGGCTGGTAATTTACTTTTCAGGAGATGTGTTTACTAAGGGTTACAATTGATGTGCTGAAATATTGATAAGGAACATTTCATAAGCTTGGGAAGAGATTGGGACGATTGACCCCGCACAAAGGGCTGAGAGGGCAGATAAATGCGTGCGGGGCATGCTGATTGCCGTTTCCACATCAGGAGGAAGATGCAGTGTGGACCCACTCTGCATCTGAAACACCCACTGTGATGTGCAGCGTATGTTTTACCTTCAATCTGTTTTTTTGGGCAACTTTAGCCCCATTGTCTTTCAAAAATATCTACCGTTTTGATTATTCCTTGTAAAACACAAGAAATAATACAATTATAATTGTGAATCTCCTTTCTCTTGGACGGAGGCCTCAAAGGAAAAGCTGAAATCATCCCCAGGTTTGTCTCGAGCCGCATTTTAAATGCCGAGTCTCGCCATCGAGTCGATCTAATCTCGCCTTGTGTTTTTGAAGTGCAAATGTGATGACATGGTAGTATTGATGGCCCGTGCTGGTGACATATATGGCCTATGGCTAGGTCAACAATACTGAGTCCTTCATTTTAATGCCTGCTCTGCAGGGGCCCTCGGACACATGCCTCTCCCCCCCTGCAGCCATTCTGCAGCAATTCAAGCCCACAATCCGTCCCTGATGAGACGCACCGACTGCCTTCTTTGTCCAGCGGCCTTGTGGATCAGAAAGGTGTTATTGTGCCTGTCAGACAGGGTGAGCGGTATTGACTTAAATAGCTTGACCCGGCTCATCCCTGATGGCTCTACCTTGTCACCCCGACCTCTGAACCCCTTCAAGCTCTCTGTATTTTTCCCCCGGAACAGCAGAGGTGGAAGGCAGCCCCGGCCTGCCCACAGGTGTCGCCCCTGTCCAAATAAATTAGACCAGGGAAGAGGGAGTGGAAGGGTCGAACAAGAGGAGAAGAGGGGGGAAAAAAAAAGTCTCAGAGTCTCAACAGTTTAATTATCCAGCTCTGCTTGTTAAGGTCTTTAGGAACAGAAGGCTGGATTTGGTCGCCTTAATCCCAACCTGCCATGAACACATCCCACTCCTCCCTTTGTGGGAATATCATCAGATCCAATACAATAACTCATAATGCCATGGCAGGTCAGAGTCAGTAGCTCTGCTGTCTGGTGAACATGTAGCTATTTTAAAGTGTGGTGTATTTTGTTTTACGCTTTTTACCAAGATGTAGTTAGTTCAGAGGCACAAGAGTGTTTTTATTAGCATTACCTTTCAACAGCAACATTGAAAGGTAATCGTCAACATCACCGTTTAATGTTGAACACTGCCAAATTAAAAAGTATGGTAACTTTTTAAAATATGCTGATTTTAAAGTATGCTAACGCTAAACCAGCCCCTTGTTTGCTTTGATTCGTCCAGAAGTTCCACACTGGAGGCCTGGACTCTGATGAAGTTTTAAACAATTGCATCTGATTTTATGCGTTCGGCCGTGACGCTCAACAAAACTGTCCGGAAATCCTTAACAGCCCCCTTCTGAGTACGTACACGACTCCTTTAATAGCAATAAATTATGTTAATATATTCCTCTTGTTGTGACTTTAATCGCTTAATATTTCATTCACTTTCTCCCCTGCCATTGCCAATCTACAACCCTACATTGGTAGACTACAATTTTAAAATAGCGCAGAAAATCAGGGTCAGTTGTACACAAGTAATGTTTGATGATCGGCCCACTTGAAATTCATCCAGAGAAATCAAGCTCGATGGGAGAAACCCCAGACAGATTACTTACAGGAAATGGGAATTGAGCAGAAAAGGCTTTTTCTATCTTTTGTTTTTCTTTTCTTTTTTACTGAACACTACAAATCATGACTTTGGTGTGACTAAACTAGGACTTATTTCAATTCCACACAATAACTGCAAAGTATCCCTGTACTGAAAAATTGACCCAAGTCGTCATCCTTCGATCACCTCCTTGATACTTAGAATGAGGTGATTGTGACTACATGCTGGAGAATCTTAAAAAGCCCAAAATAGATTTTCACCAAACTGCACATTGTGCCCTCTCTGCTTTTGGTCGCATTAAGTTCACAAATTAAATACAGTATGTACTAGTTCATTCTTTTTAAAAAGAAAATGCTTCTCCCAGGCAACGCTTCCAAACCTGCTGCAATCGTTCAGTGTTTTTCGGATTATTCTGTCATGGTATAAAAGATGAGACGCTAAGTGAGGCCTGTGTTGTCGGAGGCATAGCGCTTCATTTAGAGTCTATAAACATTACACAGTTTGACCTTCGGGTGAATTTGCTGGGACATTAACTCCTGGCAGCCATTTTAAATCTTTTGCACTCGTCAATAGTCTTCCTCTCTGTAGAATCATAGACTTTAAATTGTTTGTAAATGGCCCAAATTGACCTGCAGTAATGATTGGTTTTAAATGTTATGGCTGATGTCCGTCCATCTTGGCAGCTGCACTGGAGTGGCAAACTGCCCAAAGCGCTGCTTTTATAGACAAACTCACACTGATGAGCATCAGGTACAAAATGCTTCTGATTGGTAGCGTCTCATTGATACTTCCCACTTCACTCTAATGGAAATAACAAGGTTGAAATTTGTTTCTTCCCTGTGGATCTTTTAGCATTTTTTTGCATATTTAATTGAGTAGAAATGACAGTATTTATTCTGTCATGCGTTTTACACACTTCAGTTCAAATCATGTATAAATTCCAACCACATCCTCTTACTGACTGCATAACGCTTGGATTTAAACAGTTTCCTCTCTAAAAATGCCTTTTCTAAGTTACATCTCAGAAACTTTACATTTAAAATTCTAAGACTAAATGTTAGGTCATAGATCTGATGAACACAGCGTGTTGTTCACATGCAAATCAATATCACCAACAAATAAAAACTCCCAGTTCATCTGGATCACCTTTCATGTCACCGACGGAGAGACAGAAGTAAAGGAGCAATGACAAAACCTTTCAAAATCATTATTGTATTGTCATGTTTTATTACTGAATTTTCCAACGAATGAATGAAGTGTCATCTGAAATAACTTGCCAATGGAGCTAGAACTCAACTCAATATATTTATCAATATTATATATCAATATTAAGAAATTATTGATTTAAACATCTCTTATATTTTGCTGAAAAGTTGCTTGTAAGTTAGTTTGTCATGTACATGAAACTAGATCAAAACTCCTTGGTAACATTCGGTGTTTTTGCAGTTCATCTGTTTAATCCCCCTCTGTTGGAGCGTAGAGACATTTAAAAGGTGAAGAACGATGGACTAGTGTTGGTCCACCCTCTAAGCCAGGGATGACCTCTTGTAACTTTTAGATGAATCTCTACTTTTACACACCTGAGTCAATTAACGAGGTCATTAGCAGGACTCTAACTGCAGTCAGGAGGTGATTCAGCTGTTGGATTCAAGTGTGTTGGACCAAGGAGACATCTAAGAGTTGCAGGACACCTGGACCTTGAGGACTAGGATTGCCCACCTCTGCTCTAAACTCACTGGCAACTTTCCCCACATGAGGAAATCTTGATACGAGATAAATATCCTTAGCTTTTATTGAGCTTTTTTGATCCATGATAGCCTCCATGATGAGAGTTTCACCATGGATATTTAATTATTTTTTCTTTCGGGGCACGCTGCTGCATTTGGAGCTACTGGGAAGGAACTGGTAATAAGGTAGGGAGGCCCTGAAAAGAGCAAACAGCAGCACTTTGTCCTGCGCTGACAAGCTCTAAGAACTGTACGCAGATACTGTACCATAAAGATGATCAAAACAGTGCCACAAAGCACGCACGCGTCCTCTGTTCTGTCACGCCGCGGCTTCATCGTGGGATATTAACGTGGCGAACAAGTCATCAAGGTTGGATGTAAAGCAAAAATAGTTCTGCATCCTTCACAAAGCACAGGGGAGAAAGAAAATTGGTACAGAATAAATTGGACAGCTGTGGTGATATTAACACTGATGTACTTTTGAAGTTGCGGCGCACGTGTGATATTAGCTGATGTAAAAGAATTGAATACATCAGAGACGATGCAGACATGGATGAATTTCATGGTTTGTAATTTAAGATGTTTTCATAGGGTAGCACATCCAGAGAAGCAGACGGAGCCGGGATGACAGTCTCCCGGCGGTGATGTGGATATTAACCGCTCTGCTCCTACAACTATTCACTACGTCTAACTGATAGGGTGCATGTGTGGACAAGCACGGCTTTAGGGTCCAATAATTGTATCCTTGATGTGTCAAAACACGGTATTCTTTCGGCACCGTGCCGAGACCGAGCCGCCACACTTTGGCGGCGAAAGGTAGAGTTTAGATTTGCCCCGGCTTGTGAAGGCCCCGGGTCCTTTCAGTGCCATGAGCTAATTGTGTATATTATCACACATTCTTGGTCCCCGTCCAGTCCACAGCGGCGAAACAAGCAGGACGCCTATCAAAACCATTATTCCCAGGCGTGAAAAGCTGTCACCTTCGCATGTGTCACTTTTGTCTGCCTGCCTTGTCCCACTTACTGGCCCATTGTGCCTGGGCAGGTGAAATATGTGCCACCTGCCACTGCTCGCCCCGCTCCGGCACTGCGATTGATGGAACACGTTCTCGGGGAAGGTGATGGTAAGTGACAGGGTCTTTACATCATTCTGCGTTGGAAAAACGGGGCGATGACCATTAATCAATACTGTTTCCACGCGCTGAGCAGAAAAAAAGGCAGGGCCGATTCTATTTTGGAAAATTTGCCCTTTGTTTTCTCATGCTGTAGTAAACGGGGGCTGGAGAGGGGCAAGCATGAGAAAAATCAATTTCCCTAGATAAAACTATTTTTTCTCCTCCTTTTCTCATGCATTACATAACCTACCACAAATCAATCTCTGAGTGAAAATATCCTTGAAAAGATCATTTATTTAAGTGTTTACTTCGGTGATTTTAATGAAAAAGAAAAGCTAAAATTGTGCTTCTCAGGAATTTGACATGAGACCAATGATAAAATACAGCAGAAATTAGAGCTGATAGAAAAAGTCTCTCCATGTGCTGAACAGAACTTTGTCTGGGTTCTGAATGAAATATAAAGTGATAATTCATGTGGCTGTTTTGGAAACATTCAGCTGAATAAACTTCGAGATCTGGCTTGAAGTTTTGGTTCTCTCTCGACTGTTAGGCAGTTTTCAAGTTGTTATATTCATGCTCTTATTTTGACGTAGGTGAAGACTGTTTATGCAGGAGTTCTGCTTCCTCTTGTGTTGTCTCTGTTTTCTCTTGAAAATAGTCACTTCAAACAAGAAACATGCTGGAGGAAAATAAAACACGGACAAAATAGGACAACATAAAGAGAGACATACAATATGTGTCAAAATTAAACTGGTGCTGGAGGTTTGTAGCCTGGGTGGATATTTTAGCACTTTAGCATTAGCTTCCACTAAATGCTTCAGTGTTAGTAGAGCTAATATTCACAATTAGTGCTTTAGGATTAGAGTAACTAAGTTTTCAGTTAATGTTGCCAGGATGGTGACGCACCATGAGTTTCTCCCTTTTATGCCCACAGCAGCCAATGACAGTGTATTCCTTGCAGCTTTCATCGTCATGCATGAAGATGATTTTGCTACTGAAGGTCTGGCTCCACTTTTTGAACCATGAAAGAAAGTGATCAGTCAGAAAGTCCATATACTTTGCTGAGGTCATTTTCACACCTTCAGGACTTTGAATGGGCCGACCAGCTTTCTCTCTCACCATGGACAGGCTGCCAGTCCGTCGCAGGGCAGAGTTCAGGACATGAAATATATTTGTCAGTTTTCTCACCAGAACACAAACTGGATTAGCGTTTATATGGTATCCTATTTCATTTGGATGCCCCTGCACTCCCTCTGATGACGGCTAATGCTTGTTTTGTGTTTTATTTTTCACATCTCCATCCTAGAGTGACCCACAAACCAGGTGGCGAATGCACCGGGCCGCCTGCCACACCACGTTAGGCTGAGGTGCCAAGTTGTGCCATTCAGACCACAATCTGGTATGCAGAGTGTCAGCCTACGCCGTCTTTAAAACCATTTACCAACCGCGCTGACAGTTAGGCCCGGATGGCACGCTCATGTGATGTGGCAGCTCTCTCTCAGACCCTTCCAGACACAGCCAGCAGTCTACCTTCCCAATTTTCTTAAAAAAAAAAAAAAAAGAAAAAGTAATCTCACGTGTGCCTTTTTTTTTATTTTTTTTTTTAAACCCTCATATTTGAGTTAAAGTGAGGCCAGAAAGAGGGATTTGCAATGCAGAGCAGAATTCAATCTGTTGATTAATCTTCTAGCATTACTGGAAAGATGACTTCCGCTCCAGCAGATCGTTCATTGAAAAGCTTTTTTCATGCTTTATTTAACAGGGGAGTCATTCTGATTAGTGTGGAAACATACTTTGAGAGGCACAATGACTAAATTGGACCTGTCAGTGGCTTTTACTTACCGAGGAGGAGGATTGACAAGACAGGAAAGGCAGTAAGAAGGACATAGCTCCGCATGGAGACAGATAATATAACATTTACTCCTCGAAGATGTTACACATAAAAAGCCTTCTATTTGTGGCGTAATTGTGCAGGCAAATCAGACCTGCTTCCTGGCTAAAATAACTGTTCCACCTTTTACCCTTTCTTTATCTCACTTTTAGTAAAACAAAAATAAATAAATAAATAAAGAAAATAAAACCTGCATCGACACCCTTTCCTAACATTTGCCGTTCCGACAATCAATCAATCCTCCAGCCACAACCAGAGGCCGCGGCGTTTATGGGTTTTGCTCAGTCAGATGGCTTGACTGGTTGCATCGATTCACGCTCCAGCCTCAAATGTCAATACCACCCTCTTTTGGGCCATGTCAGAGAAGAAGAAGAAGAAGAGAGAGAGAGAGAAAAAGAAATAAAAATCATCTTCATTGATTGCGGCGGCCGGTGAGCAGGTGGCTGTCTCTCCCACGCGCGTGATGCAGCGCTACAATCAGAAACACCGGTCGGTACGCTGGCACGAAAATGTTAGACAGGCAATTCATGGTCTGGTAGGTCACCTGTCAGCCGCCGACAACAGTTTTTGAAGATGTATCTTCACTGACCTGTGGCCGCCATTAAGAAAAGCGCTACGTGTGCACGGGAGCAAACACACACACAAGCGCACGCAAGCGCACACGCAAACTAACTCCCATCTGCTCCAGTTAAGATTGTGCATTTATGTGTTTAGTGGGGAAGCTAGTGAAGAAAGAGAGCGTAAAAAAGGTGGGTTTGGGCGATGAAAGATCAAGTGAAAGGTCAGTGCTGAGGCTGGTAAGGAATGTGTTTCAAGTGATATTATATAAGTTGTTCATAAATCAGACTGAAATCAAATGCAAACGGCTTTAATCTCCGTTGGTGATAAAAAGTGGAAGAGAAAAAAAAGTACGTTTAAATACCAATGTACTTTTATCCAACAGAGCACTTTTATTTCAGAACCAATTTGAATTTATTAAAACATTATTAGCACATATAAAGGTAACCTGTTACAATTTAAAAGAAAATGAACTGAGTGATGGTTTGTTAGACACATTTCAGGCCGTATATTTTTTTCCATCTTTCATTCTGGGAGCAACTGGCTGCTGAACCCAGTTCAGGTTGATTAGCTTAAATTGATGATCTGTCTGTCGGAAAATAAAGTCAAGAAAAATCCTCATTGAGCAAGAATAGTGAGTGTCAGGTCTGCCACAAAACATGATACTTTCTTTCATTACACTCTAAACATATTCCCAAATCCTGACTAGGATGAAAAGAGCGAACCACAGTGGCAGCCAGTGAATCCTCTGCAGCGTATTCTTAGAAAAGGGGTTATATTATAAAGTTAACACCCCCATTATCAATATTAGCATAGATTTTGTGTTGTCACTTTCTCCAGCGATGGCCAAAAATCCTCAAATGCCAGAAACGAGAAACAAAGAGCCCCCTCTTCCTAATCATCTGGATACACGATGAAAGCGTGTTCCTTTCTGAGTGTCATTCTGCCGCAGACTGAATCTTTCCCCACTTTAGATTAGACTGTTTGAAGTCACTCTGTTGTCTCCTGCTGTCATTAAACATAAAAGAATAAGACGGGATCCAAATGAACTGTTTACCCTGTTGCTTTAAAATGTGTAATTTACCCTCTCTCGGCGAAGACAACTCGCAATTACGGTGGGCTGGCTCTCCCAGATCCGTTTAGTAGATTCTCTATAACAAACCCCCTAATAATCATTTCGCAGATCAAAGTGATGCTGCCGAAGATTTTTAAATATTTAAACCTCCACTATTCAAATCTTATATCAGATCAAAGAATTTTGCCTTAATTTTGCGCGGCGCGTTGCCAGTCGACGGGCAGACGTACACAGGGATGCACAGAAACTCCAATTAGACCCGGCAAGTTTCCACTGGATCTCCGTAGGATTCTCATATCTGAGCAGAACTCACGCCGAGCGCGTCTGAACCTCTGAGGAGGAGGCGGCTACATGGAAGAGATTAATATGGTGAGCCTTGAAATTTTAGCAGGATGACAAGCAACTTTAAAGGGCGTTCTATCTCTGAGAGGACAGTTCTTAGGGAGGAGCACAAAACAAACTAGCAAATTAGCTACACAACAGGATCTAATCCTGAAACTGGAAAACAGAAACTTGGGAGTGAAAATCCTGTTGGTTTCGGATAACATTTGCTTTTTGGCTTCTTATTTTTTCTTAAGTTCTTATCTTACAAGAAAAAAAATCATAGTAAGCTTTATTAACATAAGGAATAAGATGTCCATCCATCCATCCATCCATTTTCCGTCACCCTTCTCCCTAACGGGGTCGGGAGTTGCTGGTGCCTATCTCCAGCTGCGTTCCGGGCGAGAGGCGGGGTCACCCTGGACAGGTCGCCAGTCTGTCAGGAATAAGATGTGTTAGAGCTATTAAGAAATTATTATATATAATAATATTTAATAATTTTATAATATGTAAACAAGCGTTGTAAAAGTAATAAAGTAGAAAAATACTAACTGGTCCCTTTATTAGGTACTTTATTGGAGAAGACTAGTTTAAGTGTAAACCAAGCATCAGAATGAGGAGAATGGATGGGACTCTGTGACCACAAGCTGCCCAGATCATCACTCCTCCTCCACCGTGCTTAATAGCTGGCATTCATCTTTTGGGCTCAAATGATCCGTTCTGCTTTTTGGTTAACAAGTTACTGGAAATTCGGGTCAAAAATCTCTGCTTTGGTCTCATTTGTCCACAAGACATTTGACAAGAAATCTAGCGCTTTGTTCAGATGTTATTTTTTGTTAATCAGTCATGAACTTAACGGCTAACTTGATGTCTGAGCCATTTAAAGCCTGACATAAAGCTCCTTACATCCACCTAAAAAAACAACCCAGCAGTTCACCAAAGTGCTGTAGAAAAAACAGAAAGATATTTTGGCTTAGTGCTGTGATGATGTTTGACGATTTATCCTGAACTTTGAGCGAGTAGGAATATTGCGACTCTGCTTCAGTTCTGTGGTTCATCGGATCAAACAAATCCAGGTGCATTTATTTCCATCATTAAACTTCATGCAATTATGCAACTCTGTTAAGGAAACAATTCAGTCTTGCTATATTTTACAGGTATTTTAATTCTGGTTGTTCTTTAATCTTCATAAACATCAAGAAATCCAATAATATTTTCAGATCCTTTTTGTTTTTGTGCGTTTTTCCCCGTTTGGTATCTCTACTTGCCAGCCAGTAGAGATAGACGACCTCATCCACAGAACTTATCTACCTCTGTAAAGATTTGAAAATCACCCACTGTCTCCTTCTCCTCTGAATGAGAGAGCTGAATAAAAAAGTTGTTGTTTTGCTAAGGTCACAGGAGTTAAACTCAAGGCCCAGGGGCCAAATCTGGTCCGCCACAGTTTTTTATGTGGCTCTCTAGACTCCATTGCATAAATAAGTCTTTCCAGTTTTTCACAAATCTGCAATATTCACACAAAATCAACAAATCTCTACATTTTTTCTGGGTTATTTTTGTTTTTTTACTGAAAATTTTCTCAAAATTGGTCAAAACATTGAGTTTACGTGACTGCTGCCTCAGCCTTTTGATGGTATATTCCATAATTGATACACGTAGTAATAAAGTCACATTTAACAACATTCATAAGCGCAGATATCGTAAAATTTCCCAACAAACATTTCTAAATTGGCATCACAAAATCTATCATTTTGATTGTAAAAACAATTAAAACAATCACAAAATCCTGGCGGAGCAGCTATCTATTGATACTTTAACAGCTTAATTGGTTTTATCAATATATTCTGACACACCTGGCCCTTTAAGAACATTCAGATTTTTGACATGGGCCAAAATGAAAATGAGTCTGACGCCCCTGGCTTAGGTAATTTAGTCGTTTGGACATCGATGCTTAGAGCTTTTTTTATTTACATATGAGACAACTGCCATGTATGCAGGTAAAACAAGTTAACATGGTTTCATTGGTATTACAACATACAAACATCCATAGTGTTGCACAGTTATTAAAAGCAGCGAACTTTAAAAGGACTGAGTGAGATGATCCAATAAGAAAGCGTTTATTCTTGTGCACAAAAATGAACAAACTATTTAGAAGAAATAAACTCTGGAAATGCCAGCAGGGATGTAAACAGAGGTTTTGGATGTGGAATTGAACCTGCACAGGGCAAAAATAAACAGATGAACAACAGCGAGTAGTGAGCCAGATCAGCCAGTCTCAATTAGGAACTCACACCTCGGCTGTTTCATCCTTTGTCTTTCTCCTTGTTTCATAAGTGAAGGAAACCATCCAAACCGCTAGGCTTCGCTCCCCAGAAGCTGTGACTCCATAACGCATATTAGGCCGGATTGCCGATATTCCTGGCAAGGCGATCATCCATCTTTCCGGACTGTGATCTCACTTTCCCCCCGCCCCGTGACAGAGATGGAAGATGGGGATTAAATCTTCTTTCTGTCAGTCTCACCTTCACCTCTGCACACTCTGGTCTCTGCTGCGGCTGCTAGGCGCTTCGCCCCGGGCCCGCTCCCAGCCTCGGGGCAATCAGCTGATCCTAGGCACCGGCAACATTCCACATAAACTCGTGCGCAAACATTAAGGTGGAAATGAAAGTTGAAAATAAGGTCAAATAGCTGGAACAAAAAAGAAAAAAAAGAAAAAAGGAAAGAAATTACGCTGTAATCTGTAACATTGAAGCACAACGGAGCATGCGACCCGGCCTAATGAGATTGTGGCTCCACGCGCTTTGTGAAGGTGTTTTCTCCATGTCAAGCTGTCTCATTATCAGCACATAATTGGATAAATCCCTCCCAATTAGATTACTACAGACAAATCAAACTCCTCAGAAGAAAGCGCCGCAGTCTGGCAGGTGGAAATGCCTCCCGCTTTTTTTTTTACCCTCAAACGTGGCCATGCAAATCAGTCAGCTGACGAAGCTCAGAGGGCTTCGAGCCTGGAAACGTTCTAAATAACGGAAGGCGTGACACCTCTTTGAAACACGCAAACAGATGGATGTGTGCCACCAGGAAAGCTCTCATTCCACCAGGCTAATGCTATGTTGCCTTTGACTGCGACGCTACGGGTTCATCTTACCTCCACTGTGTTTTTCTTTTTTTGGGGATGGGAGAAAACATTTTTCCCTGTGGATTGCTAAAGGTTTTTTTATGAGCAGGCAGATGGAGAGAATATTGTTGACATTAAACTGTTACTCTTTAAGGGAATTGTTGTGACAAGGTGGGGCTCCCATCACTCGAAATAGCAGCTGTGTGCTGTTTACAAAGAGGCCCAGAGCAATGTTTGTTTCCATTCAAACGCTGGCAACTTTCTTTTCTTTTTTTTCTGTCTGTGTAATGAAGAAGCTCCTGGCATTATATGTTTATCCTCACATCTACTGTCATCCTAATACCATGCTTTAGTAACACAATCTTTTTCTGGCAACAGCGATTGTGTGACAACATATTTTTCTCATTGCTGTGATTATATATATATATATATATATATATATATATATATATATATATATATATATATATATATATATATATAGCTCTGAAAAAATGAGAGATTACTTAAAATGAGCAGTTTGTCTGATTTTACCTTTTCTAGGTATATGTTTGAGTAAAATAAACATTGCTTATGAACTGCAAACATGTCTCCAAAATTCAAAGCAAAAATGTTGCATTTATTAGCAGAAAAAGCTTTTTCAGTTATTTGCAAAATAACTCAAAAGCTATTAGACCTCAAATGATGCAAAGAAAACAAGTTGATATTCATTTAGAATCAACAATACTGATGTTTTAACTCAGGAAGAGTTCAGAAATCAATATCTGGTGGAAAAACCAGGAGGTTTTCAGTGGGTTTCAGTGAAGTGGTCGCATCAATATTTTTCTCACATTACCCTGCGTCTCTGTGCAAATAGACACTAGGTATCAGGTACATCCATGCCTCGTTACTACTGTCTGATGTGTGGAATCAAGAAATCGCTTATATAAAAACTGCCTGGCAACACATGATGCTCAGTCCAAAGAACTTCCTAAACAGATAAGAAACAAAGTCGCTAACATCTTTGAGTCTGACAAGTTGTAAAGGGACAGTATTATGTGTTTTTCAGCCACACGGTGCCATTGTAGAGTAGAATCAAGTTACAGTAAACTACAGGTAAGAAAATTCTATACATGTCAAATATAACTTAAAAGAAAATTTACTTTGCAATTTAACACCCCGAAATTGGGCCTCTGTCTCTTTAAGAAGCTAATTGCTGCTGGCTAGTCTGAAGGATCTGAGTGGAGGAGTCACTCAGTTCCTGCAAACTAGCCACCTGGTCGGCTGCTGTGTGAGGTGGAAAGCTTGGCTGGTGTTCTCTGCCGTCTCAGATGTTTATGAATTGTGGCGGCTTTTAAGGAGAGCTTCCAAAGAATGAGGCTCCAACTAGTGGCGTGGCAAGAGAATTGCACCATTTACGCAGACTACTGTTAGGGTGGTATGTAGATGTGTTAACAGAAACGGAGAAACAATGCTGTATTCAGTGGGTGACTGTCATGTAAACGGGGACTTGGACTCCTGTTACAGATGATGTTGACCTCTAACTTTCATATCGGGACCAAATGGAAATACCTGGGAGCAAAGGTTAAACAGTCAACCGTTTGTGTCCTGAATCTTTTCATATTGTAACAATAATATCTGTATTACTGTGTCTTTGATCATATCTTTCTCCAATTCTTTTTCCTGTAGCTCCTGCTATGCCAAAGCACACTACCAATTCATTTAACAGGACCATTACTACTTCAGAACTTTCAAATGGACTTTAGAGTGCTCCAGACTCAATAATATATTTGTGCCAATCACACATAGAAACTATGTGCAAGGTTTTCCTTCCACCATGTAGAGGGAAGTTTAATTTACTCTTGCAGGCCCCACTTGACTATTTTCTCTCCTTCCTTATTAAACGAGTCTGTCTAATGGCTACTTTGCCATCTTTCTTTATGGCAGAAGATGAAACTTTCATGACCACTGAACTATTCCGCTTCCACATTGAGCCCCACAAAGCTCAACCTGAAAGCACATGGTGTGTGCATCGTCAAATCTAAAAGAAAAGTTGGCCCATTCTTCCATGCTAACCATCACAGTATCTGATTATTCAAACTTCACCTCAGATGTGGCCTTTCTTCAGGATTTCCAGTCAGTTTGGTGATGCATTGCTGCTCTTGGTTTGTTATAAAAATTGGGGTTTATACCTCCAATGAATTATCAACAAAAAGCGAAACAATCAGAAATGAATAGAGATAACTAATACACACTGTTAATCACATCCTCATTTGCCCCTTCCTGCTCCTTTCCCCAGCTGCATCCACTCTCCTGTAATTAGCTTTTTTGCTTCTTTCCCCATCTCTGTATCTGCCTGGGATGCAGAGCCAGATAACACTCGCAGAAAAACAAAATCCCTATTTATGGTGGCGGCAGTGGAATGGCTTGGGCCGCTTTGCTTCTTGAGATCTCTGGCTTTAGTTTTGAGGTTACAGTGAGAAAAAAGCTAAATCATATTATCTGAAGATAGTTTATGGTAAAATGAATCTTTATCATCTTGAAGAAAAGTTAGAACTGCAAACACAACTCTAATGCTACAGCAAGTGGTTATAACTTTCAAAAGTGATATTAAGAAAACTTTGAGTTCATGTTCATCTGCATATGTAACAGAAAAGTGTTTGCAATAACAGGCTTACATTTTTATTTTCAGTTTTGTTCTTTGCTCTGACTGGGAATAAATCCCCATTTCTCTTTTTGCATTCATTATTTTTACACCTGAACACATCATTCAGAGAATCATCCTGTGTTCCAGTTGTATTACTGGTGATGCTGGATGTGAAAGAAACCAGGGTTTGTCATGTAACCGGCACACCTGGCACGTGAAGAACGACTGTGTGAACATGTGTAACCTCTCAAAACCTGGACAGAATTTCACCTCCTTGCTCCGAGCTAACAGACATTAGCAGGTAAATGGTGGCACCTCTAGTGAGAGGCTTATCCAACAGCAGTAATGGGAACAGACTGCTCTGTTCCTGGAGGAATCATTCAGATGTTGAACATGATAAAGTATCTTACATTAACAATGTAAATGCATCATTAGCACTTTAGAAACAATCGAGTGTAAGGGAAAGAACCATGACTTGTTACACTAATTGAATTAGCAGGTCTGTTAATCATGCATAAATAGCGACTGCACTCAGAGGACAGCAAGAGGAGTCGAGGTGGTGATTCGCTTTGTTGTCATTTTCTTCTAGTAGAAGCGTTGTCACTTTATCGGCTTTCGTTTTCCTTTCGACTTTGTGCAAAACCGATACACAGTGAAGTTATTAATGAGTTCTGATGAGAAACTGGAGGATTTTATATCTGCAGATATAAAAAACATGTTCTTTGGATTTACTTTGCCCGGGAGGCAGCGCCAGTTAACTGGTCGGCCAGTAATTGATCCGTAACAAAGCATCTGGTCCAAAGTCAGGGTTGTGTCCTTTACTCTGGACATTCAGAAAAAAATGGTGCAGCTGTTGAAATGTTTGCTTTTGGGTTCATTTCTAAAAGATAAACCTTAATAATGCCCAAGATCCAAAACAGCAGACACCAAGTTTTAATTTTCGTTTTAATTAAATGGGAATTATAATGTAAAATTCACATTTTGCACATTTTTTGTATTTCCGTTTGAGTGTATTGATTCTACAGCCAGCTGCCCCCACCTATTAATCCAGCTGTTAATGCAATAGGTTGACATGTTTTGGTGTCTGGAAAACAAGTCTTTTTAAAAACCTAATGATGATGATGACAAGGCAAATAAGCAACAGCATAATTTGCATAAAAGTGAGAAAGTCCTATAAAGTGTAAGAAGCATATTATGTTTAGTCCATAAACACATTATGACTTATTTAAAATGATTCCCTTCAAAGTTTGAGCCACATCAAATAATAGACCAATGCATTCACACTGATAATGTGAAACAACAATAGGAATGTTAGCAGCGAGGCAGAACAACAAACTGGACTTTCCAAATATGAAAAATGTGGATTATTCTGTCACGTCAAAAATATGTTTTAAGACAAATGATCAATAAATGTGTTTCAGACTTTGGGGACATTATAGTAGCTTTCTTAAATGAGTTCATGTGCGTTGATGCAGCATGTTAAGGCTGATCTCAGGGCAACCTTAACTCCAGTCCTCAAGGGCCGCTGTCCTGCAGTTTTTCGATGTGCCACAAGTACAAAACAGTGGAATGAAATGGCTTAATTACCTCCTTCTTGTGTAGATCAGATCTCCAGAGCCTTGCTAATGACATAATTATTCTATTCAGGTGGTGCAGCAGAGGCACATCTAAAAGTTGCAGGACACCAGCCCTCGAGTACTGGATGTTGACACCCCTGAACTAGAGTGAGTTTGGTTTTTTTTTAAGGTTAAAATTTTAATAAATTTGACTGTCTTTAATTTGGTGTCATAAAGGGACTTTTAACCGACTTTGATCAGTTTTATTAGGACAAAAAAATGAAATCCAGATCGAAACACCCTCTCTGTTTGTTGATTACAGTGGACGACGAGAAACTACCTTTACGTTCAACACTCTGGTGTTTTTCTAAATATTTCATGACTCCATTACTTACTTAATTAGGAATTCTCTAAAGAAATACAGTTTTTACTCATTTAAGAAAAGAAGTCAAATCTTTTCTCCCCCAGAGTTTACATCAGAGCATGTTGGTCAAAGATTTACAAAGTCTTGCTTTTTGAAGCTTTATGTTTAGTATTTGATGTTGTTTAGTCGTTCATTCATTTTTTAAAACGTACTCATTATTTTTCTGTTTTTTTTTTTTTTTTTTATCTGAAAGCAGTCTTGTTTCGGGGGATCCTGGGAATAAAACTTGATTGGAAAAAGGTTCAACAAATGCTTTATGAATCATGGATCATTTCTAAAACTTGTCACCCAACCGCTCAGATGAAGTGAATGTAGCTGCTTTAATGATCACAATAATTGAAAAAGGCCGTATTTATGAGAAAAGCTGACATATTTTAAAGAAACTGACACTTTAAAAGGAATCAACTTTTTTTAACAAATGCTGCTTTTTTAAAATGACTTTCAGCCATTTCATCCTGAGAATAACAAGCCTGAGGAAATATAAAGCCAGAATCCATGAAGTTACTTTCAGGATTTGCAGTTATGTTTGACAGCTTTAATATTCAAATATCAAAAACTCTGACAAATTTGGCAAACATTTTTGGTATATTTTATTAAAATGGCAAAAGTGTGTATTTTCTGGGCCATTTTTTTTAATAGCAAAATCAAGTAATTATATAATTTCACTTATGAAAATGATGTACTTATAAAAAATAAAAACTAAGAAATCTGACTTTGCATTATAGCCGTATCTGATGTCTTAAAATTGGCCTCTGTCTCTTTTAAAGCACACTGTCGCAATAGTGCTCCTCCATTATGTCATTTACAACTCCTCTTAGGAGTGTTGGATGTAGCTCCTGTCATGAGCTCAGCCCAGTTCCACCAAGTGTTTGCTAATTGCTGCTGGCTAGTCTGTGGGGAAGAAGCCTAAGGCAATTGCAATCCAGTCTCCTCCAGACATGTCATTCATGAGAAACATTTTCCATCACAAGGAAAATGTGATGGAAAAAGCAAATGATTCATGACATCACTGGACAAGCATTCAGCTAAATTAATGCGCTCATTCACACACACACACACACGCACACGCACACACACACACACACACACACACACACACACACACACACACACCCACACACACACACACACACACACACACACACACACCTCCTCTACACAGACATTCACATGCACAACTATATTCAGTGTTATCTGAAAACGCATTGTGGCGTTGTTTTCCAGCAGAACAGAAATAAATAAGTGATGCGAATGTGTGGCTTTCAGCTTCAGACGGCTCCTCTGCCGTCCCTTCGCAGTGCCCATGGCGTGCCCTGGCTCGCCTTCTGACTGTCTCACACCAAAACAGTGAACAGTGAGCCAAAATAATTTGTATCTGTTCAATAAAACATTAAAGACCATCATGCCATGTCCTGCTCTCTCTCTCTCTCTCTCCCGGCTCTCAAAGGTCTTGTTAATGTTTCAAAACGGCACATAAGACAGACCAGCCAGACGATTAATTTGAAAGATACCCACAGGGTACCTGCAGGATTTCTTCTTACTCCTTTTGCTTCTGTAGTGTTAACACCTAGCTTTCTTCAGAAACGAGGAGTGGAGGGGTGGGTGGTTGTCGGCGGTGGAGGGGAGGGCCGGGATAGAGGGAGGTGGAGGGGGTAAAAAGCGTACAAAGCGTACCCTCCAGTTATAAAACGGAGCACTTTTCAAAAACAGCCCTTTAATATGTGCGATGCAGTAAAGCAAAATGGATTAAATGGTTCAAATGCTTTTATTTGTCAGAAGTGTGGCGATTCGGTATATCCACATTAACTAGCACATTAGCTAATGCTTCAGTGCTATTCATCACTAGCATGCCCATCCTCTTCCCCCACCAGTGGTTAGCATGTTTAACCGCCTGCTGTTGTATATTTTAGACACAGTTTCTTGAAAGCACTTCAAATGAAATTAGACTGAGTTGACCCGATTCCCTTTAATTGGGTGCATTTCAAAAATAGAAATAAAAGATAAAAAAATCAGGACTTCAACTCGACTCGGCTCAAGGTTTGGCGTCAGCGATGCTACCTAGCGTGTGGCGCGTCGGTGTAAGATGCACAAAGGGCAGAGAAGCGACGGCGCGGCGGGTCAAAGCGGGTCAGGATCGTCTCGCTGGATGCATGAATAAATGAGTTTTCATGGTGGTTCCGGCTGTTCCAACACCTCATCGATATTGTCTGCGTTCCCAGTTCAGAATCAGTTATTCCTCTGTTCCTCGTTTAAAAAGCCTCTTTTAAATGCTGAGCTATGAAAACCGATGCAGAGTGCATTCATTTTAGATAAATAGTCTAAGCTTGGCTGAATAAATGATTTATTTAGCCTCATAAATTATTTCGGCAAAATATCCCAAAGCACTTTTTGCCTCATTGTACATCATTTTCTTAGTATGCTAGATGAGCCCCTCATTTATTTTCCAACTATCACACCATGTCTCTTGTAAATATGTATACTGGTCTTTCTACTTATTTATTTTACAGATCTGATTTTAATATTTCATCCTCAGCATAAACTTCTATTTGTTTCCAAGGGCATGATGGCATGAAATAAATATCAGAAGTATAATTCCCAGTCTTAACATATTGGAACGCATGAATCATTTAAGAGAAACAGATTTCGTACATAAAGCCAAGGCCTAATTTTTGGTGCCGCAGCCTGAAAATGTTAATCAGCGGGCTTGTGTCTTGTGTTTTAAGAGGCTGCAGCTTGACAGCACAGTTTAGGTGGATGACTGGAGGTGGGGGCTGGGTGAGGGGCTCGAGCAGGCTCACACCATATGGTGACAAACCTGGTGATACGGCCCCAAGCCAAGGATTTACTGTGGATGGCTTTGGTAAATATTTCTTTTAATTGTACAACGGTGGAGACCTTAAAGAAAGATCAACCGCATGAAAAAGGCAATTTAACTCAGCAAATAAAACCCAAAATATATAAACGCATAAAGACGCATTCGTGTCGTCAGACAAGACTATAGAAGACATGAAGTTTGAATGAATAAACTACATGAGGGGACGTTTTAGTATTTTAGTTTTTTTTTAAAAAAACACCTCATATATAAACAGTAAAGGTACCGACAATCACAAACTGGATTTCAGTTCAGTCGTAACTTTAGTTCTTTTGGTAACGAGGTTCTGTTGGTCCGTCTGATTCTATTCACTCTGTCATCACATGTATAAACACAACATTATTAACTTTTTGCTCCGGCAAAAAATACAGTGACAATCACAACATTAATCTTTCATTTACCAGATTAAAAAAACTTTCCTGAGCTCTATCACCTCTGTGTCTTAAGATACCAGATTATAAAGTACCAACATTTACATTCAACCAGAGAAACATGTTTAGATCTAAAAGAACCAAAGCATAAAATAGTTAGTAAAAAACAGCTAATGATGTAAAACTGGGATCGTAGGCGCTAAACTTAATTCCACCTCCAGTGTACTCTACCTGCAGCTCCACATTACAATTGAAGCTCCAGCAATTTGAATATCATGCAAACGTTCAATGGTTTTGAAAATATATATTATTTCCTCTAAACACTCTAAATAAAGAAGGCCAAATGTTAGGCATTAGTTTCAGAAAGGAAATAAAAACATGCACAAGCTGCAAAGACCTACCAACATTGCACACGCTGAGCCATATGGAAGCTGTTTAGCCTCTTTATTTCCTACAGTGAGTAGGAGGTATATCTGGCTAGCCTAAATGTCTAGTTTTCTGATGTTGACATTTACTGACTAGCAGCAAACATTTATGGGGTTTCAGACAGTGTGTGGGATGCCAAAGAATGACCAAATACACAGTAAACAAGTCACAACCTGCCCTGAAACAGACACCCCCTCCATTTGACCGGCACTGCTGGAAAGTCAAAACTGCTGAAAACAAGAAGTAAGAAAGTTGAAAAAAATAAAATAAAATAAAAAACAGAGAATGGAAACAGTTGGAAAGCAGGTACTATGAAGGAGCAAAGGAAGATAGATTTATTTTGCTTCAACATGACATAAAGATATAAATTAGGAATAACAGATTAAATATATATGAGCATGTCACAATTTCTTGCTATTTTTCCTTTTCAATTGTGTTCATGATTGTAGCTCGTAATACTTCCATGCATTTCTATGCCAGAGCTCTAAACATAGGAAAAGTATGACAGAAAACCAGTGACAGAAGAGGTCTAGAGCCTCTCCTCTGGGGTAATCTGCCTCTACAGCCATCAAAGCAACAAAATAATATACCTACAACACATTAGTGGTGATAGCAATGCCTCCACTTCGAATTTGAGTCTAAAAAGTGAATATTTCTAAGATTGTTTGTCCAGGAAGTCTGACAGCACGGGTTGTGTGAGAGCTGTAGCAACAAACCGGCACTATGCCTGGGAGTCTGTCGAGAACCGGCTCAGACCAGATTAGGTCGTCGTACTTTTTGGGCATTTTGCAATATAAACAAGCCCTAAATGTGTTGTCTTGCCTCTAAAATCTAACAGTGGTGTTAGGAACTTGTTGATGGAGCGATAACCTCTTGGTTAGATCAGGGGTTTCCATAACTACCAGGCTACAGATCAGTACAAAGCTCTGGGTTTACTGGTAACGGGATGTGGAATCAAAAATAAATGTAATTTCCGATGTGCTGACTTCAGAACTGACTTCAGCACATCGGAAGGTAGGAAGACAAACATATCAATACACAAACCATGATCACCAACTCCAACAAAGGAGTGCCACATGGTGTAGCAGGTAAATGTTGAAGAAACTTCTTAAATTGCCTTAAAAAAAATGTAAAGCTCCTGCTCTTTCTGAAACTCTGCCTGCAGGTAGTCATCACAACATGGCTCCTCTGTTAACCCTTTAACGCTTTTACCAGCAGCAGCTCCTATATTGATCTCTGCTGGTGCACAGTTCCACCAAGTGTTTGCAAACTGCTGCTGGCTAGTCTGAAGGAGTTGAGAGGGAGGAGCTCTGTGTGCTGGAAGTTATGAGGGAATAACTTTATAACATGATCTAAAGCTCATAAAGCTTGGGCCAGTGTTATGTCATTTTGACATAACACTGGCCCTTTAAAAATAAAAAGCTGTTTTGAATGAAAAATCATTAGGTTTGACAAAGCTGGACATTAATGATCTTTGTTTGGGCTAACTTTGAGCTAACAGCAACTTATTTTAAAATTGCTTGTTATTGGGTAAAAGGGGTAAATGATTAACCAACCTACATTAGCCACAAAAAGTCATGCTTGCTGTTTTTGCAGGAAATTTCTCTCCTAAGTTGTATGTCTTCTTAATATACTGGCTTGTATAAAATGTCACAATATTGCTTCTTAGTTAGTGCTGAGGATGAGTTAAACTAAAAGAGCTGTTGATGTGAGCTGCAGGGCTGTATAAAATAATAATGCTATGGGCTTCCGAATGTAATGAGTCTCATAAAAGCAGATCTTGCTGTGGCAGAGCTGATAGTCTAACACAGAACTAGTTTCGGCTTTAATTTAAGTCTGAAAATGAAAGGCTGTTTTTTTTGAGCACCAAATAATTTACATATCTTTGTTCACGGCAAGTGAGAAAATCACTTATTGGACATTTTCCAAAGTGTTATTTATGCTCAGTTGCATGATGAGAAAAATCAAATATTCCAATGTTCTCTCCTGCCTCTCAGTTTGATGCGTGAGTGCTGAATCGTTAAGTTCACAGTAAGATATCTGCCTTGGTGTGGGACCGAAAAAAAAAAAAAAGAAAAAAAAAGAAAAAGCACTGGAGTTAGTGTATTTACAACACCATGAGGAGATAAACGCCTTTCCTTCCAAAAGGTTTACCACAGAGCCATCAAAAAACCATGAGGAGAAAACACAGAAAGCAGGACTACATCCTGTAAGGGCAGGTTAACGGTAGACTAATTGTTGGGGACAAGGCTTTATTTACAACCTTTTTAAAGGGGCGGTCTCTGGAGGGAGACCTGTGCTTACTTAAAAGCCATTAACCAGATTTGCAAAAGGTCAGTTGACATTGCACATGCTGCCAATCCCAGAGGAGAAGCGACATTTAGGCCTCCAAGTGTTATTTTTTTTCTAAATAATTGTTTGGGGGAACATTATCCAAAAACACTAAAGTCAAACTTGTCAATGAAAATTCTGACCTCTACTAATTTACAAGTTTACCCAACACTTTAAGGTGTTTTAATGTCATTATTGTATGACTAAATGGACATTATGTTGAGAGCAGTCTGGTTTTCTGCAGGTTAAGCAGCACCAGGATCCTGGCAGAACAGCCTTAGCATGTAGATGTGCTGAAGAATTCTGTGTTTTGGTTCAGTTAACAAAAAGGCGACCCGCACACCAGTTCACCATTCATTTGCAATTTCATATAACAATTTGCATAAAAAGTATATTAGCAAACAGTTCTAGTTACACAAATAGTCTTCACCACATTTGGTTTAAGATCCTGCAGCTACAACTGAATAACTTAAGTTTAATTCATAATTTCAGTTTGTTATGAACATGACTGTTCACCAGCACGCAAAAGAAGGTCATTAAAGACGTGGCTGAATGTAGAGGGGAACGTTTTTCTGACTCACAGTCAGATGAAACACTTTTAGGATAAACTCAAAAGGAGATTGTAAGCCAGTCCTTGTCATCCAACATCAGTGTCTGACCTCATTAATGTAATCCTGAAAAAACATGACAAATATTATCAAATACACTGTTGATTCTTGTAAAACAACAAAAATAAAATATAACAGCCATCCCAGAAGAGTTTCATTGACAATGGGATGTCACTCAGTCTTATTTTTAAATGCAGAGGAAGGATTTTTTTCAGCATAGCACACTGTAAAATATTAATCTTCTAATATTTGAAGAAATTCAACCGTTAGAAGCTTGGATTGCTAAACGCAGATAGATTATCACCAAGTGTCATTGGAAATGTAGATATAAACACCAAAAAGAAAAAGAAAAATTATAAAAATCCTAACATGCTGACCTTTGCTACAAAATGGGATGAGGCATATTAATGAAGCAGTGCTGCAGCTAGTCTGATCTCCTTGTGAAAACAAACGGATGATTTTGTAAGTTGATATTTTTGTCCTGTACTACAATCTGCTGAAAGCTTGTGAAGTCTGTTAGCTCCGTATCGAGGGCTAAATGTCAAGTATTTTAAGTTAAGGGCATTCCACAGTGACTGGAGGATATCAGGAAATTAATTATCCCGTAGTGAAGTACATCTTATGACACTTTGATTAATGAGCCCAAAGGTGTTTGCTTGTAGGAATATTATTTTTTTTTTTTTTGATTTACATCCGAGTGGATGGAGTGATTAAAACGAGAGAGTGAGAGAGGGAGAGAGAGAGAGAAGACCTTGATTTAGCAAACCCAACAAACACGTGGAGAGCCGCAGCGGGAACGGCGGGAGAGCGGAGAGGAAGGAGGGGCGGGGTGTGCTGGCGGGCCTCTCAGGTCACACGCCCGACCACATCAAACCCACACGCTGCGCCAATTAGCAACACAGATGAGACTCAGGAGCTGTGGCTCTAACCCTTTTTATTTACCTCTTTAATGAAGCCCAATCATCACTTTAATTCACTTCTTAAAGGACAGAAATGGGAATAAGATGAGCAGAGAGAGAAGGAGCTGGAGAAGCGTCACCTCCAGGCGAGGCTGATCGCATTTGAAAAGGCAGCATTGTGTAAAAATGTACTTTTATGAGCTTTACATCACGTTTAATATTATTCCTTCATCAGAAATATATTTGGAGTGTTGATTTGATTTGTTCATACATGCTTGAGAAATCCTTTATAATCTCCCGTGGCAGCTGTTCAGCTGTGCAAGATGCCTGGTTGGACCTAGCCCCGCCTTCGAGGACAGCGTTCCTCCCTAACGACTCCCCTACTCAGCTCCTTCAGACTAGCCGGCAGCAATTAGTAAACACCTATCAGTGCTGTACATCTGCTGAGCTCAGTGTATAAGCAACTTCTCAGTTGAAACCTGGTGAAAAAGTTGCTACAGGGTTAATGGAGGAGAGATGTGATTACTTCCTGAAGCAATCACATCTCTTCCTGTATGTCAAGGCATTGACATAGTTAGTAAAATTTGTTTCAAGTTATATTTTATACAAGTAGCATTTTATAACAACTGAGGTTAATAATGGCTATGTTTCCATTGACCATATCATTGGTGCAATTTGACATTTTGAAAAAAAAAAATTGTTTAATAGAAACACTTCAATTTCAAAAAAATGTTTGTCATTAAAAGTTTGCCGCTAGCAGGAGGTTTGGTTTTTGGCCGTATCAAACTGGGTTTATATCGCAAAATCACAATGGAAACACTTTTATCACATGATTAACAACTGGATGTTGATGAAGAGGAAGATGACAGTAAGCAGGTGAAGGACAAAGGATGCTGCATGTTTTTTAATGACTTATCACATAGACAAATCTATTCACACGTGATTTTTATTTATGTTCCTTATTTAATGAAAACACATCACTGGCAAAATTATTATATTTTGACACAAGCATAATATTGACAAAGTTTGTGCACATTAGTAATGGAAACACAGCTATTGTTACGTGATTGTGCTATAAAATGGCACCATGTGCCTGTGCAGAACTCTGCGCCTTGGAAGCCAAAAATAGTCCATTCAGACTCAGTTAGCTTCTTGTCTGGGTTTAAAGTACCTTACTTTACGCACTGTTCTGATTGTTTAGGATTTCATCTTGGGAAAGCACTGACCGTTAAAGGAAAAAAAAAACAAACAAAAAAAACACACACACACAATCTCAAAGCCCCACTCAATTACAACAGATAACAGGGCGGGAGGTAGGCTGCGCGGGTCTCGGTCGGCCACAGGGGAGGGTTCCTCTCTGGGTCTGACAGTACAATGAAGAACAGGCCAGGTATCGGGGGCAAGCTCTTTCTCAAGACTACAGCACCAACTGTTTTCACCTGCCCTCACACCCGACCTCGCAGCAGCTTGTTCTTCTGAACGGCAAAGAGCTGTTCACAGAGCAGCAGACAGCGCAGCGCAGGCAGTTTGGGAGGAGATGCAGTCGCTTTTGTATGGAGGCCGACATTTTTCAGATGGTAAAAAAAAACATAAAGATGCTTCTTTCACTGATCTTTTGTTTTATGAACTTGCATCAAACCATAATAGGCCTATTTTGTAGAAACAGTAGATGTGCAAAGTTGAGTTTTGTTCCTTCGACGAGACGATGCACCACACTGGGCTCACGAGAAAGAGACAACAGGACAGTTTGGCAACACTTTTGTTTTGGTTTCAGAAAAATACTTTTTGTTTCATTGATCACTAATTGGGTTTTAAATAATCTGCAGTCAATGTAGATTATTTAAAATGTACATTGGCTTTAAATGTCAATGTAGACATTTAAAGTCGACTTTTTAAATGTCTCCATTTAAAGAACATTGAAGTCCAGTTTAGATATGATGTAAAGAGAGTTCTTGACGCAATTCCTAGCTTCACATCAATAGCAGCTCGCAGTTTGACAGATAAAACCAACCAGTATACCAATATATAACCAAACCTGCTCCAGTATATAAGGCAACCCAGTCATTCCTAATGTACATTAGAAAATCGTCCCTTAAAAAACACTTTCATCTGATTTAATTGCAAACAGCAGATCAATATCACATTAAATTGCATTGGATGGTGGGAAAATGTATCTTCTTCCAAGAACTCTTTGGTTTGTTGTTTTTATGGTTTTTCTTCTTCTGACAAAAATGTACTTTGCGAACACTAATACATCCCAAAGCTGTTTGGGCTGCTCATAGCTCGTGTTGATGAAGCATCTTAGTATGCTAGTAGATGTAATCTAGTGCTAATGCTCCAGGTCGTTCTCCTCAGCTTCAGATGACGAAGACGCAGCCATGACGAGATTATTCCACAAAATAAAAGTTGACTCTTCACCACAATAACCTCCATCTTTCCTCAGCAACAGCACATAAGAACTTGAAGCACCATGGGATGGGTTCAGTTGTACCACTGACTTACTCAACACCATGGTGAATGGCTCTCCAGATGAGACATGGCACCCTTCTTTATGCTTGTTGGCACAACCCAACGCCGATAAGTATGGTGCACATCTTTACGACATCCATCATTGGTGGAGATCCACTGACAACGACCACAGCTATACTCACACATCCAAACCCCTCTGCCACTTGATGCTGTGCTTGTTTGCCTCCCCATTTCTGTCAGGGGCCTCTCCACTAGTAACCCACTGCAGGCGCCTCTTGGGGGCCAGGTGTTACCCTGCACACAGCGGCGGTGCAAAGCCATCTTAAGTAAGCAGATGCTTTAGCAGGGCCCTCGCTGCAGCAGAGGATCATTATTTTGTGGTGGAGAAATCCGGTTTGACAGTTGAAGCGTGGCCACAGAGAGACACATCGCTGATATGCCACATAACAAGATCTCAGAAGAGTGAAACACTGATACATTACATATCAAAACAGAACGGGAGGGAGGATTTATTTGTTTGGCAGCGAGGAGAGATGATTCTATTTCCGAGGCGCCAAAGCCACGCACAAGAAAGCCGCGGGTCCAGGGGTATTAGCACTGGACCATGTGATGAGTTTGGGGTCTAAGGCGAGCCGCTGCCCTGTTCTCATCCCCCAAAGTGGGAATAGCATGGGATCAGCAGCAAAGTCAGAGCAATTTAATGGGTGAGTCACTTAGGCGCTTTTCAATGCAGGCTGGGAACACTGATGAAGTGCTTAAAATAAAAGTTCAGTCACAAAAGAACATTAACTGTCTGTATTTTATCAAACTGCGTCTTTTTTTTTGTTTTTTTTTTCCTTAATTAAAACCTATTTGAATGTTTTTGATGTTATGCAAAGTGTGTCCACATATTTGTATGATTTCTGATCTGTACATTAATCCCGGCAAACATTTTTAATTAATATTTTAAAACATTGTTAGACCATTTGCCACATGCAAATGAAGATGACAAGATTAGTTTATTGGCTTATTTAATAGTGACATGCTAAAAAGTGTTAGTAAAAGATTGCACCAGATGTAACTGAAGCTAGTTTCTATCTGAAGAGCCTGAGCAGGTGAGTAATGATGCAGACTAAAAATCATTTGGTATTTAATGTCCACACAATCCCTGAACAAAATCACATAAAACTATCGCAATTAAAAACTGTATTAAATGATGTAATTAGAGTTAATTAGTAAATTAAGTAGTGGTGGTACTGTATTAAAATGTTTACTCAAGTTTTTTGAAGGGTCAGTAATTAATAGCAATTAATTGAATTTTAATCAAATATTTGCCATTATTAACTTTTTGCTGCTAAATTTTTGAAGCTCAAACAGATTTCTGATTAGATTTATTATTTCTAATCTGTTGTTTAGATTTTTTAACAGTCGGATCGGTGAGTTGTAGGAACCCAGATTATTCATGGAAACTCAGGTACATGATTAGCATGTAGCAGCAGGTCTAAAATTCAAGCTATTTTAGGCTTGAATAGCTTTACTGACAGGCTAATGAGTTTTTAGCACAACTTGAATAGAATAAGGTTTGTTTTTTTTCCCAGTGGGCCAGGAGAGGCAGATTTGTCATCCATGATCACTGTTAGCGGATGTTGGTTGTGCATCAGATTTACAAGTGTACTAGAAACATGCGAAAACAAAGGTTCTGTGCAGAACCTTTGTACATAAAAAGAAAAAAAAACAAAAAATCAATCAAAATGACCATGTTAAGCAGCCCTGCAGAACATGGCTGTAGACATGTTCACCACAATAACCTCCATCTTTCCTCAGCAACAGCACATAAGAACTTGAAGCACCATGGGATGGGTTCAGTTGTACCACTGACTTACTCAACACCATGGTGAATGGCTCTCCAGATGAGAGATGAATGTAGCTGTCTATGAAATTATACAAATCTTCTGTACTTATTTTAAAAAAACAGAGACAGTCAATCAGATACATAGATTGCCAAATTTTTTCTATATGAAGTTATTAAAAATTCCTTACTTATTTTTTAAAGTAACTTTGCTACTGAATAACATCCTCCTTTCAACATTACCCTTAATAATTTCTAAACTGACTTTCATGCCATCAATTAAACTGGCATTGCCTTTGATTTAACTTGCAAGGTAAGAGAGAGAGGAAGAAAAAAAAAACCTTCAGTATCAATCAATTAACCTCACTCCTTTCATTTATAGAAACATGCAAAATATACTTTGGCACCTGATGGTGGGGAAGCAAGGCAAAAAATCAAAGTGTATTAATAATTAAGTCTAATTAGCGGCGTGTGGGAGAGGTGTGATGCCTGTTTCGATGGCAGCGCTCCACTCCTTCCTGAACCTCTGCCTGTTCTCGTGATCATCCTCCGCGAGAGATGACAGGCTACCGAGCGAGAAAGACAGAACGTTCAAGCAGAGGAGAGTCGCCGGGTTAAAAGAAAAAAAAAAAAAAAAACTTCTTCTTTTAGGTATTTTAATTTAATGCGTTCAATCGAAGACGCTCAGAGAGAGGGAGACAAAGGGAGGCAGAAAGGGGAAAACACGGAGACAAACGTGTAGCTATTTGTTACAACTTCAAGTTAATTAAGGAGCTTGTTGTGAGATCATCGGGGCCACCTGCGTGAGCAGGTTTTAACTGAGCGAGAGCGTTACAGGGGCAACTGCTGAAAACGGACCTAAAAGGAGCCTTAATTAACGTCTCAGCAGGGAGGCTGGCAGAGGAGGGGGGTGCTGGGAACACTGAGACGGGGAGCTAAAGCCCTCACAGGCCCAGATCCAAACTGGAATTGTACTAGCTAGGAGAGTGTTTCATTTCAAAGAATTGCATCACCACGGATTATCTAACCAGAACAAGTGTCACAAAGCCAATAAACATCGCCGGGACCTCGAGGGGTAAATTAGTCTCTTCCCTCACGCGAAAAGTGTGAAAAATAGTAACAACGAAACTCAGCCTCCTTCAGAAGAAAACAGGGACTTCAGCGGTGAACTTAATTAGAGGCGTTGTGTTTGCGCGGAGCGCCGCATCGTCCCATTCCACGGAAACACTTAGAGAACAAAGACGATTCATCTTCTGTCTGAGGGTAAATTCTGATTACAGCTCACACTTTGACCCGGCCCGCCGTGATGAATCAGGCCAGTCAGGTTTGGAGATTTTGATTTATCTTTCTGACCTTTTGTATGCAAAGGAGACGCGTTGCGTATAATGTGACACTTCAGGAAAAAAGAGGTCAGGCCTGCGAGAAAACAAGGCTTCTGCCTTCTCCACTTCTGTGTGATGAGTCCATTGTTTTGCCTCGCAGTGGCTGTTTTCAGACTGCTGAGTACTGTGAGTTTATGTTGCTTAAAATTCACTCCCCTAAGAGAGCGAGTCCATGAGATTGTCTTGTTTAACCGAACATGAGACTTTGAAGGCCAAAAATTAGGGAGAAGTTTTATTTTCTCTAAGTGTAGGTGTTAAAATATTACCAAAATGCACCATATTTCAAGCTAGAATTAACAAAGAATATCATAAATAACTCTACTTAAAATATGCAACCTTGACAAAGGCTGCGCTAACAGTACAAAACCTTGGGGGGGAACTGAAGACCCCCTACGTCTGCATATGTTATTCTGCCAGGTTAAAGGACGGCCTCTTGCTGTTAGCTTTGACAGTCTGGCTGTTTACCACAAGCAGCTACTGTAATGCCGCCTAGACCCACTTTCTCATGACAACGCTTGACAGTGTGAGGCTTCCATGCAAATGCGGTGAACTGTTTAACCGAATTGTCTCCAAAAATCGACAAAACACACAAACCAACACGGCTGTTGACGTCCCTGGATGTTGCAGGAGGATAATTGTTTCAGTGGGGGTTATGACGTAGGAAAACTACGACCCTGAAACAACACTGAGAAAGTTTTGGAGCCTGAAGGTTACATTTTGTGCACAGAGTTGAGAGGAACGGTTGTGGGCAGTCAGGCTCTTCCATGCAGTGAGCAGCAGTCAGTGATCTCAGTTTGGAGAAACAGCGAGTCAAGGCATCCACTCACACTGACAACATCCAGGCTTAGACAATATGTGGTATTTCTGCACCTCATCACACCTGAATAAAACAGTTGTTTATAGTCCTAAAATGTCATTTGAACTATGTCCATGTTGCCATGCTAACTGCTAGCAACAAAACATTGCCAATAGTTTCTCCTCTCTGTGACCCCACTCATTCTGATCCTTATTGCTTTATGATTGACACATAATCATTCAGGTTCAGGTTCATTCAAGTCCAATTAATGTTACAGCAAAAACAAGACAAGATGTTTCCATGCAGAAAATGGGTGCATGAGATCAGGCCGACAATTTTTTCAGCACTTGCGTTCTGTGCGGCTTGTTCCCTCTGCAGTCTGTACTCTTATGAAGTTTCAGAGGTGTGTGGTCCGTAAAATATCAGGGTGGTTGTTGAAATTATGTAGCTTGACCACGCTTGACCAAGCTAACCTCATGGTTCTGATTTAGTGAAGCAAAAATCAGCCTTCATACATCTGTGGATGTAGTTTGGAAAGATATTAACCCAACTGCTTACTGTGCCAATGATGGAAAAACAAATTACAGAAAAACTGATCCTCCACTGTCATCAGTGGCCATGCTAACTAGCCTGAGCATTCACAGTTGGCTTCATTGTGATGAACCAGCTGTTGCTGGTGTGAGTGGCGTGTAGATGCGGGTGATTGATAGCGCCAAGACCCTCCTGCTGGCTCTGATTGGTTGTTTCTGACAGGGATTAATGCATTTCTGCAGATGGCAGTAGGACCACAGGGAGAATGTAGAGAATTCATATTATACTGTCAGGACATAACAGTTTTAAAAAATGCGTAAAAATCCGAATGTTACATACTGCAGCTTTAATCTCACTACAGAGAGCAGTTTGTTTGCTAAAAGAAGATTAAGGTTTCATATATTAATGCGTCCAATGGAGATTCCCATTTAAAATTGTTCATGAACAACAGAGATAGGTTTTCTTTGCAATAGAATTTGCAAATGAAAATTGCAATAGTCATTTTAAAATCACAAGTGTCAAATATTTTCTCATTGTGTACATTCTAAGCTTAAGACGCAGCTTTTCTGTGTATGTATAACAAAAAAGTGTAAAAGGACAAAAAAGATTTCAATATTTCAATAACAGATGTTTAATTTTTTTTAGTTCAGAAAAGATGTGCTTATATTTGCCTTTGTGTGATTTTACACGTGTGTGTGTGTGAGAGAGAGAGAAAAACAAAGAGAGAGAGAGAGTGCAGCTGTACTGCAGCGAGCAGTTTAAATATTAATACCTTCTTTCTTTCCCTCCTTGCCATACTTGAAAAAAGGCGACAATAATGCCGGGTCACAAGCAGGCCCCTCATCTCAGAGGGGAGGTCTGTGGAGAAAACGAGACGGAGAGAGCATCCTGTTGTAATTAAACATGCATGGGTATTTTTCTTCACAGACGCTGTTTGTTTCGCCAGGCCTGGGCTTTGACAGGACGCCAAAACAAGCCCAGGTGGAGCGGGGCGTGCAAACAAGCTTGTGAGTACAGCCATGAAACACACAAATTAGCACCTAGATCGGATGAATATGCAAGTGGCGGGACGCGGGCCAGGATGCTATCGCGTCCTGGCTAGCGTATGCACTCAAATCAGGTGAAAGTGAACAGAAACAAAACAAGAAAAAAAAAAGCAGTGGAACGCGTTTCTTCAAGTAGATCAAGTTTCTGCTGCCGATTTGCTGTAAAATATCTGAAATCTATCAGGGGAATTAGCTGAGGAAGAAGCATCCAGCATGGGAGCTAAGAACATAAGGTTATACGGTAGCTTTTGGTGTTTTATTCATGCCTGCTCAACTTTCTTCTTCCTGTCTCAGTAATTGAAAGAGGAGAGTTTGAAACGTTGGTCAGCAGGCAGCGAAAACATTTGGAGAAGCTAAAAGAAGAAGAATAACAAGCCAGGACTAGAGTGGGATGCTGGAGTCCGGTGATGGATGTGATGGGGGGGCTGGTGGAGAAACAGAGAGAAGGAAAAAGTTACGTTAGATGGAGCCGGAGTGGAGTGGTCGGGCCCCGGGGTCCCACAAGAGAAACTGCAAAGTAAAGCTGAGTGAGCAAGCACCTCCAGTCCAGGGACATCTCGCAGGTGTGTGTTTGTTGTCTTGTTTTTTTTTCTCCTTCCCCTGCATGGACACTTCGGAGTGCACAGCGGATCCCCCCGGACGAGCCCCCACCCCGCCGGAGTCGAGGCACTGCACCTGACACGGGTAGCCTCCCAAAGATGAACAGCATCGCCTCAGCCACAGTTAGAAGGTCGAGAAATTGCTCCCACCGCACACGGCCCCCGCGTCATGTGACCTCTCCTCATCCGCCAAGAGCCGGTCCCCTCAGTCCACTCTGGCCTCTCCAAAAGGCAGCTTTTACACTTCTTAAGTCTTCCACTTGGCGGGACAGAGAGAGTCGGCGCGGCGCAGTGCAGCGGACCTTTTTCCACATGACTTTACCCCGTTAAGGCTGCTCCAAAATAAAGCCCTCTTAGTCACACATGAACAGAGGGTGAATTATGGATTGGCCCTTGGTGATGAAGTTGTTGGATATTTTAACGACATCCAACACATAATCTGCCTACTCCCTAACTAGCTCGAATTAACAAGCTGTCCTAATTAAAGTGGGAAGAGAGAACGCTCAGTTGTCAATAAATTATAACCCGACAGCTTCGATTTACGAGCCTCAACTTGACGTTTGTGTCATCTGAGGTTATCATGCATGCTCTGGAGCTTTGTTTGTCTTATAAACATGCAAATTGAAACCTGATTTTTTAATTTTATTGTTTATTTAATAGGGACAAACACAGCAAACATAGATCAAGTCAATCTAATCCCTACATCATTGCTGATTTGCAACACTCATCGCTTCCAGGGTTACAATACTGTTGGGGTTTTCATTATACATTAGTTTTATTAATATATTCAATTATTGTTGAACAACCAACTGAATGGTGTTTTTTCCCAACTTTTGCTGTATTGTCGCCATATTGCAGACTAGCGTATTTGCCGTTACTTGCCAACAGCTGACATAAACTGATTGTGTTCATGAATGAATTCATTCATAAATATAATCCATGTTTATTAATTCCAGTTAACGACAATGTTTCCTCAATTTCAGTTTTCATTATTATATTAGTTTTGCTTAACTGGATTAACTGTGGTCCCTAAAATGTACCTTTAGCAGTTGGTTTAAATGAATAGTTAAAATCAACAAATACAGTGAAATAATCAAAAACATATACAACACAACTTATTTAAAAACTACTGAAGCAAAAACAATCTAACATTATTGCTGATTGGCTGGTTCATGTTCATATACAATGTTGGAAAAAAATGACATTAAGGAATATTTTCCATGTTTCCATTCGGTTCTCGCCAGCCTCCAGCTGCAGATGCTGGTAAATGGAAGGTAATGAGGGAGCTGCCTGGCTTTTTGCCGCCTTGAGGCTTTTGGGAGCTTCATCAACTTGGAATCCAGAGGAAAACATGTGAAAGCAGAAGGGCTACAGAGACCCACATCCATTTATTCACATTAAGAAAGCCACGGCACCGCTGTTCTAAGTAAGTTTGCAGTGTAGACTTCAGCACCCCATCTAACATTCATGTCTCCTTTTTATGCTTTTATCACCTTGGATATGCCTGACTCAGCCAACCATGTACTCTCTTCCCCTCGCCCTGCCGGGTCCAGGAACATCCAGCCGCCCCGCGACAGCACAACACAAGCCGTCGCTCTGCGTCTGCAGCCTTGCCTCTTTTACCGTTCCGAGACACAAACATCGAGGAGAGTTAGGACCAACACTTTTCTTTCGCCCGGGCATTTTAAATGTGCAGAAAAAATACAGCAATTAATGTCTAGGACGTTTATTGAGTCAGATAGGGGAGGCTTGACCCTCCCCTACCTGTTGCTACACATTGCCGGTCAGCTGGCTGAAACAAGACAAGCACAGTTTTACACTTTGTTGATCCATAAGGGGGAAATTTCCTTTCTGACATGCTACTCACATCTATGGTGTTACATATGAACGACTACAAATGTACAAATTTGTGATAGAAAATGTGCAACACAAGCGTAAGATTACAAGTAATTTAAATATAACATATAAATTAAATTGATCTTGTGTTTCAAAATATGTACAAAAAAATACAGTAAATATTTCAACAAAATTAATTTTGCATTATGCTCCCCATTTAATAAAACTCTCAGTCAGAAGAACCACCAGATGGAAAAACTTATTGGCCAGACCATAATTAATCAATTTTAACCGTAATCAGGCACAGTGTTCATTCGGCCTGTTTTATTGATATTTGGACTGATAGGTCATAGATTTTTTTTTTTTACCGTTTTGCTAGTTTTGTTGTGCAATTCTCTATGCCTTTGTATTTTAAAAGGGCAGAATCATCTAAAACACACCTGGAGTGTTGCTTTGATTCTTTTATGCAAGTCTTGTAAAATCCTTTCATCTCAATGGCAAGCTGTGCAAAACACCTGGGTGGACCTAGCTCCACCTTTGAGGTGCAGCGTCCTAGCTTCCACACCCCACTCAGCCCCTTCAGACTAGCCAGAAGCAATTAGCAAACACGTGGTGGAACTGCACATCTGCTGACTTCATTATAGTAGCTACTTACTTAAAGGGTTAATAGAGAAGCCATATTGTGATGACTTCCTGAAGGCAAAGTTTCAGAAAGAGATTGTGTAAAAGAGACAGAGGCCCAATTTTAAGGCATTAAATTAGAAAGTCGAATTCCTTTTGAGTCATATTTGACGTAAACAGCATTTTCATTACCACTGACTTTAACATAGTTACTTTATTGTGCTATAAAATGTTACTTTGTGGCTGGAAAACACGTAACACTGGCCCTTTAAAAAGAAATCCCATTGTGCTGTAATAAGAAGAGGGGATCATAATAAAGTGATACTGATACAGATGATAACAATGCGTGTGCTCAGGCCTGGCAAAGGCCGATAATTAGTTCAAGGACAATAACTGGCATTCAAAGAGGCCAGGTTACCTATTTAGTTAGCTTGGTCAGCTAAAGTGAAGCTAACTCTTGCTCGGGTTAAGAAGAGTTAGAGATAAGCTGCAGGCCTGGCTAACAGAGAGGCTGCTGAGTGGGAACAGGGCGCGGGAGTCGGGATGATTGAACCGGCCTGTCTTCGGGGAGGGGGGAGTTACATGTGCTAATCCTAATCAGGACCTGTTCCCTGCCATGTAATGGAGTAGGAACAAGCTCGAGCTCGGCGCTGGACATGCTGGGGCTACATTAGTGAGGAATGTTTTCCAGCGCGGGACACCGTTTCTATTACGCCGCCACACGCGGCAGGAAGAGGAAGCTGTCACTGTGAATTAGCCGCAGTGTGTGCCGTGCAAACACATCTTGTGTAATTGGAATAAGGAGGAAAGAGGAAAAAAAATAATAAAAGAGAGAGGGGAAGGCTTTTTGCGATAACACTCGGTATGTTGGAGACGTTACGAAGCTTTTAGCAAACTGTCAACCTTCAGGACAAAAGGAGTCTTACACAGCAGCCTCCGGAGGCTGTTTCGTTTACTCACCATACATCATCCCGGCTAGACTGGGTTACAACTCATACTTTCTCTCTCTCCCTCTTTCGGAGAGCTTTGGTTGAAGTTTTCTTCTCCTTAAAACAAAAAACCTGTGCAGTTTACCTGATGATATCGACAGCTCTACTGTAAAATCTCCTGCCGTCAGAGGTCAAAAACACGATGTTCGCCGAGTCGGCTTCCATCTAAAAGGGAGTAAATCTCAGAGCGGAATCACTTTTCTGACAATAATTTATAAATTATGCACCGCTTGTGTTTGAATTCAGAAAGGCTTTCATATCTCTTCCATTAACTCAGATTAAGATTTCATACTGATGCTGGGGGAGAATGCTAGCAATATCCATCCCCCCCTCCCACACACACACGCACATGCACACACACACTCTGTCTCATTTCAATAAAATTTTTATTAGTAGCTTTTTTTTCTGTAGTACACTCCTGTTGGGATGTCTGTGAATCTGAAGCTCGGCTTTGGACATGAACTCCCCTCAACCTGCCTGCCAGTGGCTCTGAAGGTTTCAATAATTCATGGGCTCAGGCGAACTCAGCCGTGAGATTCCAGCTGCAGAGGTTTAGCTCTAATGTAGAAATTGTGAACGGATGAAAACTGGGATGTCATAAGTAATACATCCGATCTGAGAAGGGTTTGTTTTTTTTTGTGTGTGTGTGTGTGTTGTTGTTATCGTCATCCAGGATGGGGGAGACGGGGACATGTGACTAATAAATCAAAATAAATAAAACAACAGAGAGGAAAATGGCATTTAAGACCCAACGCTCCTCCATTCTTCCTCTTTGTGTTTGGGAAATGAAAAGACCTAAAGCTATAGGGCTAAAATATATCAACCTTAATCTCTCAGTGCTCCCGTTGACTCCTCATTGTGTGCGCTCTTTGCCCTCTTTGTGCAGCCATCAATACAAACCGGTCCCCCTAATGCCATCCCTCTGAAGAAATGGGCATCACACCACTTACACTTTATGGGCCAAATCCATTTATTCGAGCATCTCGCCTTTCTCTCTTCCCCGCGATCCTAACGGAATTCAAAGCATTCGGAAAATCTGTCCATTCAGCGCCGGTGTCCCTCCGCGTTTCTCTCCCCCCCGAAACACGCAAGGTCAGATGAGATGGGTCTGATGAACTTTCTCTTTTCTTCCACTGCTTGCAATCTATAGCGCTCTCCCCTGAGCCATATGTCGTCCAGTGTAGTCAGGACTGTTTGTAATGGCTCTGCTAACAATGCACTCTTTGTGCCGGATAAGGGGAAGGAGGAAGCTGGATGCCAGGGGGCACGAGGCAGAAGAAACACTTTTAGTGCCCGCTTATATATCTTTCTTTTTTCCCCCCTTCCTCCCCTGTTCCATTATACAAATGGAGTCTGCTGGAAATATTTGTCTTGACAAGTAGTTTAGCATTGCTCCACCTTCCGCTGGCCTCCATGAAAGATTAAGCCATTTAAGAACAGATGCCAGGGCGCTTCCTGCTGCTGAATATGTCATGTCTTCTACTGACATTTCTGTTTTCTTGTTCGTATCATGTGGATCACTTCTACCTATCGATATCTGGCGTTAGATCGGAGCCTCTGCTGATGCTCTCCCACTGTATTTTGGAGGGTTTTATTGCCGATATCAACGCTGCTCCTCGGGGAGCTCCAGGGTAAGTGTGCCCCCCAGCACTCCGGCCCCTTAAGAGGCCCCTGCTGCACGGGACTTGAACACAATCTTTGCACTTCCAACATATCAATATACAGAACGCTCTCAGGAGACTCTTTTTCCCCTCGCACTTCAACAAGATTCATCAGCGCCCGACATCACTGTTTATTACAGAACTGTAGATCTTAAATATCAGTTGTGGCAAACGTCATCACACAATCTAGACATAAACTCTGCTGGCCCTCTCCGTCCCTGAGGCCTACCTTAAGAAAAAAACATTAGTTACAGTTTAGTTACTGGAAAGAAAGTAAATAAATACCAACAACAGATAAAATGGACGTATGACATTTACTGTGTAATAGGATATTTCACTTGTGCTTAAAGATGAAGAGGTTGTAAATTGGAGAACCGAGACATTGAATTTCATGTATTTTTTCTCTTTAATATTGTTACATTAATTAGTTTTGTGCTCGAATAATCTCAATTCACAACGGTAAAATAGAAAAATGAATGAATGAAAAATTCTGAGCAAATGGTAATCTTAGTTCTTAACTATAATTAATAAAATCTATTAGAGAAATGAATCAAGCACAATCTAAATTGAACACATACACACAATAAAAACAAGCTAAATAGGAGAGGGGAACTAATCCAGCACACACCATGAAAGATCATTTCTATGAAAAGTCATGGAAGAGTGACTGGCTGAGACATTTTGAAGAACCTGAGTCAATTACAGTACAAGAGATCTCATATGCTGAAATTTAGGCAATTTTTCCCAATGTGTTCTTCTTTTACAAGAAGAGAACATGTGGAAGGAACCGTCAACCCAGAGTTTCCCTCAGTGTGTTATAAGCCTGATGGGCCACCAGGCTTTACTTTCCCACCCCACCAGGCTAAGTGTTGTTTGTTTTAAATAGGTTATTTTTATGCAACAGCAACAGTAAAGATGGGTTAAGCTAAAGTTTATAGTTGACATATTGAACTGGGTGTGAGAGCATGAGACCAAATGTGCTCTTCCTGCTTCTGCCCGTTGGCCTCACACACTATTATTTCAAAATTATGATGCCTGCTTATGCACCTCCAAATTACTGGGATATTTTTTAATACCAAAACCCAGTGGACTGCCCTCGCTCGCGGGTTAGCTGGTTTCTGCGGGAAACATTGAACAACTGTGTAAAATGCCAGATTAAATCACCAGTATACACAAATCAGTGCAATATCCCTGGATTATGTGTTCAGTGTGAGCATGCAGATTAGGAATTCCTGCTAAGTTTTAACAACAGCCAAATGCTAATAGAAACTGAGCTAACTGTACATGAGCAACACAGATATTACAATGTAAGTAAATAAACATTGCACTGAATTGAAAGCAGTTGATATTAAAGACAACTCTAAGCTTGATAATGAAACAGTTCAGATTCTGAACGGCTAATTAAATGTGTCCTGTAGTGGCAGCTGATGCAAGCCGTGTCACCTTCATTTTGATTCATATCCTCGTCGTCCTCCTCAGGGTCATGGCAGCTGCGGCGCCGTCCCCAGCTGCCATGCTGCAGGTGGCAGGGTGCACACTGGACAACCTGCCAGTCTGTTACCGGAGCTATCAGCAAGGCAGAAGACAGACAAATATGTTCAAACTTGCAGGGAATGTAGAATCTGGAGGGAATGTCCATGTCAAACACGAATACTTCTGCACTTTTGGGGAAAGAAAACTAGTGCATGTGGAGGGACAACCCAGACAAGCGTCCAGCTGAAGCTGTTTTTTCTGTGAGGTGGCGGCACTGATGGACGAATATCAGAACCGCCGAGTGGAGGGGAACGGATGCATTCAGCTCATGAGACATAATGATATTTGCACTGACAAAAAAATAAATAAAAAAAACAGCATTGGGCAAGATTTGTTGCAATTTTCTGGAAAAAGAAAAACAATTCCTACTTTAGAATACATTTTTAAACAAATTGTTTTTTAAAATAATTTAAAAAAACTCTTCTGTGTGAAGAATTTACTTCACAACTTTTTGAGAGTACCTAGATGAAATGAGACGTAGTGGAAATAACACTTCATTTCTATTTGGGATGAATAGTTTTTTTTTTTTTAATTTAACTGAGTTTTCATTTTTTGCCTGTCAAATATTTCAGAAACATGCAAAGCTTGGGTTTTTGTGAATTTTAAACAAAGCTTTTTAATAGAGTTCTGTCAACCTTTCTGTCAATATGTCTAGGTAATAGGATATTACAAAAACTACTTCCTTTTATACTTCAGAATAAGAGTCTGTAGTGCAGGCTGTTTAGCTAAGAAGCAGACATTTTCATATCCAAATAAATAGCCCCAAAGGTAAACACCACAAGCAGATTAGGATTAAAGTGCTAATTAATTAAACTTCTGCTAATTAATTAGCAGAGCTAAGTCTTTGTTGAGTTCTTTAGCACTTTTGCTAACTCTAAAAATGTTTAGCACACGTAGCTTTAGGCAAATAAATTTTTCCAGACAAATTCTGAAGCACTAATGTAGATGGTTGTTTTGTAAAACAAGACAAACGTAAATATTTGAGGTCATAAGAAAACATGTAAACAATAATGTCAACATGAAATTGGTGTTTGATGGTTGAGGTATTTGAATTGAAGTTAGCACTACACTGTATTGGTGTAGTACTTTAGCATCAGCAAAACTAATGTCTGTGATTAGTGCTTCAGGGTTAGCATGACTCACTTTTTAAGATCAGCCCAACCAGATTCTTAACCTGGATCTGATGGTATTGTAGAAGGAGCTACAGATTAGGGTGATGGCAAGAAGACCTTCCAACCTCAAAGTCATGGAGCAAATCACCAAATGGTAGAAATTCTAATGAAAACATAAAAAAAGCTGATCAGAAATTTTAAAAAGTACTCCCATCAGTCCCAGTTAAGATTTTTCTATTTTAGCAAAATGTGATTTAAAACTAGCAAATTATTATTGTTTTCAAAACTAAAAATCATTTACACTGCGCCACTTGGAGACATGTCCGTCTTAATGTCACATCTAACTGTCAGGAGTATGAATAACTTTGTATTCGCCTCAAATTTGCATGTTGGCAGGAAGTGGGTAAGACTTTACAACCTACCGGTACTAGAAGGTCAAACTGATCGATTCATATGCCAATGATAAATCTATATTACGCTTGAGGTTTTTTTTCAGAGCAGTGCATTTCTCTTTGTAATTTGAGAACAGTCCATGTGCAGAACGACAGCAGACACTGTCATCGAAACGGCGGCCTCTATGGTTTGTTGTTGTATAATTACAGTGGTTTTGGCGCGTCTAAAGGCATGGAGAGAGGTACGGGGGCCGAGCCAGCAGAAGTCCGGGTCAGTGTGTAAACACAGCTGATTGTCTGGGACAGCCACGTTATCTAAAAGTCGCTTCCATCATTAACACGAAAGGACACACGTCTCCTCTGGGAGTAGCCGGACAGCTTCGGGGTTAAAAGGCACATGCTGAACTATCAATATCTTCCACTAATTGTATGCTTTTTAATTAGAAGCATAATCAATTATGAAATCGTTTGTTCTCTGGCTGCAGGACGGCAGACTGGGCTTTACGTCTGCACGCAATACAACAGTACAATAAAAAAAATTTTAAAAAAGAAAGGAAGGAATCAAAACAATTAAAAAGCGCACCAGACACATGACAGCACATCATTTGCATAATTTATTTATTTTATTTTGAGTCTGGGCGATCCTCTGATGGAGAGGAACTTGATCGTTTGACCTCTGCATCGTTGAACTGCGACTGATGCGCTTAATCGTCAGCTGTCACTTCCTATCTTAATTAATCCTAATAGACTATTGATGCGACACAACTGTTAGGCTTTATAATTAGTATTACAATTTAGACCGGATAATCTAACAGGGCAGTCCAATTACTCCGGAGGAAATGGAAAGCTGTCGTTATGAAACAGCGAGTGCACAAAGAGAGAGAGAGGAAAAAAAAACAAAAAGAAATGAGCGCTGTTCCCTACTGAAGGAGAAACTCATGCATACATTAGACAGTAAATGACAAAACATTCCCCCTGCTAATCTCATCAGGCATTCAGTGAATTAGGGAAACTAATTGAATTGATTGCTGCTATCAATAACAAACAAATCTGTTGAGTTGTCCATGCTCATATAATCTGACCTGATTCCTTCAGCTGTCGCTCTCTGTGAGAACGCCGCCATGCCACGCGAGATCCGCCCGACCGGCCCTTTAACGCGTCTCCGTGCTTCCACGGTGATAGGGCAATTAATAAAAAATATATGTTAATAGCAGCTTAATTGGTGTGCAGGGGCGGCTTGACAGGGGGCCCGCGAGGAGCCGAGAGGGGGCCCGACATATGGTCGCCTTTCCAGGCTTTGACTGTACCACTAAAAACAGGAGCCTGCTGTTTTTTTTTTAACATCAGTGATGTCACTACTTCCTTTCATCTCCTTAAGGCAATATCTGCTGTCTTTTGGCTTTATAAGAAAGACAACAATCAACCTTCTGACTCCAAACAAAAAAGAAAAAAAAAAAAAAAAGAAAGAAATTTCAGGATATTTGAACAACAACAACAACAACAAACCCATCACTGAAAGCAGCTTCACGTCTCAATTACACACCCAGAGAAATTCAGATCACACTACTTTCTGGGATTTTTCCAAAACCAAGGAATAATGGAGATGTAATAAATTATTACAGTCATTATTTTTTTATTTAAAAAAAAAAAAGAAAAAAAAAAGAAAAAAATGCAACGACTTTATTTGTGAAGTCGCTTGCATTTCTTTTTCTTCTTCTCCTTTTCTTCTTGCAGAGTGACTCAGTGAGCAGCTCCCGTTCATGTTCTGCCATGGCGGCGGCGGAGCGCTGAGCGATGCCAAACGATTCATACACAAATGACCTGAGGGAGGCAGCAGTGCAGCGAACAAATGTGAGCACAGGGCCTCACACTCTGAGCGTGCTTTAAAGGCCATTTACATAGTGAAATCTAATTACCTCAGCTCTATGAGAGAGTATTTGATCTCAATCTTAAACAGAGCAGAACATATTATTAAGATTTAAAAAAAGAGGTGGGAGAGGAATGAGGAGGAAGGAGGGGTGGTTGTATTGGGAAGGGGGGGGTTCTTAGATGGAGGTGGCTTACTGAACAGAGGATTCAGCTTGTACACAATTCAGCGCCCTCTTTTTAATTATTTTCCAACACAGATGAAAAGGGGGGAGAACACTGATTTATTTGTGTCCCCCGAGACAATACAGGCTCAGGGGACGGAGGGAGGGGGGATGAAGAGAGAGAGAAAAAAAAAAGTGAATTTTGTTGGATAGTGCAGGGTGAGCAAAGGAAGTCAGGGTCACACAGTGGAGCTCTGAGTTGGTGAGTTTCAGAGTAATACGGCATGTTTTGTGTTTTTGGTTTTTTTTTTTACATAAAACGCCACCGTTCATCCTCCTGTGGCCCTCACACAGGAGATGACGTCATCAAATAGTCCACAGATTATTCTTTTTCAAAACTATTTCAGCCCTTAAATGACGCCTCAGACTAAGTGTTAAATTTAGTTCAACCAACTCTGACTTTTAAAATGTGAAAAACAGACAGTGATTACTTTAGACAGGAGGCAGCATTCACCCCTAATCTGGAACAAACTTCCAGAAAACTGCTAACCAGCTGAAACACTGAGTTCCTTTAAGCCAAGCCTAACAAACAGATGATTTTGATCCATAATCACTGGAATATTGACCAACATATTTGATGATTTTGATGATGGAACTTTTCCAAAACAGAAAAGTGTTTTCTGCGTTGACAAAGTGTGTCAACACGGTTCTGCTCTGTTCAGAAAAAAAAAACAAAAACAGAACAAGATAAAGCAACTTCCAGTCGAGGGTGAACAAAAACGCTATTGTTTCTTTTATTCAGGTATTGTCATAACTAAATACACCAATATAAATCAGTAGTGACTAGATGTTTAAGATCAGATTTGTTCATATATCTGAAAAATCTCTTCATTTTACCAACATCTTCTGACTGGAAGCAACGTTAATATTTTGGATTCACTGAGCCAGAGCATTAGGTGATGTAAGGAGGTCTTCCTGTCTCAAATACATGGAGTCCATGTATCATTTTGGACTTATCCATTGCATTCATACAGCTATGAGCGAGCAAGCAGCTCGGGTTTCTGTACCAGTTATCCCCGTACTGTTAAGCCTGTCAGGTGTTGGACATGTCGCATTTTTTATTTTGGTCCATTTCCAGTATACATTTCCAAATACCACTTACTTCTATGAGCCAGTTGCAAACAGAGCTAGGTATGCATGCATGCCTTTCCTCTTTTTTACATTTAACCACAACACATCAAACCCTTTTGCTATTCCAATATAGTTCTATAATCCCCGCTTTACTTTCTCTTCTTGTTTTTTTTTTTTTACTAATACTCGTGGATCGGCTTGTGCGTATAGCTTTGTCCTTATTTGAAATTACAAAATTACAGCTTTCTGAAAATAACTGTGCTCTTTGAGTTCTTTGTTCCTGCTATTGCAGCAGAATTACATGTAATTGTAGTCAATCCATGAAGATTCTTTTTTTAGCTTTGACCTTTAGTGTGTAGTAATAAAGAAAATGATGGGGGGGGAGCCTCTTTGCTGTCTGTGAGAGACAGACAGCACTTCAGTCCTGCAACCTGCACTGCTACCCGGATCACCATAGTGTCTGTATCGTTTTATTTTACCTACAATCACTCTGAATATCATTTAAGAACTCACGTTTTGACTTTTAATGCTAATAATCTTCCATCCACCTGACCACACTGTTACCTTTCAGACCTGAGAGATCGTCTTCACGCACTAGAGAACGTTTTTTTTTTTCTTCTTTTCTTTCTGTGAGTTTTTCAACCTTTCAGCACATCCGAGTGTGTAATCATGTTTTTGCAGAACAAAACTGACTTTCTCTGGACCCAGCAGGGATCTGGAGCGCAATAACATTTGTAGGAGCCTATGGATTTGCCGTATAGAGAGAACTTGTTTGGGAGACGTTGGCCGTTAGAGTGGTGCTTTGTGAAGCCAGCATGCCTCGAGATCTAATAGCTTCACAGGGGAGAACAGTGAGGATGACTTCACTGTATCATCCAGGAGGTGAGGGGAGAGAGAGCGCTGAGGCGAGGCCCTCCGCTGTTCCCTTTAAGCAACATGAAGTTCGCTCCTTCCCAATAATCTGGGCTGGGACCTCAAAGACACGATGGGGAGCATTGTTGTCTCCCCCCACTCTCCCGTCCCCGGCCCCCCGGTCTATGCACGGGCCCCGACATGTGGTATGCTGCTCATTTCCGTTGCTTCCCATGGCTTCTTGGAGACTTTTTCAAACAGTGAATGCCAGTTTGGAAACTAAAGTCCACAGGAGCATTAGTGTTTTTTGGGTGGTTTTGCCTGATATTGGCTGTATTTCAGGTTACCACACAGACAGTTTGGTAAAACAGTCAAAAATATGCCAAAACATTTTAAATTGAAAGATTTCATTTGTTAACTTTTCATTGTTTTTAAAAAAAAAAAAAATCATGTCCTTGATCTGAAGGCTGAAAATAAAATTGTGTCAAAAATACAAACCTTACAAAAACAATAAATACCAATATTAAAATAAATAACTACATACATTAAACAAATAATATGTGGATCTATAATATTTACTAGTGGGACGACTCAAAAGTTAAGTGATTAGAAGGGCAGAATTAAGTGTTTTCCAGTCATATTGTGCCATTTCTTTAGCACAATCAAATAATTATGTTACCTTCATTTGTTATAAAATATATCACACACATATATAAGAAATCTGACTTTGTAATTTAACGTCTTGAAATTGGGCTTCTGTCACTTTAAAAACTCCAGCTCTTTCTGAAACTTCGCCTTCAGCAAGTCATCACAGCTCATGTTTCACTGAGAAGCTGCTCCTATAAGAAGCACAGAGCAGTTCCACCCAATGTTTGCTAATTGCTGCTGGCTAGTCTGAAGGAGCTGAAGAGGGAGTTGTGGGAAGGTGTGCTCTGTGAAGCAACATTTTGTAAACTGATGAGGGGCTTCATCCTCGAAGGTGGGGCCAAGGATAATCAGTTGTTTAGTAGAGCTGGATAGTTGCCATGGAGATTAAAGGATTTCTCGAACATGCATAAAAGAATCAAGGCAAAACTCCTGGTTTGTTTTTGATGATATAACAACACTAGAATATGATGTAAGGCACTTTAGTTAATCACATTCAAAATAAATAAATAATATGGCATAAGTTTATAAGAAAGTGAAAGACTGCAACTATTCTTGATGCACTTGACTTGAAAGCAACACAAAAGGATGTCATGTACACATATATGAAGAACATGCAAACTCCATGCAGAAAGATCCCTGGGCGGGAATCAAACCCAGAACCTTGTTACTGCAAGGCAACTGTTCTACTAACTGCTCCACTCTGCAGCCCTTGTATTTCCTAACATTTAAATTCTTACCGTTGCCTAAACGCCTGGTCTCCCAAAGCCCCGCCTCTTTCCCGGCCTCTTTCCTCCTTGGAGATGCAGTCTCCAGCCTCACAGAGCTTACCTGCCCAGCAACTCTCTCACTCAGCTCTGTTCACTCTGATGCATTCACTCTGGCAGATCCATGTGCCTGGTTTTCAACACCATGATAAAGAGAAATGCCTCTAAATGTCTTTAAATCATTAGATCCTTTCCTCAGCTTCCAAAGACTTTCTCACCGTCTCTTCTTTTTTGTTGCAGGCAGCTAATGTACGTATTTTTTGTTAATGACCGACTCAGTCCATCTTACTAGGGCTTAAAGCATTCTTATCAAAAATTAGAGCTTTCAAACAGCTCTATTTAAAAACACAGAGGCTGAAAGCAGATTTTAAATGTTAATCATTTTCTATGCGCAACCTGGGGCTTGCCTCAGCCTATGAACTGAAGCTTAAAAAGGTGTGGGCTTAGTCTGGTCTGAACATTGTTATTTTTTTTTTTTATATCCAAGCTGCAGAAAATCCAATTATTAGCAACAACCCAATTACTTTCCCTTCAGACTCAGCGGTTCAAATCCAAGGTTGGCTTTACGGATTAGTGAGGTTTACCGATGGACTCCGAAAAAAAGGGAGGGGAAGCAACAATATCGAATTTTCTGGCCGCCCGCACTCTTCCGGGATTTGGAGTCGGAGGGCGACATGATCATTGAGAGGCGGAATAATGGCAGAGTAAGTGACGGAAGGAAGGGAAGAGGGACGAGCCGGAGAGCGGTCTCCAGACGGCGGTTCACAGTTATTTGAGGTCAAAAGTGCAAGTAGGGCCCATCGATGGAGACGGAGTCACTAATAAAGTCATATTGACTTTACAGCTGCAGCTAATGCTGAGGAGTTACTCCACAACTAAAGCGCTGCAGCGTTTGGAAGTCAATTAGGGGGTGGATGAAGTGTATGGTTCAGCTGTCACTTATAACCTGAGCGGGATAATGCTGACTGCTGACCTTTGACCTTTGACAAGTCGTCTGACTTCGAGCACCTGCAGGTTTCCTCTGTGCAGGAGCAGGATGCAAACTCTCTGAAGAGTTGAGCTGTCGTGATTGGAGGCGAGTGTGAATTAATTAGAATATCATTAGCTGGGTTTCTATGCTAAAAAAAGTTTTGATTGATCTTATATATACATTTCTATTAATGAAGAAGGATTGCATGAGTCAGCCCCGGCTACAGGGGGGAGGGGCAGAGTGAGCGAGCTTCTACTTTAATATAAATACATAAACAAATCTTTATGCAACCTTTCAAATAAAATAACCATGTTTATTATTGCAAAATAAACAATAATGATATAAACAGTAACATGTGTAAAATGTTAAGTTAGTTCAAATTTGCATAAACATTAGTTCAGAAATCTAAGGTTTAAAATCGGTGAAGTTATTTCTTTAAAAGCAAAATCAATCTACTCAAGTAAGAGTCGCAATAATATTACTCAACTAAAAGAAAAAAGTACAATGCAGTAAGTTTACTCTAATAAGTGCCAAAAAGCTACTCAAATAAATGTAACCAGTAGATAACAACAATAACTAGTAGCATGTTCCTGTTAACAAGTTTAACAATATTGGCACTAGCTAGTCATCATTTAGCTAACATTACCTGCATCCCACAGCGTCACTCAGCTCACTCTGTCAGTTTGGAGAGAAAAAACTGCAAAGTTTCGTTTGCCTTCTGCTGATTTGCTGCCAGGATTCCAAAACTCATCCGTCCCTGCAGAACAGCAGCAGGTCTCCGTCGCTGCCACACAGGTATAAAACCAGCCAAAGCATCTTGTGGCTCATGTTGCGTTCAAAGGCGGCTTGGAAAAACACAGAAGGACATTTTAACAGTGGATTAAACTGTTGCAGCTGCTTAAAAGTGTTAGAGTCAGAGGGCACAGATAGGGAATTGTGGTATCAAACAGTACGCTATTCGATACCCGGTGTATTAAATAGAGATAAGAATAATAGAAAGTTGGTCATTCTGCTGTTTTAAAATTAAAAAACAAAAAAAGCTTCCAGTGCAGGGAGGGCATGTCTGACTCTGTGGGCAGGCAATGCCACCACATCCCGCCCCTGAAGCCGGGCCCGAGTCATTTTGTCCAAAGTTATTAGGAGCCATAGTGGAAGGTCTAAAGAGCCGCTCACGGCTCCGGAGCCGCAGGTTGCACACCCCTGGTTTAATGGCTCCAGCTGTAGTCTACACCTCATCAACTCTGGAAGGGACTTCACTCAGCAATCCTCTCAATATTGACGCGTCTTTTTCCGCACTTTTTCCTTCCACATAACATTCCAATAATTGATATGTTATGTAATGTGAATAGTCAGCTTCTTTAATAATCCCCTTTCATGGTTTACCCTCCTCATGGAGGATGTGACTGTTTACTGGACAGTCAAGACCACACATCGTTGTTTTTTTTCTTTATGATATTCCATTTGACTTAGTTGCACATGTAAACAAGAGATCTAAACAAAGAATGAAAAACCTACTGCTGACTGTTTTTATTCCAAAGAAGATAAATGTATATCCTCCATTTCTGTCAAAGTGGGTCAAAAAGTCTCTTGAAATAAGTTCCTGATTGAATGAAACACTTCAAGCTTTCTAATAAGGAATTCCATGAATGAAAATCTGCAAATTGTGTGAAAGCTTTGTGATCTCTGTCACACTAATCGCAGTGGACAGTCACCAAACGGAACCTGCTCTAAATTCCCCATCCACATGGACCAGGTGAAGTCTTTTGATGGTAATATGTAAGAAGGTATGCTGTTTTGTATTAATGTGCAGAGACTGGGCTGCGTCCCATTTGGCGAAAAATATTACTAATATAAAGCCAGCAGTGATGTGAGGAAGAGTTATTATGATTGGCTAATTAACCTAAGAGCTGCATCGTCCCTTCAGTTACCTGGTAACCTGTTAGTCATGTTTGCTAAGATTAGCTAAAATGAGGACTTTCTGACCTCTTATAAGATCTACTTTATTCCAACAGACTCTGCTTAACAAGCTGCTCTTTTCATCAGTGAACTTCATGATGGGGATGTTATCCTCCGCCACAGTTTGGAGCAGGAAGATGTCCTTCGCAATAAAGTGAACAAGAGAAAAGCCAAAAAGGAACGAGTCACAGCACTTGACTGGACGTTACTCATTCAGATGAGACGCTGTCATTAACTGTAATAACAAACCGAGTTGGAAGGCTCTGAATCAGAGCCGGAGCGCCGGGCAGAAACATTTCTGTCCACTCAGCAGACCTTCATTTACATGCAGCAGCGTTTTGCTCAACTTTCCAGAGCTGACGCCTCATTGAAGGCAAGGCAAACGGGGTGGTGAAGGTCAGTCTTTATAAATGGATTTTAACTTTCTTATTTCTGCTTAATAAATCCATTTATCAGCTGACTTCATGTCTGTACGTCTGTCTTTTATTTCAAAATGTTTAGAAAATGTCTTAACCAAACCAAAATCTATTATTACTCCCAATATGTTGGGCTGCAATGCATGGTAAGCAACAATATTGCTTATGAAATAGCAAATACATTGCAGAACAGTAGGGACAGAATAAAATAACATAACCAGCTATATATGTTAACATTACATCTAGTGATTGATAGGTAAAGTCAGAAATCATTAAATGAGTCTTTATGTAATTTATAATACAGTACATAACCACAGATATGCTCATACTGTATTTTGAGAAAATAAAAGAAATATTGAAAAGTGTCTCTGAGCGCTAAATCCCTTCCTGATGTGATCAGTCATTCCTGCCATTACTGTTACCAACATGGGGAAAAAAACACAACATAATTTGTAATAAATTAAATAATTGATAAACAATGTTTAAACATTTTTGTTTAAAAGCATTTGTCAAAATTAGGCATGGTAGTAGATTCAAAGAAATGACAGCATAGTACACTGACACAGTTTCCTCCTGGGGGCAGAGGGCAGTAGCTCTTATGATAATATTAATATTATAATCTACAATAGCAGCAGCTACTTATAAAATAATTACTGACATCCAAGCCATAACTTTTTATTACTTGTTCATCTTAAGCGTATCAACATGAAACCCTACTGCCTTCCCACTATTAGAGTTGTCTTTCCTTGCCAGCCTATTGAAATTGTCAATACATCAATCAAACCTCGTCGAATGGACTATCTGGAGTGAAAATACCACTGAATAACCTGGAATGGTGAACAACGAGCTAAAATGTAAAAAAAATTTAATAAAAAATTCATTGAGCTTACTGTCTATCTGAACTTAAATAATTTAAGGATACAAATATTTCAAACAAAGACCTAGAAAATAGTTTTGTAGGGACTGAGGATAGCCAAAGATCTGAGCCGATATTGGAAAACTCCCCACAACACCGTTTCCATTACAAATGAGCACAAAACACAATTTTACAACTGTGGTACTTCCATTTAATAGGAAACTTTATGAATAAGTTTTTTCAGCTGATGGGTCATTAAAAGTCATGCCGCGCTGTCGCCCTCCAACTGCTTCCTGTCATGTTCTTCATCATCGTTTTCGCCAATGGCAACATCCAGTTGTTGATCATGTGACTCGTGTGATGTGAAAATAAAAAGTGTTTCCTTCACAGTTTTGTAGAATAAACCAATGTCGATAAGGCCAAAAAAAAAAACCCACACCTTAGCACCAACAATTATCAAAAAAGACTTTAATTGACATGTTTTCTTAAATCAAATTTATTTTTGACATTTTTTAAACTACTGAAACATGAGCTGTACTCAGTTTGAATTAAAAGAGGGCGTAATTTCTTTTTTACTATGGCTGCATGAATAAAACCCAGATTTCTGTCCTACTAACTAAACTTACTTTTATAACCTGACACTGCAACCAGGATTATAACTGATCAACAGAACATTATTTAAACATTCCTTAATTATTAATAGTCAGTTGTCACAACTTCCAACCCTCCTTGGTGTTTTCATGAGTGTACCTTATGTTTAAGCCGGAGCGATGCATTAATATGCTTGGCCATTAATCAGTCAAATGGGTATATATTATAAGGTTAAGGAAATAATAAAAATGCTGTGATTTAGCAACAGAAATATCATCTCACTGCATAGAAAAAAAAAAAAAAAGTCAAAGAAGGCGACGGTACAAGTGAGAATGCTCTAATGTCGTTTCCCTCTAGACGCACAAGCAGTGGAGCATTTAAGTCGCTAGACATACAGCTAAGATTCAGACAAGTGAATTTGTGAGTTAAGTCGCCCCCCTCTCACTGTCTCAAAGGCCCAGTGCAGATAGCGCGTTCCATTAGGAATTTCAAGTTGAATTAAGGTGCTTGGGGAGGACACATTAACACATGTGCCGCTTCTGTAGTTAAATGTCAGAATGGGAATGAGGCCTGCGACTTTATATTCCATTAGCCGCCGCCTCGTGTTTCCCCTGCTGTGTATCTAAATAAATAATCGAGACAGCCTCCAAAACAAGAATCATCTTTTCACAATAATAGAAAATTAATGGCTCTGCTCGGGTAAGTAAATTACACCGAGAGCATCCCGCGGCCCAAATCACTGCTGAGAGACGACGACAAAGGATGCATTATAGGCCACGGCAAAAAAGGAACTCACTCGTCCAGAAAATCATGAAATCTGAATAAAACGTTGGGGGCTTTCAAGCTCTTTACAGTCACCTCGCATGAAACTCTAATTCAGTTTGGCTTCTTATTAATTCATAAGCCATTAGTAACATATTTCTCTAACAAAAAGCCCCTGACAATAAAAAAAAGCAAGTGTTTGGTAGAGGCATGTGCAATTACCATTTAAGCATGGGCGATTAGGAAGAGGTTTCAAAGAGATGGGTTAGAGTAAAGGTTTTCAAATATGCACAGCTGCACCATCTTCTGGGGTATTGGTCAGATATAAATACATCTAAAGTGCATTCTGGTTTTGGTGTGGTGGGTACATCAGTTGTCCCATTAAATCATGACAATTTGAACTTCTATTACGATGGAAGAGTGAGGTTAGAACTGATCCAAAAGTGTTTTCTAATATCCAGATCTTCTGTCATTTTTTTCAGGTCAGCTGCATCTGGGATAGTGGCTTAAAAAAAAAAAAAAAGTTCAACAAGCTGATAAAGACGGTTGGTTCTGTTCTGGAGCGTCCTCTTCATCTGACTGTCACACAACAGCTGAGTGTCTTCAGTTAGAGGCTTCTTCCGATCCATATACTGTTACATAGACTGCTACAGGAGATCCCCACAGCCATCAGCATCTGCAACAATTTTTTTAAATTCCGATACCGATACACATATCTGAGGTTGAACATAGATACAGAAAAACTACTGGATTGACTTAAAACATTTTATTTTAAAGCACAGTCATAAACATCATGATCCCACATGCTATTGTATTTATCACCAAGTAGTACAACCTCAGTCTGAATCTTATGCAATTATATAAAAGCCAATGTCAGCCAATCAGATTGCTTCAAAAAAAGAAAAAAAAAAAAACATGATTTCTTGTTAGGAATCATTGTGTGGAATTTCATTGTCCACACAATGAAATTCCTTTGTGTGGACACATATATAGTTGGAACAACTTTTAAATAGGATGAAGTTAATAAAATACAATACAGTGTTGATTGGGAATCATATCAAACCAAGTACGCAGATATACTGGGGCATTATTTGTCTCAGACGGTATTGCGCAGTACCTTAAATCTCAGTTTTCCCATCTACACACGTAAACACAGATGTGGAGGTTTCTCAAATATCCACTTTTTTTGTTAACAATTGTTTCTTAATGATAAAGAACACAATTTTTGTGGCGATAAAAGGTCAAAATGCAGAAAACTTTATTCAATTTCCGAGATATCTACGTGTGGACGAGGCCTTCGAAATCTGTTACGTGAGCGACAGACTGCAGCTGCTGCACAAATGTTTTGGTGAATGGATGAGCTTGATTATTTACCAGTGATGTTGGGATCTGATGGCTCGTAATCAGTTCATGTCAGCTGTAGCTTAATAAAGACATCATTAGTGTCTGTCTAAAAGATTATTGCATGCATAAAATGACTTAAATAGTTCAGGTGGTCAGATACGTCTTGCTGCAAAGCGAGCTGTATCATTACAAGACGACTCTGGGCTGGAAAGATCAGAACAAAACCACTTCCTGGTCTGTTAATTCAGAAGTCTCACGCTCATTTATTTACTTACACTTTGTCTCGTTCGTTATGTTGTAATTCACACCTTCTATTTGAACATCTTTGCTATTTAGAACTGAGAACAAAGGTTCTCGAGCGCCGATTACAGAAATATCTATTTTGTATTTCCAAGAAATTTCCAAAATAATAAATGAACTTTACAACAATTTTAGATGGTGTATAAAATGATAAACGATTGAAAGAAATGTTCATGTAATATATTGGGCCACAGCTAGATAGATAACTAGATAGTTAGCTAAATAGCTATCTAGTTAGCAAACCGTCTTGACTGTAGGAACATGTTTCTAATTGCATCGTTGATGATCATTACATGAACACCACCAACAGTTTTGAGTTTATTGTGAAATCCTTAAAATGAAGCTTAAAGTAGGACCTCATTTCATGGTGGTGGAGACGCTAAAGATGCTAATAGCATCTCATATCCCCACATAAACACCTTTCCCTCTCGAGGCCCATGAATTATTAGCACGGATGCAACTGGCTGTTTACTTTTTAAACAGGATGAGCAAGCTGAAGCGTGGAAAGAGGCAAAGGGCTGGTCTGTGAGGCAACGCAGGTTACGTGCAGAGACCTGGGATGGATAACGCCGGGAGAGTCATGAATAAGTCACACGGCCCCTGGACTTTCCTCTGAAGGCACAGGTGCTCTGACATGGAGCTTTTTCCATAAGACAGCACAGAGACGACTCAGAAATGAGGGAATTTCAGATCCATCCAAGTGGGGGGGCTGCACATGTGGCTGATATGTGTGAATACATTCCAGCTCTGATCACATACCAGTCAATCTTCATTAATTCTGCAGAAACTACCACAAGGCTCAGTCAGTCGTTCTTGGATATATTATTAGTTGTTGGAAGTTAGGGATGTCCACTCCCCTTTACCACTTCAATTTTTCATTATTGATCATATTTTTATCTTGTTGCTAGCTGTTCACTGATGCAATCTAAGGTTTCCCAGGCATCATTGTGTGGTTTGACTGTTTGTTTTTATTAGACTGCCTTTATAGAAGCTGAGGATCCACTAAAAGCAAAATACTAATACAAATCTTTCTGTTCTGACCATTCTGACTATGACAACTTCCTGTGGACTTTCACAATAAAAACCTCGAGGAGGTCATTGTCCTTGGATTCCTCTACATGTGCATTGGTTTCCATCGGCGTCCATAAAACCGGTCCAAGCGGCTGGAGATTAGGGGGCAGTGTTGAGCTACTTTTCCATGCTCAGTTGTAACTCCATCAGCAAACATTTTTTGAGTTAAACTTCAGACCTCCAGACAAATCATATACATGATAAGAGAATATTAACAAATATGACAGATACAAAAGGACAGTTGCCCTAATCTGATGATAATAATTTAAGCATTCATGTTGCAGGAAAATTGACTGATGCTATAATATGTTTTTGCAGACATCACAGTCAACAAAACAACAAAATTGATGACTATGCAGATTTGCAAATGATAATTACACTACAGTGTTTTCATCACAACCCCACAGCAAGGCCATCATGTTGCTAGGCTGCCAAAGTGTTTTTTGCCTCCAGTTCAAATGATGATTGTAATAAAGCAATTAAGAGCTGGGAGGCAGAGAGGCCAGGAGCTCGCTACCCTTCCACATCTAAACAGAGCCGCAAATTAGGCTCCAGCAGGGAATACAAACATTTATGGCCGCAGCATATGTTTGCTCCCCTTGGCGTCGATAGCAATAGCTCATGTCAAAGCAACATGGAGAGGAAGCTGAAAGGAATTGGAAGCAGCAGAAAATGTTCACAGAAACTACAGTGTTACACCGTCCAAAATTACACTGTCCAACAGCTGTAATTCCGGTTATCTATCTTGTCATAAGGGAAATAAAATGGTTTGTTTTTTTTAAAGTCATATTTTCATCAAGTTATTCATTCATTTAAAAATGCCAGGTTCAAAGCCAAACATTTAGCTTCTGACAAAATATTTAGTTGGTAAACTCCAAACCAAGCACCTAGTGAACAATCTAAATAATTATTAAATATTTATCTAAAAATCTACATATTTAGCTGGGAGTGCCAAAAACTGGAAGTAAACTACCAAAATAAAAGCCAGGTCTTCTGGATCTCTTTATAAACTCATGCTGGGGAATCACTGCATGTCCCGTCTTCATCGCTGCGTCTTTTCCTCCTTTCTTGTACATTTTATGTCAAAACAAATGAGGCAAACATTTAGCAACATATCAATGTTTATTTTGATAGTGCAGTTCCTCTGATCAACAGATTTTGCATATCAGCTAAACATGTAGCTTTGCGCTAGTTAAATACTTAGTTTATAAACTATAAATTTAGCTACCTCAGCTTGCTAACAAAATATTTAGTTTGGAAAAAAATATTAAGTTTGGAGCTAAATATTCATTTGGTCCATTAAACATTCAGCAGCGCAATTAAACATTTAGTTTGAAACAGTGACATGTATAAATAAATCAATATGATAATGTCTTTCAAAAGTGCGGCCCCATTGTTATTTTCTCTTAAGGCAAACAGCATCCCATAAGAAACCGACTTCATTCTTCCTGAATTAAAACAGCAGAAAAAGTGAACGCTAAAATTACGCTTAATAATTATTAAGAGGAAAATTATTAGTTAATTGGTAATGCGAGATCCTCTATGCTTTTATTTGAAGAATTATCTTTGATTCATCGACTGCTTTTCAGTGAAACACCGAGATGATATACTGGAGAGTGGAGATTGGTGGTGGGGGGGTGAGGTGGGGTATTCTTGGGACCGCGGTGAGACGCTGGGCAGCAGCGAGGAGATATTTGGCATTTTCAAGTAGGAAAAAGTCCAAGCTGGCCTTACATTCAGAAATAACACAAGTTCTTAAACTATTGACTGCACCGAAGCAGCAGACTTCAAAAGGTCTTCTGACCTGTTTGCTGAGAAGCCTCAAACAAGTTTTTCTTCTTCGTCTTCTCCTTTCCCTCCCCAGTACTACACGTTTCATTATTAATATGTTTTTTCTCAAGTTTCTCTCTGACCCAGGACATTAAATAAAACATTGTGTGGTTCATGAAAGATTATGAAAGAGCAGAACGTAAGCAGCAGGAGGTGTAAACTCAGCACAATTCATTCTGGTATATAATGTCAATGCCAGCAACCCCCCTCTCACCCTACCTCCATGCCCTGCAGGCATATTGGCGGAACTACCAATGGATGCTAAGCTTTTTCCGACAAAGCTCTGAAGATAAAGTATCTTCCTTTTATCCCTTCTGCAAATCAATTCTGGGCCTTACAGCAAAATCCCATAAAATAACTTCAAACACCACTACTTACTCCAAAAATTTGTATTATGGCTATATCTCTTTGAACCCTTACCAGTGAAGTTTTGGAGGAAAATGATTTAAGTGTTATCTGCTAAGACATCAGCATGTCAGCACTTCACCTCAGTTTTTCCTCACATGTCAACCTGAACCTTGTTATTTCTCTGCCTGTGTTTGGTTTGTGATTGCTTCTAAGCATCCAGGCCTGGTGATAAATACAAATGCTGCTTGTAAACTTAATAGCTGCAGTAAGTGCAAACAAGATGGTATGAAGCCCTGGCGGTGCTTCATGCTCGTTCAGCTCCTGAAATATTCATTCCCTTCACTCCTCTTCAACAATATGATATAAACTGGGGCTGATAAGGTGGGGGGGAACTGGAAAGCGGGGTGTTGGTGTGATTACCGAAGGAGACACAGAGGCGGCTTAATTGGCACCAAACCAAAGCGTTCAAGGAGAACGAGATAACTGTGCATCATCCTGGGCTTTCTGTGTCTACATGTGAATTTTAATAAACACTGCAGAGTCGCTGGGTAACAAGATCTTGGCAATTTGAACCGGCGCAAATGTTTCTCATCGATGTGAAGTCTGTCTCACAAGGTGGTGTCCAGTTGCTGTCAGAATGCGCGTTGTTCTGGCAAGGTGAGCGTAAACCAGAAGCCTTCAGATCTGGGTCCAAATGAATTCTGATCTGACAACACGAGGTACAGAACACAGACGCATTATATTGGACTTTTGGTCAATATCTGATATACCGATGTACTAAAAGTAATTTGGCCAATAACAATAATAAAACCAATGCAGATTTTTATCCAAAGCTTGTAGAATAAACTGCTGTTGAGAGCTTTTTATTATCCTCCATGCCTCCAAAACAGCCGAGGGTTCAGACCCTCAGGACGAAGAACAAGTAGCTGGTTTATATCAGCCTAATGTATTAGAGGAAAGTAAGTAGCTCTGTTGTTTCAACAGGGTCAGCTAATAAACCACAACTCACCAAATAATTTGCTCAGCAGATTCTCGGAAGAAAAAAAAAGAGAAATGGTGAAAGATCGACAGACTAGATAAAAATGATTTTTAAGCACTGTGAGAATACCAAGACTAGCTAATGGTCTAATGAAGCTTCTGCTTCAGAGCAAAAAAGGGCTATTTCACTGTGTTTTAATGAGTCTGCACTTTGGCTTTAGGAACACCTTTGAATAAGTGAGAAATAAAAACCTGCAACACTTGTACGAGATGGCTGAATTATTCACCTGATGACAGATTTTTACTTTGCTATTTGTGAAAAGAGGGATTGTTCATTTTTGTAAGACTGTAGCTAAAATCTCATATCATCTCATTCTCATGATGCTAGTATTATGCAATGTGTCATGAGCTGGACGTATCGGTACACGATTTGTATAAATGTGATGAGGTTGATCTACAGTTCTCATCCAGTCACATGTAAGGATAAACAACAAGCTACTCAACATTAACACTAAATTCAGAAAAAATAAAAATAGAAAAAAAAAACCCTCCCACATGATGTATCTTAATGTTGAATGCACAAGACAAAACCATAAGACATGTAATCTGCAGACTTACAAGGGTTCTGCCTTCTCCTTGGTAGAAGGAGAAGGCAGCTCTGCAGATGTAATCCTGCAAAAGAAAGCATTTCATACACTGTGCCATGGCTGTGCTAAGAGCGACAACTCATGAAAAGGTGCATCCAACCTTTATCTCCTCAGTTGGCCTTTCTGTGGGATGAGCACAGGGCTCTGAGATCGGAGGAGGCTTGAAAAGACGAACTGACAATCTTTGTGCGGTCGCGCAGACTTTTTATCATCCTCTGACCTCTGCCAGCAACACAACTCCAAAATTTCCACTAAAGAGAGAAGAGGAAACAGCCGTTGCCCACAAAATCAATAGCTTCACTCTTGTGAGAGGATAAACATTTTTGCTGCTCACACAGGAATTTCCATGTGGATGAGGCTAAAAAGAATCCCTTATGTTTAAGATACAAGTGTGTCTACAGCACAGAAACGATCAAACGGTGTCCACTGATGTGCCTACGAACAAACATAAAATAATGACGGCGTATTTCTTGGCATGACAGCAATCAAACCCTTCTTTGATTTGCTGAGCAGCTTTTTGAATATTTCCGCTGGCATTCTGATGATTCATCTTTGGGTCTTTACGGTTGGAAGGCCTCCTTGCCATCACCCTAATCTTTACCTTCCTTCACAGAACAGAGTCTAGTCAGGACACTGACTAGGCAGTTCTAAACCTTTCATAATACTACCAAATAATCCCATATTAAAATTAAAAGATTACTTTAAGCTTTAATCTGTCAGGGTTGTGAGCAAGGCTTAACTATGTCCATTATATTTACATTTGAGCAATAAAAAGCTTGGCTCAAACCTGTTCTGTGATTCCCAGTTATTAGAAGGTAAGGTGCAAATTTGAAAACAAGCAGAGCAGCAGCTAAATATCAGTGTCTTTATGATATTTGGTAAGGACGGAGGGCTTGAGACCGGTTTTCAGCTGCTTTTTCCTGGTCTTGATGCTTTATTAGTTTAATAAGACAGTTATTAGTTTAATACCTTGAAGTAGTTTTGGTTGAATTCATTAATTTTTGAATATTGTGGTGTACAACCCCCCCACATACCCCCCAACACTTTCCTAAAATAACCCTTTGGTTTTGGTCGGTCTGATTTTGGTCTTCGTCTCGTTCTTGGTCTTTGAGGGTGTGGTGTTGTCTTTGTGGTCTCTGTCCTGGTCTGCTGTTTTGCTTTTGTGAGAAGAAAAGGCAGCAACATGTGACGTATATCCTGACACAGCAGCACCGGGACTGGAGGAGGTCAGCAGAGCTCTTGGACACGAGTCGGTCAAAGTCATCCAGAACCGTCACTCGGGTTCGTATTCGGAGCATTTGTATTCAGATAGAGGAATGATCAAACCACCAGCAAAATCTTAATAGACATAAGCAAAAAAATAAACAAACTTAACCAAAAAAAAAAAAAAATTAAAAGTTGTTAAACTCAGGCTCACTTCATGAAATTGGGTTACTCTGAGTCACTCACAAAAGAAATCTATACACTTGAGTCTTGAGAGGCCTCCCCCCTACAAAGTCTATGCATTAAGATGTAACTGGCTTTTTAAATAAAGTCAAATACTTGGGTGTTTAAATGTTGAAGTAACAGCTGAACAATGAACCAGAAGAAGCCTTAATGTACTGTGTAGCTTTCAAAAGAACATGGAAAGAGCTGTTCATACTCATCATCCAGCCAAGAATGAATTAATGATTGTATTCTGAACTACTGTGATGAGCAGGAATTACAAAACAAGATCTGTTACTCTATTTAGGTAAGTGTTATTTGCCATCCACTGAGTTGTAAGCTGCACAAGTATTCATGAAAATGCATTTGAATAATTCAGAGTGCTCTTGCCAACTGCTAAGGGAGGCCGAGTGACAGTCGATGCATTATTCTTTGATCAGGGGTTCCATAAGAGGGTTCCATTGGCCGCACAGGAGAGAAAGCATATTCAGGCCAAACCGGATGCACAAATACAACATGACAGAGCAACAGGGACGCAAGCAACTCCCAAATCTTTTCAACAGCTGAAGAATATGAACATGATGGGTTGGCACGGCGACGAGAAGCAGAAAACCATCAGGAAAAAAAAAAAAAAAAAAAGGCCCATCTGGTTGATTTAGTAGCAGAGGTGAACAGGCCCAACAGACTCATTAGGAAATGAATTTTCTTTTTTGTGTCGTCTTACACAAAGCAAGAATACTGCAGCTTCAGCTTGTGGGGATTTGTATTTACAAAATCCGTTTAGCTGATGAAGGATTAAGAGCTGGTTTGTTAAACAAAGGGATGCAGTGGAAACAAAGTTTACATAATGACAATAGGAAGAAGTTTGGGTATCAAATCTCCCATCACAATTTCTCATCTTTCCATGTCTGCTGGTGCATTGGGTCTAAACTACCGACCTTAATGCATTAATTAGTGGACCTTAATCAATGTTCTTGTTACACCGCATGGATTGTAACAAGTCAAAATTTGAGCGCAAGTGATTTCATAAAATTTTTTAATGTTCAAAAGTTCAGAGTCAGAACCTTTGTATTCAAGTGTCTGGTATGCATTTAAATCTGATGCACAAGAGATGTTTGCAAACAACAGCGAAGGAGAACAAAGCTGGTTCTCTCTGCCCACTGGGAATTATGTTTTGCTTAAAAAAATAAAAATAAAATCTGATGGGACGCTGGAAAATACTGTCGCCGTGTTCAAGCTGAGCTAAAAGGAGTTATTCAAGCCTGAAATAGCATCTCAATGCTAAACATATAGCAGCAGCACAGACGTCCCAACATTAATACCATCGTCCACAATTCATATTCTAACTGTGTTTTTTTCAAAGTAGCTACATGAATTATCAGGGATACTGAAACACCTGAACGCTAAATGGATTTAACAACACTTTGCACCAATCTGATTGTTGAATAACCCAAATAACAGATTAAAAACAATAATCAAGGTTGTGAAATTCACAGTGTTCCACTGCGTCAGGACAAGGGTAAAAATAAATTGACTTGCCTCTCTTCTTTTGGCTGATATTTAAAGATCTCCAACAAATCAAGAAACAATCAACCTCCTCTGAGTGCTCCAAATGGTTAAATACAGACCATGTATTCCTTAAGAAAACAGTAGGTGAAGTTTTCAGTTTAAATTCCAGCTTTTATCATCCACCATGCAAAGGTGAGAGAATCTTTATCAATGCAGACAACATGGAATAGCATGAAATTGAAAATTGTTATAATATTCCTGCTGCAACATTTGTGTCACAGTTGTCCTGTCTTTGAACCCGGCAATCATCACATGGCAGAATTTTTAAGATATCCAAAAAATCAGAGCTAGCCCACCTTAGCTGATGACCATATGATGTATGGGATGGTGTCAAATATGTAGTAAGGTGACTCTGGAGCATCTCATGTCTTCCTATGGTAGGGAAACCAAAGGTTGACATGGAATAATGTCACCAGGGTATTAATGATGAATATTCTTACCAGCAGAGATCTGCACCACCCAGAGACACAACTACAAAATGTAAAATGTGCCCCGCTGTTTTCAAACGCTCCATCACTGGGATAAAATTAGATTTGCACAGTTTTCTGCGCGTTTGTCCTTCTATTATGGATTGTGATTGTAATAAGCTCAGATGGCACCCAAACAATCAAGTTCCCTTAAATTTTGCAGTCATTTGTTCAGGATAAAAAATGCATTTGATGCTGCTACGTTTTACAGCCACTCTCGCTAAAGGAGCTAAAACAGATTTGTCATAAAATCCCAGGGAACAGCTTCTGGATTGTTTTTTTTTGCTCCATCACAGCATTCCAGAATGATCTGTTGTAAAAAAAAAAAAAAAAAAAATTGGATTTGGATAAAACGCGTGTCACAATTGGACAATTGGATGTGCAAGACTCCATAATCAGAACGCAAGCAGCAACCTTGGAAGTTCTCTAAAGCCCGTTTTGGGAATTATTTTACACATATTAGATTCAGAGACAGATATGGAAGATAACCTTAATCTACATTGATCCTTAGCTGACTGATTTAAGGCCAACACTTCACCGTCTGTGTCTCAACAACAGGGCTCCAGGGCGGAGGAATCTCTCTGTAACACGTCTGCGAGTGCTGTTTGTTGTCAAAAAATCCACATCTCAGCACTCGGCATTAAAAATGCAGCAGCCTTTGTGTCTTGTGTCCCCCCCCACACATTTTACTTCCTGTAAATGAATTTGGTCAGATTCAATAAGAGATGTAGATTGAATCCAACAGCGATGTGAGGGTAAATAGACATGTTCTCAGCACATTTGAAGCTCTGGCCCATGTAAGACAGTTCTGCTGTCATCTTTCTGTGTAACATGTGAATCTGTTCCAGAGCATCTGTAAAGTGTTTGCCTTTTACATAATTTCCACACGCTGTTCTAGTGGAGGATATTTTCGGTGTCTTAGGCTGCGTTCACACAGCAGACAATGTGACCTATCCCCGACTTTTTCACTACAATCCGATGTTTTCACCCCCAAAAGAATGAAATCTGTGCCACTTCCACATGCGGGACTCAATTGTACGTATCCGATAGCCTTCAAAGCGTGAGCAGTCCAAACAGCTATGTCGCATGAATCAGATTTTACGTAATTGACGTTTACAGATTTACGGTTCTGTAAATCTGGACGTAAACAATGGCTGAAAGTCAGTTCTGAAATTACGAAGAAGTCATTTCAGAACATCAGAATCCCACCGCTCCTTGTTCCACCAGGCATCCAAACAGACTGCTCAACAGCAGCTGCTGTCAATAAGCCACAAAAAGGCCATCACTACTAGTTCTGCTTTCTTTCCACCATCTTCTTCCATCCTGTTACTTTGTGACGATACTGTCGACCCCCACTGATGAATAACATTAAAATTCATCCATATGGTGGCATCCATTGTTATTTGTATATATATGTATATATAAAAATAAAACATTTTTTAAAAACAATGTGGCTTCCTTGTTATTCTTCTGCACTTTATGGTTGTAAACCGTTCACACAGAAGTCTTATTGCGGTCACAGTATTCAGTAAAAGGCCCTGAGCTCCGTCTTAGAGAGAACTAGCGATCTGAAGAGGTGCATGAGTGAGGTGGCCTACAAACCCAAGTCGGTTCCACCAGTTCTGTCAGGAGGAACGGGCCAGAACTCCAGCAAACTGCTGTGAGAAGCTTCAGGAATAAAAACCCAAAAAGATTTGACCTCAAGGTTTCACCCTGGAGAAAACAAGTAGTAGTAAGACTCCACCACATAGAAATTCAGACGGCAACAATCAAGCTTATAATAGCATTGAAGTGTCTTTATTCCAGGTACCAACAACGTGAGCCACATAGTGACTTGTTTTATTTGCCAGGTGGGTTTTCCTTTGAGCCTTCCTTCACCAGAAAAAGCAGCAGTAAGCCGTGTTATCTCATCTGGGCCTTGTGTGTCATGTATGCAGCGAGCAGAGAGTTGGCGGGGAGGCTCTGTAAACACGGCATTATTGGGAGCACACATGTCTGCCTTCTGAAACATCAGTCTCACACTGAGGCTGTCAAAGAAAGGCAGCGCAGACTCACAGCGCAGCGCACACAACGGGAACGGACCTGTGGCATCACTTTCAAATGCAATCAGAGATCAGCAACCCGAACTGCAAAATGAAATGCGCGCCGCAGCTGGGTGTGCTTTGGAGCCGAGTGTCTTACTTTGGAGGAAGAACAAATAAAGGGTTTGTAAAAAAAAAAAAAAAAAAAAAAAGGATAAATCAGATGGTAGCATGTATTTTCTTTAAAAAAAAAAAAAAAAGAGCGGTGAACAAAAACCATTAAGTGGACGGACATGTTGGATGGTTGTCTCATTTGAATGGAGATAATCACCTTATTTTCAGTGACAAGAGAGGAAAATAGAAAACGGCGCTCCTCCAGCACTGCTGTGAAATGCAATCATTGTCGAACTTGAGGTTTTTACCAAAACTAGCAGGTCTTCCTGTCATTGTTTCAACGCCGCCCACTCGTGAGCCAAAAAAAGCCGACAGAAAGGGAACGAAAACGGAGCCATTTATGAGATGCCTTGTGCACTGAGCACACATCCTGCCATAAGTTGGAATGCTTTCAGCGCTCAGATGTTAAAACGGTTCTGGATAATGACTGCGAGAGACTTTAGCGCTTTGAAGCGGTTCTCAGAGACGAGGCTTTCTGACTGTCACCTGTCTGTCTCTCCTCTGGTTTTAATTGAACTCCCTCCTAGGCTGTGCCTTAATGCCTCATCACAGTCTCCACTGTCTCCACTGTAGTGTGGCAGAGGAAGTTTTTAGGCAGCCGCAACGCTGAAAGAGCCAAATCTCTGCGGTTCTCCACGGCCCGGGGAAAAAAAAGACGGCTTTTTCTCTCCGTCTGTCTTCCTGGCTTTGGTCCAAGCTTCCTTGTGACTGGGACATTCAGGGGGAGCCAAAGCGACTGAGCCACTGTGATGTCCTTATTTTAACACAAAAAAAAAGTTCTCGCTCCAAGTTGCGCGCACGTACGATCCTTGCGCCACTCAGGGAGAAAACAGCCGCATGAGAGCGGCTTTTGATGTGTAGAAAAATATGAAGGCATCATATTTATCCCCAATCTCCTTCACGGAGACGGCGCAGTTGAAAGCGGCAGTGGGAGCACGCTGAAGGATGAGGATTAACAATGACATAACATGAAGAGGGGGTCTGTCAGCGCGGTGACACCTCGTTTCGCCTGCCTTTTGTCTGATTACCCCAACAGCGGCCCGCCAATGATAGGGATGATCACAGGAAGGCGGGAAGAACACAACTGTCAGGCTTAACGCTGCAAAAGCCCAATTCTCACCATTTCTGCTGCTACAAACCAGATTCTAGGGAGGAATCAGGAGAGAGTGAGGGAGGAAGGAGGGAGGTAGAGGAGGGGAAAGAGTGAGGGAAAAGGACACACGGACAGCTTACAGGGGATACAAACCAAAAGATTATGGTAATCTTCCCTTCTTTGTCCTCCACGAAATGTTTTCGTACTACGCCTTTTATCTGTGTAAGAAGGGATGTGAACCTCTTCAGTTAGTGACAGTGGGCACTTTCTGTGTGGTTTCTGGGTAATTAGCACCAGTAGCAGGCTCTTTCTTTTTCTCTGCTCAAGCTTATGGTCTTCTTAGGGACGGCAACAGGGGATTTTCACCCCCCACGCACCCCGCCCTCCAACCCTCCAACCCTCCGTCTGCTCTTAAGGAGTGATTCCCAGCCCCGGCCGAGCCGCCACAACCATCTGTTAGCGCTAGGAGGATCAAAAACCTTCAAGACTCTCAGTGCTGCTGACAATCAAATGGACAGCTTAAGTTCAGACAGGTGACTGAATTAATTATTCTATTCAGGGTGAAATTGAGATGTTTTCAATGGAGTGGTCAATGGACTGCTCATATGCCCTGTGCCGTTTTTTTTGTTCTAGCGTCAAAACTGGGAGAAAAAAACAAACAAGAAAAAAAAAAAAAAAAACACCAAATGATGCGATTCTTCTATGAGAGAACAATTAACTTGAAGTTTTGTTGTTGTTGAATTAATCCCGAGTACCTAAAAACGAAGAAGTTAAACTTGTTATTTGTGTCTTGAGGTGTCATAATCTGACTTTTTAATTTCTCTCGGTGGCCATTTTGCTGAATTGGTGGGGTGGCGCTAAGTTGAACCGCTAATCTTCTTTCCCATGCAGAGCGACCAAAGCGAAAGGATAAATTGGCCCACTGCCACCACAAACACACCTTTTCAATTTAAGATAATGCCAATATGAGACCTGAAAGAACGCCCAAAGCTTATGCTCATCATATCAACCAGGGCTTTTCAGCAGAAGGTCAAAGGTGGCCCTCAGATAAAGTGCTAGACAAGAGATCAGTGGGGACCGTCCCTGCTACACCTAAAGAGAGCCTTAAAAGCGATACGTTTTCTTCATCATAAGTGCTGGCAATCCTGAGTGAATTTGTCTTCTTTTTCCTTCAACCTTTGATGTTTTTGTGTTTTGTTTTGGGTTTTTTTTTTTTCAGTTTTTCCTTCAACAACACCTTCTCGCTCCACTCCAGTGGATGAAGCCTCTTTTTGTTGTGGTTCAAGCTGCATCTTATTGTCTCTGTCACGGGTGCTTTGTCTTACCAAAGCCCACTGCAGCCTCAGAAAGGCAGGGGGGGCTTCATCAAAGCTCAGGCGAGATGGACTCAACAACAGTGGATTAAGGTCTTCTGCATGATAAAGTCCCTACCTAGGGGTGGAATTAACTTAATATGTGAAAGAATGTTATTGAGAGGGAATAAAGTGCCAAAAAGCTCCGTCATTCTCTTCGTAATGTCCTAATCCAGCGCCTGACACAGAGACCTTGGGCTGGAGTTTGTTAATCACAGAGATGCCCATCTGTATTCCCTGTCCTTTAAGCTATTTAAACTTCGCCTAAACTCAATTATTGTCCCTGGGAGACCAAAATGGCATATTAAGCTACGTGAAAGGGTATTCAGACCAGGGGGGAGTGGGAAAAAAGAGGGAATCCCAGCCTGAAAATGAGGAGATGTCTACGCAGTCCAATTGAAGTACAGCTAAACAGATTAAAGGCACAATCTACTGACCTGAAAAATAACTTGACAATGAGTTAAAAGACGAGGAATCTCACTTTCAAAGCGTCCTCTAAACTGTTAAGCAACCTAGTCATAGTGGATGTTAGAGACGGTGTTTCAGCATGTATTCTTCCATTTACGGCTCTGGCAGGGAGAGACGCTCAGGACTGAATATGTTCAAGGGACACACCACATTTATTCCATCACAGATAAAACTTGCTGGATGTTTCTCTGTGGAGGGGTTAGTGTCTCAACACGTTCTAACAACTATTGCTTGTAAAGAGCCAACAGTGAGTCAAGAGCAAGTAAAAAAAAAAAAAAAAAAAAAAAAAAAAAGATTAGTGTTCTCTGGAAATTAGATTTCATATAATTAGCTACAATATTTAGTCTCTAAACTGGTTGGATAAGCTTAACATGGTGTTTCACATGGGAAGGTTGTTGCAAAACACATACCAAAAGTGTTTTCATTGTAGATAACCATGAAGGTCCATTAGACGTGTCTTTTTAAATTTGTTTGAAATATGAAGTTAAATAATTTCTCACTAAAGCCAGTAAGATGGAGCACATCACCCAGATCTGAAGGCCTCCCACTGGCTCCATGTAGCTCACAGAATAGACTTTAACATACTGTTGGTTTATAAATCAGTGAACGGCTCAGCACCACAATACATTAAAGATCTGCTGTTGTTATAGCAACCTTCCAGACCTCTCAGGTCTTCTGGTTCTGCTCTGCATCCAGAACCAGAACCAAACATGGAGAAGCAGCATTCAGCTTCTATGCTCCACAAATCTGGAACGAACTTCTAGAAAATTGTAAAACATGTATGTGCCATTCTATAGCATAATTATAGAATCTAATAGTAATGATGTCAACTATATACTAAATATGACATAAACTAAATTTTACTCGGTATATTGGCATATAGTAATTTGGCCTCAATCACTTCAAAATCTCCTGTTCTTCCTGAAGCTCCGCCTTCACAACATGGCCCCTCGATTAAACCGTAAAGAAAGTTTTTACCAACATTTCTCTGACAAGTAGCTCATAATGAGATCAGCAGATGCACAAGTCCACCAAGTGTTTGCTAATTGCTTCTGGCTAGTCTAAAGGGACTGAGTGGGGAAGTCGCGGGGGGAGGGCTGCTCTGTGAGACGGAAGCTTGGAAGCTTGGAAACTGAAGCTCCAAGAAGAAGCTGCATCTCAAAGATGGGGATGGGTCCAGCTGGGAGTTTTGCACAACTGAATGGTTGCCATGGGAGATTAAAGGATTTCTCAAACATGCATTAAGGAATCAAGGCAACACTCCATGTATGTTTTTTATGAAGGAATAACTTTAACATTATGTAAAGCTCATGTAAGATTCAAACATTTCATAGCCTCTCCATAAACCCCTATTTCAAAAAACATCTCTGATATAAGTGTTTTTCTTCCTGCTAATTAAATGAAATGAATTAATTTCACTAAGCTATTTATTACCATTAAAGAGAGAATAATATAAATTTCCCAAAATAAAGTAAGGAGTTAAAATGTAGTTGAGTTGATGGAAAAACACTGAGGTTGAAGTGTATAAAAAAATGACCCTGAAATGCAGTGGCTGAATAAATGGGAGCACTGAGAACGCTCTTTCACATGTACATGTGCAGAAAACCATTAATCAGAAATCACCTCCTGCATGACTCCCATCTCATTTCACAAATCAGCCCATTTTAGCATAATGGTGCTAGACCATTCCAAGTGCAGGTGTGTCAAAAAAAAAAAAAAAAAAAAAAAAGAAAAAAAGCCGTGGCGGCACAGCTCGACTCGTGGGCCATCCAACATGTGGAACATCTGCAGAGAAATTGGATTCAGTTTCACATCCAGCAACGCTGCCGAACACGACTCTTTGTGGCGACGGCTCGTTTCCATATGTGGCCTAAATGTCCCTTCATTTCAGCCACGCGGCAGTCAAGCGAAAGGCGCAGCGGTCGGAGCAAATGGACTCAGTTTGTTCCACGCGGTGACGGTTGGGAGCACTGTGCCTCGAAGTCAATCAAACACTTAAATGGAAGTATTAGTGCGGCAAGCCACGGACGACGCTGCATGGCTTTTTGCCAAATCATTCGTCCCCAAAACACAGCCGAATGAGTCAGAGTGGAGAGGCATGGTTTGCATATTCTGTCATGCGGGGAGTAAAGTAGCACAAGACAGCATCAGAAAGTCTGCAGAGACCATTTTTCTCCCTGTGTGCCCTGGATAGTGTGCTACCACTCAACACAGTGTAAACAGGCAGATTAACGGGGTTCGCCACACCAAGATTCACAAGTTTGCTGTGAAGATGCAGAACGCCATCCATCCAAGCGATGCACGATGTGAATTTATCAGGGCCTACATAAAGAGAGACATGATCAAATTATCCCACCATGGACAATTGGAGAGAATATGAAAACAAATGCAGCGTTATATTCAACGGCAGCTTCGTCCCTTTTTGCATTCCATTTCACCTCCGACCAAAACTTTACCGCAACCCACCGCGCCGGTGTGATAATTACTGTAAACTGATGCTGAGGTTTGCTTGTTCTGTTGAAGATTCCCGAGCAAACGGGTTCGAGCGAGCCGTCACACTCGTGCTCTTTGTCTCGTGGAGGAGGTGGGGGGAAGGTTCTGCTGACATGCTGCATGGAGACGTTAACCTGGCCCACCGTCGTAGCCATGCTGAAAGCTCCTGAATAAAAAGGAGGACACGATTGTCACAGCTTGTTTGCACTCTTCGCTTCTCTTGTCTGAGCCATAAGGCCCTCGCGGAGCAGAGGGGAGCAAAAAAAAAAAAAAATGCACAGGACTCTTCGGTGAAACGACGGGATGTGAACACGCTTCGGCTGGTGCTAATTTGGCTGCAGAATCCTCCAATGCCATTTTTTTTTTTTTTTTTCCCATCTAGCGGAACCTCAAGCTGCAGTCTGAGCAACAAACAACATCACAACCAGGTTGATTTTCTCGCTCTCAGTGGAGCAACGAGTGCGGTATTAACACAGCTGTGTGAAAAGCTGGCTGCCGTGCTCTTCCCTCTGGATAAACCTCTAAGCAAAAACACCACAGGCTATATGTGATGTGTGTGTCTGCTTAAGAGCTGAGTAAGTTTAATTACTGTGAATAAAGTGGTTGTATCATGCGGCCTAAAGGGAACAGTGCGGCTTCAAGTCTAAATGTTTTTTCTATAATTACAGCTTTTAATGCTTTGAAACATCAAAATTAATGAAATATGTAACATCTTGTTCAAACAAGGCTCCCATTTCTGCCTCTGCCTGCCAGAATTGGCCATGTTTGTCTTATAAATATCACTAATAGAGCACATTTAACAAACAACCAGAGTGGCAGCAAGGTGGCAGGCAGGTAAATTAAAAAGAAATGCATTGAATGTAAAAAGCGCTAATCAAAGAAATCAGCGTCCCAAACCAATAAACAAGTAAAACTGTGTGGAAGTCATCACACTAATTAAGTCAATGCACAGGGCTGGGAGAAATTTTTGCCTCTTTATTGAATTCTTCTGTTTTTGCTTTTTTTGTCATACTTAAATGATATATGTAAAAAAAACAATTGCATTATTAATAACCTACGTAACTGCAAAAGTTAAATCCCAAAACATAAAATCATCCTTAGGAGCAAAACGATGCCCCAGAAGTTGGCCCTTCTTTAAAAAGTAAAGAAATGCTAATAACTAGAGATGCATTGATCCCATATCAATGTCCGTATTAGTCACGATATTGAAAAAAACTCTAGTTCTGGTAACTGTGACAATCCTTTCTATTTAGAATTACTAATTGAACTTTCTGAACTCTTCGAAGGTTTGTTGCGGTTTATTGCTTACATGTTTGACCACAGTACTCAATCTATTGTTTTAGTCAGTTTCAGTTTGTTTTATTATTTATTTTCGCATAAATAATAGTCTCTACTACTCCTGACTGCACTGACTGAACAAATTAAAGTTGTGTTGTTTCTACATGTTTGACCAAGTTTGTGAAGCTATTGGTGTATTTGAGTGTGTTGTACTGGTACAAAGTTATTAAATTTGTAATTCAGTAAATTAATGTTTGTGATTGAAAAGAAAGACAAGTTTTCAGTCAATTCAGCAGTTTTTCCATATTATACGGCTGATACTAAAACACAAGTGGATCGGTTCAACCGAGAAAGCTAAACCTGGCAAGTTGTGGTGAAGTCCAGACCCATTCAGAGTTTCTAAAGTAATACTTTTGGTTGCCCACATCTTAAGTTTTTTATTATATTTATCATTCAACTTGTTGAGGTTACAGGCAAATAAATAAAGACTGAAGGAGTCCAATGTAGAGAGAGCAGGAGTTCCACTTGTAATGGAAACAGTTATTGTCACTTTAGACACGAACTGTAGCTGGAAAAAAAATAAATAAATAAAAAATAATTTTATCAACAGGGTTAACCTGATATTAAGTTTATTAAGTTTAAAACCTTCATCAAAAGAAAAAACAAGATTTCTGGCTGTAGGGTGGCAAAACGAAAGTGAAGGTGATCAACAGCTTGTCCACAGACATACAAGACAGCAACAATTTCTCTTTTCTTTTTGTCTGAACCGAGTAAGCCGATATCTAGCCAAGCTAATCTGTTTTTAAGACAGTATTGTGGACGCTGAACTGCAGCAGTCTTCTACTTATTGTATACATTTTCCAGTTTGTGTCAGCGGACCGGCGCCCGGACAAAGCCGTGGCCTCTGGCGCTCCATGTGGAGCACTCTGCTCAGTATGGCTCTCCTCCTCGCCCCTCCGGTCTTTCGGACGGCCAACGTCAGATAAAAGATACAACTGGGAGCATACACACGACTGATGTCAAGAGATTTTTTGCACAATTCTTCTATTTGCACCAAATTCTTTAAGTTCTGTGTGCGCTCTTGAGCACCGTAATTAGAGAGATGAAATGGGGTCTGAGTGCCGGACAGAGCAGGAAGTGGAGCTAACGGAATAAAAAGAAATGACCTCAGGATAGTCAAGACGGAGAAGAAAGCACACATCTCTAACTGACCACTCATGCTCCATCAGAATCGTATTTTTTCCACTTCATGCTTGGTTTGCCGATGAACCTCTCTCCCCCCGGACCCCCTCCCTCGTAAACAAAACACATATTTGCACAGAAAATTACATATACAAGGAGATGTGCGCGTTACACTCAATGCTTTGGACACCGTGGCTTCTCCAAATGGAGCAAAACAACGGGCTTTATGTGCCGTTATGGACAGAGTGCACTTCGGCATGGCTAAGTGGTTTTAGAGGTGGGGGGGAGGGCGTTGAGGGGGGGCAGTAGGGCCGGAGGTGGAGTCAGAATCCGTCTTGACATTTCTTTGCGCTTCTGCGGGGAAGAGAATTCAAAAGACAGACGCGAATACGAACAGAGACAAGCTATAAAGAGCATTAAACAAATACAGTTTGGAATTCAAACCAAAGGGTGTCACAAATGCGTTTCCTGAGACGACCGCGACGGGAGACTCCGGGAGAAAATTTTGATGCTTATTGGTTATAATACGGCCTCATTGTTAAACAGTCTGTGATGCAGCTGGAACACATGGCACAACGACTGGAACAGAATTCCATCTGACATGTATATATTCCAACTACAATTTATAAATACCTAAATAAATGTTACGCCCTCCTGCGCTACAGTTGTTGTTGCTTGGGAGATAAATGAAAGGAGACATTTGCCCTCTGTCTTCTCAGCACACAAAAAAAGGAGAGTTGTTAGTGGGTAGGTAAGCTTCCATCTAATATGGTAGGTTAGAGATAAAAGAAACCTGAAAGCCCAGATGGGAGAAAGTCTGCTCATTAAACTCAAATCTGTAAAAAGCTAAGTAAAGAAACAAAGTTCTGCACACGTGTGCCTTAAAATGAGCAACACACACACACATATGTACACACACTCTCTTCCAGATTTTTCTCTCAGCTTAAGACAGCAGTGATAGAGCCAGCGATGGGAAAAGGTCAATTAGCTCATTAGGGCCTATTCAGATAAAGGTGATTTCATGCTGTTGACACGTAATATTCTCCCCCGCAACCCAACCTCTGATATGACAGAGCACTTACATACAGTAACATTTGCAATTTACACTCCAAAAGAACGTGAAACCTGCAGCTGAGCATGGCGGACAGATCGATAGACCAGTGATGTACCTGTAAAATAAGTGACTTTAGAGAATCGGAGACGTGTACATTTTATTTTATTTTTTGCTAGTAGCCGTGTATGTCATGGCATTAGATACACCACTCTGCTAAAATACTTGATAGAGAATTTTTTCTCTTTTGAATTACAGACTCCAGCTGCTGGAAACTGTGTTGAAGCTATTTGAAGTGAAGAAAGATGTGTTCTCAGCCATCATATTGCCAAACCTGTCTGCTGGAACTGTGAGAGAAAACTTACAGCTTGCGTGTGACAACTCAGAGATGAATTTTTTCATCACATCGAAAAAAATTAGACACTGAACGCCAATGAATTTCATTGGGATTTTATGCAGCAAACCAACACAAAGCAGCTGCGTTTCCATTTACCAAACAAATCAGAATATGAAATGTAAAACTGCTTGATGGAAATAATATAAAGTAGAAAAAAAACAAGTTTGTTTTATAAGTTTTGCGAGGATGAGGCGACTTTTCGACTATATTGAAATTAATGTTTTTCACAAAACTGCAATGGAAAGTCTCTTCACATCACATGAGTCACGTAATCAACATCTTGATTTTAGAATTGGAGAAATAGATGAAGACAACGACAGGAAGTGGTAGGAATATGACGCCGCTGGATGTTTACTAACGACTTATTGCATGAACAAACTTATTCATGTGCCATTTTATCTGCGTTTCTTATTTAACAGAAACACCGCAATTGTGATATTGTGTTTTTCCAACATTAATTGGATATCAACAAGGTTTCATTCACATTTGTAAAGGAAACGTAGGTAGCATTCCAGAGGGTAGGGTAGAGCTGAGGGAAATGAGGGCAAACTCAAACAAAATCCTCAGATTGAAACCAGACCGGGTCAGGCCGTGCTGGGAAAAAAGGCCTAAAGATGGTATGGCCAGAGAAAATTCAAATTAAACTTTAAGGCCTTCATACAAAATTCTATGCATGGCAGTAAAGAGAACACCCTGAACGTACCATACTCAATGTGAAGCATGGTGGTGGCATGACTATGGTAAGGAATGCTTGAAAGTTACTTTTTAGAGAAAGCAGAATACTTGTGCAAGACAGTGAGCCATAACATGCAGCTTAAACCACAAGGAGCTAGCTCAGAGTTAAGCATATAGTTATATTAGAATAGCCCAGTCAAAGTCCAGACCTCATCTCAAGTACGATTTTATGTCAAAATTTGAAATGAGAGGTCAGACGCTCTCCATCCAGTCAGACTTGCGCGATCTGGATTGCGCAAGTCTGACCGCAATCCAGTCAGACTTGCGGTAGAACAGACCGCAAGTCTGTTCTACTTGCGGTAGAACAGACTCGCAAGTATATTGTAAACAAGAGATGATTCAACGTAATGACTCAGAGGGGCTACATGCAAATGTACGCCACACTTTTCAAATACAAGATAAACCAGATATTCTCCTTGAGAAATGTTCTGCTCACCGAATCAAACACTTCTAATAGCTACTTTAAAAGAAAACAAGCATATGATTTGCCTCTTTGCTCCCAACTAAATACTGATATAAAACTTTAATTGAATAAGTTCAGTGGTCAGCATGCAGAAAGAAAATCTAAGTAACAGATGTAGGGCTGCTGAAATCCACAGCTCAGCCCCTCAGCGGCTTCTAACACACCAGGAATAAATCATGGCAAGATGAAGAAAGGAAAAAAAAAAAAAAAGAAAAAACACACACAAAAAAAAAACAAACACACACAATTGGAAAAAATACCTGCTGGCACAGGCTGCAGAGAGGTCAGCTCATTGATACTGCAGGACTGTCAGCTGTGTTCTTTTTGAAACAAGTCCACTCCCTAGGGTCACTAAAAGGTAGCCACTGCCTGTCCAGTCAGTTTCATGTTTTTCACTCCAATGCAGCCGACACTGATGGACTCACATTAACGGCAATGAGGAAATGTTGCACTGCTTGTATATGCAGCAACCACTAATAGTATTGAACCCCTTGAATTTGTTAGTTTTTTTTATCACTTTCACAAATCAGTCATGATCAACAAAAGTAGATTTTTTTAAGCCAAAAAAAAAATGAAACAGAAAAAAAAACCCCCAAAAAAACATTTGATTTAAGTAAAAGTAATGAGGTCATTTAAGTAGAAATATTTAGCTTTAAAGAAGTTATACTCTCCTTAATAGCGTCTGACCTCATTCAACAGAGGTCCAGCAAATTGGTGCTAATAGAGTCATAATAAGGACTGAAGATCAGCTGAGTATGGGTGATTATAGTATGAAGGTCTGTTCACTGTTTCATCAGTATTTCTGCTTCCATTACAGCATGTGGACAAATAAACACTTCAACAAATCAGAGAAAAGGTTATCAAAAAGCCTAAGTCAGGGGATGGATACAAAAAAGTCTAAGGCCCTGAACATCCCCTAGAGTTAAGTAAAATCTGCAAAGAATTGGAAGGAATCCCAGGTTGCCATGACTACACTGCACCAGCTATGAAGGAAGCTACACCATACGAGTTAAGCTCTGAAATTTACCCTGTATCAAATGCGCTGCAACCAACCATCCCACAATGGGAACAGAGAAGCTAAATAACATTTTTGCCAGCAATAAAATGTCTTCAACATTGACATTAATTGCTCAATATTTGGAAGGATGGCCAACATGGACTGAACAACTTTGTTCACTTCCTCCAGTGCCACTGCTAAAATTACAGTCAGACTGCAATTCTAAAGCAGCGCAGAAAGTCGACATCATTGTTCACAACTCTGTTTGCTGGTTGGACCAGTTGAAATTCAGTTTGAGAAATCGAGCTGACCGGGAGAAAATTCAGACAGAGCAGACGGAGAGATGAGAATCGAATGGAATTGCAAAGGAAGGCAATGGCCAGGCTAGAATAAGACATGGCAAACAAATGGCAACATTTTTTCAACTGCTTGTATAGGATTTTGTTCAATTACTAATTCAAACTAACGACCACATCATACATCAAAAACTTTGCTTTTAGGGTACATTCAGACTAAAGCCTGAAGTGACCAAAATCCATTTTTTTCTGTCCTTCTATGACCTGTGTCTGATCTTTTTATGACAATCTGAATAACAAACATTGGATTTTTATAGATGAAACCCAGGCCACGTGGTTATATGCTCCTAAAGTCAATCTGTATCCGATCTTTTCAAATCTATCCTGAAGGACCAGGTTACATTCATCCGACATGATCGTCACTGATACTTGACAAATGTCACGAAAGAAGAAACAACAACCATGATGGATGAAATGAGGATTAAGTTGTAAATATGCTGACTCTGGTTGGACAAAGACTTTAAAATGCCAAGATATAGTAAACCATAATCATCCACGTTTACTTCCGCAAAACACTGAGCATGTTCGCTATGTGTAACATTATTGCGCCCTCTACTGCATGTTTGACACTTTGAGGTTGTTTGTTGGTCACAGTGGAGAACACATAGAAGTCACAGATATTTGGAGATGTGAACGACCAGGCATATTGGTCGTTCACATTTCAATGTGCCTGGTGGACGACCAATGGACATTAGTCCAATTTTTTATTTTTTTTTCCACAAAAATTGGAATTGAAGACTAAGGTCTGCCATGTGAATATTGCTTGGCTTTTCTCACCCATGACGGACCAGTCAGGCGGTAGTTGTTGCAAGTGGTTTGAGAACCATAATCCATACAATGTATGACCGTTTTTCCACTCTTGAACAGCTTTTCAAATCCTTGTCTGAAAGCAAATAATGGGGATTACCACTTACTTTTTAAACTGACTTTCAAAATTACAGTGTTAGAAATGCATCGAATCCCCAACGCTAAAACAGGCTTCTGCTGCTCCACTGTTCTGAGGTGCGGATGAGCTAATCCTAATATAGATGTTGTTGTTGTGCTACTGCTATGGGATTTAACACTAACTAAGGCAGCCAGCCCTGCTCCATCACACCGTCTGCCTCTAATGAACAGTGAAACGCTCCATTGACCAGTGGAGGGGAGGGCACCGGTTTGAGATCGCAGCAGTTCTGTCGACAACGCTGATGATCATTGCGCTTAAATCCAACTAATTAGCCGCATGCATGCCCGCCGAATTCGATGCCGGTTTCAGACATGCGACGGTAAACACTGAGCTAGCTGGTGGTTTTAAACGTGGAGTCAAGTGCATATATATATTAAAAAAAAAACGAGACAGAGAAAGAGAGAGAGATTCCTCCCCCAAAGGCTACGGTGGCCGTGTTCATGGCACCCAATACGAGTTAAAGACGTTCATATGAGAGAGGGCGGGGAGTGTAATTTAAATTCTGTTGACATTTACTGTCGGTGTGTATTAATTCAGTAGCAATCTTTTGCTGCACAGGGCTTACTCAGCACCAGTAGGCCGCGGGCTCCGCAGAAAGACGCGCTTCCTCCGTACAGTAACGCCTAGCAGATTCCCCCTCAGACGGATGCTGCGATCGGAAAGGCACAGACATCCCCCCTCCCCCCGCCGCCCCCAAACTCATAGGTCACGACGGGGAAAACGGAGGGATACAGCCTGGTGGAATGTCATATATACAGGTTATGTCCTCTAAGCGTAGAGACACCTTCAGACTGCGTTTTTAGCCGTCCGTCATCGTCTCATGCTGCAGCAGATGAGGCTCCTGTCTTTTGTTCCGCTTACAGAAAAGTCTGGTTATTCGCCATTCCTACCTCTGCTCAGACTTGAAACTATAATTGGGCGAAGCATCAGCAACTTCCTGGGGGTAAAACTAACAGAAAAACACATTTTATCAAAGAGCAGCTTTGTGCTCTTTGACTACTGCCGCAATTCATGTAGAAAGGGTTTCAACAAAAAAAAAAAAATGCTCAACGAGATCTGACCTGATTTAATTTCTTAACACATACACCGAGCGGATAAACAGCGCCAGCTCCTCACTTACTATTCCATTTTATTTATTTAGGTTATTTTTTTGCAAAGCTTTTCTTTGATTCATATTCATGTCTTTTTGCTTTGATAAACCAAAAAAATCCACATGAGCTTCATGGGGTCTTTAAAGCCTAATTTAGCATGTACAGATGCACGGCTAACCCTTGAAATAAAGCGCAGTGGACAAGGCGTGTGCTGGCTCTGGCTTCTAGCAATGACACAACCTTGAGTGAATAATGCAGCGCCAATCAGCCCATGATTCGGGGCAAAAGCCTGGAAGGGGCTAAAAAAAAAAAGAAAAAAAAAAAAAGAAAAAAAAATCCAACCCATTAAACGGAATGGAGAACAATTTACTTATTTACACACAGTTTATAAATAACGGAGCTGAATTAATAGAAACAATGTGTCACGTAGGTTTAGAAATAGAGACTTCTTGGGGGGGAAGTCCTCATAAAAATGATCTGATCTCTGTTTAAGCTTTTTTTTTTTATGTTTGAAAAGCCATTAAACACTAAAAGATTAGCAGCAGGTTGCTTTCAGGAGCATTTCAAGCTCATTCTAATAACCAAACTATCAAGGTTCTAAGCATAAAGAGGGAAAAAGCAGATTTTTCTGTCTGCTGGTGGATTGTGACCTAAATGGAGGATTAAACTGTGTATAACAGAGCCTTTAACTGCCTGTGCTGGAGCTGTGACAGGTCCTTGGGAGATACACAGAGACTGCTTGCAACACATGTCATATATCATAGCTTCAATCTGTACCCCAACTAGTACCTGCGAGCTACAAATGTGCACTTCTCCTGTCATTTCTGCAGAGACAGAGGAGAGGAGAGAAAATAGAGGTTGGGGGGGGGGGTTGTGAGCTTTAAAAAACAACAAGTAGCTTTGCATTGTTTGTTAATGTCTAGCCTACAGTGCTTGAATGTGGGAGAAAAGGAGCAGTGCGACTTAAAAACGTAACCATGCAGAGCTTCTTTATTCTCTCTCTCTCTCTGAACAGAATGACGCCTCTGGACTATGTCTTCATCATGAACGCTTGCTTAGATGCAATTATAGTTGCGAGGAATAACCCCTAGCAGCCATTTTGACAGGCCTAATTGGTTTTACAGATTTAGAAACATTGCAGCTGCGAGCCTGTACGCTGCAAATTAGTTCAAAGACGATTCAGGGACACAAACGCCGTGCTCTAATGTGATTATTCGCTCTGCAAAGATGTTTTCTTAAAGAGCAATTTTGCAGCTTATTTGCAAACAGAGATGTAAATTAGCATTAGGTTTCTGGAGACGTCCACAGGCTCCTTGACAAAATCTCAGTCATTTTTCAGACAATCCTCGAAACATTAAGTTTGCAGCTAAATGCTGTAATCCAACCCACTGGCATGTTGAATGCTGATTTCTTGTTAAATTTCGCAAATAGTAGGTGTGTGTGTGTGTTGTAGGCTTGACGACATGTTGCATTCATGTCTGAGGCACAGTTTTAAAGCATGAGAGATGCAATATTAAAAATAATGTTTTATAAAAAAAAAAATAAAAGCTGGCCCAAGATCAGATCATTTCCGATCCGAGCCGATTGCCTGTTAACCTCTGGGACCCAAAACCAGAACCCATCCCAAATTGGCTGCCTTTTAGTCCCCAACTGTTTCACAAATGGAGAAATCACAGATCAGAGTGGCTGCAAAATACAAAATGTGCCATTTATTTACAGAAATTACAGCAAACATATAACATTAAAAGGTTGTACTGACAACCTGTGGGATGATGTCAATGGGGGGATAATTAATTATTGTTGTCATCAAAATTTTTGCCTGCTCTGTCCAGTTTCCACCCGGGCCATGGGTTCATGCCCCACACCTGGAAAACATTTTTAATAACTGCAAGAACTGACATAAGTCTAAGTATATCAGAGTCAATTTAATCCAAGAAAAACTAAGCAAAATTCTGGTACCACAAAGACTTTTGTTGCTTTTATTAGAGTCCTCACTCCTACATTAATCGCCAGCTAATGTGGGATTTGAACTCACACCTTCAAAAGGAGACCAGAAGTTGGATGTCACAGGATTTTCTCCTGGGTGAGGATTTACTAAATTTAGAGTCTGTTGGAATGCACTATGTTTAAACTGATTGCTCTTTTTTCACACATGCTATAAAGAAGTAAGTCCAGACATTTGGTCGTCTTAAAGAGCCCTCAGCTGGACAGGATCCTTCAGCTCTGTGGTACTTTTGGCGAGAGAAACACGTCAGGAACCCTTTCAGTTGGAAGGAGAAACATCTTCAAAAATGTCAAGAAGATGTACAAACCAGACTGCAGCAAAGCAAAACAGGTCAGCGCAACGACTTTGTTGTTGTGGACCTTAAAAAAAAACTTAAAGATTTAACTTTGAACATTTTTGACAGCGTTTCAATTTCTGGTGCGCAGATTTATCAATGACAGCTGTCTGCCAGCCGTCTTTGCCTCACGCTTTCAGGCCCGGGTCTTCCCCTGGAAGTGGTACGTAGTGAAGCGAGTAGCTAAAGTCAGCTCTCACTCAGTTTAAAAGAGCAGTGGAGCATTTTGCAGGATATAATGTCCATTATGATGGTCTAATCTAAAAACAGATTAGAGGGCTATCAGGTTCACTCATTTGTCATAAGTCAGGAGCTTCTGTACGAGTTCAACCCGAGTTTCCGTCTTCATTCAGCATCAAGTTAAGCCAACTCTTGCACAGTGTGTGTCAAAGTGAACCAAGTTCTTTTAGTTTCCTTCCAACTTCTGTTATTGGTGATGAAGTAACTCAATGATACAAGCCTCTCTCTGTTCAAATAGGCCTAGATTTTAAACAAAGGGACCTGTGAGAAAGTCATATTTTCCATATGTTTGTAACCTACATCTTTTATCTAACCATGTATATTGCAGATTATTTTTTATTAATTAGCAAATATGTGGCCATCCTCTTTAGGGTTTTCAACAACCAAATTTCTTTCGTTATGACACAGACAAAAATTGAAAGAAAGCGATAACGAAGAACCTGAAACCTGAAATTTTTTAAAGTTTGAAGAAGGTTTTTCAAAACATTTTTGCTCACTTTGGAACCTTTTTGAAGTACAATTGATGGAAAATTATGATGCGAGGGGAAACAAATCTGCTTTGCACACGTCGTGTTGGTGTTGAAGGTTTCTTATAAATAAATAAAAGGTGGTCTGAGTAGACATGAACCAAGCAGCCGCAAATCTGAACTGATTTGCCGCTGTGGCAAATCAGTTCAGATTTGCCACAAATCCACATTAGCACTGCTAAAAATGTTGCATGAATACTTGCTCATGTAAATAATCACCTGTATTGATCAGAACCAAACACGGAAAAGCAGCATTCATATTTATGCTCCACTAGAATGGGACGAACTGCTAGAAAACTACAAAACTGCTAAAACACAGGTTCATTAAATCAAGACTAAAACCCATTTATATATATAATAATAATATATATATCCATCCATCCATTTTCCGTCACCCTTCTCCCTAACGGGGTCGGGAGTTGCTGGTGCCTATCTCCAGCTGCGTTCCGGGCGAGAGGCGGGGTCACCCTGGACAGGTCGCCAGTCTGTCGCAGGGCAACACAGAGAGACAAACAGGACAAACAACCATGCACACACACACTCACACCTAGGGAGAATTTGGGAAGGCCAATTAACCTAACAGTCATGTTTTTGGACTGTGGGAGGAAGCCGGAGAACCCGGAGAGAACCCACGCATGCACAGGGAGAACATGCAAACTCCGTGCAGAAAGACCCCGGGCCGGGAATCGAACCCAGGACCTTCTTGCTGCAAGGCAACAGCGCTACCCATTGCGCCACTGTGCAGCTGATATAAAAAAATTCCCTTCTCACCCACCGCGGGTGGTTCTTATCCTCTGAGCTCGGGTCCTCTACCAGAGGCCTGGGAGCTTGAGGGTCCTGCAGTATCTTGGCTGTGTCAAGGACTGCACATTTCTGGACTGAGATGTCTGATGTTGTTCCTGGGATCTGTTGTAGCCACTGCTCCAGTTTGGGGGTGACTGCCCCGAGGGCCCCGATGACCACAGGCACCACTGTGGTCTTCACCTTCCAGGCCCTCTCCAGTTCCTCCCTGAGGCCCTGGTATTTCTCCAATTTCTCGTGCTCCTTTTTCCTGATGTTGCAATCGCTTGGTATTGCTACATCTACCACAACGGCTTTCCTCTGTTGTTTATCCACTATGACAATGTCTGGTTGGTTCGCCATTACCATTCTGTCTGTCTGGATCTGGAAGTCCCACAGGATCTTAGCTCTGGCATTCTCCACCACCTTTGGGGGGGTGTTTCCCTCTTTGATCTCGGGGTTTCCATTCCTTATTCTGCACAGATGTTTCTGTCCACTATGCCTGCCACTTGGTTGTGTCGCTCCATGTACGCTTTCCCTGCCAGTATCTTGCACCCTGCTGTTATGTGCTGGACTGTCTCAGGGGCCTCCTTACACAACCTACACCTTGGGTCTTGTCTGGTGTGGTAGATCTGGGCCTCTATTGCTCTGGTGTTTAGGGCCTGTTCCTGGGCGGCCATGATGAGGGCCTCTGTGCTGTCCTTGAGCCCAGCTTTTTCCAGCCATTGGTAGGATTTACTGATATCAGCCACTTTGGTTATTTGCTGGTGGTACATCCCATGTAGGGGGCTTGTCCTCCCATGATGGTATCTCTGGCACTTCAACCTCCGTTCTCTGTTGTCTGAGACATTCACTGAGCACATTGTCTGTTGAGGCTTTGTCTCTGATGTATTTATGGATCTTAGTTGTTTCGTCCCTGACAGTGGTTCTCACACTCACTAGTCCTCTGCCTCCTTCTTTGCGGCTCGTGTACAGTCTCAGGGTGCTGGATTTGGGATGGAACCCTCCATGCATTGTTAGTAGCTTTCTAGTCTTAATATCTGTGGCTTTTATCTCCTCCTTTAGCCAGCTAATTATTCCAGCAGGGTATCTGATTACTGGCAGGGCATAGCTGTTTATCGCACGGATTTTGTTCTTGCCATTGAGCTGGCTTCTCAGGACTTGCCTTATTCGTTGGAGGTATTCAGCTGTGGCTCCTTTCCTTGTGGCCTCATCGAGGTTGCCATTTGCTTGTGGTATACCTAGGTACTTGTAACTGTCCTCTATGTCTGCTATTGTTCCTTCTGGGAGTGAGACCCCTTCTGTGCGGATCACCTTCCCCCTCTTTGTAATCAGCCGACCACACTTCTCTAGTCCGAATGACATCCCAATGTCCGTGCTGTAGATCCTGGTGGTGTGGATCAGTCAGTCGATGTCTCGCTCATTCTTGGCGTACAGCTTGATGTCATCCATGTAGAGAAGGTGACTGATGTTGGCCCCATTTTTGAGTCGGTATCCGTAGCCAGTCTTGTTGATAATTTGGCTGAGGGGGTTCAGGCCTATGCAGAACAGTAGCGGGGACAGAGCATCTCCTTGGTATATGCCACATTTGATGGACACTTGTGCAAGTGGTTTGCAGTTGGCTTCAAGGGTGGTTTTCCACAGCCTCATTGAGTTTGCAATGAAGGCTCTCAGAGTCCTGTTGATGTTATACATCTCTAAGCATTCAATGATCCAAGTATGCGGCATTGAGTCATAGGCTTTCTTGTAATCAATCCAAGCCATACATAGGTTGGTGTGTCGGGTTTTGCAGTCTCGGGCAACTGTGCGGTCTACGAGGAGTTGGTGTTTGGCTCCTCTATATATATATATATATATATATATATATATATATATATATATATATATATATTAATATATGTATATATATATACATATATTAATGTATATATATATGGGATATATACATATATATATATATATATATATATATATATATATTATTATTATTTTATTTTTTAACTCCTGTTTATTTTACTACTATATCGTAATGTTCCTTTACACAGGTAAAACTCAACTTTAATATCATCCCAGAACAAACATTAAGATGTGTGTTGACCTAGAGCAACACTCTTGCTGCTCTTTGCTCGAACCACCTCCTTTCAAATGGCTGTAATCCAATAAATTAGTTTAGTTTATTTATTCTGTCCAATTATTCAGATAATGAAACTAGTTTTATGTTTTTTTACACACCCTAAGCCTTTGATTTGCTGTCTTTTACGACAGAGCTTAGGAAAACTCTGTAAAGGCCACTGGCTCCTCCATGATGCCCCATGCTGTCTGATTACATAAGCTTGAGTCAGTAAGAGTAAATGATGATACATTTGAATTGTTACAAAAGGCAGTCCAAACAAACAGTTTTGCCAAGACGATAGTTTTTCCACCGTTGAGCAAAGTGCTTCTGGACTAATTTACATTCTAATAAAATCCGTTATAAATTCTCTACTTGTCCTTATTTGGTGTTTTTGAAGTGTAGCAATAGTTTGCCTGTTTATTCTAGAAATTCAAAAGGTTTTACGGTAATCCTAAAAGTGGTCCAAAACCCGTTGGATCAGTGGATCGTTGGTATTCTTTTTTTTCTTTATAATCTCAGAGCTCTCCTGCAGGGAGAACTATTCTTACTTTAATTAAAAATAAGAGTGACCCCATGATCATCTCATCCCAGAAAACTTTTATTTCATGAATTCTAATCTGATTCCTGCCATGGAGAATGAGCAGGCTCACGCTGGTTCCTTAACTGCTGACACGTCCGGCCAACTAGATGATTTCTTTTCCTCTCCACGGGTGTTTCTCAACTTGAAATGGAGAGCATTGGCAGGACTTAAATTGGTGGCATTTTGTGGTCTTTAAAGGAAAGGGACTCATTAAAACTAACCCAAGAAACCTTCAAGTTTCCCCCCCCCATCATTAGACAATGTAACAGCATATCAGGGAAGTATAATTATAGATCTGGATAACTTGTGTTGTCAAAGTGATAGAGCTGCATAATCCCCAGACTTGTAATGTGACCCTCCACCCCAAAGCGTCATCCTTGTTTTTAATGAGTGCTTCCCTGACCAGAGGTATACACCCAGAGGCCTCGGCTGATCACAATCAGTGGTGCTGCTGTTGCAAAGTCCCATTTCTTCTGGTGTTTTACTGAGAGATTAAACACTTTTAGCCTCTTTACAAATGGAAAATATGCACAATATGAAAGTAAGATAAGGTAATATTTATATAGCACATTTTCAGTGACAAGGCAATTCAAAGTGCTTTACACGAGTTAGAAAACAGGCAAACAAAACATCAAAAGAAAAGCAAATGAAAAATCAACAGTACTCCATAATGTATGAACTTACAGGAGTTTCTCTAGATAAACTAACAGAAAATAAAAGTATGAAGCTACATATTGGTTACCCATGTTTAATAAGAATAGGAATAAGCAGTCCATAATTTATAAACAGGAATTTCTCTGGATTCTTGTTCTGATAAAACTGAATGTTGATTCTCCTTTTTTGATTCTATACTTCCTAAGTTTGTTCTTGTTTTTTTTGTTGTTGTTTTTTTTAAACTAACAGGAGTTTCTCTAGGTATTGCTCCGAGATTAAAAGCTTAATGCTAAATGTTCGTCTAAGGTGATGAGTAGTTTCTCTAGATATCTTAAGGTTGTTCTGATTCCTGTTCTGGTCCAGATTACTGGACAGCTGCCCCATACATTAAACTTTGAATATATATTTTTTTGCCTAACTCACCATCCTGCTCACTGTTAGTGGTGGTAACAGTGATATGATAGCTGGAACTTAAGTTAGAAATCAAGTTTAAACTAAATAAGTATTCAAGCTGCATTTATTTTAAACCTGTTGCTAGGGTCAACACTAATTGTCTAAAAGTCTTACATTTTCTCCATTTTAATTTTTAACATCTTTTTCTGCAGTGTAAAAGCACTGTGTAATTACTACATGGAGAAAAGAAAGAAAGGGAAAACACATCTCTACTTTATGAAATCTTTAACTTTCCCCAACTTATTTCTTGACCCAATTAAAAAAAATGCCCAGCATGATTAAGCATTAGACTATAAAGCTCAAGTGGGCATTTTACCATAAAATTGCAGCCAATTCCCTCCCCCCCCATCCCCTCTCACAACACCCTCCAAAACCCAGATCAAAAGAGAGAAAAAAGGAGCTGCTCAGTAGTGCCACACATGTGGTGGAGGCTTTAAAAAATTAGCAATGCTCAACTGGAACGGAAGTAGCTTGCAGTGACGGCCACAGCAGCGTTCCTCTAATCATATGTAACCTCTACCTTTGGAACGTAGTGGAGGGAGTTTACAATAAGCTTAACCTCTACTTTTATATTGCACTCAGCAGGTTCTCCCCTCCATGTTGGGTACTTTGAACACTATTTTGTTATTCTGGCTTCACTCGGTTTAATAATCCGCAGTTTCCTGGTTTTGTAGTCTTTTTTTTATTCTATCTCACGGGCCTTTGATGTTCTGAGGTAAACACATGGTCTTTGCAGAAGGAATTTGGTGTTTGAGGGGTTGAGTTTTGGTGGAAAAGGCTTAGCATTTTCTGACGGTTTCATTTGGGGCTGTTACTAAAAATAGAGTCTTAAGTCTGAAAACGGACTTTTCTGTAAGGTCATGGTGGGTAATTTGCTGGTGGTGAGAAAGCGCCGCTCTAAGTGACTCGGCAGACATCACACAGCAGAGGCAGTTTGAGAATTTGGCAGCCGGTGAGATGCTGTGCATTCATGTTAGGAACTGTGAGCTGAGGATAAATAAAGCTAGATCTGAATCAGTTCTGCATCAACAGTGTCCCCTGTCCCTGCACCGAGCTGCGTGAGAGACTCACAGGCCTCCACAGCTCAATATTCATCTACGTTTCTCCCATTGGATAGGCACAATATGGCGGGCTTAATTAACTTCTGTCAAAGGTGAAGCAGTCCGCACCATCTGCTGTGAGACAATCACATTTGTATGCTCCCCTGAATAATCCTGTTACTCCATTATGGCAAAGCAGTGTGTGGTGAAAGAGAAGTCGGTGAAGAAAAAGACAAAACCACTCAATTATGGATCACTTTGGAAAGCCAAATTGCCTTGTTACCCTTAAGATATACAATAACTGAGGTTCTGCACCGGCTGGCAGAGACTGGCAGGCAGATATTTGGTTTCTGCTCCTATTTTGTATTTAAAATGTTCTACATTTTAAAAATAGTTGAGAAAAAAAAAAATAAATAAAATAAACCAGAGCAAAGATGATAAAGTGCAGTCAAAACTTTAAAAAATGTGAATTAGCTCTTTATCTTAGCACCATTCAACTTCTGCGTTGTTAGTTAAAAGCTAGTTAGCTTTTCATTCCATCACCATTTCTTTTTTCTGCCCAAATACTATCAAAAATGCTACGAAATAAGCAATTTGCAAGCTGTAGAGGCTTCTTCTATGCCAATGTTGTTGTGTTTTTGTGTATCCCAACATTGTTAGCCCAATGTCACTAGCCTAACATGTTTCCACTGCTTCATCCGTGCATAAGGCAGCTAAAGAGATATTCACTTTCCATTTTAAAATAATGCTGTCAGGTTGTCAAGCATGAAAGCACACGCCAGAAGAAGACCATGATTACACCAACTAAATAGTCTTTATTTTGATTAGTTTGCAAGATCACGTTATACCACTATTAGCCATTACCCATCAGAGCTGCTATTAGAGCTGTTTGCCAGGCAGGGTAGATTTTATATAGTTTGTTTAAAAATGTGATTCTGAATTACATATGATTAATAGTAAATGCAATACAGACTTTTAAAAGTGTGAATTAGCCTTTTAATTTAGCAGCAGTCAGAAGCTACAATAAAAATTTTATTGTTAGCGGCAAACAGTTAGCGAGCCTTTCATTCTGCCACCAAAGATAAGTGATTTGAAAGAGAGAGACACACAGATGGATACTGTCTATGTCCAGTCAATGCAAATTGTCTTCCTTGGATAATTACATACACGTTTGGGGAAGACATTAGGAATTCTTTAATATAACTGAAGGACCACACATCACAATCAAGGGCCTGCTGAACTTGCCCTAAAGCCGGGTCATTATTTGATCTTTGTGCATCTTAATCTGATTATCTCATTGTGGAGGTAAACTTCAGACTCAATCTTGTTAGCAGCTGGCCGAGATGGATTACGATGGCCAGTGAGGTGGAAAATGAACTGAGCAGTTCAGCTTTGGCCTTGCTCTCTTTCAAGATCCTCGCCACCACTACTTCAGCTCCTTCTGCTTTTCTTTCTGCTGGCCCTTCAAACAAGATATTATCCCGCTGGAACCCCCACAACCCTCCTTTCCCCACACCCCCTTTTCTTTATGCCTGATGCTTTAACTAAGTGAGGACAAAGGCAAAATCATAAAAAAAATAAATAAATAAATAAATCCTGACCTCTCTTAAACATCAAGATTTTCAGGCACGTTGAGTGACAACGAGACCTTAAAGTGGGTAAACCCCGCAACGATTCAAAAAGACGAATCATGCCCTGTAAGGAAGTAAATTCCAAGACTTTTCATTTGGGCCCTTGTGAGGCCGTTTTGACCGAGACGCGCAGTTAAACCAACAGGTCGAGAGAGGTACGCATCGCCTCGATTCTCATCTTAAATGAGGAGCGCTGGTTTCTTGCCTTCTTTCTTTCTCTTCCCCCCTTAAATTATGCAAATGCCTCAGATGTGTGGTCCCGCTTAAGACACTCAGTTTTGCTTGTGGTCTTATTGCGGTATTGAGTGCCTTTACAGTGAATGCACACCACAACCCACAGCAGAAAAAGTCCCCCTAAAGGCTGAAAGGAGTTCAAAGCATTCAAAAGACAAAAAGGACTAAGCTGGGATTTTTTTTTTTTTTATGTAGACTGAAAAGAAGAATGAAATATAAGTTCCCCATCGGTGCCTGTTAAGGCAGTAGCAGTCATATTAAAGCATTATGTTAGGACATAAAGGCAGCTTGAAATTCTGCTTGGGCACCATATGCAACCCAAAAATAATCAAATTAAAAAATGTAGAATAATTCAGAGAGGCGTGATCTTGCAACACAAACTCCTGAATGCTCTTTTTGACGCACTATTGAGGGAACAAGGAACTCAAAAGAGGTCATATTCGATCAGGTTTTCTGCCTCAATAGGTTATAATCACTCCTAAAGTATTGAGCACTACACAGAGAAGAGAGCTTCTAAGGAGGCTAATCAGCAGGTTTTCTCCCTATTATCGTTTCCCATCTGAGGGTAACGGCGCACAGAAGTACCCCCTTCTATTGATTATCTGGACTGGAATTTAAATATTAATACACTGCCCGGCCCTGCTTGGCACTCTCCCTAGAGCTGGGCTTCATGGCAAAGCACTCATTCCCCAGATTAAACTCCTCTTTTTTAAAGCACAATCCTGCTCTCTTTTCAGCTGAAAGGAGGAAAAACTTCAAGGGGCAAGTGGAGAGGAAAAAAAAAAAGGGGGCCGGAGCTCTGTGCTTCTGCAGCGAATTCAAAGACGACACTTTTCCTTCAGGCCTGGGTCTGATGAAGATGCAGGAATCACACGGCAGGCATTTAACTGCTGCTGTCTGCAATGAAGATATGGAGACAAAGAAGCTCCGAGCTCTCGTTGGCTGATCAAGACAAAAAAATATAAAGAAGGGGGATTTAGTGAGTTTTATATCCCTTATTTTGTCTGAATCACAGTGAAAAATGAAACTGGGTTATTTTTAAAGTAAAACCGGGGAAAGAAAACAAAAGTAGAGTTCAAGAAGCAGTGTGATGTGATCCCAGCGACGTCGCCGTGTATGTTCCATACGCTACTTGCGCCCAAAGACCCTTTGACCCTGAGACTGAGCGCATTTGCCTGCAGGGCCGAGTTTCACACAGAGGGGACAGAAGCGCAATGACATCAATATTGGTGGGGCGACCCAAACACACCAGCTCTGGCCCCACTTGACACGGGAAAACTTTGATCCAAAACAGAAAATGACGACGCTCACATACAACGGAGAGTAAAACATTTGTCCTTCTGAATCACAAATGCTTAAGATCAGCAAATACATTTTAATATTAGAAAAGTGGTTTTATTCAGTAAAGAAGCAGCAATCCAGGAGGGCTTTCAAAATGAGAATGGATGCATTTTATTCTGTGTGATGTTGATATTTGTGGAGATTCTATTGAACAAAAGAACAACCTAATGAAGCAGAATAGGTGTAAAAATATTTCTGGTAGGTATCGTGACATTCTGTTGTGGAAATTCTGTGTAATTATTTCACCAAGTCCTGCCAAACTGCAAAAAAATCTAATTAAAAATAATAAATGTTATTATATCTATGTTTTAAAACATTTGGTTCTTCATTTTTAGCCGAAGTTATTAAGAGCCCACTGTGGAAGTCTGGCATTAAAAGGCCACTAATGACTCTAGAGTGGCAGGTTGCAGACCATGAAGAAGAAACAACACTTCATGTTTCGATCTAAGGAAATTCAACAGCAGAATTTTTAAAAGGTACGACGACAGTCTACCATATTCAGGAGGTCAGAAAAAACCCAGAACAACATCTGAAGCACTGCAGGGCTCACTTGCCTCAGTTAAGGTCAGAGTTCATAATGCAGCAATAATAGTGGACAAAAAGGACTGGAGGTCTGAAGCTAAAACCTCGGCTAACAAATCACAAAAAACCCATCTCACATTTGCTCTTGTGGGAATATAACCTGTGGACACTTTTTGGATAGAGTCCTTTGAAATTAACATCACACCAAGAGTCAGATTTGGTGGTGGTATTGTGATTTTCTGCTTTGTTGCTTTAGGACCCTAACTAGCTATAATTGATGGAACCTCACTTCGAAGCTGTGTGGATCACTGTCCACGTAGCTTTGGACTGTGATCCAAAGCTACGTGTTAAGCTGCATCATGACCTCAAACAGATCATTCATTCTCAATACTCTCAAATGTGCCTGAATTTAAACTATTCTCCAAATTAGAGTGGGTAAAAAAATCCTTTAAAAGACAAAGACTCACTATTTGCATCTCCATTGACCAAGTAATTACCCAATTTGACATTTTGAAAATAAATTTGCTTAATGGAAACACAACAATTTCAAAAAAAACTTGAAAACGTTGGCGCTAGGATGAGGTGGTTTTGATTGGCCGTATCAATATCAGTGTATTTGGCAAAACTGCAAATGGGAACACTTTTTTTTTTCGAATTCGAGAAACAATCCATGTTGCCACTGGCGCAAAGCACAAAGCAGAATACAACATGAATGACTCATAGTGTGAACAAACTCATTCAAGTTGGAGTTTCTCATTTAATGGAAACACTGCAACTGCAAAATTGTGTCCCCCCTCCTCTCTGTCCCCGACATTAGAATATTAACAAAGATTTACGCACATTTGCAAGGGAAGCGCAGCTACCGTCAGTCATTTTAAGCACTTGACAGAAATTGTTAAAGTTGTTTGTTGCTGGTTTTTCCACATAACAGGTTAGTTTGACTATATACATTTCCTCCTGACAAATGAAAACACAACTTGAAAAGTGCAGGCTGTATTTACTCTGTCTGGCATTAAAAGTTGTTTGATTATCTGAAACTTTTAAGTGTGACAATAAAAGCAAAAAACAGAAAGAAAAAATCTGAATGGGGCGGATCATTTTTCTCTGGAGAGTGTACTGTGTTTTTCTTTTAAATAAGTAAAGGGAAATAAAAGTTATGTGAAAGGTTAAGTTGACATTATGTTTGTAGAGACATATATTAAGGGTGCAGATGATTTATTTTATGAGTTAGTGCAATTGGCCAAATCCTGCAGTAATCACTGTAGAGCTGCAGAATAACAAAGAGATCAGCCAGGAGCATAAGGCAAACAGTTTAGAAGGATGTTAAGTCTGTGTCTCATATAGAATAACATGTACTATATTATACCCATCTTCATTTGCATGCAATCTCGATAAGCTCCCCCAGTCAATCATATTTGTTCACTATGAAACAGGTTTCCATGACATATGAATCCATCTCCCACTGCTGGAGATTTATTAAACCTCTAACAGAAATCGACACAGAGCTCAGGACAAAATAACTCAGTCCCACAGCCACAGTGGCTAAACTGGAGGTTTTTGTATTTGTGCGTGACACAAAGTATTTCCTTATGGGGCTGCTAGTTTATTTTTTAAAAAGAAAGAAACTCCCATAGATTTCATGTATGTTGTCTGGACAGAATTTGCTTTTGAATCCTGTGTCAATCTGTGTTCATGACATGAAAGTGAAGTTAAAGTTTACAGCATCCTCACTGGTTGAGCTTAGCACAAAAATTATAAACCTGAAGAAACAGCTAGCGAGCAATATTTCATTCAATAATGAAATATTAGAAAAATCTCAAAACTCTAGGCTGGGTTTGTCACTGATTTGTAGGAATATAACTATCGGTCTGCATATTTAAAAATCCGAAAATTTTTAAGACCTGATAATTATTCTTTTCTTTTTTTTACTTCTATTTTGACAGTTTAGCTATAATTTTCTTTTTGTTTTCCATGTTAGATGCTATTTGAAAATATCAAACAAGAAACAAGACAAACTACTGGACAAACATAGTTCAGGGAAAAAATCAGACAGTAAGGATCAGATTCAGTTTCGCTGTGTGCTCATTAAAAGCCACATTAGTGGTAAGTACAATGAGCTATGTTGGCTCACCCCAAAAAATGACTGTAAAATGATGACTTTTTTCCACACAGTAGCTCAAAATATTAACCAAGTGTGAGGATTTTGTAAACACTCACACTTGAGACATCCATGTGTGGCATTGCTCTTTTGCAAAAGGTGAAAAATGTGCAACGCCTACAAGGAAATCCCAAATTCAAACAACAAAAAAAATGTACATGAATTCTACAAAAATTGTAAAAAAAAAAAAAAGAGAAAAAAGTAGACTTCAGAAAGCACAGCCACATCTGGCTCAGGATGTTGTTCACATGAGTAATCACAGTAGATCTAAAACAGCTGAAGGTAATGGTTTGCTAGGGACTCCTGCTACCTGTGAATTTAAAATACCACAACCGGTTCCGGAAGACGAGATACCAGGGATCGGATCACAAAATCCCTAATAATCAGTGTGAACCAAGGTGTGAACCAAGGTGTGAACCTGGCAGAACGTCGCAAGTATCAGTTGATGAGTCATCAATAACAGAAGCAAAATGGAATCTGGCAGAAATGCCTTCAGTATGCCTGGTGATAATCCCCTGCAACATCATCTGTAAAAGATTATCATCTAAGGCTATATGAATAGCAGTCGTGACTTTCAACAGCGCTGATTCTTTCCCATCATGAATGCTAAAACCCAACAAAGCTTCTCAAAGAAATTATTTTTATGTAAAAGTCTCAGAATCTTGTTGACACTCCAAACTTATTGCATATCTTTATCTTGGCTTTAACCTAATCTCTCTCTCTTTTGTTCACTCTCTCTTACACACATACAGAAATGGCACAAATTTATTCTTTAGGTGATTTTTTTTTTTTTTATTATCCATCTCCCCTCCCAACTATTCATCCCCTGCACATTGCAAACACAGACCTCATTCCAAGTATTAGTAGAGCGTTCTCTGATTAAACTGTCTCAGAGAGGTGAGGACCTCGTCATACACCTCTGCCACATTTTAATGTGACAGCAAAGGCCATTAATGCAAGAGCACAGAGGTCATTAGCATCGCTCCATGGCGTAGCATAAAGTAATCACCTTCTGAGATCCGTCTCCCGCGACTGCTGTTCTATCTGTCCTCCTTCTTTGGCGAATCTCTTTGCGTGTAAGGTCAGCTAATGACGGTGGACACAGATATCTGACCAGGGGAGCCGCTCTGGCAGCTGATTATGCTCCGCTCCTGACACTTCTTAATCAGCCTCTGGATGACAAGGCTGACACCGTTAAGGATTTTAAACATTCCCTGCTGCTCATCAAAGATGGCACGATCAGAGCAGGCAGACTGAAGTCTCAGCATAGTGTTAGCGTAAAACTATGGCTTTGAATTTTATGCCCGTGTATTTATCTTTTGGCTCGCAATCCAGTTTATGGGATACAAAGGTGTAAGCATAGTTACTACAACAATGAACGAAAAAGAAAGCTTTCCGACAATATGACTTGCATGTGAACATTTTTATATTCTGACATGTCTGTCAGAGTCACAAGTAATGTCGTCATTTACAGTTAATTTCTGTGAATATCTTATTGTTTTTCACCCAATTTGGATTTAACTTGCATTCATCTATACTCTATTACATTCTTGCATTTCTGGCTTGTAAACTCCAAAAATGCATTTTTTTAAATCATATCAAGAAATGATTCTTTGATATGATAAAAGCCAGAAATGCTTTTATAATATAAAAATATGATACTGCATATTTTGATATAATAAAATATGCAAAATATGATACTGCATATTTTGATATCGATCTGATATCAAGTAAATACGGCGACAGTATTGCAGATATCAATACTTTCTGAATACATCAAACTCCTGACCTTTAGTTGGCTTTTTTTCCCTCCTTTGACTTAGTTTGTTAAAACAAAAATACAAAAATAAAATCAAACTACAAGAGATTCATTGGAAAATGGACCTTTACTGGAATCGATTCAGGTTCAGTTTGATCAGTGACCAGCTGGTTGGAAAGTTAACATTTCAATTTTTTCAGCTCGCTGAACCCAAAGCAACAGTCTTCTGGGTACAGCCAACATCTATAGATCCTGTTATTGAGTTAAAAAGATTTGGGATGCATTCCCACCGGCCCTGTTGGGTACGCTTTGAATTAATTCTAGTTCTTTTGCGTGGAAGGTCCGGTTTGTTTGGGGAGGTGTGAATGCATAATGGGACTCTAAGGTGGAACAAAAGGTGAACTCTGGTCCGCACAAAAACCTATGTTTCAGTTCAATTAAAGTGAACTCTGGTGCAGCTCGAAAGCCAAGTGGACCATAGACTCCTTCAAAAGCAGGAAGTGGACTACAGCTCAAGGAACTGGGTAAATCCAACCAAAACAAACGCGTGTCTAGTGCTAGGAAGCAACATGGACTGTAGTGTTTTATCAAAAACAAATGTCAAATCCGACAACTGCTAAAATCTAACGCCACACCATTTTTGTTTACATTTCACGAAGAAGGAAGTTTCTTTGAGTGTCTTCTTCTGAGGTTTTTGTCTTCAGGTAAGGGAGTAAACAGACTCTTCACAGTGTTCGGCATAGCGCAATGTAAAAGCAAACAGAAAATGGAACAAATGTTGCAATTTTGGTCCCCAATCGAGCCGAGTCTACCAAACTATCAGGTGGGGAAACATCCTTAAAAGGTAGCTACGGTTATTCTACTACTTCCATTATGACTAATTAATAACCAATTACAACAAGAAAGGCAGAATAGATATTTTGTGTGGTCGGATTAAGGTTTAAAAATATGCATCTCGGCAGAGAATATCCATCCCGGAAGCATTAAAAGAATCTGCTCCTATATTCTCAATTATCCAAAACCCTTAACTCTTTTTTTCCCTGCAAAAGGTGGCTTGTCATTCAAAGGTGTGGTCAGAATACGAGGATGGTGATTGCATCAGAACTGACAAAAATCACCAGATTTAACATCCAGCGTTCTTTTAAGATCCTTCAAGAAACCCAGAGCGGCATGTTAACAGTGCCGTTACAGCGAGGAGACCAAACAAAAGGAGACAGCAGTGACAGTTCAAGCACGGATGACAAAGATACAAAAGAGAACATCACACCAAAACTATATATCACCAGAGCTGATGTTTCTCCTTCACACAAATGGCATCCAAGTCATTTCTCTTGGAGATGTGTGAATGATGTTTGCCGTCATTCATCATAAAAAAAGGACATAATGGAGGTTGGGGGAGTCGGAGAGACTTGGACACTCCAGGGAGCTCATTACCGGACCTATTAATCTGTTATTTGACCCCAGTGAGAGCGTTCTCCAATCTGAAAGCGGTCCATGCTTCCTTAATCCAAAGATAAAAACAAAACCTCTGCTGTGTCTCGGGGATCATCGCTTCAATTCAAACAACAAAGCACAGAAATAACATCAATGCCTCAGATTGGTTTGTTCTCAATGTTGGATAAAAGTGAGTTGATATGGAGTTTTTTTTTTCTTTTTTTCTGTTGTTTTTTTTTCTCCCTTTTTCTCTTCTGACAGCGTTCTTTTGAAAACGATCTCCAAGCAAAAGCTAAATTATTTATATCTAAGAGAAATCTTAATGTCGACGCTGAAACGCAGTGCAAATATAAAACGAAGCACGGGAGACAGAGTGCGAAGAGAATCTCCGCGCCGCCGCGCGGACCTTTGTTATGACCGAAGCGTTAGGCTTCCGCTTTAAAAGAAGAGTCCTCTTGCCATTCTTTGTATGCATCCTTCCTTCAGGGCCGATTGTCTCCTTGTTAGTGGTCTGCTGTTGAGCTCAGCACTTTGCCAAGTCAAAAACAATGTCATGCCTCGAAGGCCTGTGTGTGTCTCCCTCTCTCTGTGTCCTTTTCTGCAACACTCAATTAAATTTCCTTCACATGGCAGAAAATGAGCACGGATGTTAACGAGACGGGTCTGAGATCCCGCCGCCGTTTTCCCGCAAATTGGCCGACACGTGCTCTCTGATTACAAAGTTAAGGTTGTGTTAAAACATCAGTGATTTTTGTGAAGTGTTATCTCTGAGCAGAGGTGGGCACTTGAGAATCCTTTGTACAGCTACACCCCCCAAACATCTGCGCTTTCCAAAAAATTCACAAAGGCACAGCGAGTCAAAGCGAAGGAAAACAATGTTTTTTAAAATAAAGATGGCTGTCGGTGTTATGATGTGCAGGTAAAACTGCTGTTAGGCTCCAAATTACCACCTCCAGTCACAGTCTCCTGCTCAGGTGAGAATGTATTGATTGACTGAAGCAAACATTTGTCCAGAATTACTCTAAACTCTGTGTGAGCCAACTGAGGAGAGTGTGGAGGTGTAGATGTACAGGCATGGTTTGAAAAAAAAAAAACTGGGTACGCTTCTTGAATTTTAAACATTTTGTCTGGAAATGATAAAAGAAACCATTTGGTTGCTTTCTGAGTCCACAGTTCATATAAAAAGGGGGTGAAAAAAAAGTGCTTAAGTATTCACACCCCTTGAAATATGTCAGTGTGGATCCGCAACCAGAGACTTCTACACGTTTCACTGGAATTTAAGGTGAGAGATCAACACAAAGGAGCAGATAATTGTGATGCAGAAGGAATTAAAAAAGATACAAGGTTTTTAGTTGTTTCTTTATAAATCTAAAAAAAAAAAAAACAACAACAAAAAAAAAAAAAGCTGCGACATGCATTTGGACTCACTTCCAGCAGCAGGAGCATCTTGGTATGTCTCTACCACCTTTGGACAGCCAGAGGCAGAAATCTTTAGCCATTCTTCTTTGCAGAATCACTCCAAGCTCAGTCGGACTCGGTGGATGGAGCCTGTGAACAACAATTTGCAGGTTTAGCACAAATGATCTAATGGATATGTGTTTGGTTTAGACATCGAGTCGTTTTAATATGTGAATATACAATATCATATCTTAGATTTAAATCTTTTCGTTGTAGGTCTGGCAGTGTGTTTCAGAGCACAATCTCTTACAGGCTTCAGGGTTTTTTGTTTTTTTTAAGTTTATTGCTCCTTTCTTATTCTCGTCAACTCTGATCGTCTTCTCTCTGAAGAGACGAATCCATGTATCATGGGTGAGTTATTTGTTTATTAAGATCCCAATTACAATTATTCTGACGTCCAACAGAATATTTACAAAAAGGAAGAAAAAAAAGCAGGAAAAAAAGATATTTGCATATCATTATGCAATGCACCAACACATCATATATATTACATACAACATCATATCACACATAGATATTATATATATACACTATACAATATACTCACCTTCACTTTTTTTCCTTCAAAAACAAATATTCTGGATGGAACCTTTAGAGTTGTACGTTTCTGATACACCTGTAAATCTGACACACAAGCTACAGCTGCAAACAACAGTGATGACAACATCGCTTCTCTTAGCCCTCTGTGGGTTCATTTTTGCTTCAAAAGAATGAGCTTGTTGGACCCTACAAAATGCAATTTTAGTTCTCAAATGGTGCTAAAAGTAGTTAGCCTACCATGCGAAGCTATTAAAGCCTAAAATAGCATCTAAGTGCTAACCAGGTAGCAGCAGCACAGACGTCCCCAATGCAAATGCTTGGGGACCTGCTAAAACAATGAATACATTAGTGTTTGAATTAAACTTGTTCCCCATTTTGTTGTAGTTTGATGGAATTGCAATTAACTATGATTAATTACAGACCATGCCATTAGCTCCATTAAAAATGTTAAACTGAGTCCAACCACATACACTGCCTGGCCAAAATAAAAGTCGCCACCTGGATTTAACTAAGCAAATAGGTACAAACCTCCTATTGGATAATTCCTGCATAGGCGATTATCTTTCAGCTGGCAACAAGTTATTTAACCCCAGCTGATGCAATGAGTAACTCCTCATTTCTTAAACAACCATGGCAGAAGACACATCCTGTGGTTGTGGAAAAGACGTTAGTCTGTTCAAGAAGGGTCAAATCATTGGCATGTTCAGTTTGCTAGGGAGCATAAAGATTGGAGTCTGGAGGAATGGAAGAGGGTCATGTGGTCTGATGAGTCCAGATTTACCCTGTTCCAGAGTGATGGGCGCATCAGGGTAAGAAGAGAGGCAGGTGAAGTGATGCACCCATCATGCCTAGTGCCTACTGTATAAGCCTGTGGGGGCAGTATTATGATCTGGGGTTGCTGCAGTTGATCAGGTCTAGACCTGAACCTACTGTAGGTTCAGCAACATTGTGTGCTCAAAGAATGAGGTCAGCTGACTACCTGAATATACTGAATGACCAGGTTATTCCATCAATGGATTTTTTCTTCCCAAATGGAACGGGCATATTCCAAGATGACAATGCCAGGATTCATCGGGCTCAAATTGTGAAAGAGTGGTTCAGGGAGCATGAGACATCTTTTTCACACATGGATTGGCCATCACAGAGTCCAGACCTTAACCCCATTGAGAATCTTTGGGATGTGCTGGAGAAGGCTTTGAGCAGTGGTCAGACTCTCCCATCATCAATACAAGATCTTGGTGAAAAATTAATGCAACACTGGATGGAAATAAATCTTGTGACACTTCAGAAGCTTATTGAAACAATGCCACAGCGAATGCGGGCTGTAATCAAAGCTAAAGGCGGTCCAACAAAATACTAGAGAGTGTGACCATTTTTTGGTGGCGACTTTTATTTTGACCAGGCAGTGTATAACATGCATTTGTTTTGCAGTTAAAGAGCCAGATTTTCATTTCTTTTTTGGGCGGGTTTACCACATTGAAAATTCAACTTTTACAATTAGCAGATCCACCTGACTTCCACAAACTGTTAAAACCTCAGGCAAAGAAAAATAAACAATGTTCACCTTCATCCTATGTGCCAAACTTCTTGTTACATAGCACATAAGCAAATTTATTTCTGTTAATTATGATCATTTTCATCTTGTAGATAGTAAGAGCACAACATTTAAGATCAGAATATTACACCACACCACCAGTAAAACATTTTAATGGAGAGATGTGGACTTAATGAAAAGTAGGTTTGACACCTGCTTAATGCTTGATATTTTCAAGAAGATGCTGTCAAGATGACTTTGTTTCAGAGCAGAATGCAGCATGCTACGCTGAGTTTAGTCTTTTTCAAAGAGGAGGAAGAATACATGCAACAATATGAATCAGAGAGAGAAAACAAGAGAAAAGTGTTTATCAGGCTCTGCAAAGTAAAATGCATCTTTTAAAAAAAGATGGGGGAAAAAAAAAGTAATTTTTTTCAATTCAATTCAGTCAATTCTGAGGGCAATGAGTTGAATTGACTTTATTTATTGGCATCAGAGTCAATGGGTCTGAATTTATATTTCTGCATTTTGAATGCAATGTTTACCTTCCTATCCTCTTTTTAAGTGTACACCACTCTGTGTTGCTCTATGATATAAAATCAGAATGTTTATAATGAGACAAAAAGCTCAGAGGGTCAGAACACCTTAACAACCATATGCTGGGACTATTTCAATACAGTGAAAGTAAACTGGACAGATCCCATCCTTTGAGTTCTGTATTTATTTGGTTTGAGCTGTGCAGGGACAGGGAGAGGGGGGAAAATGGACGGTTTTCCGAAGGTCGCAGAAGGGTTCGGCGTAAGGTAGCAGGTTAGGAAAAGCTGACACCATATGGACATTTCAAACTGCTTCTCTCAGAAACTTCGGGCTTTGATTTCTCCCTCAGATGACTGGAATAAAAAGGACAGTTATACATATTTCAGAGAGCGAGGATTCACAAAGGGACTTAGGAATAAAGAGGTATAAACCTTTGAACTAAACAAAGGTCCATCACCCACATTTCATATCAGATGTGCTTGTGTAGCCCTTGTAAAGATGTGGATGTGGAGGGATTGTAGAGAGGAACCAGCATGGCACGAGCAGACAGCTTGTCTGAGTGATGTCTGCCTGTCCCATGACCCCCATCTTCCTTGTTCCTCTGTCTCTAACCCCCATAGCACTTGTTGGCAGCAGAGGTCCGGGGGAAAAAAAAACCTCCGCAGCGGTGTTACCCATCTGTCGGCCTCTTTGAATTGTGCAGGAGGCTCATAACAGGCTGTATCAGTTGCATTAAGTTGATTAAAGTGGTCGGCGGACGCAGGCACTTGTGCTCTCACAATGCTAGATGAAAGAACAGCGTGGCGGCGGCGGCCCCTCTTCTGGCCGTCAGAGAATCCGCCTTTGCTCTCAGCAGAGGTCAACAAAAGAGCAAATAATACCAGAGTGAAAGCAATCGAAAGCTTCTTTGCCAAATGATCTCTAATTAGGCCTTTCTTCCCCCTGCGGATCCATCCTATGATTTTGGTGATAGTAGACTTACTCACAATTGTACCTCTAAAAGCTTCTCCCGAAAGTGGGCTACTTGAAAGAAGTGACCATTACCTAAACTGCGATGAAAGATTTCTCAGTGCATCTTTTAAAAGCAACAAATAATTGAATTGCATTTACTTTAGCAAATAAGCAGCTAAAAGGAACAGATGACTTCTATTTGGTGAATTCCGAAGGCCTTAATAAAAATCCTGATTGTGATCAAGTCTACACATTCAGACTCTTTGGTAATTTATTAAAATAATGACAATAGCTGAGGTTATTGTCATCTTATGCCTTGAAATCTAATTCTCAAGGCAATTCTTTTATGCAGATTTTTTGTCCCAATTTCCCCTTTTGGACAACCTTAAGGAACACGGTCACCTGGAAAAAAGCAAAAGCAGTATTTATGGACTATATTTAACAAAGAACAATACAAGGATGTTTCCAACAGTCGTCCTGGTGCTCTGTGGACGTTGTTTTGTCTTCTTTCTATTTTGACAGATGTCAGGTGTGACAGTCCAGTAAACTCTGCAAGGTGAGGAAGTGAAGAACAGGTTTTTCAATTAGTTTTGATCGTTTGACACAGTGGAGTATGAAAATGAACCTCAACAACTGAAAATGCAATAAATATTGCGATTTTGCTCAATCAAACCAAGTTTGACGGATTATCAGGTGTGAAAACACTAAAAGAAAAAAACAACATCCATCAAACACCAAAAAGACTGTTTGCATCTTTGCATCGCTGATTCTCTGTTAAAGACAGTCCACAAACTATTGTCACTGCTTCTGCCCAGTCAGCCGTTTGTTTCCTCTAAACTGAAACGTTTGGTTTCCTGTTTGAAATTTGAATATCGCCGAATGAAGTACGTTTGTGTTCAGTTTGTTCCTCCTGTCATTGATACCCATTACCAACCTGTTCTACTTCAGATTTGTTATCATCATGGGTGTCTCCTCCGAGGCTTTAAAGATCTGCAAGCGATCTTAAAATCTTGCTGCGTTAATCATCCAAACTAACAACAAGCATTCCTCCCCAAGTGTCCAGAGGCGTCATGGCGGGTGAGCTTTCCTTCTCATTACAAACACCATCTGAGGAACATGTGACACTTGTGGAAAGCAGACTACATGAAAGAAGTAACCATTAACTAAACCGTGTTGAGATATTTCCTGGTGCATCTTTTAAAAGCAACAAATAATTGATTTGTATTCAGCAAGTAAGCAAAAATAAATAAATAAACTGAAGTTGTGGTCAATATATACAAGTGACCTCTATTTGGTGAAAAGGCCTTTAAAAAAAATCCTGTCCCCTGAATATATGGTAATTTATTAAAATAATAACACCACCAGATATCATTCTCCCCTTAGCCATCAAAACTAACTTCAAGCATCCGTCCCTCTCCAGCAGCTCAAGAGGTGTCATGGCAGCCGAGCTTCCCTTCTCATTACAAACACCATTTGAGGAACAAGCCACACTGCGCTCCTGGAAAGAAGTCAAGACGGTAACTGTCACTGTTGGAGAAAAGAGAAAACAAACAAACAAAAGCTCTGAAACTAAGGAGCTGTTGCTGGGTTGATAATAAAAAAAAAGAAGAAGAAGAAAGAGGCGAGGTGATCAATGCTGTTCTGGATTTTGATAACGCGTTGCTCCTGCCTCAGACAAATGATGGGGATTCTTAAGGAGAGAGAGGCCTGCAATATGCCAAAGATGCTCCAAATTAGCCTTCAAGAACAACTCTCGCTGCGTGTACGGAAGCCGCGCGAGTAAATAAAGGGCCAGCATAAATTACCTTTGGATGTCAATCGTGATGGCTCGCCCTGTTTTCTTGTTGTTATCGTGTCGCCTATTCGTCTCGCTGGCGGTTGACATGAAATGAAAGTATTCTCTCTCCAGCACCACCGACGGTACTCAGAGCGCTTTCTGACACTTGAAAACGCTACGGGTTTGTGAAACCACAGCTGGGCCCGCACTGATTGGCTCGCCGCGCCGGCTGCTGCTAAACTTTCGCTGCTTGAGGAGTTGTCTGCGCCGGGACAGGTGGTGTTTATGCAGATGAATGAACACATTACTGTGTGCTCTTCCTTTTGGTTTAAACATTAGCGTTTCAAATGTGACAAATCAGATGTTCATCTCCTGCTATAGCGCAGTCTCCGTGTGTGTGTGTGTGTGTGTGTAGCTGCTGGAAGACCTTTTGTATTCCCCAAGGTGTTGACGTGCGCGCGCGCGCGTCCGTGATGCGTGAAGGACGTACACAGACTCGGGCTGGCGGATTCTTTGAATGGCAACACACAGGCAGGCATATGGCGGCGACACTGAGCGGGTTGGTAGTTAATATTCCACATACACCATACCTGATACTACAGTTCGCAACCCACTGTAACCAGAGGCTTCCTGTGCTGCGTGGCAGCGAGCTGAAGACGTCGCTGGTGGCTCTTAAAGCGGATACAGCAAACACACTGCAGTTATCTCCCTGTTGTCATTACACACACGTGCGGGTATAATTGGGCCTCTACCCATTTATTGTAATTGAGAAGGTGACTGCTGTGATAAAAGTCACAGGCTTCTTCATTGAAAGTTGGACTAGGACGTTCGTTCGCCCCAAGACAGTCAGACAAGAAGGGGGGTGAGGGAGGTGAGATCAGTAGCGGGTCAGTGCCATGCTAAAATAAAAACAATAACAAAATTAAGTTCTCAAAAAAGGAAAGAAGAAGCAGCGTAAATTTGTAACCCAGTTTTTTTCTTGAGAGGTGGCAACACTGCAAAAACACAAAACCTTTCCGAGTATTTTCTTTTTGCCTGGTTTCTCTAGTACGCTAAAAATAAGATGAAACTAAATCACAAGTATGATTTATACTCCATGATATAGAAGTTTCTTTTAGGTCAATAGTACCTTAACATTAATATTGATAATAAAAAAAGAAAAGTACTCACTCCAACGACAGGCTATTTCCATTTATGTGAAAAAAAAATTCCTCCATCTTCTAAAATTATATATTTTTCTGTGTTTCAAAACCTTGCAAGACCATACATCCCACACCTATACATCTTGCTGTTTAGGGAAGACTGAGTTCTGTTTATTCATCATAAAAATAATGGTAGTATTTTAAACTTTTTTGAAGGGAATTATGAGGTAGGTTTGAAGAATTTTTTCCAAGCTTGAGTAATTTAAATTGTTTCAGATTTCCTTTGTTTTTTTCCTCTCCTAAAATGTATGAAATACTGACACAGACAGCAGCAACTATTCCCTTTAAGCAAGAAGGTCTTGGGTTCAAATCCCAGCCTTTGTGCATGGAGTCTGCATGTTCTTCCCATGCATGTGTCGGTTCTCTCTGGGTACTCCAGTTTCCTCCCACAGTCCAAAAAGTTAACTCTTCAGTTAATTGATTTCTCTAATTTACCTGAAAATAATGTTTCAAATGGTCATGCTAATGTTAGCATTAGACAAAGATAACCTGATCTGCATCTGTCTGCAACCGTGGAAAACCAGAACAAATATCACTAACATTCATCATAACTAGTTTTGGAACGACAACAAAACCTTCTGGAACAGTTTCAACAAAGCTCTAGTCTAAATCCAATTCAAACTAATTTCTGTGCCAGAAAATCTTTTCCAATTTATTTTTTAAAATTTAATCAAGAACATCGTAGTAAACAATGCTACTTAATAAAAGCAACCATTGTTTTGTTTTTTGTTTTTTTACAAAGGTTTTCTCACCACAGGCTAATTTTCAAATCCAGTCCTTGGTTGGGTCTTTATTAAGATTTTAAGAATTGTACATTTCGAAAATTCTTCCAGAAAATACCCAGCCAAGACAATGCTAGAGGCTTTTTGATGATTACAGAGGTCCAGATGCTGCTCACTGAGGGATATTGAACCAAATGTTATTGGAAAAAATTCACAAGAAATTCAAAATTGGGCATCCAGTGTTTTCACATTTTCTCAATTGCAGTTCTGTGGTGAATAGAAACACCACTCTGGAACAAACTGCTCAATATTACCACTAATAACCCAAAATACAAGCTCATTTGAGTAACTTTTTACTGCAACTGTATGAAAACGGCGTTAAAATGATCCAGCCGGTAGAAAACCATTTTCAGCATTTTCCAAAATATTGATTCCTTTTTTTTTTAAAACTGGACTGGATGAAAGCGCTGCTTGATGAGAATTAAAAGATTAGACGGGACATTTATAGACTGAGGCCACGACTTTATGAAATGTTTGCTCCACTTGCAGCGAGCGGCTTTGTTTCGGCGACACTTTGTGCTTTTGGGTGAGGCACTAAAGTCCCTATTGTTTAAGTCAACTTGACCTGACCTAGCTGGTTAAGCTGGGGCATTGTGAACAGCAAATCGCTTCAACTAGGGGGGTAGCTGCTTTGTGTGGCTACGGGGAAAATAACCTTCTAAAAAGCCTGTACCCTTAGTTAATGCAGAGAAAGCAGGCCAGTTTTGTCCCTGGAAAAGCGCTGTTTAAATCCAGCTGCCTGTGGAAAACACGGATATTGTTTCACGCGCCGTCCTGATGCGCTTTCTGATCCAAACCCCCTTTATTCATCTTGCAGCGCTTTTAGCGTTTTTAACTGAGTGTGCACATGTGTAGCAATTTGTATGGTTGCAATGCTTTGGCTCCCATATTCACTGAACTTTTCCTAATAGTAGTTCCACTGGCAAACTATTTATTTTTTCACTTGTAACTGGATAAAATGTTTTGCTGTAAGTGGAATAATCTGCCAGTCCAATTAGTACTTCATAATCTATTTTCAATAATTATTTACTTAAAGCAAGCTTTCATATCTTACTGAAATGTTACCTGCAAGTTAGTTTTGTCTCATCTCAATTGTACTGAGATATTTGGACTATAAACTCGATCAAAAATACTTTGTAAAATGTTGTGTTTTTGCAGTGTTGAGCCCACTTGCATGCCATTAATTTCAGAATACATTTATGTGTTCTCAGACGTTGGTTAGAGAACATGAGTGATTAAATTAACATCAAATGAAACCAACAGTTAGCATTTTTGCCTATGTGTGAAATGCTATTTGTGGCAGGAAACTTAATGTACACACCCTACAAAGGTGGTGTATGCAGCATCATGCTGTGGGGATAGGAAGATTAATATAATTCATAGAAAGATGAATGTTCTCCATTAGTCTGATGTGCCATGCTGGCAGAGATTTTTCCCTGAATGACTGGAAATTGAATATAAAATGTTCACTACACTTTTCATTATTTTTAAAACTGAATCATCTTCCATCTACATAAAAATTTACTTTGTCTTGGTCTCTCACAATTACACATACTGAGATTTGTGGTTGACATATAAGAAGGAATTTAAAGTATAGGTAGATTTCTAAGGCCCCTGGGGACCAATTTACAGTTGAAACCATAAATTAACATAACACAGAATAAAACACAAATTCACATTTTTTCACACTGTCTGACATTAACGCAGACAAAACTTCAATTGATTTATCTCAGTTGTAACTACCAAAATTATTTGCTAAATGCCAGAAAACTTGGCAAGAATATTTCATAGAATTTGTTTTGTATTCTGTATGTAAACATCTGGTTTCTATTCTATGCTTTATTGCTAGACACATACAAATGGAGCCGTCTGTTTATGTTCTGTGTTGATTTCATGCATATTTTGTTATATGAGAGCTTGAGATTCATATCCAAACTCAGCAAACGGAGCATAGCAACCAGCAAGTCTGAGGGCAGAAGCTCACATTCACACAGCGAATAGGGGGAAGAAGAAGACAAAGTTAAAGAACGATAGAACCGTATTTATATGAGTGAAAATGTTCTGCAGGAGATGATGGTTACGAAATATGCAGAAACCCAGCTGAATTTAACAACTTCCACTGCAGATGGAATGGACTGAGCGAGCCAGACAGTGTTTGGCACAGACCCCCAAACAAGGGCCTGCCAAGGGCCTGCCTTGGCAGACCCTTGGCAGCCGCTGCAGGCGTGTCTCAGGTACTGCTGCGAGTCCTTCTCCTTGAACCATGCGCCACGCTCACCGCCTCTCTTCACCAGGCTGATTGTTAGACGGCCCTGATTTCAGACGTAATTAACTCTCGAGCAAGCACTCATTGTTGCTTCGTTCCTGCGATTCCAAACAAAAACAAACACTGCGATAGAAATGAGGTTAAAGGCATCACATTCAATTTACCGAACACCGGATCTGGATCCGGCTCCGGGCCCCGTTTCTTTGTGTACTGCGTTAAACTGCCATCAGACACACGGAGAATCTCAATCAGCCTGGAGTGCTAAGTTCTTTCTGCTGCGACACACCAGCTGCCTTTCCATTAACCATATAATTGTGGAAATTTAAATCAAATTTGCTCAATGGAAACACAGCAATTTAAAAAAAACTCAAGTTTTTCTATAAAATGAGGTGGTTTTTCGGTCATGTTGAAATAGATGCATTTTGCAAAACTGCTTTTTTCACGTCACAGAAGTCACGTGATCAACAGCCGGGTGTTACTACTGGCAAAAACTACAAAAAAGGAAGCAGTAGTTGGAGGACAATAGTTTGTTTTTGGGGGCGGGCGGGGGTTGGATGATGTTCAGCATTCCATTACATGTTGAATCCAGATCTCTTCTGTAAAATCTCCAAAGACAATTTCACTTCCTTGAAGGCAGGGCTTGTTGCCCGAACACTTGAATAAGACACCAACGTCTCCTCTGATTGACTGATAGATGAATTCACAGATTAATTATGAATAGATCTCATCTAACTGTTTACTTCTGTCACTACCATAATTTTTAATGACTTATCATTTCAACCAGATTTTAATTTCATTTCTTATTTCATGGAAACATCCCAATTGCAAAATCTTGTTGTTTTTTTTCAATATTATCAGAATATGCACAAAAGATTTGTGCATATTTGCAATAGGAACGCTACTGTCAATCTTTAAAATAGGCTAATTAAACGGGATAAATAACTTATTTCTGCTTTCATAAAGCGTTGCCATGGCCTCCTGGGACGCCTCGGCACAAGTCTTTTCCTTTGTGTCTGACGTACACACGCTCACTGTGGGCTGAGCGGCTGTGAAAACCATCAGACGAGAAATTAACTGGTGGCTGATCTGGACCAGTCCAAACTTGTATGATTGTCTGAACTGGCAACAGCTCCCGTTTGTGGTCTCCCACTGACTGCCAAGTGAGCCCAGAAGTGGGAAGGGAGTGGGGGGGGGCTGGATCAGAAGGGGTAGGAAGTCTTTTTCTCCCAAAAGGCTCTCTGCCACCTCCTCATTCCCTGCCGGACCTCACTTCCAGACACCTTCCATCCTCTTAATTACTGCAGTATTCGCTGATGTTGTTGCAAGGGCGGCGACCATCCTCCTCAAAACCACTGCGCCACTAATTGTTCCATTACATCAGCTATGAAGTAGCTTAAGAACAAAAGAGAAAGAAGGAAACAGGTAAGAACCAACTTGACATGCTAATTTTCATTAACCCTGTTCTCTCTATTCTTTCATCATCTGCCCCTCCTCCCCGCCATCTTGCTCAAACGAGGTGCAGAAGAACGCAAATTATCCACCAGCATTCCAGCTAATTATCCAAAGAGTTCCTCATTAGGCTATTTCAAATCCAACCTTAGATCAACACTTGCTCAGACCTCGGGGATGCTCGAATCCCAGCAGCGGTTAAACAAACAATCAGTTCAAAGGATCAGGTATTCCACTTTAAGAGGAAGGGGGGGGGGGGGGGGTGTATGAGGGGCAGCTGAGGATAAACAAGTGCTCATTTAAAAAGAAATGACTCCAGTGGCTCATCTATCCATAGTTCATTTCTCTGGTACTGAGAAATGAAGTCCAAATGTAATGTCGAGATGGAAGTTAGAGCCATTTCCCTTCTTTCCTCACTGCTGCCAGACCCTAAGTCTCAAACTCCTCAAGGCCTGGTCTCCTGCAACTCTTAGATGTCTCTCTGGTTCAGCAGTAGAGCTGCTCACTCGCCGGACTGCATGTCAGTGAGGCAGTTTCACTGTTTAATTCAAGTGTGGCACACACCTAAAAGTCGCTGGACTCTTGTAAGATCACTTCCCTAAACCTTTCATTCACCAGTCAAGGGTCACTCTGCGAATCATCAGAAAATGCCCTTAACTTTCCAGTTTTTATCATCAGTCATCAAAACTGAAATCAACGCTATGGGGGAGTATACTGCATCACCCAGGATAAGGCTGAAGTCACAAAATGGGCAGATCGAATGAGCATCAGAGGGTGATTTTATTGCTGAAGTTTCAAGAAATAAAAACCTTCCTGTTAATGTTCACTGATGGATAAAATGTTCATAAACAGACGGAAGGCCTAGAAGGAGTACCACACCTTACTGGTAACATCTTGAGTGGAACAGTTCCAGAAGCATCGTTCAGTACCAGACAGAATTTGACTGGCATGTATTTTGGTTCTGCTTGGGGCTTTGTGGTGGTTTAGTGCCGTTGCTCAGTTTGGCCACCCAACATATCCATGCAGCCCATTTCACCAGGCGACACGTATCAGCTGTTTTTGTCAAAGTAATGCTATGTCTTAGGTTCACTTCTTGTTTTAACTGGATGACTGTTGCTCTAATCAAAACACCTCCAGCGTCACGCTCTATTGCCTTTTCTAAATCTAGAAGCTGCTTGCAAACTGAATCTTTTACATCCAGTTCACTGGCCTGCATGTGCAACCCAGCAAACCTCCAATGGTTCACGGACCTCACAGATTCGTGGTCTACGATGTTTTTCATAGATTCACCTATTTGTGGATTTTTCTGTGGATTGTAACTCTCAAGTTATCCATCTGTTCATTGTCTCTGCCTGTGTGTCCTTTCAGTCTCATGGAGGACCTGGTCCCTGACTCTAGGAGTCATTGGGCGAGTGGTGGGATGCACCCTGTACAGATGGGCAGTACATCACAGGTAAACAGAGAGACACAGGACAAAAACCCATTAACCTAAAATCTGCCAATTGACAGATTTCTTTTGTAGAGCATTTCTGACATGTTCAAAAGGAAATTGCAGCTTGTGAAACTGACATACTTCGGCACAATGCAAAAATGTTGGCTGGTGTTTGCGATGCAGCTACTGCAGGAGTGCCATTAATTTTCCTTTGCTCAAAGAGTGGAGATAAGGAAGACTGTAGATCAGTGACATTCTGAAATAACCCAGGAATAGGTTGCTGGGTTGTTAATTTGGTAGATAAAACGCACCAGGTTCAGAGGCGCAGGAGTATTTGTCTTGAGTTCAGTCTTCGCTCTCAAGCCATGTCCTGCATGTCTTTTCCCTCTCTTCACACCCTAAAATCTGGAAGTGAAGGCCACTAATCTCAAAAGATCTTGAAAAAGAAAGAAATAATCCAGGATCCTTGAAGGGTCACACTTTCCAGGAAGTGGAACCTGCTGGAACCCTGGGGTCGCTGTCTGCAGAGAACAAGTTCTCGGTTCCCACTAGGTGAGAAGTTTCTGAAAACAGAGAGGTCAATGCTTCTACAAGCCAGCTGAAGCATTCTACTGTGAGATGAGACAAAGATTTAACAATCAGGCCACAGACATTAACAATGTTTGGAGGGATCCAGGTGAGGCTTTTAAACCTCAGTACTGTGCCAACTATCAAGCATGGTGGTGGTAGTAACATGCTGGGAAGTTCTTCTACTGCCAGTGCTGGAGCAAAAAGTAAATGGTTTAATGAAGAAGATGGACTAAGTGCAAATTCTTTAGCTTGACCACTAGACAGACAGCTGGACAGCTGAAACCTGGACACGGTTCCCTCAGGTCAATAGTCCCTAAAACACGTTCAGACTGGATTAAACATGACATTCCTGACATTTTTTCTCTCATATTTGGCTTCTTCTCTTGAAATACTGCACAGTAAACCATTCAATCTTTTCCAAAGCAAAAGGCTTGAACAGGGAAAGAGTCCAACATTTATCAAGGATTTTAAGGCTAATAATCTGGAAGATATAACACAGCTCAAAACGAGATCACACTTAGTTTTATGTAAGACATCTAAAAAGGAAAACTTTTGATGGAAACTCGTCTCAGGTGCAAAATCTGAATAAAAATTGATTTTCTATCTTATTTTCTATATTGGCCAGATGGACAACTCAAAGACTTCATGCTACGTTGGCCTTTGATTCTCCACACAGACATGGATCCAAACATCGGCGCCTCTCTCTCATTTTTTTTGTTCTTCCTTCTTCTTCATTTCTGAAAACCACTGCTCTGCTCTCGCCAGCATCCCTCCTAATGTGGAGCAGTTCCAACCGCATCCTCCTGAACACACTCCCTCCACGCCGGAGCTGTGCTCTGCGATACGGCAACCAGAATCTGAGCCTGTCACTTAAAATACAATGCCGTCAGATCTGTTACTTTAACCTTGAAGCAATTAGCCGTTGCTGAGCCGTAATGAATCCTGACATCACTCCGCTGTGATGAAACCCCTAATTGCTCTGTAAAAATTGAAGCTTTTGACATCATTGCTGACAGACTTTTTTTTTTTTTTTTTTCCTCCTTGCTTGTGCGGTCGCATGTGACGGCGCCTGGTTGAAACTTGAAAGGTAGCGGAGCTTCTCTGCCATCAGCTGTCCTGTCACTTGACAAAAAGAGAGCGAGGGAGAGAGAGTGAGGGGGAAACTGGCTGGATTTGCTGAAATGATGAGGCCATTTAAACTGTGATGTGTCGCAGCCATGTGGCATCACTCAGCCAGGACTGCTGCAGTTGGCCGTTTTGGTTGGAGAGGATGGCTTCACTCAGCGCTCTCACCTGTTAAACTGTTGGAGAATAACAGGTTAGCAAAAAACAAACAAACCAAACAAACCTGTTTAATATTGGGTTATATCAGAGCAGGGAATTGCAATGTTTGATAAAATAATTTATTTTTCGCTCAGTCATTTATTCATGCACAGCCGGCTCAAGGCACAAGTGAAGTAAGCGGCATTGAGCTGCCATCAAAAGAAGCTTAAGCGTTTTCTAAAGCTTATTCGGGATTCAACATTTTGAGAACTTTATAAAAAGCTCTGAATTTGAAATAACCTGGATTTTGAAAAATTAGGTTTGAATTTCCATTTGTTTTAAATGTAAATTGAATTTATGTAAGATTGATAAGTACACTGTATTAAAGGGAGGTTTTTAGTTTGATAATTTAACAGTCATAAGTCATTGTTAGTTTTGTTGCTGCTGTCTTCATTTTTGCTGCTTAAGTCTGTTTCTGGGTTTGCAAAATACAACCAGGGAATTAATGGACAGTTTTCCAAAAATGTTGACATTGTTGACTCACTAGTTATCTACACATGCACAAGGAACAAAATGAGCAAGTTTAACCGTTTACAAGTGACATTTGTAATACTGTGTTACACGGCGGGTGATTTATGGCAAATGCAGAGCTGGAGCAAGGTTCTCTGAATCCCTGGGTACAACAGGATCTTGCGGCCCCATTTCAGGTTAATTTAACAGCAACCACGGCTGACCTTTTTATTATTATTAATTTGCAATAATCTTCTTTGTTTTTGTTGTTCTGGTTTAAAAGTGCATGTTTAAAGAAAACCAGTGAGCAACGACTGTGAACTCAACTTTCAAACTATAAATGTTTTTCTTTGACACGTACAAGTGGCAAATTTGCCCCAAATCTTGCTAGCACCACGGTGCTCTGCATAAAATAAACTAGGACCTTATTTAATTATATCCAGTGGAAAGGTAACTGATTATTTAGATTTGAAGCAATTAACATAAACGAATGTGACTTTAAAGTTGGAACTGAATCAGCTTCTTAAGACATGTAGCAATTCTACACTTTAAACATTAGTGGACATTATCAAAGACTTTTCCTGCTATGTGGGTTTGTTCTTCCTGTGGAAATGTTTATTGCTTCTTAAAATTAATGTCATGTTTAATTTGAATCTCATTGCTGAAGGCTGGTGGGTTTGGTGAAGAAGTCCCACTTTGTGATAAAGTAAAAACCTATGGAAAGAATTATGAGAGCTGTCAACCTGCTCTCTGCACTGTAAAACTGAATTTTGGAGGGTGTTATATGTAAGCCATAGTAATCACTTAATCCAGCATTTTGTAACTCTAATATTTGATTATGGCTAAAGACCTAACAAGATTCATTATTTTGTGTTTTGGTAATAAATCTGACCTAAACATTTGGACCACAGCTGAACTGAACTGCGAACCTCATTGGCCCTGACTGATGACGTAAGGCTGGTATAAACAAAGTAGTTTTTATTTTAGTTAGCCCCGGATGCTAAGCTTGAAGCTAGCATCCAGCTTTAACTAGTTAAAGGTTCTTTGGTTATCAGAAGTAGCTCAGCTGGTTGCCAGAGCAACATGGCAAAAACAAATGCAACAAGTTTGTTTCTGCTGCAAGGTTTCAAAATCACCAGGCGTTTTGGTTTTTAGTTATTGTTTTCATTGGAGGGCAAAGAGCAAAAATATTCTTGTTAATGTGTTGGAATGAAATGAAACTGCTGGAAAAAGTGAACTGGACGTTAACACGTTGAAGCGGCTCTCAGCTGAGAAACTAACGCACTAAAATCTGCTCCAACAAATGCATGGAAAGTGTTGCGCCAGTTTTCATTTTAACCCGCGATGCTGGCGGCCTTCAAGTTTTCTGCCTTCTTAAAAGTCCCGCAGCCTGCATGACGGACGGCTCCTCCCGCAGATTCACGCACAAACAGCGTCTTGTTGCACACGCAAAATTAGTGCGACGGTTTTCTGTTTCCTTCCTTCCTTTGATTGCGGCTGCTGGTGTGTGTGTGTGTGTGTGTGTGTGTGTGTGTGTGTGTGTGTGTGTGTGTGTGTGTGTGTGTATGCGTGTGTGTTGGGGGTTGGGGGGTTAAATTTGGTGTTTAGTGAGTGATGCAGGAGATGTGATAACGAGAGGCCAAGGAGAGCAAGTGTTACCTCATTATTGTAATGAAAAAAGATGCCCCGCCATTACATCAGTTGGAAAAAGTGGCAATTAAAGTCCCCAACAAGGTTCCTCGAGGCAAGAGGAGGAAGAAAACGAGCCTCCAAAGCCCATCTGTTCTGGATAATATGCGCCCCGGTGAAGAAAAGGCCTAATCCTCTTCATTCAAATCTGATGCTCCTTTTTCTTTTCTTTTTTCTTTTTTTTTTTCACTATTATTTTTTTTTTTCCACCAGTGATTGGATTTTTTTTGTTAAGAAAAACACTGATATTTTGAAGAAGAAAAAAAGTCCCACGAAATATATTCCAATTTAATTTTACAATAAATTTGCTCCGTCCCCCCCCCAAAAAAATATACTTGATTCAGAAGTTCAAAATGACAGTCGCAATAACATGTGTCTAATTACATATAGCGGATGGAACAAACACGCGCTTTTATGGATTATAGCCGGGGCCACCGAGTAACAGTCCTATTAATTCAGTGCTGCTGTACTCTTCTCCTCAGCCTATTATTAATGAATTGGAAACAGCCGCTGCAACCACCGACAGCCCCCCCCCCAAACCCCCACCACTCCACCGCCACCACCTCTCCTCCCTACCAGCCGAGCGCAATAAATAAATAATGGCGCAGAAATCATGCATATGAACAACATGCATGCATGCACAGGGCTGCAGCTCTGTGCAGCAGAAAGCTGCGGGGTCAGTGCGGTGGGGCTGACGGTGAGGCCCGAGATGTTTTACTCAATCGTTGCTCGCCAAGGCCGAAGTTTCTGGATGAGGAAGGGAGAAAAGGGGCCAAGGTGTTTATCCTGCAAAATCCTGAGGTCCATCTCGCTTGTTCTGCGCTCTGGGACGCGCGGATCCGTCTCGTTTCGCGCCCGATCATCATTTTTCTTTCCGTTTTTTTCTTTTTTTGTTTTCTTTTTCGGTGAGAATATTCATGCGGTTGGCTGAGACGTGTCCGCAGATCGGCTGACAAGCAGGTGGCTTAGACCGCATGTGTTCCAGGAATTAAGGCAGAGCCGAATCTGATCCTGCGTGTTGTTCTGCTGCGAAGGGAGCATGTGCAGACTTGCGCACGTGTTGCGTTAAAATTTCTCAAAAAAAAAAAAAAAAGAAAGAAAAACAAACAAACAAACAAACAAAAAAACAGATATGGTCCAAAAAGCACAAAAACAAAAAGGAAAAAAAACAAAACAAAACAAAAATAATTGAAATAGATGGTGTTTCCGGTCTCTGGCTGTTACTCCACAATGTTTGTGTTTTCTCTGTAATTCCAGCCTCACTGGAAATAATAATAATAATAATAATAATAATAATAATAATAATAATAATAATAATAATAATACTATTTTAATGATTTTAATGGTGACCTGAAGAGTCGCAGCCCGAGGCGCTAATTCACGCAGCAACTTTAAATATGAGCAGCGATGAAAATAATCCGAACACTAAAACCTTCAGCAGCAAAAACGTCACGGGATTATTTCCTCACCCTTTCCCAAAAATAACTAAACACAAGTTCACTCACGGCTATTGAGAATGCGCAGATTACTAACCCTCCTCCCCTCCTCCTATACTTTCTTGCAGGCGTCTTGTCTCGATTTTTTTTTTTCTCTCCCTGCGCTGAGAAATTCAGGCTTATTGTCTGCTGCTGCGCTCCCAGGGAACAGCTGCCAAGCCAAGGCCACATTCCCAGTGTGTGCCCGACATCTCCGGCTCCATTCAACCCCCCATCCCCACCCCATGCACCACCACCAATCAGCTGCTGCGCATCCATATGCATGCTGCCGCTGGTTAGGCAGGAACAGAAAGGCCCGCGCGCGGTGACCTGCAGCTCGCCGACCACTGATTCTGGATGGATCGACTGAAAGCAGCACATGCTGCAGGAAGCAGAGATTTGCCCTGATCCGCTCCTGACAAATTACTACTATACAAAATAAATAGATCAAAATAAAAAAAATAAAAAAAATGTGGAGGAAATATGAGCTTGCGGAAACGCGACACGTGTGGAGAGAAAATAAAAACCGAAATCGATCAGAACCGAAGATGCAGGCCGAGGCTCCTGGGCTGGACTTTGGATCCCTTTTTATCGTCAAGAAGCGTTTACAATTCAATTAGTATCATTACGTCTTTTATTCATTCACGTCTTCTCCATCTAGTAAACTTTATAAGTTTATTTGCTAATGTGAGTGTATTTGTACAAAAGACAAACAAACAATCAGACATGAGCAGTCCGGGCCGGACGCAGAGTCTCTTCCTGCAGAATGTCTTTAATAAACCTGTCTCTGTTCTGTTTCTGTTGTTTTGTTTTTGTTGTGTGTTTTTTCTGTGGGTGGCGGTGCGGGGCGCGTTAAAGTCCTGCAGTGGTGCTCCCTTTGCGCTCAGTCCTGTTTTTTATTTTTTGGGCGGGTTCTCTTTCTCGTTCTCGTTCTTCGTTTTCCGATTTCCTTGTTGTTTCTATCGCGGATGCGGCGTACCGGGCAGGGGGTTCAGCGCCGGCTGGCCCCCCGGCCCGAGGCCGTGAATGAGCACCCGCGGGACCAGAGGTCTCTGCAGGCTGGGGTGCGGCGTGGAGGGAGTCCGGTACATGCTGCTGTACATGGCGGCGGCCGCGGCAGCCGCCGTGGTGCTGTCCACGGTGCCCAGCAGGCTCGGGTGGTAGAAGTAGGGCGAGGGGAACATTCTCTGTAAGGCCGAGTAGTTTCCTGCTTCAGCCAGCAGCTCCAGACCGACCGCCGTCTGCCTCTTCCACTTCGTCCTGGAAATCAGATCAAAATCCAGCTGATCAATTATTTAATCACTCTCACCGAGTCCCTGAACGCCTCTTTAATTGGTATGCAGAGGCCTAATTACTGCAGCCAGAATGTACAGTGAAGGTTTAATTAGGCACACACAAAAAAAAAACCCAACACAGACCAACTATATATGGTTAACCCAAACTTCAGCAAATGTTCGTTTCTTAGCCGTTTAAACACAAATCAATACAAGCTGCACTCTGATTGGTTGGTGAATATAGCAATCTTTACAGAAACATATTTTCACACACACACATATAAATATATATACATGTATAACTCGCAAGACTGTGGAGCATTAAAAAAGACAGTAAGATAAGTTCTGATTCATGATGTGTCTGTATTTGTGAAGACAGGCTCAGTTGTTCTGATCCAAAAGGTAAATAATAATAATAATAATAATAATAATAATAATAATAATAATAATAATAATATTATAATAATAATACAAGCAATTCAAATCCATTCAAATTGCCAGATGTTCATTTGTACTATTAAAAAGCTAAATGATATTTTTTAATGAATGGTTCTGTTGGAGTTGTTCTCCTGTCTGTGTTTTTCCAGCAGCTCGTGTTGCTGCGATGAATTTAGGCAAATAAAACATGTTTCTTTTTTGTATTTTTATTTATTTAGTTGGTTTTTTTGCTTTAGATAATTTACATTTTGTCATTTTTAAATGCTTTATTTGCTTTCTAATTTTTTAATGTTCAGTTGTTGTTTTTTTCCTGATTGAATTTTCTCGTGTATTTTCCTTCATTGTCTCGTAACGTTGGAAACGCAACACATCTGACCAAAAGAATATAACTATTATTATTATTATTATTATTATTATTATTATTATTATTATTACTATTGTTGTTGTTGTTGTTGTTGTTATAAATATAACTGGCGTTAGATTGAATGCTGGGTCATTTTAATTCCAGCATGTCTGTAACATTGGATCTATCATCGTTTTGCTGCTGTGGATGAAACTCCAACAGAAACCATGTCAAGTTGTTCCGTTTCTATAACTGTTGCGTCTGTATTTATTTTGATTATTATCCTAATAATTATTTGATCAGATTTTTTTTCCTAATTTTTTTTCTTGTCTTACCGTCTGTTCTGGTACCAGGTCTTGACTTGCGTGTCCGTCAGGTTGAGAGCCGCCGCCAGGTCCATGCGGTCCTGCACGCTGAGGTATTTCTGTCTCTCGAAGCTTCTCTCCAGCTGGTTGAGCTGGTGGTCCGTGAAGGCTGTGCGGGCTTTGCGGGGCTTTTTCGTGCGCACCGGCGGACTGTCTCTGCTGCTGGAAATCTCCCGGTCGCCTTCCTCTTTAGTGCCTTAAAATGTGCGAGAGATTCGTTTTGTTTTTATAATAATAATAATAATAATAATAATAATAATAATAATAATAATAATAATAATAATAATAATAATAACGCTCCACTGAATTGATTTTCCATAATTATGATCAAAAACCAACCCCCCCTCCCCCCCTACAAAACTCAGTGCAAACAATCCCTTCTGCAGGGAAAAGAAACTCGCGTGTATTTGTCACCTGAAGTTTTTTTTCTCTCTTTTCTTTTTTTTTCCTGCATCCTCTCTCTTTCAAAAAACGAGACATCAATATATCAATCCATCTCTATTTGTAGCCGCGTTTCAGCGCGCCGTGATCCCCCCTCCAGGAAGAACAATAATCTCTCTAATTGACCCACTAGGGAGGCCCCACGACGGGCCCCACGACGGGAGAATCACAGGGCTTACATCTGTTTCCTCATCTATTACCGCGAGAAAGCACGCTGATTATTACTGTTATTATCACTACTACAATTATTATTATTATTATTATTATTATTATTATTATTATTATTATTATTATTATTATTATTATTATTATTATTATAGGAGAATACATGGAATAAACTTTTTAACTTTACCAATCAAACTCTCCCTTTTAAAATGTTTTAATTAAACAATTAAGGAAAATAGAGTGAAGTTAAAGCTATATATTTTTTTTTTTTTTAATTTTTTTTTTTTTCTAATATAACAAAGCTAGAGCAGCCTGTCTTCCTGTCTTCCTGTCCTCAGTCTCTCTTACCGTTGCATTTCATTTCGCTCTGAATATCGTCCCTTTTGTCCAACTTGCTCCTGTTCTCGTCCTGCTCCAGTTTGGGCCGGAACACGTCCGGCCCCGCGGCACTTTCCGGTTTGGGCGTGTGATGCGGCGACGGGACGCTGGTGCTGTAAGGTGCGCAGGCCGCCAGCGGTTTGCTGTCGCCCAGAATGTCTTTGATTAAGAACGAAGAGGTGGCAGTCCTGGGGGCGCAGCCGGCGCCTCCGCCCTGCTGCTGCTGTTGCTGCTGCTGGGGAGACAGCGGTAAGCTCTGCTGCTGGCCGTGGTGGTGGTGCTGCTGATGGAGGTGGTGCTGATGCTGAAGGCTGTCCGGGACCAGATGCGGCTCGCCGCCGTGCTCCATGGTGACCGAGATGGGGGACGACGGGGCCGTGCCCACCGTGTCTATCTCCGAGCATGGCGACGGGGTGGCCTGGCTCCTGAAATCCGCCGTCCGGCCGTCGGCGAGCCGGAAGTCTCCGTTCATGAGGGCGCCAGAGTTGGAGGCGCCGGATAAAATAGTGTCTATCCCAAAACTCGCTCCGCTGGATGCTTCCATGTTAAGAGAGGACGGGTGAAGCCTTCATAACAACAGCGAGCTGCTTTCTCCCGCGGCGTGGGAAATGAAATAAAATCACAAGAAAATACACTCTTGACAGAGAGGAGAAATTTAAAAAGAATGAAAAAAAAAATAAAAAGCAGGAAAGAGCTGAGAAGAAAACCCGAAATAAGAAAAAGAGAAAGAGAGAGAGAGAGAAAGAGAAGAAAAACAACAACAAAAAAGGAGAAAATCCACGTTTGTGCGGCTCACAGTCTGGATGGTCCAACGGTACATTCAGTGAAACAAAGTGCGGCTCTGCTGCTCCTCGTCCCGGTTCTCTCTTTTTTTTTCTTTTTTTTTTTTTCTGTTTGGATGTTGAACTTTGTGTTAAAAGTTGAGGCGCATGGAGAGATATACACAGCGCTGACTCCTCGACATCAGGCTCCCCCTCTTTGCCGCTAATCGCTCCGGTGTTGCTCCACAATGACTTCCTATGCTGACGTCACGGCCCACGGCGAGGGGGGAATTAATATTTTCTTCTTTATAATAAACACTCGACGCCCTTTTCTCTCTCTCCATCTCTCTCTCTCTCTCTCTTTCTCTCCCTGTCTCTCTCTCTCTCATCCACCTTCCCTTTGCCCCGCTGCCATTGGTTTGCATCCTGACCGGCTCCTCACAGTCACCAATCAGAGACGCGCTCTCCTCTCTCAGACTCTTGCAGCGGGTTCAGGAGCCGCGGCTCCTTTTTTCCCCCTTTTCTTCTTCTTCTCCTTCTTCATCTTCTTCATCTTCTTGAAATAAAAAAAGGAGCAAAATGGAAAAACAACAGCCGCGCGCACTTTATGGCCAAACTGGAAATATTTTTACATGGCGAGAGCAAAAACTGAATGTTGGATTTCTTTCTTTTTTATTTTTTTTTTGTCTCTCTCTTCATTTTCTAGTTTTAATATTGAAAGAGAGAAATGAAACACCCGGGTTTCATTTCATAGCCAATAATAATCATAATAATCATAATAAAAACAGATTCAACTCCAGTTCTATGGTAGGAAAATTAAGAAACATTATCATTTTTTTTTCACGTATATATATATATATTTTTCCTAAAACTCGGTTTAAAGTTGCAAATATTCGTTCAAAGCTCCGACTACGATTTTAAACTACAGGCGTAAAATATAACAGAAATAAAAAAAAAAATGACAAAAATAACTGGGGAGAGATAAGCGGCACCTGACGTCAATCAGAGCGGAGTTTTTTTTTTTTTTCTTTTTTCTTCCTGTGGAAGGTCGAGCAGTGGAGCGGTGACTGCCATGACAGCACATCCTGTTAATAACCACGTCACCCTAATTAGTAAAGTAATTATGAGGCGCTAATGAGCGTTCAGAGGCAGTAGGAAATTCAGCACTTTTCGCCTCGTTCCGACGTGGATCTGAAGGATGTTGAACCGCGGATTCAAAAAAAAAAAAAAAGAAAGAGAGAAAGAAAGAAGAAGCTGACAGAGAGTCGGGGCTCTCACCGCTCATGACGCGCAAACATGGAATTTCTTGAATTTTATTTCTGCTGTTTCTGCCGCATTTCAGGAAAAATATGGATCAATTAATTCCGGTTTTATTCTATGCTTTTATCATTATAATAACAATAATAATAATAATAATTATTATTATTACTGCAGTAACCATCGTTGTGTTTCTCCTCCAGCAGGTTCGCAGGACAAATGGAGCCTTTAATGCTGGAGTTAAGAAGCTGAATCTCGGACTTGAAGGTTTGTTCGTAAATTTGCCTTAACCATGAATGTAACCGCAAGTGCCAGTTCATTTAATTTAATTCATTATTATCATTTTTAAAGAAAAATTGTTTCATCATATTTTGCAGTTCTTTGTTAAAAATCTTAAATTATTTTTGCCCCCGGAAAAAAAAAAGACTTTGCTTTTCCCCCTTCTGCTTTTTAATTTGTTTTTTTTGTTTTTGTTTTTTTTTTTGCTCTAATGAAACTATAACGTTTATTTTCCAGTGACATTTTGTTTCTTTTTGTTTCTGTTCATAGATTTCTTTTTTCCAAAAAAAAAACACAAACATTAATTTGAAGCTAATGATATTATCTGTCTCTTTAATTCCCCCATTCTATTTATTTAGTTAAACACATTCATAACAAACGACATTAAATATTCCTGAATGATAAAACACAGCGCTGTTTTTTCAAACTGAACTTCCATCGTGACCTCGTCTCTTTCCTCCAGCCTCCCTCACAGGAGGCGCTGGCAGAGATCCACCACAAGGCGGCGACAAACCGAGGCCAAAGTCCGACTGATCTGGAGCAGAGCGGCGCGCACGAGGCCTCGGCTGCCCTTTAATAAGCAGCAACGCCTCGTTTCACCTCCGCGGTTCTCCTCTGATCTTATTGTGCACTTAGAAAGACACCGGCAGGATATGATGAGCGGGACGCTTGATCCACGCGCACAATGCTGAGCCAATCAGAACATCCGGTAATCAGAAACCCCCTCAATCTCCACAAACCGCCCAGGTCAGATCAAAGCGATGCTTAAACACGTCAGTCAGTGTGCGGACAGGCGCACAGGCTGCGCATCATCCCGCAAACAGGAGCAATCAATCTCTTTAGTAGGGGTTTTTTCCCTTTCTTCCTTTCTTTCTTTCCTTCTTTCTTTCTTCCCTTTCTTTCTTTCTTTCTTTCTTTTTTTTTTTTTTTTGGTCGCCGCAGGAGCAAATTGAAAGCTACCAGTTACTTATTGGCCTCAGCTGATGGTCGATGATGGGACGGTGCGCGCGCGCACACACACGCGCGCGCCTGCACACACAGTGGCTGCAGGCACCACATCGATTCTCTAGCGGCTGTGCGTGGAAGCTGTCACTTCACCGCCGCCGACCTTTGCGGGTCTGCACAGTTGCTGCGTTTACAGAGAGTCGCCCCCCCGCGTTTAGACTGGCAGGCGGCCAGGGGTCGGCGTCCTCACGCGCGCGCTCGCGCACGCTCAGGAAGCTTTGCTGAAGTTTTAAAAATCACCTTTGAGACTGAGTCAGTGAAAGGGCCAAAATTACAACTATACAAAAATAAATAACAAAAAAGTAAATATAATAATAATAATAATAATAATAATAATAATAATAATAATAGGTGCAATTTGCTATTATTTTAAATTGTGAATATTTTATTGGAGATGTTTCATTTAAAATTTCAACATCAAAACTTTTTAAAGCATAAAACTCAACACAATTGGTTAAAACCTAAATTTTTTTTAAAGATAATTTTATTTTATTGAATAAATTAGTCAAATAAGTTGGTTCTAAATATTGTTATTATTATTAGTCATCCAAACTTAACGTAGCAAAAAAATAGAGCATTTATTTTTTATGAATTATGAAAGGAAGGACAAACATAACCATCCTAACGACAAAACAACACCACATAAAATGAATTTACCCAATTCATTTCCTGATCTGGATTTTACATTGCATGACCCCACTGACACACATATGGAAATATTAGTGGCCTAATCATTCAACACTTAATTCAGTTTTATGTAAATCATATCAAATCATAATTCAAGTCGATATGGTGGAAAACAAAAATGGTCATATCACAAATCTGAGCACACAGATTCACCAGAATGTAAACAGTAAGTGATGTTTGGAAGGAAGACCCACTTCCCCAAATCCACAACCATTTAATATACACTCATAAAAACATTCAAGCTCAGGTTTGGCAACAGTTTTTTTCTGCACAGTGCTTTACTGGATCAGAACCGTTCACTCATGCCATGCTAACAGGAATCAAATGTTGGTAAAATAGTGTTTTACCAACACTGACGACCAAAGCCAATCTGTTCCTTAGCAACAACTCCTCTAGGTAAAGAATCTCACCTTGCTAGCATGTTTGGTGTTAGCCTCAGCATCTGTGGCTAAACTAGCTGCAGGTAAACTTCAGCTCTGGCTCTGACACGGAAACTTTATCCATCACAAGTCTTCTGGCAGTTTTTAATATCAGGCCCAATTAAATCAATATGAACATTTTGGCCTTATTGTTCTCTGTTGGACGACGCACATGCTGAGCTAACGGGTTGACTGAATCAACAGCTTCAGTTCAATCAAAATGTTTAGGCACCAAAACGCAACTTTCATAAAACATTATATTTCTCAACTAATTCCCAAAATCAAAATGGAAATATTTTGAATACGTAAAGTTAAATAAAATCTTAAAATCAATTTTTGTCGTGTGGAGTCTATGTTTTTCCATCAACATTTTCATGCCAACATTCATATTTCCAGTCTCTTTAAGCAGAGGTGTAAACAACAGAAGCTCATCAGCTTCAATAAATTCATTTTGTTAGTTTCAGAAAACATTTTTATTTTTCTTCTTAGGAAGCTTCAATCATAAAATTATGGCAGCAATTTCTCTGAAATGAAATAATGTTTAAGAAAGACTGTATTTCAAAAAAACTGTTCAAATCCGCTAAGTTTGTTGTAGCTTCTCCAGTGCCAACTTCATACTCCATCCTCTAATAGTTAGCAGTCATGCGGTTGGACCTGAGCAAATAAAAGAGGTCAAAGTGGAAAGAAATAAATCAGACTTGGGGAACTCATGATCAAACCTAAAACATGACTCGTGGGGAGAAAAGTGCTGTTTCATGGACGCCTGTGTGTGACTGAGGGAATCAAAGCTCTGCGCTCATCAGTTCACGCCGACATGAAAAATAGCCGGAATGTCAAGAGTCGGCGTGAGGGCCGTAACTGACCGCCCAGTCAAACCTGTCCTTGACAGATGGTCAGGGGCGGGTGGGGGTGAGGGTGGAGCAGGGTTATATTGATTAAAAGATACAAACCAGACATGCGGTGTAACGGTATGCAATGAGGTCAGTGTCCAGTCAAACCTCTATTTTTTTCTCTTATTCCTTCTGCTGATGTCTGTTTATGTAACAAAATATATAAATGGTTTCTTGTGTGTTGCAGGAACGTTGTCAGATCTATAGACCTAAAACATTCCAACCAAGTCAGAGAATCAGCCTGTTACAGCAATGCCACGCTGTGTGTGTGTTCAATGTTGTTTTGCCTTTTATTTTAGAGTGTTTGTGTTGTCGGGGAAAGGACTGATGGTCACCAGAGCGACAAACAGCTCAGGGCCGGATATACAAGTAAGGGGGCCCCTGTGCTGGAGCCGGTTTTGGTGCCACACTCTTCCACTGATGCAAATTACAATACATCAATAGGTAGTCCCATTCAGGAAGTGATTCATGGTGGGTTTAATGTGTTAAGCAGCAGTTCCATAATATTCTCAAAAAATTACTAAAACTTTTAAATACTTCAATGTTGTATATATTTATAAAAATTTAAAAAATCTGATTGAAATTCATCTGATATGGACTAATGAGTTTTATATAAAGGACAATCCAAACACATATTTTGAAAAAGAAAAAAAGAGGAATAAGTATTAGGCACCTTGGGCTGCATTTGCATTAATCTCCCTTTACTTCGCTGCCCCTAAATTGAACCTTCAGAAGGTGTGTGTGTAGTTTGAGCTCACAGATGTTCAGTGAAGCCCTCTGAGGTTTGCAAGACAATAGAGAATAATAAGTTGTCATGTTCCAAAAAGGTAAATACAGTAAGTTTGACAAACTTTATTCAATTACATGTAGCAAATTAAGTGAATCTTTTTAAAGTTGGAGCTCTTCTCTCTTTTTCCAGTGCGCGCACGTTTCCAACATGAGGTACTGATGCATTCATGGAGGGAATGTAACACCCGCATTAGGTTGTATCATTTCTGGGCTGCTAAAAATAAGCACCTTCGCATATTTTTTAACTATTTACCGCCACAACAAAATATTCAAAGAATCCCAAATGTTGAGCTTCCCTCTTCCTGCTGTCAGAGGAGCAGGATCAGAGATGCGCAGGAAGTGGAGAACACATTGATTCGAGCGCGCTCCAAACACGGGCTGGCCCTGACAAGGTTGTTATAACAGTCGGTGGGGTCTATACAATCGCTTAATCACCAAAGCTGTCAGTCAAACGGGGGCCGCTGCTGGCTCCATGCATGGCTGCGAGCGGCGTTCCACTAGCAGCCTCCCTGAGTGATTGATCCGTGCTGATGGCATCGCAGAAATAATTACAAGTCGTCTCCTGATGTGTGATTCTGCAGCACGTTCACGCTTCACGAAGGTAATCGGGAGGGATCAGGAGGGGTCAGTGCCATTTCCTATTACCTGGAGTCCGAGCAAAAACCAGGGTAAAACAATGCGAGCAGAGTGAGGGGGGTGCAGGGGTTTGGGTGAGATTTGTCAACGAGTTCTGACGTGATTTTTGTCCAATCTCAACCACTTAGAGCCTAAAAGCTGAACAGACTGCAGCAAACTGATGGAATCCAATGCTCACTAACGGGGATTTCAAATAATCGGCTTCATTTAGTTGATTCCCATCACAACAAATCGACTGTCAGACGCCATGTTGGGAGACGGTCAAGTTTACTAAATAATAAATAAGGTAATCAATATATAATGTCCTTTCTGAAGGTTATTGCAGTATAAATGTATCTCATGAACAGATGTTAAAGTCAACATAAAAATGAAAAAGAAAACGTCATAAGATTTATGAGAGGACAACAAACAGGAAACCTAAATTAAAAAAAATCTCTTCTATATACGACATCTTGTTTGCCGTTCTGTAACAAGCCCCTGATTGGTTGGACTGTGTGTATTTTTGCATATTTTTGCACCTCCGTTTTATTTTGAATTAGTTCAAATGTTCAAGTCTGACGTTGGGAAGGAAGAGCACAGAATGTCTGAAGGATTTATAATCCAGAGAAGGAAAATTTGAACTTGCCCCGACCTCAAAATCCAATATGGCCGCCCCCACGGAAAAACTGGATCTGCGCTTCTGACGGTTTGTTTGTCTCTTTGAATCTGATGCACAGTTTTATACTTGTGGTTATAGTACACGCCAAACACAACAAAAAAAATCGTGACGCAGAAATCAGCCGTCAAGTGACTGAGACTGACAATTTTTTTTTCCCTGTGACTTGCTGACCGAAAAACCTCTTGGGTTTCTCTTTGTCTCTAAAGCGGAAGGTTCCCACCCTTCAAGGGCCATAAATGCACCACTGACTGTCATGATGTTGTCAGGTGAACAAAACACAGAGGATGAGGTCTGGAGGCCAACGCTGGAGAGAATACGGTCTTCAGTCAGAGGCCTCCCTGGATTGATGCAAAACTGACTGCTACCAGAAATCCTTCTGGTCTGCAGGATCAGCAAAGACAAAGGCTCCACTTGTTGGATGAGCTTAATGTTCCCATTGTGACAAATAAAGTATTTTTCAAATGAACTGCATTAAAAATGGAGATAAAAAAAAAAAATCATTTGATTTTTAATGACACCAAATCAAAGAAAAATAACATATCTATTTATCCCGCTGTGAATTTGTGAAACTTAAATTGAGCAACATTCTTGAAATTCAAACCTAACAAGTCCTACGTGACATGTCGTATTTGGATTTTATGCATAAATACATAACTGCATTATGTGTCATTCCAACTCGGTGGCCTCTGTTTCACATCAGAATCACACATCAGCAGTTTAATATGGCAACTGACAGGCAAAAGAATCTACTGTTCTGGGTTTTTGTTTTTTCTTTTAAAAGAAGGAATTGATTTTCATGCAGAAGAAGCATTAACCTTTATTAAACATCTCTCTGGTCTACACAGGAGCGCAGCAGTAAGGAGCAGCCGTACGACACATTACCCGTCCTGACAGCGCTCACTCCCTGCATCACACACACACACACACACGCAAATAAACAAACAAAAACAAAAAAAGAGAGAGAAAGAAACACGCAGAGAACACAAACAACACAGTGTAAAATGGGAATCAAGCAAGTAAACAACGAGCGTATGATATCTGCACATGAAGGATGCCTCACTCTCTGTTTCTGTCTGTCTGCGTGTGCATGTGTGTGTGTGTGCGTGTGTGTGTGTGTGTGCGTGTGCGAGCGAGCGGGACCGGCGGAGGCATGATGTCACTAATGAACCCGGAGAAACGCGGCGGTGAATAATGAAACACAACACTGCATTTTGCAACAGAAAGAAGAAAAAGGTGAGATCATCAGCGAGCAAGAGAGGCAAGAGTGAAAGAAAGCAAGCAATGATTAAATGATCAAAAGCTGGCAGAGCGCAGCTCTGTGTCACTGCGAGGCACACTCATCTACCCACAAGTGAAAGTTAGGTTTCAAGCACAGTGTAATTATAGCTGGGGATGTCAGTTTGACATTAATGCAGCCAGCAGAAATTCCCTAATTGGCCTCAGAGGAGAAAGTGAACCAGAAAATATATTAACATTTTAAAAAAGCATATTTTGCCTAATCCTTTCACTTTCCAACAATATTTGAAGACCAAAATGCCCCGGGCATGAGAATTTAAATGAGCAATTTTGTTTTTGAAGGAAACGGCCAATGAGACAGAAAATAGACTAAAGGGAAATCATTAGTGTATGAGAGATCCTGACAGGCTCGCCTTGCTGACTGGCTGGCCTGTCACTAGGAGTCTGTGTTCTTCAGCTCCGCGCTATGAGCTAAGCTGATAACATGAAAAGACCCATAAACGTGCAGCCAGAAGTCAAAGCCTATTATCTAGAAATTCAAATGCGGGGATAAGGATGAGAGGAAAAAAAAAAGAAAAGAAAACCAAAGGAGGCGTGGAGGGGCAGCGGTGGTGGTGGGTGAAGGCACAGCTCCCTCCGTCTCCTGTAGGGGGAAAACTGGCCAGAGCGAGAGAACTTCTAATAGGCCCTGTTATCTGACACAAACGTGTGCCAGAAAATGTTGCTGCAAATCATAACATCGCCTGACAAAAAAAGAAAAAAAAAGAAAGGAAGAAAGAAAGAAAAAAAAGCAGAGAGAGAGAGAGAAAGCATGGACGGCAACAAACTGCTGGAAGTTAAGGGAGAGACGCAATGTCACATGCGCCCAGCCTGATGTGACATGACCGTATCAGAGAAACACAGCTAAGTGCAGTCAGGAGACGTTAGGCCGGTCCCCCGGTGATGAAGCAGCTGAGGCAAGCATCGCCCCTGGCGTGGGACTGCAGGGCAAACTGCTCAGGCTGCACAAGCCTTGCCCTTTTGAAACAAAACAGAGAGGAATGGCCAGGGGAAGCTGGTCGGCCTCAGCAAGGAAAAAAAATAAAGTGGGGGGGGGGGGTAGAAAGGAGCAGGGGAGGGGGGTGGGTTTATTTCCTCCAGCGATGGAAAGGGGGAAAGAAAAAAAAAGGAATGACTGAGAAGACAGAGGAAAGTGAGAACAACAACAGATCTCAGAGACTGTGTCTTTTTTTTTTTTTTTTTGCACGACAACAAAGGGCGTATGATATTCCAGCCTCGGCTCCAGCCGGCCGGTCAGAGGTTTCTGCTCCCACCTCGCCATCTTTATTTCTGCTCACAATCAGGCCAGGGCTGCTCACAGAGGAATGGAGGGATTTCACTCCTCTTCTTCTTCTTCTTCTTTTTTCTTTTTTTTTTTTTCTTCTATTAGGCTGTTACCCCGAACACAGCAAATCTAATCAGAGCCTTTGATAAACATTTGACACAAAGCAGTGGGCTTCTGTCTCTGCTGCCTACAGCCCAGGGCAAGAGATTGAGCCTGACGAATTTTCATCCACAATTTTCTCTATTTTAACTCCACCTGTCAAACAGCATGTCAGTCAGTGTGACACAAAGATGGAGCAAATCAAAGCCTCTCTCATCTTAAAGGAACACACACACACATGTATTGCTGAGTTTAGAGGGGGTTCACAATGGCCGACGGATGATGGGCGGATGCAGATCAAGTGTCAGAAATGGGATGGGAAGAACCTTGGATACTATATGAGTTACAACCAGCAATGGCACAGCTGCCTTGAACAAATGACTTGATTATTGATTACTCCTAAAAAAAAAAAAAAAAGCAACTTAGCTGATTACTTGATTAATTAACTAAGAAAAAAGTTAGATTGCATGTCACTCTGAACTCTCCTCCACTCACCGGTTTTGCACCAAAGTTCGGGTTTTTGGGTTTGGGTGGGGAGTGTTTAGTTGTAGCTCTCTGCTGCTCTATAACTCCAAATGTTTCTCCAAATTTGATGTATTTTTTGAAGATATATACTTTGACAGCTTGGATACTGGATGACTATTATCCTCATCCCCCCAGTGGGTATGAAAAGATTCCATGCAGCTGCTATAAGTTAATTTCATACGACACGGTTTGACAGTGAAAAACTCCCCTAAAAAACAAAAAAAATTTACTGACACAAAGCAGTGTGTCAGGATAAAAAGTTTACAGTAAATATTAATCATATTAGTTGACATAAACCTTGAAACAATGTAAATGCAGTGAGAGAAGTGTTGAAAACTTTTTCTTTTTCATGCATTTATGTTATTTACTATTTTATTGAAATTTTATTGAAATTGAACATCAGTAATCGTCTGGTTAGCCTATTCTGGGATCGGTTGGTAGTGGCTCCATCCTCCACTGGCGTTACGCTTTACCTGTTTTTATTGGTGTAACAGCAACACTGTTGTCATCTGCACCTTGATACTGTCACCGTTAGCAACACAAATCCGTACAAGTGCTTTTATTTCCGTCTCTCTTCTCCCTCCATTGTTTGTGCTGCTGCGTGGTATTTTACATGAGACGCAAGAGGAAAGCAACAATGTCGTTTGGTGGGGTTTTTTGAGTAAAATTACAAAAATGATAATATACAACAATTTGGATGAGTAACTTTAATATGATTACTTTATTGGAAAGAGGCCTGCACAGTGGTAGCACTGTTGCCTTGCAGCAAGAAGGTCCTGGGTTCGATTCCTGGACGGAGTTTGCATGTTAGGTTTCTCTCCAGGTACTCTGGCTTCATTCCACAATCCAAAAACATGACTGTAAGGTTCTCCCTAGGTGTGAGTGCGTGTGTGTGTGTGTGTCTGTGTTTGTGTGCATGGTTCTTTGTCCTGTCTGTCTCTGTGTTGGTCTGCAACAGACTGGTGACCTGTCCAAGGTGACCCCGTCTCTCACCCAGAACGTTAGCTGGAGATAGGCACCAGCACCCCTCTTGACCCCACTAGGGTCAAGGGTGTTAGAAAATGGATTAGCACTTGTCTGAAAAAAGAGGTCATATTAGAGTCATATTTGTCCCAATATTTGATTTTTCAAATAAATTTTGGTCACACCCTGACATACAAACAATCACAGATCTCTGGGTGTCTTCTGAATTCACAAGCAGCTCGGAGCAGAAGCTCCACAGTCTCCTTGAGCCGAGCATCAAACCAAAGGCCGGAGAAACCTGCTCTGCCCCGCTCCAGTCTGCCTCGATCTGCCGTCATTTGCAACAAAACATCTAACTAGCGGAAACTGCAAACTGCAAAACCATTTGACCCTGCAGCACAGAGTATGGAGGAGCCTTTCCTTTAGCCAATGGGAGCAGGCTTTGGGTCACCTGGGTCAATACCTTCTTTACCGAGCCTACAGCAGGATGGAAGCGGCGGACTCATGGAAGCAGCGGGGGACTGAATTTGGCCTGGGAGGCTTTGTGGACCAGCATCGGCAGCGCTCCCCTGAAACCGCAACGGGAAGGCAACACACATGCAAAAGTGTGATCATCTATTCATCAACTCCAATTATTGAGGGAAAGAAAGTGTCAAAGAATCTGATTTGATCTCCCATCCTGCTACCAGCCGACGACACAACACGAATAAAAACACATCAAATCCAAAGGCGTTGGCGCTGAGAATAAATGATAAGAAATCTGGCTATGTGACGGCCTTCGAATTTAAACCCCTTACCTGACCAGTGAGAAACCCCCCTCACCCCAACTGCACCCCCCAGACCTCCTCCAACACATCCCTCCTTTCTAAATTCCTCCTGCATACCAAACTCCTCCGAATCCCATTTCCATGAATCTTTCTGATTCCTTTCAATCAGCTTCAAGGACTGTAAACAATGGAGCCGCGAATATGATGGGGAAGTAAATCTACCTCGGCTCAATTAAGGAAGCTGCCCCGCAGCCTGCCGCGGCCCTGAGAGATGGGGAGTTATAATTAGAAGAGGGCAGTAAACTTTCAGACGTTATTGATGATCCACTGCTGACGCCTCCCTCGCGTTAGCATTAGCATTTTCCCCGAGCAAGGGGAGCTCACTGTCAGGAGAGGCTAGGTCTCTCTGAGTCCATGTCAGCGGGTGGAGGGTGAGGGGGAAGAGAGAGGCAGAGAGAGAATGAAAGAGACAGAGAGAGAGAGACTCTCCTCCAGGCTCCTCTTGGTGCTCGTCCACCTGATGGGAACACGGAGACTTGGCTGTTCTCCCCCTCATCAATACAGCAGGGCTCTTTGTCAGTAATTTGCAATAAGTGTCCACGCCACATCTTAAGGGACCGGGGAATCATTACTGGCTGAGGCCCTACTCCGCTACTAATTGGATGCGTTGGGCCTTATCAACTGAGGATTTTCCGAGACCTTTGACAGATACCAATTCGAAAATCATTGTTCAGTTGTCAATTTAAGAGACCGTTAAAAGAGCTTATTTTAATTTTAATTGGAACTTCCTCCTGCCTTCACAGTGAGCCTGCTAGGATTAAAAATGAGCTCGGGGCATGTGTGAATGTATGCGTGCGTGTGCGTGTGCGTGTGTGTGTGTGAGCTCATATTCCTCTGGAAAAAGAGGGAAGCTATGCAGGTTAAATTGACGGCTAAAAGTCCTGACCAGCGCGCGAGTGAAGGTTGGATGTAAGGCGTGTTTAGTTTACAAAGTCCTCGCAGCATTCCATCATCAGCATCGAATAATTCCGAATGTGAGTGGCCAAGGGCCCAATTAGGCACAAACACAAATTGCGATATCTGCTTGAGATGTTTGTCGGGGCAGTCGCACCGGGACCGTCATCGATCGCCGTCGGTAAACTGACCAGCTCAGGGGTCGGCCCTAACATGAAGGAGGCATGCTCTGTCACTGACCCGGAACTGATGGAATCTCCTGGTTCTGAAAAGGCCTGGGAAGGCTTGACGTGCAGCTGTGTGAGAAGAACGAGGCGTAATCTGATTCCAGGTGTGGTTTTCAGGTCTGGCCACACAGAAGCTCCTCAAGTGTGAAGAAAGTAGTTAAGTTTCAGCCACCCCTTTACTCGACTACCCCTAATCAATCAACTTTTGTCGCCTAATTAATCAGCAATATCCACATTTGTGTAACTGAATCTCAGTTTTCCTAGTTGACCCTGAATGTATCACTTACTCTCTCTATACACCTGTTGTGCTGCCTGTAAATCTCCTGTTTTTTCTTATCCCTTGCCAGATCGTCTGTCTTAGTGTTTTGCCTTCATTCTTGTGATTTGACCTGGACTGCTTTTCTTTTTTTGTGGTGAATAATTTCTGCTTTCTCTCTCTGATTTAGTCATTTGGATTCTGAACTTTCTGGATTCATTTGGACCAGGATCTGTGGAGCATTTAAAGGAGACTGACGATCCCACGTCCAGAAGTTGTTAAACGTGTTCAAACCTTCCTCTGTTAATTGTGTCATTTTGGGTCCGTTCAGTTCTGGTACTCGACATAACACTGAGAGGAAGTTAATGTTGTAACTTCCATTTCTTTCTGTATCATAGTTTCTCAACGATACCTTAAGAGATACTTTGATTTGCTCTCAAAAGACATATATATTTTTTGCACTTCAAGAAGAAATGGACACAAATGTACAGAATATGTCTTATAGACAACAAATTCCTTCCAAGGTCTGAACAAAATCCTTCAAAGGAAAAAAAACACAAAAACACATAAAGGTCAGAAGTTTGATGATATATCAAACTTAAATAAAAAGTATCGGTATCAGTATTGGTGTGTGTGATATGGGTCGTGTATTTACTTGGTATTGGATTGAAATCAAAATATGCAGCATCCAGCATATGCTATGAGTCTCCAAAATCTGTCTGCTCTAAATCAGGAGTAGCAAAAGCAAATGAAGTGGATTAGCAGTACTAGCCAAAAGACTGATGATGACATCCAGGAAACGTCACTGTGTCATATTGCCTCTGCAGCTTGGAAACGGTGCTGTTAGCATGTCATAAACTGCTACCGAAATCCTTCTGGGCCGAAGCTTCACCGTCCACAACGACTGTCTGAAGATACTTAGATAATATAAGTTACGGCATTTAATTTCCCTTTGGGATAAATAAAGTATTATTAATTTGAATATCAGATGATTAAAAAATAATTACCGCATGCTGTGGAACTTTGAGCAGAAGTGTGCAGTAGGTGACCTCAGAATGAAATGATTTGTTCCCTATAAACAGATTTGTCATTTGAAAACAAGCCTGGCATCTCCTGCCCAGCGTCTTCCTACGACAGAATCTCACAGCAACCCAGCAACCCTGTTCAGAGGGTAATAAGTGCCTAATTAAGGAAAAAAAAAAAAAAAAAAGACAAGAGGGAAATTGACAAGGTATAAAATAGCTTTCTTCTCTGCCGCAGTTTCACAAGCGTGTCTCTGGGAGCTGGTGTTGTGTTTGCCGGCTGTTTTACTCGCTGTCAGAAAGGATTTGAGGCGAGGAGCCATCTAAGCATGTGTGCGGGAGGATTCATTTGACCTCATTATACATCAATAAAGAAAGAAGTGGGTTTACTAAATATCACCCCGCTGCCCACACTTCATGTCATATCATCCAGGAGTGTGCTAAAAAGGACGACTGCAGAAGCGTCTGGTGTGGATGGAGACACAGAAAGAGAGAGAGAGAAAATGAGAGAGAGTGAGAGAGGGGAGGAGGAAGGGAGAGGATGGTGATGAAGGAGGAGAAGGAGGAGGAGAGGGGTGTGGGTTGAACCCTGACTAGCCAGGAGGGATTCTGACAAGCACAGGAAAAAAGCAGATACGCAAAGCTCTGTTTAAGAGCAGAGCAAGTGAAGAAAAAGATTTATGCTTTTAATTAATGGCAATTAAACCATGCCCGTTGGGCTGGCCCATGGCGATTGTTCTCTGTAAGAAAAAAAAAAAAAAAAAAAGGAGGCCGAGTTGGTGACAAGCATTTGAATCCACTAAGTTCCACCAGGGGAGCTGACACTGCAGGCATCAAACCTACACTAAATCAATAAAAGAATTAAACTTTTATAAATTGCATTTTGACAAGCATCAGATAGCGGCAGGCTTTGATATGCTCCGAACTCCTCCGAGGTGACGCAAACGAGGAGCGGCGCGCTTTAGAGATCCAAACAATCAAAGGGGTCTCGTTAGCGCGCGCTGTCAGATTGCAGCGGCGCTATTAATTACAACAAATTAATGTGACTCTCTCCACCTCCGCTGATTGGAATGATAATCAGGCTCGGCTCCGCGCGGGGAACATATGCAACCCTGCCAACAATAATAAGGACAGAAACCAACAGACGCTCCTGATGCTTGTGTTTACAAGCCCAAAATGCTTGTTGCTTGTTTTATCCCGCAGTCACACACACACACACACGCACACACACACACACACACACACGCACACACACACACACACACACACACACACACACACACACACACGCGCGCGCGAGTATATCTTTGCATCTTCACAGGGACTTCCATTCATATTTCCATTCATTTCGGTGACCCTGACTCTAAATCTATCCATGACCAGAACATGCCTAACCCTAAACCTAACCACTAACCCAACACTTCTTTATATGGGTCCTGAGTTTTGGGTTCATGTGTAGAAATTGGTCCTCATAATGTGGTGTGTGTTGGAAAAATGGGTTTTGCATTGTGTCAGACACAAGACCACACACGCACACACACACACACACACACACACACACACACACACTGATCTATGTCAACATGCACTGCAGAGCCACTTACTGTGGAAACATACAGAACATATGATGGAACTTCTTCATGCAGAAAGACTTTAAGGTGTCTGATTATTGCGAACAGCAGTAGTTAAAGAGAGCAATATGGGTTCAGACAAATGTAGGCGTGACGATGTAGAAATGGAACAAGAAGAAGGGAAAAAAGAGAACAGAGTGTGTGTGTGTGTGTGTGTGCGTGTGTGTGTGTGTGTGAGGAGGGGGTTGGGGGCGAGAGAGTGTTCAAAGCTGGCATGACAGCTCAAACATCCTGTCACTTACATCACTGTTCATAGCTGCACATCTCAAGTCCAGAAACGCATCCGGCATCGTGGCGACGTGCTGGGCCGCAGCGCCAACGGCCGTTCTAAATGAGACTGAAAGCTGTAATTACTGCACACACACACACACACACACACACACACACACACACACCGCCCCCCAACACTCCTCCTCGCTAAATTGTTTACCATGAGACCGATCCAGCTTGCTGGTGCTGCTTCTTGCCCACTCTTCCTACGCCCCCCCCATGCTTTAATATCAGATATCTTTCCGTGGCATTCAGCTAACACCAGCAGCACGCCGCGGCTCACACCAGCCTTAATTTGTTCAGCGGTTATGTATTATTCATCATTACTCAATGCATTTTCACAGTGATTTGCAAATTCTATCAGTATACTTAAGTTTACACACATAATACAAAATGTACGATTTTATGTTTCCCCACAATCGCTTTGAGGGGAATACATTTTTTTTTTTTTTTTTTGCAGAACTTCGCAATGTAAATTTAATGGCACAGATAAATGAATCCTCTGCCTCGTGAACATTAATATGTGGAAAATATTGAAATAAGTGGAGACAGTAAATGCCCAGGCAAACCGTTGTGAAGGCAGACCTTGCCGGGTAATGAGTTGCAGAGGTAATGTCTTCATTTTCTCACTGGCAGGTGAGTGTTTAACAGCGTGGCAGCCGCAGAGGAAACGGCCGGCCAACATGTGTTTGGCCTTGCTTAACAGAGAGGCCCAATGATCTCGCTTCTCATGATAGATTTGTCGCGGGTTGCACCTGGCTTCAGAACCCCTGAGCCCTGACGTCCCAGAGGACCCTGACCGTGACCCCGTGGCGGCTTGCAGCTTGTTGTATGCGCTCGAGTGACACTGCAGTGGTTTCACTGAGCAACATCAAGGCCGCTAAAGGGATAATTGTATAGATGAATTGTATGACAGCACTGAACAGTAATATCTGACTTGGCATAGATAGGTTGAACGTAGATCAGCTGGTCTTACGAGTTTGAAGCTGTTCCTAGTCTGAGACGGACCAAAACCAAAGAGGACCTTCATCAAACACAGAGTCCAAATACTCGCTTTGGAAAATCAGCGTCACAAACTTGATTGTTGCAGTGGAGCCACATCTATTTGTGGTTTAGTATTTGCAGATTTGTCTGTTGATGGATTTTGCTGTGGAATGTAACTTCAATTATTGAACATTTATGACTAGAACACATGTTCGAAAATATTCAAAAGAAAATGTGATTTGGGAAGCTGAGGCGCCTAGCGCTTGTAAAGAAGCCAATCCAGGAGTGTAATTTATTTTCCTTGGCTTTGATTGGAGTTAAGAAAAACTGTACACCTGAGCTGCGATAGTGGTAGGATAATTTACACTGTGTGTATTCATGGATATTGATTTATGTTTGGTATTTGAACTACAAAAATTTTTAGAGAATTCTTAGAGGGGGTCTCAAGGTACAGCAGGTGGCTCTGGTGCCAAACCCCTACGAATACAATGAGTCCACTGACTGTACAACACCAAGGATTTTCCTGTTTGAAACATGCATAGATACTGGAACAGGCCAAGTGTTTCCTTCAGAGTACTGTAAATGTCTGAGTTAAAATGTTTTACAATAGATAAAACATTTGGTGCTGTAAGACCCCGTCCATATTAACAGGAGTATTTTTGGAAAGCACATGAGAGAAAGTGTTATTTTTAAGATCGGTATCCAATTGTTATATTTGATTTGGGAGAAACTTTAGCCGAGCCTAGCTTTAACCATAAACAGAATCTTCCTTCCTTGAACTTCTCAGTCGCTAATTAAGGATGTGTTGCATTAAAAGAAATAACCTTCTCTGTTTTTTTTCTTTTTTTTTTTAATGCTTGGTATTTATATGCAGTTAGGCCTCATTATGATAATTTGATATTTTGACTGGATGGCCAGAGGCAGGATTATAAGAGAAGACGGTTTCAGAATGTTAATGCGCGCCTTTGAAACTAATGCATGTATTTATTGATTTTTCACTTCTAAATCTATCCTTCTTAAGTTGTCACGGTATTGTTGGAGCGGCGATAAGACGAGGATTTTTTCTGCCTTTAAACAAATTGGCCAAATGGAGGAATGCAAGCGCAGCACAATCATTCACGTCGAATCCCTCCCCGTGTCTCCGTAACCCACACCTTCAATGTCACATTTCACAGATGTAGCATTAGCCGCGAGACATAAGCGAAGGCAGGGACGGGGGAAGGAAGGACCTGGCGGAGGAGGCGGGGGGCGCGAGGGGTTGGAATCTGAGAGACAGATTAATGCCTCGCTGCTACTTCAGTGTATCAGGACATGGATTACGGCGATAACAGCTGCGCCCGTGAGTCCCCTGACTGAGAAGAATTACAAGTATTATCACCAACATCATTAAAGGAGGGTTCATAGACGTGGAATGGCTTCAATCAATTCATCCCAAGATAACATGCAGCCAGCTGGACCCCCTGCGTGAGAACTTGACTTAATTGGGCAATAAGTGGTAGGGAAGGGTGCACACTATTTGATCAAATTACAGGCCCCCACCCGATGAAGGGATTACAATTTTCAGATGAGAGCAAGAAGGAGGCTGGAGGCTGGAGGCTGGAGGCAGGCGCGGACCGCGGGTCAAGGCTACAGTTAGCATAAGCCCGTCCGTGGCTAAGTGTGAGGCCGGTGAAAAATGGTGGCCCACTTGGCACCAGGGAAAGGGGAGGAAAGAAGCTGTATCCAGGTCAGCCTTTTGCTCGGGGATACACACTCATTCATCATCCCCCCCCCTCTGGCCTCATTTCTGCCTGCTGATACTTGTAAACTAATAAGTTCCTTGTGCTATTTAGTTTGGCTCATTATGCTACAAATTCAGCTGCTATTAGCTTTTGCGTAGAGCTGGGGGAGAGAAAAGAAAGACAATGATGTGATAAAGCATTAAAGAGCAATGTCTCTTAACGGGTTTTCAAAGAAAATCAAGGTTTGGATCTGGAGAGCCGAACTACTCTTTCAAATTAATATTCAAGTGTTTAATTAGTATTCAGAGGTGTGGTTTGGCTCTTCTGTCCATAATGCATACCCAACAAAACTCCGCTCCACTAACCAGAGAACCAGAAAACAGATACCAGGAATTTAAATAAGTTTAAATGCCAAAAAAGCTGAAATTACCTTTTTGCAATATTCATAGATGGAATGGCTTGGCTAACAGGCATTCTCATTACCATTATTCCTAAGCAGAGTACAATTTAGTCATCACTGGCCAACTACATAGAATTTTTCTTCCCAGAGGTTGGACTGGTAAAATGATGCTAATGAGGATTGAGAACAAGAAAAGTGAATCAGAATATCAGTGACAGTTTGTTTATTTTAGTAAATTAGTTCAGCAACCTAAACTTATATATTATATGGATCAATCAGAGACACATTTCAAGCTTCTGTTTGTGTTAATGTTGATGAATTTTACTCACCGCCAATAAAAAGCCCAATGTTCAGTCTCCCAGAAACTTACTTAAAGCCTGTTTATGTTCAGAACCTGGACTCAGTGCCGAGTCGGGGTTCCTTCTGCATGAATCACTGCATCGGTGCAGCATGGCATGGAGCTGATCAGACTGTGCTGTAATGGAGTCGTCTGGTCTGGTCTCATCTTCCTCTTGACTCAAACAACACAGTCACTCTATAAACAAATCCAATCAAGCTCATTAAAGCTCATGTCATCATAGTTTCATTTGTATCTTTGGCAGTGAAAACAGAAAAGTGAAACAGGAAGTGCTTTAAAATGTCGAGGTTGTGTTTTTGTGTCGACTAAAAACTCAGTGGACCAAGACCAGCAGATAATGTGACTCCATAAATCATTACATACTATTTTATTATTATTATTATTATTATTATTATTATTATTATTATTATTATTATTATTGTTATTATTATTATTTCCTCTATTTAACCAGGTTAAGCCCCACTGAGATCTAGATCTCATTTCAAGAGGAACCTAGACAGAAACCCGCAACACGCAACAACTTGGCACACAAAAATAAAACGAATTAAAACACATGCGCAAGTTTAAAAGAAATGACACTGAAATGTCACCCTTGACTTGAAGTGGTAAAAATCCTGTGTCTTTCCAGGCTCCCTCCAGAATTCAGAAGTGGCCTAATACAAGGCCACTTTTGAACCGCAAGGTGGCGTTTGAGTCCCACGTTTTGGATAAAGTTTGGATGAACTTTGGTCCCTATAAAGTTCACTTTATAATTATCAGATTTTTCCTGTGACATGACCACCTTTTTCATTACCACAGATTTTCCTTCCACTCAACTTTCCATTAATATGCATGAATACAGCACTCAGAGCAGACAGGTGAATTAGATTTTTCACCAGCCATAATATGGTAGCTATCAGAATTCATTAAAAAAAAAAAAAACACTTTAAATATTCCAGTTTGACTTAATTTGCTGAACAAACTTTTTAATGATGTTCTAATTTCATGTACTACGGAGTATTAGGGCCACACAAAGATCTGTTTGTCTTTTTTAAATTACAAGAATAAAGTCATAACATTGTGACAAGTCACAATACTAGTTGAATAGGCATGCGGTTTTATCAGAATAATGTGGTAAAATGACAAAGTCATTTAAATGAGAGCAAAGCTTGGATGGAGACGATCAGCTCATCAAACCCATGGACAAATGTTTTCATAATCGTTTCAAAGTCCTGCTACTGAAAAACATCTTGATGTTTATGTGTGAAAACTTCAATCATGTCCCAGCTGAAAAACTGATGCTGGAGTTCCTGCTTGAATAATTAAACTTTATTCTCATATCATTTGACTTCTTGACTGTGTGACTTTTTCATACGTTTTTCTGGCATGTACTGTATTCTCATCGTACTGTAACTTAATTTTCATACTGTTGCAACTTTTTCCTGCAATACTTCACTCTCTCAATATTACGCTTTAGTGACATCATTTTAGAAGTTTTTTCTTTCATATCCTGGGCCTAACTCTCTGTCATACTAATTTGATACTCTTTCATTCTAAAATGATGACCTGAAATTGAGTCTGGTCTATTTATATCATAGTGGATATGCAAAATAATTTAAGCCGTCTCTCGTGAACGTGTTTGTGTCGCCAGAGAACGAGTCCGGCCTCCGTTGCGTCTCTCTGCAGCCATTCCTCAAGATAATTCCTTGCTGGAGAGCAAGTATGTCATCGCTGATAAAGTGTGCTGCACATTAATTTGGTTTTTTTTTTTCTTTCTCCTCTCTCTCTCTCTCTTTTTTTTTTTTTTGCCAGAGTGTAATTCTGGCAAAATGAGCGGCCCTCCTGGGGACCCTGTGTGTAGACTAACTACTGGACAAAATTAGACTCCACAGTGCCAGCTATTCATAACGTCATTAATATAAAGGCAATTAAATGAGTTTTTAACCTCCAACCCGTCGTTATTAATGAACAAGGCGAACGGAACGAAGACCCACCCAAGATGAAGTTGGTAATTATCTTTTTGCATCAGGTCTTTGAAACAGGTTTGAAATTAAAGCTGAGCAAATGAATTGTTGGGCTATTTTCTTCTGGGCAAACCCAGAGGGAGACTGCGCGCTTTCATTTAATCACATATCGTCGTAACAGGCGGGTTAATTAGATGGGTTTTTACTGTCGCTGGGCTTAGCGGCCAACTCGCTGGCATCCTAAAACACACAGCGTCCCCCCCATGCTATCAGACTGTCAAAGTGGTCATTAGTATCACACACTCTTTCACTGTAAATCCTGAAAAAAAAAAGTTCCCGTAAGATCAGAGTAATTAGGAGCGGATGGAGTGCCTGAAGGTCTTGTCTCTTTATATGCTCATTATGGTTTTCTTACAATGGTAATTATGTAAGTGATTGTGCAGCTCAGGCAGTGTTAACAAGTTCCTAACACATTGACATTATGAAATACCCCGGGTCAATTTCACACACATCCACACAAGCACACCCGTCCACACACACACACACACACATACACACACACATACACGCAGGCAGAGAAGAAATGTTGCGTCTCAACACCAGTGACTCACGCCGACACAGAACATCTGGGGAAGTGAAACTTGTGCGACCGGCAGCAAGGAGCTCCGAGGCGGCACCGCCAGGGCCGCTTTGCAGACGGATGAGCAGGGGTCAGAGGTCACAGACCGTGTATCTTCCTCTGCAAACAGCTCATTAGTGAGTGGGCCTTCTCGCCGCTGATGGCGCTCCAGGGAGCGAGGAGGGAACAAAGGGGGCGGGGTCACTCTGGAACGCCCCGGTTGTTTAGGGGCCTCTTTGGGGGGCCGCTCCATGCTGTCCTCACTCCTAATTTGTGGTTAATTAATAATTGATTCATCTACAACACTTCTCTACTTTCTCTGCGCTATCATGATAATCCAGGTAAGAAAAGACAGAAAAAGTTTTTTTTTTTAATCTTCAAATTACTTCCTGTTTGTTTTTTACAAGTTGGAAATGAATTTAACTTAAAACAGCAAAGAAAGTAAAGGTAATAGTTCAGAACCTGATATTATTATTGCAGTTATTATTTTCATGTCAGCCGGTGACACACTGGGTGTTTTCCTTTTGTATAAATTCAGATTAGTTGGTCCTGAATGCTAAAGCTAACGGTTCTTCTGAGAAGTCCAAAGTTTGGCTTAAAGAAACTCCAGTCTCAAAATCTCCAAGCAGTTAGCACAAATTCTATTTGATTCACCTTTAAAATGTAAACATATCAATTTATCAACATATCAAGGCCTCATAAACCAAAGACTGTTTACATGGGAGACTGATGCAGGAGGCTGTGTGTCACCAATAGCCTTCCTGTGTGAAACAAGAATTAAAAATGAACATTTTTGGATTTTTACATTGCTTTACTTTTATGTCAAGAACAGTCATATTAAATAAATTAGAATATGTGTTATAATGTGGCTCATTTTTCAGATTAAAAGTACATTTTGAAAAAATTTTAAAAGCAAGATACTTTTCATTAAACCCACATTTTTGTTTTAAAATTTTTGCTTTTTATTGGTTTGATGGAACGTTTTAATTTTAAATGTTATGTTTTCATCAAATGAAGGTGGAGCATCATCACAATTAACAGACATAAAGCCTCAACCATAAATCTATGTAATTAATATGCATATTGTTTCACTTGGTGATAAAGTTGCTGAAGTAAACAGACTTTTCTGTAACATTGTAATTTACTGAATGGTTCTGTGTTTACTGTTCTGTTCTCTGTAAGTGTTTCACTCAGGAAGATCAACGGTGACGCTCCGCCTCCAACCTCCTTCTGCAGCGTATTTAAACATGACGTCTCAGTAAATAACTCAATGCAAGCTGACCAACGAAACATAAAAAAAAGCATTCGCATAAACCGCTGCAATGTTTTAATAGTAGATCTTTTCTGTTCCATTAAAGCAACTCATCTGGATTTAAAAAGTCAAAAACTCATCTGCTGCAGGTAAGATTTTAGCTGTTTGCAACTTTTTAAGAGTACCTTCACTTCACAAGTCCTGAACTATCTCTTTGATCTGACTATTTCAAGTCTCACGTCTTCAGCGTGGCACTTCACGAAACACAAGTGTGAATTTTCACAAATCCTTGGACCGCTAACTAAGCTGTCAAACGGGTAAACTGCTCTCCATCTCACTGACAACAATCTGCAAATGAGCCACAACTAATTTACTGTCATTACGGCGCTAAAGCTGCCGCTTCTCCCTCTGCGCCCCCAAACCCAACATCGTCATTTTCCTCTGTCTCTAACAAGAGCATGACAAAGACTACCCATCAACAAAACTCATTTGGCTAATACATTTGTTTGAAGCATGGCATGTTCTCCCAGCGATCAAGACAATTACCGGGGAAATGGAGAGAGACGGGGTCAGAGCGCGACGTCTTTATTACCGCTGCCTCACTCCGCAGAAGGCTCGGCGGCGACGGGAGAGAGCGAGGCTCCGGACTGAATAAATCTGTCTGTCTGAAGGTCAACAGAAGTGAAGAGGTTCCTCGACCCCAGTGACCCCGGGTCCAACTTGACAACTCTATCTATAGCCTGCGCCCATGACAAAGGCACAGCTGACAGATAGACGGAGAAAATAAAAGAGCAGGCAGCACTTAAGGTGACCCGAAAGGAATCTTTTCAGGGGGGATAATTGCGTGGTTAAATGTCACTCCTACAGCCCGTTTCTGTGCGTTTATGATGTATCAAGTTTTTATGTTAATGGGTTTGTCATTTTTGTTGGAGTGGGATTGCGCAACTTCAACATTAGATGAGAATTAATGTTACCTTTTTAGAGCAGAGTAGTTTACTGCATTCAGAAAGGAAAATGCTTGCTTCCTTTCACTAGTTTATTACACTTAATATGACCAGGAAACTCATTCTGAATTCATATGGATAGCTATCATTTTTTAAATTCATTGTTCCTTTTGGATATGAAAATTTTCCATCAATTCAAACTGTATAAAATAAAATACCTGCACAAGGTTTCTATAACCCTAGAACCTTTTGCACATGTTGTCACAGAGACGCTAATGATGCATTTCATTAGGGTCTAATTAACAACAAAAAACTGAAATCGAGAAAATATTTTAGCTGAAACTAATTAAAACATAGTGAAATTATAGCTATAATATTCTTGGTTCTCCTGTTTATCAATCAATTTATCAGCCTTCAGAACTGTCCACATTGATACATGCATGATCACAGTACTTTGAACTTTTTTAATTCTGCACCTAAAGCCAAAACTACAACTATGACTAATAAAAACTAAATATTTTACCAATAATAAGTAATAAAAACTAGTAAACAGATTAAAAGCTAATTTAAACTGAAAAAGTGGAAACAAAATAAACCCAAACTATAATGAAAACCCCAAAACTATCATAACCCTGGTGGTCGCTTCCTGCCTGACTTTATTAGTCTCACATATTAATATGAGTCATTTTTTATTCTTCTTCCTGTAACGTTTCTTCATTAACTGCATGAAATAACAGCCAGAAATCACATCCAACTCAATATCATGTTCCACAGAGTAGTTTATGGTCAAAGTGTTTACTGTAGGTTTACTGTAGAGTTTATAGATAGAAAACAAGCCCATATCACCACCTCCCACCACCATTCATGACAGCAGCCTTCATACATGAAAAATAATTTCTACTTTCCTCTCGTCCATCTAAAGGACATTGATCACATTCAACTTTGCAAACCTAAACACAAGTTTACAACTAGCAGCCATGTTAAAGTAGCAAACGCTCGTTCATGTGAAATCCTTGAACTGAAAGTGATCAAATGATAAAAGTTGAGTAATAACAAACCATCAGGTCCAGTCACAAGTTCTACTGCTAGACATGAGGGAAAAGGTTCAACAATATCAGGCGAAATGTGCAAAGAGTCTTCTGAGGTGTCTTTGTGTAATATACAATTGCTTGCTTCCTCCCTGGGCCTCTGTGGCTCTGCTGTCTTTAATTGACTGTCTTTGCTGTGATTAATGTTCACATGTTAAACATGCAGGTTGTGGACATCCTTACACAGACTTGGAAGGCCCTTCCAGGGAGCGGGGACTATCTCTGGAGAAGCACTTATCTCCAGCTGTGAGCTCGGTGTTTGGAGCGGGACGGCCCGATGGCCCCGGCGTCGACCCGCGCTGCATCGCCGTGACAATAGAGGGTATTTAAAGAAATGGCCTTTCCCCCTCCTTCCCTACAGTAGGCTTTACACTGGATGGGGCTGTGGTGGAGGAGAAAGTCAAAGTTAATGCTGGTAAGCGTAGACCTGCCGATCTGAATGTGAAAAAATTTGATTTTTGTGAAACATCAAGTGGTGTCATATTTCTGAAATGTGTGTGTTGCTTTTGTGGCACTGTGGGAGTGATGGGATCAATGATGAGGATTGGAGTGCAATAATTGTTGGCTAATATATTCATAGTGTTTTGAACTTGCATTTTACATGTTAATGCTGACTTTAGCCTGGTGTACACAAATATTCAAACTGGGCACAAAATGCTAAAGGCTAAATGTCACATGATGATGGAAACACAAACAAAAAAAAGAAAAGAAGACAAAAAGCACATATTGCAAATGTTTTATCGTCATCTCAATACGTAAAAATGTTATTGTCATCGCAGTATTTGCGAACATTGTGCAGCTCTGATCAGCTCACAGTTTCATATTTCGGTATTGAAGTTGCCATTTGGTGCAATTTCAGTTTGCTTCAGTCAAGAAAACAAATAAAAAGTGGCCACTATTCACTGAACACAAACACATGTCTTCTACACAAATGCTCACTCACACACACGCGTACACGCACACACACACACACATGCACACACACGCAAATATACAAAGAAACCAAACGGTTAAAGGTCACACTGCTACAGCGATGTGATCTGCCTGCTTTGATGTCGGATGTGTTTATCTCTGTGGCTGAAATATGAAAATATCTCAGGCTAGTATTTACATCTGTTACTGCCATGATTTTAATGACTTATGTGAAAAAGCTAATTCACATGTAAGTTTAATCGCATTTCTTAGTTAATGCAACAACAACAACAGCAAAATTGTGTGGTTTTTTTTTTATGTTAGAAGAACAGCATGAAAATTTTGCCATGGAAACGCAGGTCCTACGACCAACTTAATTATAGTTAGTCTACATGAATATAGTAAAGGTTGAAATTGAGAAAACATTTTTTGTTAACTTAATTTAAAATGGCAAATTAATGTGGAAAAACAATAACTGACTGGAACTACATTACAGATCTATAAAAATTAAAACCTACTGACAGACATAATCATTTTCATGTTTATGAATTTATTTATTAGCCCTTTGAAATGATGTGAAGGTCTTTTTTTTTTTGCAAAATGGCAACAGGAATAGATGGCAGAAAACAAACAGCAGTCATTTGGTTGTTCAACAACATTTGAATACATTTTTTGAAAACGTTAACTTCCATTGAGCTTCATGACCCAATCGATGTAAACATAATCACAATCCAATGCTGACTTTTTTAATCTGCACCTAAACATTAACCAAAGTATTAAAACAACTAAAACTACAACCACAACTAATACAAACTAAACTGAAACCAAATAAATAAACTAATATCTTCAAAACTCACAAAGACACTTAAAGCTAATTAAAACTAAATGGATTAGATAAAAAATGTGTCAAACAAAATAAAACTATTATGATCCTGACTGTTACATTGTATAAATAAGAATTGCAGTTTTCATTCAGAGGCAAACAAAAGTTCCAATAAAGCAAATTCCAACCAAGACTGTTCTGCATGCAGAAATTCCCCTCTAAAAGCTTCAATGTTTAGAAAAAGCTCGGTGCTGACAGGCTCTGTAAGTGATTACGGTCCTGTGATCCGCTACATGCCTCCGTTTGGTCATCACTACAAATTACAGAGCATGCAGCTGATCCGGGCATTAGGAGATTCGCCACAGCCACAGCATTTACACAGTGGGCTCCACACGGCCGGGCTCCGTATGGAGGCACAGGCCAGCATCAATCAGCCGAACACCAGGCCGCCACCAGCCATCACGACCAACCACTGCTCCGACTGATTACCAGGGTAGCTTTTACATCATTAGCCCAACTCCCCTGCCCCTTTTTCCCCAGCCTCCTGATGACTAACAAGGCTTGGCAGACTGCAGCTGAAATGTCTTGGCCAACATAACCAAGAACCCACCATTACCAGGAGCTGCACAAACACACAACTGTTTGACCCTGTTTCCAGCGGAGGAAACGCGTAGGGACAACAGAGGAACACCGACCCCTCCGACGAGGGGAGGTCAGTGTTTGAGACTGAGCTAATTGAAATCAACATCCATGATTGGACACGCGGGCTGAGGCGACTTGGCAGCACGTCTCCTGCCAGCATCAGTCACTGTTCAAACGCTGCCCTGGCGGCAGAGAGGCCGGCCTGCTGAGGAAGAGGCGCGGGGGTCGCGTGGACATCGCCAGTTTGCAGAGAGAGGGACGGCAGGGGCGGACGTCTGTGCACACGCATCAGCGCTCCTCCGCAAGGACACGGAAGACGCCTATCAGTGGCAGCTGCGAGCCTTCGCCCCAAGCTGAGAGCGGACTGGACCGGACCGGAACCGGGTCTGCGGCACTCTCACCTCCCAGCAGGCTGCCTGTGGGCTGGCCGCTAATGGTGGCTGCTCCACAGAGTCATGCCAGCCCCCAAAGCGACTCCAGGACCACGCTGGCCTGGGGCCGCACACATTAATGCAACACTAATTAGCAAAGGAGCTGACCGAACAATTATGCACAGTTCACTCATAATGCAGAGGTTAAAGGGCATGGCTACCACAGCATCACACAAAGCCGCACGACCCATGTTGTGTGGATGTGCAGCGTGTCATTGGACACATTGGGTACTGTATGCATGTGTGGGTTACAACCGTAAGCTTGACTGTATCGTTTGTTATTTTATGTGATAGACCAAATGAACATCTGAAAAGTATGGTAAGCATTTCAACTCAATCAAGTTTATTTGGACAGCATATATCGAGGCACTTCAAACTTTTTTACATCATGTAAACAACATAAACACATCATGCAGTCAGCAGTTGTGGAAACCCATAACAGACATTGCATTTTGTCAAATGCAATCATAAATACACAAAAAATACGTTGATCAATGATCCCTTTATTATGTATCAAAGTCAACTCTAAACACCCAGCATCAATTCTCAAGTCTTCTGCAGCTTCCATCAGGTTTCCTTTAAGAGAGCGGAGTGGGAGCGAACATGGGAGCAGCAAGCAGTGATTGTGCAACCGCATTCAGCACACCGCAACATTATGTTATGTTTAGGATGAAATGAGAACGTGTTGGTTGCATAAATTATGCCACAAAAGCTGAGCTGCTGGCAGCGAGCTTCTGGCACAAGACAGACTTTTCCAAATTCAAAGTGGCACAGTGATTATTACATTCCAGATAAGACTCTGTCTCTTTCACTGTCAAAACAACCAACCAGTTTCCATCTAACAAAGACATTTTGTAATGGAGGTGAAGTTCAATAATAGACCCTGATTTTGTATTTTGGTCTTGTTACTCACTCGTCAGTTCGATCATGTAATTTTAAAAGTTATAACAGCTCATTTGAATGGTTTGTATTGTTCAGTCCAATTAACATATGGTGGAGGCTTATATTGCTTAAATTGAACTAAACCAACCAACAGATCTGAACCTTAATAAGTTAACCTTAACTCTTGGGGGGTTAGTCAATCAGTGCCGAGGAAATGCAAGGTGCTTCTGGGTTGGTTGCCTTGTAAACACCATTTAAAACAGAATCAAGTTTCATTGCGCAGAGCTGTCTCAGCTTCAAAAGCTGCATTTTCTTTAATTTTTTTTTAGACATGCTTTATGCAAATATGTGCAAACAGGAAGATTTACATGAAAAATTTTTCAAGTATGAAAAAGCTGAAATGTAAAGAAATAAAAATAACAGTGTTAGCCAGAGTTCACGTCTGAACACCAGTCGGGACTTGCCTTATATTTTGTTAGAACTGATGCTGTGGGGGATTGTAGAAATCCCTGGATGTCTTATATCTTGAGAATTTTCTGTATTTTCTGAATCACCAAGAGAAATGAAAGCACTCTCTAGAACTTAGCAGTTAAAAATATTAGAAGCACACAGTATTTGTGTTTTGACAGGTAGAACACTTGCACAGTGTAAAAGGCTTCCTTTTTTTTCATATATGTTCCTTGGGCTTCGTTCTCTGCAGACTGGCAGAAAAAGCTCCATCTCTGTGTTCCAGGAAGATGTCATTTACAGATATGAAATGCTTATATGCATGATAAATCTTTCAGGTGTATCATCCAGGTAAAAATGGCACAAATCAATCACCCAAAGAACCCCATAATACAACATGGTGGTGGCATCATCGTGATTTGGGGATAATTCTGAACACAGAAAAAAAAAAATTCCCCCCAAAAATTGGCTCCAAATACCAGCCATTTCTGAGAAGATGGATAAATTATTAGACAATAAAACCACATAAAAATGGTCAGTTTTCCAGCTAGATAGCTAGCTAGCAAGATCAAGAGTAATAATAAAATTCATCTTTTTCATATTTAGCAAATTTTACTATAGTAAAGCTAAGAATTATTCATAAAAGTGGAATAACACAAAATATATGAGACAGAAACATAATTTCTTCCATCAGTCCAAACATTCTCCTGAGGTTTCTATATTTCCAGGGTAAAACAATGAAACATGAAACATAAAATATAAAACATAAAACAAAGCTCCTTGACCATATTTTGCATCCGGCTAATCAGGGGAAAGTTAGTCTCTTTAAGAAATTCTTAAATCAACCCGCAGCCCAATTAGCACAGCTGTTTAAGAGAGCAGACTTGTGACCAGAAGGTTGGAATCCCAGCTGGGGACGCTGCTGTGTATCTAAGGTACTTAACCTGAATTGCCTCAGTAAATATCCAGCTGCATTAACAGACACAGGATATACAAAGGGAACCTTCCTCCTCCTCTTCCGTCGGCTTTAACGGCCGACGGGAGCCCACTGTCAGTTTTGCAGCTACCTCCCCGCTCCGATAACTTCTGCAACTTTGCACAGATGAAAAGTTTTCCTCCATAAAAAAAAAAAAAGGCGGCAACAACAGCAGGCGACGTGTTATCCCAGAGGCGGCCATTACGGCGCGCCTTTGTCCTACCAGGATAGGCGGTTCACTCCGACTGTGCCGCCGTCATTTGTATTCAGTTCAGACGGCACTGATCATCTGCCACCATCTGCATAGTTTTACAGCCTGTGATCATGGCGCCGTTCTGAGGGACTGTCATTATGCTTTACGGCATTGTTAAAGCCTGTCAGGGTGCGGCACCGGAGGATACGGCTCACTCAAACACACCTCCACGTCTCACTGTGTGTGTGACTTGGATCAAGGGTTACAAAATACACCTCATCTGCCGCACGCTGCGCCTGGAGATAAATCTGACCAGCACTTTGCAGAAGGATGCACAGAACCACTGAGGCGAGGCTTAAAAGGTCTGCGCTTTGAAGAGCTGAGAGCAACACAGACTTGACTTTCTATTCCTCATTAGGAAGTCGGTGACATAAAACATCTCGTGCACAGAAGAAATACACGAGGTTACCCACATTTCCAAGTGATATAGTATAAACCCAGAGTTCCATCTAATACCACATTACCTATGCAATGTGCATTAATCATAGTTCAGCGTGCTATGAAAACAAAAATATAAAACTTCTTTGAATAATGGCTTTCCAGTGATTTAATGCTGAAGTCTCTTTCCTTTTGAGAGTCCCAGGTGGTAGCACTTTGCATATTGTTGTGAATAACATCCGTTTGTGTGATGGGGGATTGCCCCCATGGCAATGTAAAGCAGTCCTTTAGTGTGAATCACATAGCTGGAGGTTATCACTTCATATTCTTATAGTCGCAGGCATATCAAAGATCTGAAAACGCAGCTATTCCAAACAGTTGACAATTTTGTAAGTGCGATTGTTCGTCTGTGCAGCTGTAAACTCATTTGCAGCAGGATTTTTTTTTTCTAACAGTTTGCATCATTGTGAAAGTGTGTCATTCCCTATGTTGGACTTATATGTCAGGTAAACACAGCATGATCACAGGAAAGAAAACCAAGTGCAGACAGTTTTCATACAGTGAAATGCTGCTCATGAGTTTAAAATGTGCCATTATATTTATATAAATCTTTGTTTTTTTAAACCAGCTTTTATCAGAAGTCCCATTCTTCGCTGTATATATCATGTATGAGTCGTCAATATCTTACGGTCCCTTTTCCAAGTTTGGTCAAACGCTTCAATAAATTTTATTATGAATGCAAAAAGTACATAATTTTAATTCAGAAGGAAAATGATGCATAATTTCCATTTTTTTAATCATTAAAATATAAAAAGTAGAGGAGGGCAAATTGATAAAAAAATATCGACAACACCGATACCAAGTTGGTTTCAGTGTCAGATCGCACTTATGCACTTATGGCAGAAACAATGCACAAAAATATGTTTTTCTAATAATGTTGTACTTTGTGGATGTATAAACATTGTTCAAATTTTGTCCCAGGTTTCAACAAAACATTTTAAAGTAAAAAAAACAACAAAAAAACCTGAAGATTAGAAGTTTGCCAGTGTATCAAACTTGAAAAGTATCGATATCGGTGATGCTGATAATGATATCAATATCGCATACTAAATATCCTCCCTATTTTAACAGGTGAACCACAAGATATGCCTTCATATTCATTAATACCACAATGAAAACCAACTTTACAGCCAATCAGTGGCAAGGAAAATGAATGGCGTTCCTGGATTGGCTGTTTTGGAAGTGCTAGCCAATAGTTCGTCATGTAGCATGGTGCCTGTAGGTAGTGCGGCTTCCAGAGCTGTGTTTTCTTTTGAACATTTTAGATGTGCTTCATGCAAAAATCTGTGAATAAAAGAATTTTTCACGAATAATATGGAATCACGTTCCACAGACCAATCCGCTCAACACTGAACCGCGAATACGCCGGGTTTGCAACTAAGACGCAAAAATGCAGGACAAAAAAAATGAAGTTGAAAAATGCTGTAATCTGAATTCTATATTTCAACATCAATTGCATGTGCATCATAAAGTTGCTCAGAAGTATTCACGCTGAATCCTTCAGGCAAAGAAAAAAAAAAGTATCAGTAAATTGACAGTGAAAGTTATAAGAAACTGTGGAGGAATTTGGAGCAACTTCACGGGAAGCGGAACCTCCAGAAGGCTCGAGAAGCCTATCGATTTCTAAAATACATTTTAAAAGGTCCCATGCCTGACTTTGGGTTTGACAGCTGGATTTGTGAAGACTTTGAACTAGCACCAGAACAAGGCTGCTCAGATAACGCCTAACAAGACAGTGCTGGTGTGGACCGGGCTAAGAGGGCCTTAAGGAGGCAGACAGAACCAGCTGAAGACTCGGCACGGAGGGCCGACCCTGGGCAACAGCCGCTAATGGTATGGGAGGATGCTGGAAAAATGTTCAGCTCAAATTTGCATTTAAAAAAAAAAAATTAAGGGGGGTGGGGGGGAGTGAGGATGGGAGGAGGAATGCCAATGGCAAATTTGGATAACAAGACAACAGAAGAGGACGAGGAAGACGCAGGGTGGGAAGAGTCAGCAGCGTCTTTAATAATATCAGGGAAAAGTCAGAAAATGAAAAATCTGCCTATAGGTATGGGGCTAATTAACAAAGTTTTGTCTGAGAGAGGAATCCAGGGCAAAAGGGAACAGTTAGATTCAATATTCCCCAAAGATTGTCTTCAAAGCTTAAACCGAGGATATTAAATGCATCAGAAATAATAATAATGCAAGTGTGTGTCACTGCTGCCGGCTTCTGTCTCTTTGAACAGAGAAGATTTACAGTGTGTGTGTGCGTGTGTGTGTGTGTGTGTGTGTGTGTGTGTTGGTATCCTTTGTGTGGGTTGGATGCTTTAAACTCCTGAAATACTGTATTGTTCCCAATCAGCAAACAGCGGTCTGCATGAGAGGGAGGAATATTACCATATCTGCATACATTCAGAGATAAAATACACACTTAAAGCAGCTCCTCCTCTTCCTCCTCCTCCTCCTCCTCCTCTGTGGGCCCTGAGCCCTGGAGAGCCCCCATTACAAATTAAAGCTCTTGAAAAAGCATCTGTCTGCCTGGGACATGGTCACCGTAGGACCCCTGTGTGTTGATGAGAAGAGGAACAGCGCAGATGAGCAGAAGTTTATTTTTTTAACACATTCTTCTGCAGTCTAATGACAGCCACATTTGTCTTCACAATAATTGAACCGTGGTCCCGTGACGATCTCTCAGTATACGACAAGTCAGGGAACGGCTGGTCTAATCCAGATGTGCTTCCACAGAGCAGCTCGCCTGCTGTTAAGCTAAAGCATCAGATACAGATTTGTCTTTCTTCCTCCTCTTGGTTGTTCCGTGTCCCTGAGAGTTAAAGTCTCAGGGAAGCTCACTAACTTCCGTGGTGTCATGTGGAGAAAATCATTTTACATTTAGCCGTGGGATTGAAAGAAGCCATAATGTAGAACTTAGTTTAAAAGAATATTTTTTCTTTTACTTTTTTGTCTTTTAAGTGCACTGTTAGAAGTGTGTGTGCTTTTGATTAATCAGTGTCTAAAGACTCCAATGCACAAAGCGACATCATGGACAGACATCAGTGGAAGTCCCCCCGCATCCCCATTGGATCTCATCATGCCTAGTCCATTCAACGCATCCGAAACCATGGCGATGACAACATCCGGTGGCTTGGATATGTTGTCTGCCTGGACAATAAGATGTAACAATCTACAGTACCACAAATCTGGAACAAACTTCCAGAAAACTGCTGAACTGCTGAAAAACTGAGTTCTTTCAAATCAAGGCCATAACCCCACCAGTGAGGAGCTGCCTTTGACCCATAAGAAAACAACATATTTCATGTGTATTGATGATTTTAACAATGGAAGTCAACAAAATCTAATGCTTGTTTCTGGTTTCTACAACTGTTGACTCTGACATGTTTGTGATGTTTTTACATTTTCATGATGCAAAGCACTTTGACTACCTTGTTGCTGAAATGTGCAACGCAAATAAAGTTGACTGAATCCAGTGCAGACTACAGTCATGGAGCATCTGACATTAACCTGGTTTCTCCCCAGTCCGCCGCGACCAGATTTGTCTCCGTTGGCAGAATCTGCGCCGTTCGTCAGTGGTGGTACAAGCCTAGTCAGGCTTTGTGTACAAGCAATTTGATTGACAGCCCACCACATTTGTTGATTGGCCCAACAAATCCACAATGAGTCTGTGGTAGTAGGCGCACTGCAAGTTGATATTTCCATGGTCAGCCTTTGAGGTTCTAAACCTATGGAAAAGTGCAAACAGAGTCAACTGGACGGGGGAATCCACAACGAACAAATATGCCATGAGATTTCAGAGGAACTGGCCACAACTCATGGTCCACTCACAGTCATCATGTAATCAGGAACACATTGCTAATGCAGACACACTCCACTTGACTAGAACCAAACCAGACATTAAGTCCCAGCTAGAGTGAGACTTGACAATGGAGAAAACTTTAGTCTTGGTGACAAACAAGAATAAACTATACGTGTCTTTTTTGTTGTGACTGGTGCCTACATTGTTCAGGGGTCAGGTATTCCTGACCCCTGAACCTTTCCACTGAGTCTTCAGAAGCAAACCAGTCAGGTCAATCAGGGAACAGAGCGAACCTGAGTGTAAGTTGTTCTTAGTCTGGATCCAGCAGCTCTGTGAAGGCCTCAGAGGTTTGTTACAGAACATCAGTGAACAAATAGTTCCTCAGTGACTCTGGGGACAGATTCATCGTTCAAGTGAGAGAATTGATCAGCTGTAATATAAGTTGTGCATTAAACAAAGTTGCTTGTAGAGCAAAAGTGATATGGCAACAACTGTTGAAAGAAACAATAAACAGTCAAATTGGGAATTTATAAGTTTGCCTAATTTGGTGCTGCTCTTGACTCCAAATCAAAAATGATCCAAATTTAGCAGAAGAAAATACAGATTAAAAAAAAAAAAATTATTCAGGGCAAAATATGTTTTTTAAAAAACATCTTAAAAATTAAAACCTTCTTCAAAAGAAAAATATTGGGTACAGTTCAAATTGTCTTAGTCACAGGATTTGTCTCTTAACTTTTGCTTACATGGGAAGGTGTTTTGATCATTCTTTGCTAATTTCATACATGTTTAAGAACAATCTGAGCAGAATTATGAGCTGAAAGTTCACAAGCTTAGAAAACCTATAAGTTTCTGTCAAAACCATCCGGGTGTTGGAAAGTGGAACAGTTACTATTTTACAACAAGTTCTTGGAACATACATTACACTGGACTCAAAGCACAAATTTCTCCAACCGTTTGTCCATAGGAACTTATCTGAAGGCAAGTTGCAGCAGAAAAAAAAATGTCATGACATTTTGGGTGAAATAAACCTTTAATAGCCCATGCAGAGAAAGGGAGCAAATACAGCCATCGCTGTAGTTGAACCAAACGCTGGTGTTGTGCTCCTAAAACAAACTGTTTCCTGCTAGGCAGCCCTCAAATATGGAAGGCCAATTCAGCATGGCAATAAGTTAAGAATTACCATGGAGGAACTCCTGATTTGAGCCCCTTAGCCCTTTTCCCAGCAGCTTGTTTACAGTCGGTCTCACTGAAGGTTGACCCCGGCTCTTGTCAACCTTGAGCAGGTCTCTGACTCCGGGCCAGTCCCATCTGACGCCTCTGTCCGTTTGCAGAACTCGGAGGGCTGAGGGGTCAGCTCCGTTCTTACACCGTCAAGCCCCCTTTGCCTAGATCCTCGCTCTGCCAACTCCACTTACTGTCTCCTGCCCCTTCTCCCGCTCCCTTCTCCAATCCGCTCCTACCTCTGACCGACCCTGATACATAGCAGAGCACCACAAGACGCCGTTTCCCTCTCAGCCAACAGGGAGGGTTATGTGTTGTGTTATCTCTCGCTATCCGTGCCTTTCTCCACTTCTTTTTTTTTTTCTTTTTTTCCCAAACTGTCGGCTCACATTGCATTACAGCTCCTTGCTATAAGACTCCGAGCCATTGCAAAAGGATCAGCTTCTATTAGGGCACCTATTATCATCTCAAATCAGTCGTATTTTAGCATTTAAGTGTCGAAAGTTCACGCTGGATTTTCCAGCACCATGCCTGAAGGTAAAGAAGGCACATCAGGCGGCCGCCGATAACATGTTCTCTCTCTCTCTCTCTCTCTCTTGCTCTCTCTCTTTTTTTTCCACTCCCTCGTTCTCTAACATCCTGACTGTTTTTGAAATTATGAGAGATTTCACAGGGCTGGCGCTGGGCGTGATGAAATGCTCGCTGAAAGTGCCTGGCACTAGCAATAAACGTTCACAATATTCAGCCAGTTGTTGCACAGTGCGCCGAATATTAAGCTAATCAGTCACTTTTGTCTTCTAGGCAACGCTTGAGTCCTCTTTTACAATTCTATTTACCATTTCAAGTGAAGCCACCCCGTCCTGTGCCCACTGCCCACTCCCTGCATCCACACACACACACACACACACACATGCACACACACACACGCCCCGCCCTCCCACCTCCCATCTGACCCGAGGCTGTTCATCTCTAATGAAAGAGAAGATAACGCGCAGACAGCCGGGATCACACACCAAGAAGCCTGCCCTACATATAGAGCCTTTCCGTCCACCAAATACTTCACAAGATGTCACTGACATTATTTAAAGTGATTACATTTAGCGAGAGTGAATGTCATGGAGCGGCACAATTACTCTCGTGGCAAATTTAGCCCTTCTGACAATTTCCCCCCTACAGGTTTTCTCCCTCGCTGTGCGTGTGTAAACCCATAAAAAAAACCCACTAAGTGTGCCATCGCGAATGCAAGCGAGAGCGGAGCATGGTGAAACAAAGAAAATGCTGGCTTATGTCTCAATCCAAGAGGAAACATTTGCTGTCAAGCGAGTTCATTTTGGGAAATGACGTGAGAACGCTGGTGCTGGCCTCGGAACGGCTTCTTCACATCTCACAGCACAGACGGATGCTGTTTCATTTTTTTCTGACTTAACTAGTGTTTGAAGAGACATATCGATTACATCCATTAGGTCGTTGCATAAGCTCACAAGCTGCATTTCCATTGACCTTAGAATTGCGCAAACTGGAATTACAAAACTAAGTTTGCCAACTGTGGAAAAAAATCACGTTCTTCGCGTAAGTTATTGCGCGAGGATGAGCTTGTTTTTCAACTGTGTCCAAAGGCGTGTATTTCAGTGGAAATACTTTCACATTGTACAAGTCATGTGATCAACAACTGGATGTTACTACTGGTGAAAAAGATGAAGACGACAACAGGAAGTGGTAGGCGCATGATGGCACTGTATGTACCGTCATCTGTAATGACTTAACATGTAAACATGTAAACATTATTCTTTCCCAAGGTGATGCAGGAAAACAAGAGTCAGAATGTGTTACTTCAGGGAAGGACTACTGAAATCCTTTACATTTAAGAAACTCCAAAAAGTTCAAGAAAAGATGTTGCAATATTGCAGCGATAGGTTTGAGGATATCATATTTCTAAAACCAGAATGGGAGGTAAACTTTTGGTTATGAGTTTCCTCTCCAGTGGAACCAGCTGCCAGTTATAATCTACTTATAAGACGAGGCTGAAAACTTTATTAGATAAAGTTTAATGTTAGATTGACTTAGGTTATCCTGTAGTTATATTGCTATGGGCTTGGACTGCTGATAGACAACTGCTACTGACCAACTTTCCTCACTTTTCCTGCTTCACTCCAGTTATTCATGTTCTGGAGTTATTGCAGACACTAAAACTATGTTGTTGTTTTTTTTCTCTTTACAGTTAGAGAAATGAATGCAAACATCAGCCACACTATTGTTTTGATTTGTAAATAAAAGAAAAGTGAGGAGCACGTTTTGTTTCACTGCCTTTTCAAAACGTGAAATCACAAAATGACACAACATGACAAAATGTGTGAAACTTCATGGTTTACGTTTTTTTCTGCAAGACACCGATATACTTAGTTACTCCATAGCCCAAAATTGTAGCAATACAACATCACTGTAGGTACTTGTAGACACATTAAGTCATTCTCACTTACCCACACACACACACAAAATAATTGAGATTCTTTCTCACAAGGACATGCAGAGCCTGCAGCAAGTGCTTAATTGCACAAGCTATCATTACACGGAAAATCAACAATTTTAAAAATACACCGAGCACCTTTCATCTTCACCCTCCTCTAATCGCACCAGTAAGAGCCGTCTGGAAGGGAGCTTGATGTAGTCAAACTATCTAAACAGCGCCAGCGGGTGCCTCGCAATCAGCACCACTGATGCAGATACTTTTGGACACGGCAGAGTGCCGCAACTCCGCCTCGCGCCGCTGCCATTCCTCTTGCCATCTCGTCTCCAGTCAGGAATCAGATGTGACCCCGTGTGCCATGTTTGCCTGTCTCGCCCGTAGTGAACAGCAGAGGAAATAATGGGCCAGAATTGCACAAACCGACACAGATCTCTCGCCCGCCGTCGCGTTGGTCTGGGCTTTGCTTCTGAAAAGTAATTCTGGAGGCTGTTGTTGAAAGAGAGCCGTTACCCGCTTCTGTCTTTTTATAGCGGCAAGGATGCGCCTGTCACCCTTCATCCCAACTGAATCGCTGGTCTCAGCCCTTAGGGAAATGATATAATGAGGACCTCTATGTCCTCTCTTTGCCTCATTGCAACCGTAAACGCTTCACCCAGCCGGTGCTTTTGACCGGTTGAGGTGGAACCATCAGCCTGGAACAGAGTGCAGCAGTCCATCAGGTCCGTGGAATGCGCCGTCATTTTCACTGCTTCTACATCTGCTTTAACGGAGGTTTCATTTAAATCAGGCCTTCATGGATCTACTAGAATATTAGCATTTCATCAGTGGTTAGTTAATTTTGTTGACTTCTAATGGTGAAAATCAAATCGGGCAAAAAAAATAAATAAAAAATGATCTAGAATCAGTTTTTTTCTTCCACTACTTCTAAATAATTGAACAGTTCTGCTGGGTTTGTGTGTAGCAATTAGCAGAAACAAGCTTAGGGACCGAGTGGCATTCCAGGTCAAAGGTCAATTCACATTTGAGGCTGACGAACACACCCAACTCCCAATTTACACACAGTGGCCCAACCTCTTAGCCTTATTATTGACAAATGCATAACAGCAATGTCAAGTGCTCAAGGGTGATCTTTTTTTGTTTTGTTTTGGGGTTTTTTTCCCCTTTTTTTTTTTTTTTTCCTTCCCCTTTTTCCTGATCCGGGACTCCCTGGAGTATGGTGCAGAAACATATTCTCTTCAAACAATCCCAATGACAGCCAAATAGCCTGCTTGTCGCTTGTAAAAAACCTTCTAATGATGCGAGTCAGGGGAGCGCCCCGCCTTGTTGTAGCAGACGACTCCCCTGTGTACGACAGAAAGCAGAAGAGAGGGGGAAAAAAAATAATAATAATCATGTTTCCCCCAAATCATTGCTCCTCGTGAAACCGACGACACCAGAGCATCCAAACAAACCTCTTCTCAGACGATCTCGCTCCTGCTTTTCTGATCCACTGAGTCAACATTCATTACAATAACCATTAAATTTCCATTTTCAAACAGCTTTTGCACGCAGTCGCAGACCGGAAAATCTATTGGAAAAAAAATTGGACATGATAGGTACATGAGTGGAAATAGGGGTTCTTCGTGGTGCCGTTGCCTCGCGTTACTGCGGAGGCAACGGTTCTGAGTTCCCCTGGCTCCCCCCCGTCTTTCATATGAAAATTAGAACAAAGATGTTAGGAAGTTGGATGTTTGCTGTCTGGGGCTCGGGAAATATTTGGGGGAGAAGAAGGTAAAATCACCTTCATGTATCCCTAATGTGATTTCTTGTTAGAGATTGTAATCGCAGCCACGACATGTTTGCACCTCTCAGGTTTGAAAATGCTGGCAGCTAATCTTGGATATGCGCGTTTTTGGAAAGTTTCCCTCTCTGTATTTGTTTAAGATTTTTTTTTTTTTCAGGATGTATGATTTGCTCTTATGAGGATTTTCACATTTATTTTGTAAGCTAACTCACAACAGTCGATGAAATTAAGCGTGAGAGATGTTTATTTTTTTTTATATATTTGTGGTTGTACATGCTTGAATTTTCTGGTACAAGTGGTATAATAAATCCAGCGAGTTCATGGAAAGTTGACAAAACCAGGTGGTCAAATGCATAAAACTGAAAAACTGTCAACATGCCTTTAGCTAAGCAGCAACAGGAAGCTTTGAAGCAGATTCTGACGTTAGCATTGCTGGCAGCTAACAGTTAGCCAGTTGCCGTCGTTTCTCCAGAGGACCTCAATTATATCCAAATTGTGTCAGAATTGACCCATTTGAACAAACCCAATCGCTTTTCAACCACATTTAGACATCCATCTTCACACGTTTCACTTTTCTGCCAAAATTCTTTACCATTAGTCGACGACAACATTGGCAGTCGAGTCAACAAAAAGAGGTTTACCTTGAGGAAAAATATCTTGACCTGAAATACTGTGAGATTTATTGTCACAAGACGCCATTTGAACCGGCAACCAGTGATGTGATGATACACATCACTGGTTAAAATAATACCTTTAAATAGCCAAAATTTTTGCAGCACACTTCCTTTTTTCCATTTGTGAATTCTCCATGAAGTATTCATTTGCTGCGAGTGTCATGACTGTAGCCCCAGTTCGACGCTAATCCTCATGAAAATGACCAAACAAATTTTACAGGCTAATTAGAAAACCGGAGCGCGAACATAGATGATCCTTGATCTTAAGGGAGCAGGCCAAGTTCACGGTGAGATCACACAGCTTCCATTAAAAGCAGATCGTCTTCATGTTCACTGAGCACATGACAGGGTGGCCAATGAGAGCGCGGTGCAGGAGACTCTGTGTCTTAATGCCAAGAAAGTGGGAGTGCTAACGGGTCCTGATTAGCTCCGTTTATCTCTAATTAATTACCTTTACCTAATTAGATGCTCTGTTTCAGCTAGACACGGAGTCAAGTAGACTAGATTATTAGTGTGCTCATCGTGCCTTTATAAAGGGTTGAAATTAATGTTACGTGCAAAAGAATCCGCTGCTTTAATTGCACAGGTGTTGCCTTATGGCAACACTTCATCATCCGCCAGCTCCCCAGGATTATTAGCAGGGATTCTTACAAAGGGACTCCTCTGTGAACTGCACCGTCGCAGCAGCTCATTAGTTAGGCTTGTTATTGTATTATTTATTACGTTTGGCCTTCCCCCATTGCCCATATTGATTCATGGGTCCAGTTTTTTGGGGTTTTTTTTAACTCCTTTTCTTCCCGGTTTTCTGTTATTCCAAAGCCAGTTAGTGAGTTAATTTTCAAAGACCGAGAGCTATTTAAAAAAAAAGAAAAAAAAGAAAGAATAGGGAAGAAAGAAAACGTGGAAGAGCATATTCTCACTCTAATATCTCCCGTTTTAAAGATAAGCCCCCCCGCCTCAATGCATTTTTAAATAGCTTCCTGTGATAAACAAGAAAAACGCTCAAACTGAAAAAAAAAGAAGAAATATGAGGGGAAATTAATTGGATTATAACTAACATTACATTAATAAAATAAAACATTTAAATCCCTACAGTGGGTTTTTGGATATTGCAAAAAAAAAAAAAGATTTTCTATTAACTTTTAAGCTACAAAATAGGAATCCATTTTACATTCAAGGTACCTTGAAGATAAGCTTAACATTTAGGACTGATAATCTTGTTTTACTTGTGTTTAATGAAGTGTTTGCCAGGGTTACTGACCTTGGCAAAAAAAAAAAAAAAAAATCAAAATTAGGCAAGAAAAAGTCAAACTTTGACTGAAAAAATAATGAAGCCGAGAGGGGCAGGATGTAACAGTTAACAACTGAAAATCCACTGGGCTTCTTCCCCGTATAAAGCTGCTGAATTGATGGACAGCCTTTTTATTCCTGAGTTTTACTTGAGTTTTATTTGCTGCAATCTTATTTAAAACAGTTGGTGCCAATATTGAGAAAAGTGCACTCTATTTCCTGCTGCCAGAATAGCAGAAGTGTATTGTAAAGGAAGTATAAAAAAAATGTTCTGGAGTTTACAGCAGAATGATCCATCTGTTCCAAATTCAGCAGCGTTCCTGTATGACTTCCTCCCTCCGGGAATCCCAAAGTTCTGTAACGGTGGATCCTTCAAATGTCTGGAGACAGATATGGTTACTGTCTCCTGGCTTTAGGCCCATTCATTTCTCAGATGTATCATTCACACTAGACACACAGGTGTACACTGGTTGAGGAAGTTTAGGATCCAGAATTGCAAATGGTTAGAAATGCAACTTGGAGCTCATCTGTTATTTGTGGCATCGTTAAATAAAGCTCTAATTGGACGTAAACAGCTGCTGCAACTTGAAAAAAGTTCAGGATGAACTTTAGCTTATTCAGACAGAAGAGAATCTTGACTGGATCAGATTTTCTGTTGTTGCTCTTAACTGAGATTATTTGAAAATGTTGCAAGAAAAAAGTACACAGAAATAAAGGAAGTGGTATCTATCCATCAGCTATACCTGCATGCCTTTACTGGGTCGTGGGATCCAGTGGTCATTGGTCGAGAAGCGAAGAATGTCCTGGACAGGACAAGAGGAAAAACACATTGATAGAAAGGAATTGGCTGAGGCCATTTTTTCAAACAACAATAGAATAGAAAGCTATCATCTCACAGTAATTCATTCAGATGTAACAGAACCAGAGTGAGAGAACGAAGAGGCATTTAGGTTCACACACAGACAGAAATATTAAAATATATGAAAAACAACTAATTAGAAAAAAATAATCTATTGTACATTAAGGGCAAAATTTCAACATAAAATTAAAAATAGTGTATTCTGATCCAAAGGAAATGACAGCTGAGCAGGATGATTAGTTTTTTTTTTATGTACATAATATGTTCAACTCTGTCATTCTCCTTCCCTCGGCCTCCAAGTTTTGCTCCCCTTCACAGCTGTTATATATCAGCTTATTCTCCACAGCCTGCATTCTTCCTCAGCTGTTCCCATTTGCCTCTCTTTACTCCTTCTGTTTGCTTTTTCGTTTCCTCCTCTGCCTCGCTATGTAACATCGTTCACTTTCATTGGTGTGTCCATTACTCAGTACTATTACAGTCTTCACTCCTGTTACTCTTCCTATGATCAATGTTCCTGTGCATTGCGATAAGGTTCTTTTTGTTATTCTTTTGATTATTCTTCCTAAAAACTCATCTATCTTTTGCATATTCTTGAGTCCTGCCAGCCTTCATGTGCAATTTTGCTCTATTCAAATCTCAATCACAGCTCATTCTGGGTGTTCTCCCATTCATTTGGATTTCTCTCATAGATTTTCAAATGGGCCAGTCAGTGAACAGAAGAAGTTGTGAACGATGACGTTGATTTTCTGTGATGTTTTAGAATTGTAGTCTGAAATGAACGAAGCTGTTCAGTCACTTCTAAATACTGAGCTAACATCAACAGCTGCCTCTTGGACGATGGTTGTTCACAGCACAAGCAATTTCCGGCTTTTTAGTACCGAAATGGCATCTTACGCAAGTCAAAGCCAAATGTTAGTGATTGGGTAAAATTTAAAACCAAAACCTAGTCCACACCTCCATTAAGAAGTCATTTCTCAATAACCCAGGGTCCAGACGCTTTGTTCGAAGATAATGGTGTAGAAAGAGGGGCTGGGTTTTACCACATAACACAACAGGATCCTTACCTTTTTTACATTTTTAATTTGTTTGACAAACACACAGAACAATATTGCCACCTTCCTAAAATGAGGTGGCAATTTTAGTAATCTTTTGGCAAAAAAAAAATAACTTAGGCCACTGCCAATATGAAATATTTATTCCATGGAACTTAAAGTTTTGGGAAGAAAAAGTATGGAAAGGGTCTTTCCTCTTTGTCTCCCACTCAACTCCATCATCCTTTTCTTTCTTTCCTCCAATTCCATATTACATTGTTTCAGAGAGAGGAGAGGAGGGGGGAGGTAGAAGGGAGGGGGGCAAAGCCGACAGCTTGAGGAAGTCTGATGTCCTGGCACCTAAATAGCCCTGGCAAAGAAGTGTATGATGCAGTGAAGGGAGGAATGTGGAGGGAGAGGGAAAGACAGCCCGGGGGAAGCGCTCTGCTGGACGTGCATATGGTCCTCTCCTGGTCAGCTCCTCCACCGCTTCCTCCTCACCACTTATGGGCCCTCGCAACCTCGTCTTATGGCACCTTTGCCAATAAGAATGGGCAAGGCAGCAGAAACCAAGCATGCTCAAGGCCGCTGACCTGGAAATGTGGCTCAACCTAGCAAGCCCACTCACTAACCCCTACTGGATTTGTATAGCCAGGAGAATGTACCTCCCCCCATCCACCCCTCCTCACCCATGAATACACTTCATATCACGCTCAGCTTCCTGGCAGTTGTTGTTATTGTCCTCCAATGAATGTGCAAAGGCTCAGTCTAAATATGTATACAAGCATGACAAGGCAGATTAAAACACCAATATCTTGCAACGTATTTCGTCACGGTAACGTCAGGCATTAGCAGGAGCTGGGGTGAAAGCGTTAGAAGTCGTACCGTCTGTGTCTTCTTTAAAGTCCTCATCTGTAATCGTCTTTGGTGGGCTGTGACGGGCATCTAGGTAGATCTCCACCACATCTCTCTGTACTCACTTCAGGATATCACACGTTAAAAGCAGCTTCTAGATTTCAAATTTCTCCCCAGCAAACGCAGATCATTTCTGACGTTTTCTCTCGGTGAGAGAAAAACAAAAGCTTCACCGATCAACGCTAATAAATGACTGGAATTAGCAAAGATGACGTGACACCGTCTGTCATCAGCCATTACAAATCAATGGGCCCTCCAGTTGCGCAGGCTTATTCCCAGCGGCCTAACTTCTTTAAGAGTACGGCAGGTGATTTTTAACACGCGATGAAAGGCTGCGCTTCATGAAACGTGAGGGACATGTGACGATTCGAATGCGGCCAGGAGCTGCTCGTCGAGACGAGACGAGACAGAGAATCAAGCGTCACTTTCCAGAAGCGACGGTGCGGGCTTTAAACTGAAGCATCTTAACTTGTGTCACGTTTAGGAACAATTAGAGCCCGTTTGATGTTCGATGGGAGAGAAGGCTGCTCATTTTAGACGTTTAGCATTTCAAATACGCTGACATATTCCACTTGAGACAAACGGGCTGCATCCGATGATAGTGTAATGACAGACATTGCTTTAGCTTGTCTTACACTTGCGTCGTAATCAAGTATAAAGCGTGTAACAGTGACCTAAATCAGCTCCATACTGTAGATTGATGCGTCTCCTTTCATCCTATTATGTTACACACGCGAACGACAGCATTGCACTGGTTTGAAGTCAGATGTCTGTCATGCTGTTATTTGCTTGATCTCTTCTATCAGTCAGGCGTAACATTATGACCACTGACAAGGGAAGTGAAAAACGTTGATTCTGTCTTCATTATGGCACCTGTTAGTGTTTGGGCAGCTAAATTAATATTTTGCCCTAAAACAATGTGTTCCCATAGTTGGGTTTGGGAGTATCCAAGTCTTCAAGTACTCTTCAGAACTTACCTTAAATAGCAGAGATGTGCATTTTAGAAATGTTGTAAAAGATACAAAGCAGGGCTTGGAAAGGAAACAAAAGCAGCAAACTGCTGTTGATGCTGATGGATCTTTCATTGAGCCTCTCTGAGACTCAGTAGTGAGTCATGACCCTCATATTTTGATTTTGTCAGGTTGAAGCTAGAAGGATTGGTAACTACTGTGAGTTTTGAGTCAATTTGAAATTGGACAAACTGTGACCAGAGGGTCAGAGCATTGCAAAAACTCTGGCTGATGGGTTCCTGGTCCAGGAACCAACATGTAATGCATGTTTTGGTGCTTGACTAATCAACTAATGCATGTGTGCTGGCTTATAAAATATCAACAAATAAAAATCTCACAGTAGATTAGCAATATGTAAAACAGGAATTTCAAAACTTTGTTCTTTGATTTTCTCTAATTCAAAAATGTAAAATACAGAAGACATGTCAACCTTGGACTGGACTATTATTCACTCGTTACAGTTTCTTCAATATCAAAACATATTTTACATTTGAAGACTCATTATTCTGAGTAAATGTGAATCAAGCACTCAATCAACAAAAAGACCAGTTAAAGCTAAAATATACTGTTGTAAACTAGACTTTTTCCTTCAATGACAGTAGGACAAAAGTGATAAAGTGCCACATGTCACTGACGTCCTTTTAGACTAAGCAATCTGTAACTCCCTATACTGACCATGCAGAGATCCACTCCACACCTCTCCTTTGGCTTTACAAGGTTATTTAGCTCTTTGAAAACTAAAGCTGCTTCTCATTAAAACTAGAGATTTTACTGCGATCCAACCCTCTCGTTTACACATCAACAGTGATCCAGGTTAATGACACCGGCGCTTTCTGAAATCTGGTCGCAGAGTGAAAACTTTCAGAAACAGGTGTGTTGAAGGTGTGTTGCACTCCACAGGAGTGAAAGTACACATGCTCAGAATACGTAGTTCCTGGGTTTGTTCTACGGATCCATCGGCAGAAAACATAAACAGTGGTGGATCGCACTGCGCTGTGTGGTGCTACTTAAACTGTTCAGTTTAACACAACTTCTGATAACAAATGAGCAATTGGTTTACTGGAGTCAGGTTGCTGTTCTCTAAATGAGCTGAAAGCTGACAGTAAAAAGAGCATGAGCGTTTCAATGACATGCTAAAATTACAGCACCATGTAGTGGCCTGGCAGAACAATTACAACTGACTCCAGGGGTCTTGGTGTTGTCTAAACGTGGAAGTTTTACCCAATCAACATCCAACATACCATCAGTTTCCAGACAGCGGTCTCATGTAAACATAATGTGTGCTGGCCCATTAGTACTTACTAACATGTCCACAAGGTCTCATCAAAGGTCTAGTAGAAGTCAGGTCTTGACAATATGGTCTGTTTTAGAAAAGGATAAACTAACCACATACTAGGCAGGTGGTCATTTTCTTATGCCTGATTTGTGTTTCTTTCTCTTACTGAAATCTTCAAAAAGTTAGCTGAAGGGCCTCTGCGAGGCAAAGGTCACTCAGATAAAAGCAAAGAGATAAGAGCATCCTCCTGCCTCTCATGCCGTTCGTTTCTTTGGAAGTGTAGCTGAAGTGCAGCAGCGTGTCTCACACTCCCTCTCTCCCTGACACACTCCCGCTGCACTGCTGTCCTCAGCATCTCCATGGGGCGGTGACTAATTGCCCCCGTAAATCACTGCGCGGGCCGCGCGATCCTCCGTTTATTTTTCCTGACAGTAATTTAGTGCTTGCTCTTTTACACACTTGTCATCGCGTGTTTTTCCTCACATTAGAGGCTGGTGGAAAAAGGACGGTAATTAACGGCGCGACGCACGCTCACCATGGCTCTTTCATCATGGTGTGATAATTGTGCTCCTTGTCTGTCACGGTAACCTCTCAGTTTCCCCTGGAACTTCCTCCGTGCTATTTGTCAACCCCCAAGAAATGGGGAGGATTCACGCGGCCCTGGTTGCGATTCCACTCGCCTCGCTACCGGTTTTCCTATTTGTATCAAGGCAGGGTCATTTATATTTCGCAGAAAACTTGTCAGAGATATTAGCTCTATCCTGCACAAGAAGATAAAAGATATATGGTAAACACACCTGAGTGCTTGATAGCTGAGGAGTTCTACGACCTCCTCCGCTTTTTTGTTTCCCTGGAATTTTTTATTCTGTGGAGGAGGGGGGGCGGAAAGAGGGGGGGATCGGCGGCCGCAGAGGACTTGGCAGGGACAGCCTAATAAACAGTTCTTGTGCTCATAGTGCTGAGATGCAAAAGCCAGGGCGGTGGGGATGTGCAGAACAGCTGAGACTATAGAAACCCCATTCAAAGAGCTAATCTATTTACAGGAGAGCCCAGTTCATGCCTCTCCTTAGAATTTGCAGAGGGATAATGCAGCATGTATGCTGTACAAGATGTCATATTCTATTTTTATCAGCTGTGGGCAGGTGATTCACTGTCTGCCTTGTTATCCTCTGCTGTTCCATGCTGGAGATGCACAGTATCCATCACCCATAACCTGCACCCCAGAGGTTAAGTCATCAATAACTTTGGAGCTGAAAATATTGCAGAGGACTTGCAGGTTTGCGTAAGGCTGTCTACGTTCCGAGCCACGTCTACCCCCACAACCCCCTCCGTCCGCCGCCTGCACCCTTTCTCTCAACTTCTCTGGGATTCTTCTTCTTCTACTTCTTCTTCTTTTTTTTTTTTTAAATATCTTTATTCTCCTGTCACAGACAGGGGCTAATGGGATGTGTGGTCAAGATTTCAGGATCCATCACTGGCTTGCTGAAGAATTAGCATGGGCCCCATGCATCACCTGCCAGAGCTGTCAGGCCTGCTGTCTACCGTGCTTCATTATATCGCTGGCACTGTTCTGCTCATCTCCCCTCTGCGCTGGCTGCTCCCAAGCCCGAAACCCAGGTTTGTTGGATGGGGATTTGGTGGGAAGCGGGGGGGATAAAGGGACCCCACCACGCCCCTCAATGTCAGCCCTGGTCACCAGCCTCTAAATTGGGCTACACTGTCGTTCTTTAGGAAATTAGGCAGAAGAGCGGACAGAGTTGGGACTGCTAAGGATGCTGCCTCCCACCCTCCTCTTGTTTTACCCCCCCCACACCCCTCCCCTCTCTCTCTCTGTGACATAACAGGAAGCACCTTCTCCGTCTTCTTTTTTTTTTAAAAGTTTACCTGTAAAAAGTCTTTAAAAACTATTACAGCAATTAAGTAGCATTTGGCCCCTGTCGTGCTCCAGGAAGTGTTTGATTACTCATGTTCCTGTACTTGAGAGTAGAGGGGAGTGTGCGTGTGTGTGTGTAGGCGTGTGTGTGTGTGTGTGTGTGTGTGTGTGTGCGTGTGCGTGCGCATGTGTGTGTGTGTGTGTGTGTGTGTGTGTGTGTGTGTGTGTGCGTGCTCTCGTTTTTTGGTGACTCTAACCCCCTCGTGCCTCATTCGGAGCCTGGACCCAGAAAAAAAGAGAAAAAAAAAAAAAAAACCCTGGAGAGCCATCCTTTATGTCTCCTCTGCAGCACAGATTAGACCGGCGGTGCTAAGAAGGTCACGGTGAAAACGAAGAGAGCAAAGCAGGACTACAGCTGGGGACCCTGCCCCGGTCCTTTCCCTTCCCTTTCCCTCTTATTAGCAAATCAAAGCTGCCTCCAGAAAGATTCACACTCCTCACCTGATTTTGTCCTTTTCCGCTAATCACATAGCCACTTTGCCTTGACTGACAGTTTTCTTTATAATTGGCCCATGATCTGGCAAGGATCTAATAACCAGAAAATCCCCTCTGAGGGTCCGCCAGGCTTGGACGACCTGTCTCCGTACACACACACACACGCACACACACACACACACACACACACACACACACACACGCACACACTCTCTCTCTCTCGCACAGATTCCCCACCATCCCCCTAACACCATCTGCAGAGGGCCGTTGCCATGCCACACTGTTTGTGCACGACAGCGGCGAGCTAATCTTAACGTTCAATAATGGTGTGAATATTCAATGAGCAGCTCAGGCAGAGGATCCACAGTAGCGCACTCTAATTACTGTTCATTTGCCAGAGTATCAAAGCCTAATTACTGTTCATCTTAAAGCTCTAGAGAGAAGGGAGGAGAGTCAAGGCAGGGTTAGAGGAAGATGGCCTCCAGAGATCAGTCAGTCAGTCTTCACCCGTCTCTCTCCTCCTGCAGCCACTTCATTGTTCCTGAGCGCCAACGTCTACACACATTCTTCTCTCTCTCTCTCTCTCTTTTTTAACCAATGCACCAAGCAAGCAAACATTCCAAGTTTTCTTCAAACAAACACGTTAATCAATCACAGAGACAGCTTAGAGGAGAGAAAAAAGGGACGACATGAGACGGGGTCCATAATCCCGAGCTTATTGTTTCGTTTCTCTCCCTTTATCTGTTTAATGTGTTTTGGGTAAATATCAGACAAGAGGAGGGAGGGGACCGCTGCCATCGCGGTGTCTTTGCCGTCATCAGAAGAAAGCCCCCCACCCCACCCTCCTCCCTCTCACCTCATCCTGACAGAAGCCTCCACCGTCACTGTCTGCAACCCGTTTGACAGTTTCTGTCACCAATTAGCAGCTAAATCAGCATCTTCCCCAAACAAGAAGAACCACGCAGTTTATACGTCTATTATTTAGCGCTTGTCTAAGTGGGCACCTTTCTCTTTTCATTCACATAAGGAAGCAGACAACTGCGGTGGCGGCGGTGGCGGTGGCGGCGGTGGCGGCGGCGGCGGCTCGTGGCCCGTCCTCAGATCTGCATCGGTGCACGAGGCCCCGGCGGCCGGGGAATAGCCCCTCCCCCCTCCTTTCAGGAAGTTGTTCTCCCCTTGTGCTCTGCCAGATTTACAAGCCACGGACAGGCCCTGTAATGAGGCACGCCAAGCTGTTCGCCGGCTTTCCCCCATGATAGGATGTTAAATGAAAAGCTGCGTGGAACGTGCGTGGTTTGTTATCATTCAATCTGCTTGGGACCGCAAACTGGTCATTATCCCGCCATTATTTCCCCTGATTTACAATCGCCGGGCAGAGGAGGCGATGGCCGTGGCTTGTTCTCCCCTCAGTGGGACGGATGGGAACCAGCTTGAAAATTTGCATTTACATGATCCGGCTGAGCAGCTTATTAGGGCTGGATATTTATTTTCCACTTAAACCCATGTTTGATTACACTTTATTAAAGGATAAGGAAGCGCCAAGCTGGCTGGGACTCAGCCGGGCCTGTCCGGTGGTTTCGCTGGGATTTAGGGTGATAAAAAAAAAATGAGGAGGACAAAATATAAGAATTACTCTGCAGGTACTAACAAAGACACAGATGAGGTTGATTTGCTCAAAGAGAGCAAGGAAATGAACGGTGTGAAATGATGCCAGTGCCCTCAGCAGAGGTAAATAGTTTTCAGGAGCAGAGAAGAAAATCTTACAGGGTAACAAAGACCTTTAAAAGTAAGAGTCAAATCACAGACGGATGATTTTGGTCCGGCCAGATAAATATTTCTCCCATTTTGACCAACAGAATCCAAACAGAGGAAATATTTCCAAGTAGAAATGTCATGTAGAACCAGAAACCAACACAAAGGAGCAAGATGTTGAAAACCATTTGTGGCTTGCAACAATATTTATGCCCATAAAACTCTTCCACATGTGTTGTTACAACTTGAAACTTAAATATATGTTGATTCATGGTGGGACTTGCTTAACATTTTACAAAATAAGCAACATTTTCTATTCAAAAACCCCTTTTATTATTGAATGAACAGACATATAAGCTGAAGATCAAATGTGTTCATTATTTTAATCTGTTATTAAGGTTATTCAACAATGTGACGGGAGCAAAGTGATATTCTACCCATTCATGGAACTTCTCTAGAAATATGGACTCTGGATGCTAACATTAGCGTTGGAGACATCTGTGCTGCTGCTACATGGTTAGCATTGGGATGCGGTTTTAGGTTTGACTACCTGCACTGACAGGCATCTCCTTTTAGCACAACTTGAACAGAACAATAGTCTTTTCCAGCATCCCAGTTGTTTTTTGGAAGGAAAATATCAACCAAGAGAAGCGGTTTCATCGTCCATCATTGTTTCATGCAGATGCCACGTCTGCATCAGATTTATGGACGTACCAGAAATGTTTGTAAGTACAAAAAATATATATATATATATATATATTTGCGTAACAATTTTTAATCTCTGTAACTAGTTAAAATTAACGTCTTAGAGTCCCGGCACTACAACTAATACACTTCCAGTAATCACCTCAATATCCAGTATGTTTAGTTACTGGATAATTTTGTATTATTTTCTGCAACTGGAGTCATAGTTAAACAAAGCAAAAATGGCTTCTTATTTTCCAATAACTGAGATAGTTAGTGAAAATCTTTCAGGCTTAATTTTTCGCTTGCCGCGTTTCCTGAATTTAGAAACGGCACAGCTGGGATGAGGTTCAGTAAAACAAAACGTGATTTTGCTGCATGCTCAGCTTTATATCTGCTCTATCCACAGGCAGCAAAAGGTCCCAGTGAAAGTTCAAGAAAATAAAATGAAGTTTTCCCACCACATTCACATTGTGGCATCCGATCCATCAGCGAAAACTCTGGTCTGCAGCAATCAGCTTAAAATCTTTAAAAAAAAAAAAAATCCTATGACGATGCATCAAACTTAGGGCGAGAGGTAAACCAAACAATCACAGACGCCTACAGGTTATTGAACAACTATTGACTATGATCATAGTGTAAATGAGAGCAGTCCCATCTGACAGGACGTATGGGAATATGAAACAAATGAGTATGTCAACCAAAGCAAAAATGGAAAAGAGACTACCAGCTGTAATTGCTTATGGACATTTGCTTTAAGCCAGGTGATGTTGCACTTGACTTAATCAATATTTGCCTTAAAAAGCCATTCATAACAAAGTCACCATTGATGAATAAGTCGCAACAGAAGCTGTATCTCTGGTGTAAAGCTAAAGGTCATGATCTGGGGTCGGGGGACGAGGGGTGGGGGGGTTAACTTCTGTCGAGATGGCTGCTCATTTTAAGAAGCTCAGGATGAAACAATGAGCTCATTTACAGCTCAGCTCTGCTCTGCACAGAGCAGAGATTACAGCTGGAGCTCACGCTAAACGCACCGGGCTGACCAGAACTTTACATTCACTCATCATTAGCATGAATATATTGCTTATGGGCTTTTAGAGATTTACCTAAAACATTCACTTTTCTGGAGGTGGAATACAAGGAAATTGGTCAGGAACCTCTGACAGCATATTAGGTAGAAAGAAAAAGCAGGAATAAATTTGCACCACAAAAACTAAGACATTTATGGGTTTTCAAAGAAAATGTCTGATAATTAGATATTTATATTGAGATATTTGGCTACATTGACATACATGTTTATAAGACTCAAGGTGAGACTTTAAAAAGTACACCCTCTTACTGAAGTAAGAGTAGTGATATTATTCAAGTAAAAGCTAAAAGTAGCGGCAATGAAACTAGTACTACTGTTAAAATAAGAACGTAATTCAGTGAGCAAACATTACTACTTACTGTCTATCTCTGCAGAAAACATAAATCATTTTTTTGTGTTTTTGTGGATGTTGACTCCATTTACATATGGGTTTCTTTTTTTCCAATACCTCACCAAGGAGATCCAACATGGCCGCCCTGCAAAGACCTCTTGCCACTTCTTTGCCCCCACCTCCAATGTAAAAAATGTTTATATCCGCCACTGTAAAACTCCTCATTTCTGACTCACAGTGTCTATAAGTGCTGCATGTTGTCCACTGCGCACCGTGAGCACACACAAGACAATGCAGAGGTGAGCCCTTGGCCTGGAGTGCCCCTCATTTAAGACGATCGACAAAATCAATAAAGTGAAGTATGTTTCCTCGCTCTTTTGGCAGCGTTCCTGCTCCTGAAGCATTCCCTGAAGTAACCTGCTCCAGCTGAGTTCTATTACTGCTGCTCTTCCCCCACGTGTATACACCCTCAACCACTCTGTCTTCCCCTCAGCTAAAGAAAAATCCAGCAGCACAAACTGCACACAGTTTTAGCTCTTAACAGAGCAGTAAAGATCCAGCCAAGACAGGCAGCAGGGACCCTCATTTCACAGCAACGATGGAAACTCATGTTGAGTTCTTTTACAAATCACCATGTTTAAACCCATTACTTGGGTTTTTGATGAACATTTTGTGTGTTTTATCTGGAATTAGATTGATTTCGGTGTATTTGCAATGATGCAGGAAGACTTGTTATATGCAGGTGATCATGTTTGCCAACCTAATTTGGAAAAGAACAACAACAAAAAAATCACAAAACCAAAACCAATATTTTGAAGTGTTTAATTGAGTTGCATTTTTTGGGGAAACTTCATACATTCACTCCTTATTAACAATAATCGCTCTAAATACTTTTGTTACTTGCTAGGTCCATTGGCTTTATTTATGTAGTTTCTGTTTTTCCTTCTTCCACCAGCATCTGATAACATCACACACTACAACCCCGGACAGTAGGAGGCGATATGCACCTTACACCAGCTTGGAGAAGCAGAACAATCATTTTTGTCCTACTATTAAATGAACAGTGCCCGAATAAAGCTAGAAACTGTAAAGTGTCTGAGCATCAATAAAAGCAAGAAAAATATGACTAATGCATTATTATTGATGATAATTAGAGGAACATTTTCCTAACTGTTCCAGATTGCACTCAAACTTCTAAATTTTAAGTACTTTAGTATTTTTGAAAGCATGTACTCCATTACTAGGACTTAAGTGATGATAAGTAATGACACTGGTTGACTGATGTAAAACTGATGAGCACAAACAATGCAGCAGAGATGTGTCAAAACAGAACTATTGGCCTGTGAATGACATTAAACTCAAGCTTTTAAGACTCGTGTCCACTAGAACCGAGAACCATTCTTCTTTCTGTTTCTCACTTTTGTCATTTTTGTGTTTGTAGTAGAAGGCAGCTTATAGGTTATGAAGCAAAGATGAGTAAGAGCTGGATAAAACGTGCAACCTTATCATTAGTGATTGTTTTTTTATTGACTTAATAGTAATTGCACTCCTCTGTCAGTGTGTCTGTATGAGTAATTTCTGCGGATGACCTTGGATTACAGAACCCGGAGGTGCGTCAACAGAGTTTTCCCAAACAAACTGAGGCCAGGACAGTCAAGCAGCTTATAGACTGGAAAACCCGTCTAACTATTTGCTCTAATACAAACACTTTGAGGTGTGAAAGATGAGGGGGAAGCAAAGCTGGAGTCTGCAAGGTCAAATCTTTGGGTTCATGGACCCCGAGGAGGTAAATTGATTGTTGAGTGTTAGGGGAAGGCGTTTAACTGCTGACAGACAAACTCTTGGCCTTCAGGGCAACGCAGGCAACACATTGCTTGACATCATTTCCAGCGGCCTGTGTTCTACAATCCTCCACTGTTCGATGGGGCAAGCCCCTCTGCTTCTGGTACAATTAACCCATTAAGGGGAGGCCTTTCATTCACAGGTGATTCTCTTCTCCCTTGCGAACCTCAATAAGACGCTTCTGATCGAAGGAACCATGGCCTACAGACATGTGTGGATGAGCTCTGTGGAAAAAAATAAAAAAATAAAAAAAAAATGGAAGAAATTTCATCAGACAGCGAAAGCACGTCACCGGCGCATATTGTTTAACTCAACATCGGGTGCACATCCCATTACTTAACAAAAACCCCATTGTTTCCGGTGTGTATACGGCTGGTGCAGCCAACGATAAAAATAAATGACTCCTACCCTCAGTGAAAAACATAAAAGTATTTAAAAATTGACCCCTGGGGTCTGCTTTGTCTGTGGCTGGAGGCATTATTATACCCCGGTTGTCACAAAGTACCCCCTCAGGTCATTACTCCCGGGCAGCCACAGACCCTTTGGCAGACAGAAGCTCCATTATCTGGGACACGGCGAAGGCGTGAGCATAGCAAAGAGGAGAGGGGAACGAGAGGAGCTCACTGGCCCCGGATCTGAGGAAACAAATGCAGCGGGAGATGGCACCGTTAGGATGTGATGTTTTCTGGGGCTTCGCCCGGTCCTGGAATCGGCCCATTTGGGACAGGTTCTACTGGTAGCTGGCACGAGCTGGCAGAGAAATAACTGAGGCAATCAGGAACATAATTGTATATTTTTTCATCTGCTTTTCATTTGATGCATATATTCTCTTTGGTTAAATTGTTTTCTTTTTTGTCTTTTTTTTTTTTTTCACTTCTTGCCAGTTCCAGCCCATTGGAGTGCAGATGAGAGCGATGTGCTTTTGTGTACAAAAATCAAAGCAAAAAAGTCATTGTAAAATGCATCAGCGCTATGAATCTGAGGCCAAATAAAGAAGTGTGTCAAGGCAGCCAGCCATCACTGTACATAGTTAATGGTTAATGTTCAAAATACAGTAACTAGTCAGAATTTAACAGGGGAAACAGCGGCGCTGACCCTGGTTGCTTGACTAGGAAATAACTGGAATCATGAATCTAGCAAACAAGAAACAGAACTCTTCTCAGCTTTGCCATAAAGAAAACAGAATAACTTAGATTATTACAGAAAAAAAAACATTATTAGAGCAAAATAGTGAGAAGTTCAGCTGGTTTTCTAATCTCAACCTGACCATCAGGCAGACCTGATGGAGTTTTACCATATTGAACTTCCTCCATAGGGCAGCAGGACTCAGCCATAAGCCTCTCCAATACTTCATTCAAAGTTAACAGTTGACACATGGTTATATGGTTATATGGTTACATGGTTATGCAAGTCATGCTCTGTGTTTTCTGCAGACAGCCTCCTTTGTAGACATCAATTTTCTAAGTTCCATCCAGGAGGTTTTAGCAGTTTGACAGTCTTTGTAGTTAAGTGAAGACTTGTACAAAAGTTCATAAGTATTTATGTCTCCGGCAGACTCAAGCGATAGATACTGGATGTGGACATTTCCACATAAAACATGCAAACAGACTTCTCATCAATCACACAACACTTCGCACAGAGCTCCGTTGAATAGTCCAACCCGGGGCTGGTATCACGTTCCTCTCTGCGAACAAAATGACACAATTTTCACCATGTGTCTGCGTCAATAAGAGCCAATGACGGTACTTCAGATAAAGTATGTGGGAACCTTCAGAGTTAAGCAGAGGAAATGATGCCGATGCTCATCTCATCAAAAGAAGATTCTAAGGAAGACCCAGTATGATTGTCTGCCCAGCACACTGGACCCTCCCACTTGGTAATACTTTAGGATCTCCAACAGTAACTGGGAATTATATATTAGTTTATAAATCACTTTATGAAACACATTAAAGATCTGCTGATGCTGCATCAAGCTTCCAGGCCTCTCAGGTCTTCTGGTTCTGGCCTGGATCCTCAGAACCAGAATCAACGTTTTACAAAGCAATAAACTTTGACTTCTTATGTTTTTATGACGTAAAGCACCTTGAACTGCCTTGTTGTTGAAATGTTCAAAGTATAGCAAACGAGAAAGAGTTTGATAATAAAACATGATCGGTTTTGGAGTCGGTAAAATGTATCTACTCCTGTGGAGTCAAACTTGTTGTGGAGTACGGGCAAATTCTTCAGCACGATCTGTGAGAAATCTGAAAAGTCGACGGCAGACGTTTCTGTAATTACTCATTCATTACCTCTTAACCTGGAAGACAGCTGAACCAGCATGCGTTGGGCCCTCGCTGAATTTCGCTCCTCTGTTCCAGGGAATCTCATGCGCACGTCAGACCGCCAATCAAACATGACAGCTATTTACACTCGCTGGGCGAGATGAAAGCTCGGGAGTCTATCACTCAGGCCCCTGTTCACCTAAGAGAACGAAACAAAGACAGACAAAGCAGGAAAAAAGGCGGCCTGTAAAGTTTCAGATATCGAGGCTGTCTCGGATGCTTTCTGTCTGACGTGCGCGCACGCTCACATGCCCCGTGCACGGCGGCGGGATGTGTGCGTGTTCAGGCTTCCAGCGGAAGCACAGACATGCCGTTACAATGCTGCAGCATCGGCGCTTTGATGTTCAAGGTGCTGCGTCTGTTGTGCGAGTCTGTCCTCTCAAATCATCTCTTGCACCGAGAGTAAAACATGGAAACAAAGGCAAGCAACATATTCAGAGGTGTCAGTTTGTTAGACGACGGTGGCATATAAAGTAGCTTCGCTCAGTGAAAGTTACAGGACAGGCTAATTGACAATTTCTGCTTCAAAGGGTGAGAGGTTAGAGGCAGAGGGAGGCGCTCACGCCATCGAGAGTAATCAGGCACAAATGATGTTAATCAGATTTGTGAAATCAAATCTTCACCTTACCAACAATCTCGCTTAGAAAGGACATGGAACTGTGGAGAGGAACAACAACCTTAACGGAGAAATATCTGCAGCAGAAGACGGTAGAGATTCATGATAATGGCGGCAATCGATGAATTGGGCTAGTTCCTTAAAATAACCAGAATTTCAACATTATCTAATTTGTTTTTTCATTTTGGATTTCAATAATCGGACTCAGCTGAATTAAAACATCTCAACAATAAACACAAAAACAACAAAACAGTCAAGTTAATCTTGCGCTTGATAAATGTTCTATGCAAATTAGAGTTCAGGTTCTGTAAATACTAGAGGTGTTCTTGTTCTAAACGACTCAGTGAAAAACAACTACAGAGTCAGAATCACCGATACCAATACCAATACCAGTACCAGTACCAGTACCATTGTTTATGTGTGACATATCAAAATTCTGACCCTTGGGTTTTGCTTTTGGTTTTTTTCCAAATTAATAAATAAATAAATAAACTTTTTATAGGTTGCATTAAGAAACTAAGACTGATCATAAAAACATTTCAAGAAGGAATCTAAAACTAAAGTATTGATCTTGGCGTGTTAATATCACACCGATATCGATACCAACTTGGTAGTGATATTATCAATCTTTTGGATAAATCCGGTTCTTCACTAATTATTAGAGAATCATAACTCTCACACATTCAAAAGATGACTGGAAGGTAGAAAACGAGTTCAATTTTGAGTTCATGACAAGCACAGTATCCATACAGAAAGGGATCAGCTGAGATTTGGACCAGCAACTTTCTAATTGAGACCCCACAGTGTCACTTTGCCATCAACCATCCTCAGCTCATTTGAGCACTTATGAATTTGGAGATTTTTATATCTTCAGAGCAGAATACACTCAGTCTGCTAAAAAGACTCCTGTGACTGAGCTGCGGCACAACAAAGACATCAACTTCATAACACGCTAAGGCTTTACTCAGGTGATGAAAAGAAAACAAAAAAAATATTGTATGTCTCTTATAAAGCATTTTTCAAAAAATAATTGATAGGGAAATAAATTTGTCAATTACTGCTGAAGAAGGAACTTTCTGAATAAACATGTTTATGGTAAGCCGTGTCTCTTGGCAGTTGATCATCATGATCACTTCCACATTTTCCCAGAAGGTGGCATATTTATTAGCATGCAACAGATGGGACGCACTCGTTTGCCTTGCTAAGGCTTGTGAAATTGGTCTTTTGGCGGCAGTATAAATATGATGGAGTGCAGCCCATAAGAGGCACGGCATGGCACACGAGGACAAAATGTCCAAATGAGCAGCAAAAGTCATGTTTGTGGCTGCTTTACTACGGTGCCATCAGTGATTGATCTACGTCCTGCAGAGCTGCTATGTGGAACAAAGTATAAAGCCTATAATTTAGCCGGGAAACAATGCACGACAATGTCTGCATGTGCACCCATTTCAGCGTGAGCATTCCCTGGTGCAGGTAGATCATTAAACTACCAGGCGCTGCAATATGGTGTAGTCAATGTCACTGAAAAGAAGGGACAATAAAGTGAGGCGGGGGGTTGCAACAGCAGGGAGAGAGCATGTATTAATGTCACATAGGCTTTAGCCTGCTTCCTTAAGCTCTGCAAAGAGTCAGCCAAGCCAATTTCCATTATCATATTGATTGAAATAGTTCATCATAGTGTAATTTCAGGTTTATCGCCACCCGGTTGGGAATAAGACCAAAGCATTATCCGACAAAAGCTATTGTTCTACGGGACGTTTGGCTGTTCCAGTTCATTGATGGAGTTGATTAAGTTTAAATGAAGCAGACACTGGATAAAAGTGAGGGTATTGACCAGCGGGCGTAGTGGCGCGCTTGAATAAAAAAAGCCTGATGCGTTCGGAAAAGCAAGATTTGCTAAATGCTCTAATCTTCAATCAAATCTAACATCAATACAGACAAAGTTTGGTAATGAGAGATTCAATGAAGCATGCAACGGAGAGAATTAATCCCCCTCGCCTAAACTGAGTTCAACTTTGAAGCTTGCTCCTCGGGACGGATAGTTATCTAAATGCTAAATAAGTAACGTATTGTACTTTTCACGGCATACTAATGATTTGTTCATTTCGCCCCCTTTATTTGTTCTTACCACTCTTCCCCCTTGTTGATCTGGTGATTAGATCAACCTTGGACAGAGGAGAGGAGTGGAATAATGAGGCTTCTGGGGAACAGCAGCCCATCAGGCGCAGACCTGTTACAGTACAGAGGGGGACATTTGTCAAATAAAACAGGAGAGTTTAAAGTATAGCAACAAGGTAGCTTCACACTGGCCCACAAGTTATGAGGAAATAATTCAGAAAAGTTGTATTTAGTGGCAGCCGGGATGGGTAAAAGACAAAAATACAAAAAAATATTGTATCCCAGAACTCTATACAGAGCAAATGCTCAATTTAGCTCTAAAAGAACATTTTGTAACACTTGTACCAGAATCTAAAACATTTTACAAACCAAATGGAGTTTGAAAAGAAATAATGTGGAATTTTAAAATATATCAAAGTAATACTGCACAAAACAAATATATGCAAAAAATAAATAAAAATTGTTTGAAACCCAGACTTTAACATTGAAATTATTTGATTTTTTTTTTTTTTTTTTTTGGATGTTTCATAATTCATTAGACTTGATTAATCAAACTTGTTTTTCCAATGTCAATATCTGACAAAATAATCAAAAAAGCAATTTTTTAAATTCAAATAAATTTTCATTACTGTCTAAATAAAAAACCTTTTTAACAAACCACAAAATGCGACATTACTTGTCACATTGCAAATGACATAAACTAAAACTAAAACATTGTGCATCAATGTTTTAGTTTCTGCGACAAATAGTGTCTCAGACTGTAATCATGACACGATTCCCAATCGACATCATTTTGTGTTTTATTGACTTTATATTCTAATACGCTGTTTAGAAGTGTTTCTACCTTTATATCTGGCCAAATAAATGGACCTCCTAGCACCATGTTAAACTCCTAACAGGAAGTTGTGGTTGTTTTGAAGCAATCTGAGACTGGCATTTTAATTTTGTGCTACACTGCCCCCTATATGTTTGGCATGTTTAAAGCAACACTTGGGGGCATGTTCATGTGGGTTCATGAGTATGAAAACTTCTCTGAAGACAATCCTGTGTGTATAATATTTTTGTTTTAAACAATGTAGCAGAGGATTTTGCTTTTGCAAAGACCTGGATTTTGCTGTTTCCTCTTGTGATTTCCAAATGGTTAGTGGAGAATCACAGCCAGCTTGTCCTTGATGGAAACAATTTGTGAAAGCAGCTATTGAAAAGACCTGAACAGGGCCTGAAACAGTAAATTCAGGTGTAAACTTCCCTTTTTGAACTCTGTACACCATTTACCTTTAGCAGGACTATCTTAGCTAACGTTAGCATAGGAGTTCATGTTAGCGCATCCCGTTCAGCAAGAACTGCCTTAATGATGGGAAAACTTTTAGTTTCATACGTTTCAAATGTTTAGTTTCAAAGTAAACATGTCTCTTTTTTTAGTGACTGCTGGTTAATTTTTTTCTCCATCACTTACATGTATCACAGCATCATTAGCCTCTTTGTAGATGGTGGGAACTCATGTTGGATGCATTACTGCCATCTGTTGGGCTGGAGTTTGTGCATCAATATTTCGTCAGAGTGGCAGAAAGGAAGTGATCTAACCCTGACATGATTTAGCCAGTAAGGGGCTGAAAGGCTCAACAGCAGTGAGTTGGTTTTCATTTCCAGCTCAGAGGTTTTGCTGGCTCTTCAGATCAACTGTAGAAGCAAAGCTGTTCTGTTAAAACTGCAAACTGTTTGAGAGTTGATCTAATTTAATTATCTCATAAATATGCTTGTATTTGGCCAGTGGAGGGGGCTGATTTCCATCCCTGATGTGTTTTGGGTTGCCACCATTTAAGTCTCCTGATGCTAATGACACTCAGTTTGGAGGGCCTGCAATTTTTTCGTGGTCAAAATCTGAGACTTTTGATCAGATTCCAGTTGCTTCAGACTGGATGTGATTTCCCATATTTCCTCAAGAATTAAATTTTAATTTGTAACAATTCATTTCACAGGTTTGGTTTATAATGAACTTGAAATGTGAAGAAAATGAAGCATAAAGCTGAACAAGAATTATAGATTAGAGTTTTTGAAGTGGAATATTTGATTTTTTTCTTCTTTTTTACCTGAGGAACAAGTACGACTTTTTAAAATGAGTTTCTTTACTTCTTCACCTAAATTATTATTTGCAAAAGTTGTCTTGATCCATCTTGTGTGTGGAAACACTTGATTCAAGTCCTGCAGGAAGCAAAATATACGTCAATCATTTTCTTTTAAATTTGGATGAAGGAAACACATAACGCAGTGACATGAGGTGTAAATTTTATATATATATATATATATATAGTGGTGCCTGTGGTCATCGGGGCCCTCGGGGCAGTCACCCCCAAACTGGAGCAGTGGCTACAACAGATCCCAGGAACAACATCAGACATCTCAGTCCAGAAATGTGCAGTCCTTGGCACAGCCAAGATACTGCAGGACCCTCAAGCTCCCAGGCCTCTGGTAGAGGACCCGAGCTCAGAGGATCAGAACCACCCGCGGTGGGTGAGAAGGAAATTTTTTTATTTTTATATATATATATATATATATATATATATATATATATATATATATATATATATATACTGCTCAAAAAAACTAAAGGGAACACTCAAATAACACATCCTAGATCTGAATGAATGAAATTATTGAATACTTTGTCCTGTAAAGTTGAATGTGCTGACAACAAAATCACACAAAAATCATCAATGGAAATCAAATTCATTAACAAAGTATTCAATGAAAATATTTCATTCATTCAGATCTAGGATGTGTTATTTGAGTGTTCCCTTTATTTTTTTGAGCAGTATATATATATATATATATATATATATATATATATATATATATATATATAAAGAAAAAAAACCCTTCCATACTCAGAAATTCCTACATTAGCCAAACACTTTATTTGAACGCAACATCTAAAACATATGAGAATGAAAATGTCATCCAGATCATTCAGTAGGCTGTCTGCTTTGCATCCATGTAAAATAAACATGCTTATAATAACTGCTCAAATGTAAAATACACGCTTTGTTCAGAAATAAACACACAGTTCTCAATGTGTGCGTGTTTTTTTTATTTTTTTTTTTTTTCTTTGTTTTGTTTTTAGATTTTATGCACTTTGGAGCGCTTGCTGAAATGTGTGCCGACAGGCATCCTAACCTGCCGTGATTTGGAATTTCAATGCGCAGGTGAGGCTGGGAGCCGCCGGCCTGCAGCAGCAGCAGCAGCGGCTGCAGCAGCAGCATCATCCTGGAAGGTGACTGTGTTCCGCTGACGCTGACATGTGGCCCGGCGCCATAACAGGTGACAACTTCCTGAAATGCCGCTCATCACGTGCGAGGCCCACTGCTCCTCTGTCTCTTTAAAACACCTGCTTTTCTCATTTATCTTTGCATGACCAAACGCGTTTTGCGTCAGAATGTAGGCGTACGTGTTATTAATAAACCACTCTGCATGAAGAGCATGAATCCATCAAACTCACGATAATCGTGTGTTATTTATTATTATTATTTTTCAGTGCAGCCCGCTGGGTCCTGAACGGACTGTTTTGACTTCCACTTATTTTTTTTAATTTTTATTCTTACTATTATTTGCAGATGCCACCTCATTATTTTTCACTTACCGTTTGTAGAATGACGGTAAATGTCGTCAACCGCGCTGAGAGGAGTGTTTTTATACGATTTCTTTTTAATGCTGCCTCTTCCCCCCTCTTCATTGTTGAGAGTTGAGCTGTGGGACGTGGAGTCGGAGCAGTGTGTGTGTGTGTGTGTGTGTGTGTGTGTGTGGGGGTGTGTGTGTGCGTGTGTGTGTGTGTGTGTGTTGTCAGGATCTCATCTAATCTGCATGTTTGTTTCTTAAACAGGGCATGTTCGCTGAAACCCCCCTTCCCTTCCCTTCCCTTCCCTCTGCATCGACAGCAGCTCCAGCCGCTAGAAGAGCAATAAAACAAACTCCTGCTCTCAAAGGTGCGCGCGCCTTTGTACCGCCGCGTTTTGCCTGTTAGCTGCACATCCTCCGTCTTTTCATCTGTCACTTATTCCCCCTCATGTTTTGTCATTTGCTCTGTATATTCATTTGTCGCTTGGTTTATATAAATATATATATTTATATATATTGTATGTATTCCCCCCCCCTCGTTCTCAGTGCCTGGCTGCGTGCACCAGTGATTGTAATTAAATTTCACCCCTTCACATACAATAAATAAAAAAAATATATGAATAACTAAATAATAATAATTATTATTACTGTAATGTTTCAGTTCTGGAGAATCATTGGGATACAATGGAAATGCGGATACTTAAGATTTTAGTCGACACAGCAAAAAAATAATAATAATAATAATATATATATATATATATATATATATATAGTAAAGACAAAGGGGGGTGTGAATAGTACAAAAGGAATACAAATAAATGTAACAAAAATACATAAAATATAATCAAAAAGGTGATATAATCTTACATATCACAAATTTTAAAAAAAAAGAAAAAAATTAAATATCCTATTACATAAAACGCAGCCTACATAAAAGTGTTTGAAAACATGACTTTTATTTTGTTAAATTGCTCCTCAAGTCCCTGCAATTATCTGATGTTATCTCAGTGATTACTGTTTCCAGTTTTCACTGGAATCACTTTCTGCTCGCTTTCAGAACAAGCACCGCCCCCTGCCGGCTACCCGTTAAACTGCAGAATGGCTTCAGCGTTTAAAAAAAAAAAAAGGAAAGGAAAAAAAGGGGGGGTCGTGGGCCAAGTGGTTAGTAAACAGTTTAAAGAAAAATCCACAGAGACGTTTTATACCGTTCTGTGCGATTACTCAGAAATAATCAGCAGCCTGTAGCCCCCCCTCCTTCCCCCCCAAACCTATTTTATTTTCGGTTGAATTGATTTTTACTTTTGCTGAAAATATAAGAAGACATAGATGATTATGCAGAGGAAATCAGCTCTATTCCGGATATGTTTTTGTGTGTTTTTTTTTGTAAATCGTCTGTCCTGGCTGGTATATTCGGGATTTCTCCTCTTCGGCTAAATTAGAATCGTATTTATCTGCAGCTTGTCAAGCCTCCAGTTTAGTGATGCAAAATGAAGAGGAGGATATAGGAGCGGAGTGCGTGGAGGGGGAGGGGTGTGGAGGGGGTGTGGAGGGGAAAGGAGGTCAGTCTGAGCCCGGCGGGATGCAGGGCAGCTGCTCCCAGACCAGTCACACCTACTGCAGCTCGGATCCTGCAGGCATTTGCTGGGCGGAGTAATTAATAGGAAATAATGATGCAGCCGAGAGGTGCGGCGCCGCCATCAAGGGCGACGCGTTGGCCGCCTCCGTTCGGCTCCTTATTGTAAACGACACGTCGCTTATGTGAATGCATGTGATGGGTGACGCAAAAGTAAACATCAAAAAACCTAGGAGGGAAGAAAAGGAAGAGATTTATTATTATTATTATTATTATTATTATTATTATTATTATTATTATAGCTATTCCAACGTGGAGATAAATGAGCCATATTAGAACCGAATGATAATTAAAAACAACAAGATCTCCGCAGGTTTCCATCTGCAGCCTCCTCTCCTCCCAGTCACAGAGGCTGCAGAGCAGACGCTGTGAAACGCGCCATAACGCTCTTGTCTGCCCAATTAGCCGAAACAATTATTGCAACTTTGACTTTAATTACGTCTCAATTTGAAGCCTCGCTGCTGGTGTGTGTATGACTCAGTGATTAAAAGCCTCTCCTGCCCCAGTGCCTTTAGGGCAGCGCATGATTAGGACCTGTCAGCTGCCGCGGTGAGCGGAGGCAGCCATGCGTGTTGTGCAACATGACCCGCTGTTGTTAAACCTTGTCAACATATTAACCTGAATTCCCCAGTCATCGCGGAAGGAATCGCCCGCATAAGAGGGGAAAAGTGCGCACAGATGTAAGTCTAATTGAAAATATAGATATAAATGCAGAGCTGCTGCGCGGGAGGAGGATCATGTAACATTATGTCCCAAGGCCTGGTTTGGATGCTAACAGCTTTAATAATACAAATAATAGAGCAGGGATCTGTTTCCCCACTTCACCATATGAGCAACATATTTAAAGACACACTACAAACAAGGAATTTTGTTGGGTGTTACATGTTTTCCATGAAGACCATTTGAATTTGTAAATAGCCGGGAAATGTAGATAGTGGTGGTTTCATTCTTCAACACTATAAAAATGAATTGTTTAGGGATGTAAAATTTTGGCAATTAAAATTATATCCTATCAAATATTTTGAAAGTGCATTTTTGAGTAAATGTTAGTTATAGCATACATTAAATGTATTTTTATAGTTTTTTTCAGGGCAGAAGGGCGGGTGGTAAGGGTTAAATGTTAGTCTTTATAATTCTTAAAGTTTTATTAGAGGATAATACTTTTTAACAGTAATACTCAGCAATGAGCAAATTCTATAACAAATTAGTTTTTGAGTATTAATATTTAGCTAACAACCTTCCAAAAAAGAAAAAAACAAATCAGCTGTATTGATTAGATTATTTTTTTGACTTAATATTTTGTATTGGGTTAGATTTTGCTTTAACATATCCTGCCAAAAGATTTGGATTGTCCTTTAACTGAAGATGATGATTCAGCTGTTCCCATCATGTTGTGTTCAGTGACCAGCCGAGAACAGGAACTTTGAGTTGCAGTAAGACTTCATATATCAACTTAGTAAAACTTAACTGCCAAAAGATTTGAAAAGGTTTTAGTGTTGGATCAAGAATTTACATTTGGAGGCAACACTAATGCTAAAGACAACTTTGCTACAGTACAAAAGATTCATATTAGTGGCTGTTAAATATTAGTCCTCATATTTTTTGAAAACTTATTATGAAGCATATCAGCTGCAATCGTTTAAGATTTTACAATTGTTTCTAGGAGCTTAGCACCTTTGAGCTACTAACTTTAGCCTCCAGCTAAAGTTTAACTAACAAACTGTTTCTTAGCACTGAGGGAGTCATGGAACATCTTATAGCTGTCAGAAAAAGGCTTTACATGACAACCCATAAAAATTCATTTTAAAAGTCTGTTACCAGCTAAAACTGTGTGTCTTAATCATGAAGCTGCTGATATTTTTCTTTGTTTTTAACATGGAAGAAAACCCAGACAATAAAATGAAACAAACTGTTAAAACACTTGCTAGTCCTGAACAGTGGGGTCTGCAGAATGTTTTCTTCGGACTGACCAGATCATTTCGAGGGCCGTCACAAAAACCAAAAGCCATAAGAACATATTGTGAGTGTTATGCTCGTTCTATTTATAGAGGGTTGAGGGGTGCATGCGGTTTGAATTTGTTTTCTCTGATCCTCCCTTACTGCTCACTGGTCTGATTGTACTGCCAAGAAAGACACAACAGATCTGTCAACTTATGATGAAGTGGACCAAAACAAGTATTGACCGTTATGTCTAAAGTCTAAGTTACAAAAGAACAGAATAATTAGAACCTAACCAGTTTATTCGAGTAAATAAATCAATTTGAGAAACTTTGTAACTCTTGCAAATTTCAGTTGAGCAGATGTTTAGTTAAAATTCTTTTCCTTATGCTGAAATATTAAAATCTTCCCCAATAAGATGTTTGCCAGCTGTTTTGATTCAATTCACAAGTTTGTTTCATCAGTCTGCAAACATTTCATAAAAATAATTTCTAAGAAAATATTCCCATGGTAATGCATCTAAAAAAAAAACCTCAAGGACTTCTGATGATTACAGGCGGACTAACAGGAATAAAGAGGTTTGACAAGGGGAGAACGGCTGCTTTGGAAGGGCCAAAAGGTTTATCTGAAGCACATTTGATCCTTGTCAAAATATATTGATTCATGTTCTTTCAAGAGACACTTGATGTCTTCCTTAATATCTGACTGGCCATCTGGACTGACTGAGTTATGCAGCTTTCTTTGCTCCGAAGATATAATATGTCAGGACGTCAATAAGAACTTTGGAACCTTTTTATTCTTTAAAGCCTGGAATCTGGTTAGGCCACTCTTTGTGTGCCAGTATGTGTGTAGCAGGCAGCTTACAGTACATCGCATATTCTGCTTGTGAGCAGTGTGTCAGGGTGCAGGAGTGGACGGCTGGTGGCTGGGCCCGGGGTTTATGAATCTGCCCACAGCCACAATCAGTGCAAGCTAGTTTCCTTTGGTGTATCCAGAGGTGAATAATTTATGGGAGGATAAAAGCATTTGTGGTTGAGAGCTAGACAGACAGACAGTAGAGGGAGACCGGCTGTGTTACCCCCCTTAAACCACCCCTTCACCACCACTAGCGCCACCTCCCAGCCCATCCACCCCGGCCCCAACCTTACACCCCCCTGTGTGCCGTGCAGTGGCCTTGCACGATACCTCCTTGGACGGCTGCTTGAAGTGCAAATCTGTGTTCCAACTTGTTCCCGGTGCCTGTCAGCATGTTTTCTTCTTGTCAGCAGCGATTGAGTGTGGGCCCGTGTCACCCTTGTACTGCTGCTGTAACAGGATCATTGACAGGCCAGTGACACTGCCCAACCGGATAATGGAAACCTATTGATTTTCTTCTCCTTTACCCCCCACACACACTTTTTTCACTCAAACAACGTGTGACACTTTTGAATAACTGGCCAAAGAGCAGGTCGTGATCAATGCTCCCGACCTTTGAATCGCTGCTACTCCACCAACTGAACCGGGGAAAAATAAAGGACAAGGCTGGCTGGCAAAAACAATCCTGTTGGGAAAACAAAAAACAAAAAAAACTCAAGAGTCTCACAATTCTGCATCATATGTCAAGTCAATTATGGTGCAATGCGAAAGTACTCACACCCCTCAAACCCTTTTTTTTTTCCTTTTTAAAATGTTTGTCATGTTACCGACACAAACCTTACTGTGCTTCAATGGGATTTTAAAGAAATTATAATTAGAGGTGGGCTGATTGATCCAAAATATCGATACCAAATTGATATCAGAATTGGTTCAATACGAGTATTATAACATTGATGAATTAGTTCCAGGTTCCCTCTCAACTCTGACTCAAAAAACTTTGAATTTGCTCACATTATGCTTTATTGCTCTTTGTTTATGCAAAGAATTCAACATAAATATGTTTTTTTGTTGTTTTTATTATGTTAATATGGTATAAAAGTATTTTGTAGATACCTATTAATTTAGTTTCAAATTCTGTCCTAGATTTTTGACAAAAAATGGTTTAAAGGAAAAACTACAGAAACCCCCTAACGGTCAAAAGTTTAATAGTGTATAAAATCTGCATATGAAGTATCGCATCGGTGACTCTGATGCTGCACTTACTTAGTATGGAACCGATACCAAAATATGTGATATCAAAGACTTGTAATTATAAGAACAGTCAAGAGAAAAAAAAATAGACATTTACTTCTAGTCTAAGAATGTGTGGAATGCATTTCTTTTCATCCCCTCTACTCCAAGACCCCTAAATAAGATGCAAAAGTGCAAAAGTTTGGTCAACAGAATCCCTCTGAGTAATTCAACCCCTGAATGAATGCAGCTAGTCTTTGTAGAGGTTTGATGAAGAACGAGACATGATGGAAAGAAAGCAAAAGGAAAAACTAAAGATGTTCTATTTGCCACGAGGCATCTACCAACACAGAAAATATGGAGCAAGGTCATATTAGACTAAAACAGAACTTTTCAGCCTACATTCAATGTCCTTTGTGTGGAGGAAAAACTAACATCCTGAGCACACCATCTATCAATGTGAAACACGGTGGTGGCAGCATCATGTTGTGGTGAAGTTTTCTTCAGCAGCAGCAGAAAGGCTTGGCAGAGTTGATGGGGAGATGGATGAAGTTCAAAAAAGAACAATAATGAAAGAAAACCTGTTAGGATCTAGCCTAAATATTCAGTCATAGACTAAACGAAATGTTTTAATTAGGTCGCGGATGCCAACATGTTAATCAAAGCATGTTTATGTGGTAGAGTGGCCTAGTCAAAGTCCAGACATGAATCAACATTTTAAACTATGCATGAGTTTAAAATTGATGTTCACAGAACCTCTCCAATCTTAACTAATTCAATTTTAGTTACTTTTGTTCTTTTTTTCTTTTTTAATCAAAGGACTAAAAATATCAATCCCAAAATCTGGAAAGCCTGAAAACTGTTGTAAAAGTTGGATCAATAAAATGTCTTCATGATTGCAAATGCACACCAAATTAAAAATAATAATAATAATAATAATAATAATAATAATAATAATAATAATAATAATAATAATAATAATAATAACCAATTTCTATCCGCATTATATTTATGCACTACAGAGTGTTGGTCAACACATTGACTCCTGTGCTTGTAATGCGACAGAATGTGAAAATGTCCAGGGGGCGTGAACACTTTTGCCCCTTCGTTCTGATGAGTCTAATTGGCAGGAGAGGTTAGCCCTGAATCAAATGCAGGTTTTCCTCTGTGCCTGTGTGTGCACAAGGGTTAGCGCTCCCCGCTTTAATGGAGAACTCTCCAGAGAGGAGGCCTCTTTGATACCCATGGCGATGATAAGCATGCATTGGCTGCCTACTATTGGACGAGCCTTGGCAGATGGTGAGTGAGGGTCCTTCAGAAACACATCTTTCTGTCAGCCCTGTTCCTCCCTCCCCATCTCTCCCTCTTTAGCCAGTGGGATAATGAAAAGCCCGATTCTGGTCATGGCTAACTCAATCTCATTATAATCTCTCCTCTTTTTTTATTCATTCAGCCCCATGGGATGCTGTCTGCCAGCGATGTGGCTTTCAACCTCCAGAGAGAACATCTTTTGAAACAGCCAGGAGACCTAATGAAGTCACAGAGAGGCACAATTATTTCCCAAAGAAGGAGCATTAATGTACTTGGAAATTCCCTCCGGAGAAACATGACGACAATTGGTTTGTACAGCTTTGATCGCTGCTTTAAATACTGCCCAAGATAAACTGCAGGGTTAGCCCCCTTTGCCACTGGTAAGTAGGGAAACCCAGAAGTGGCTACCACGCATTAGATACATCAAATACTTTGGCTTTTTTTTTTTTTTTTTTGTGGGGGTGGGTGAAAGAAAAAGCAACACAAGACCTTAATCGTACACAACCTTTATAAATTCCGTCGAGGAAGCAATAACGGGTCCAAAGGGATGCTGAAGTGTACATGTCTCACCCGGAAGAATTGCAGAAAAAAAATATTGCTGCGCATAAAGTGAAATTGGGTTTGCGAGTTGTGGGGGAAAGAGAATGATTCATTATCGCATGAGACACCTTCAGACAACTGAACACGGCAACTCCAGCTGCTGCTAAGAGTTGCATCTGTGTGCCGTAATCACAGACACTTTCCCTTACATTAATTATGAAATTGTTTTTAGCTAAGAAAATGAGTGTGATGCTTGAGGTTGTTGGCGCCCCCACTCATGGTGCAGATTAGCAGATGCGGTACATGATAAACAGCAGCCAGTGTTAAACTGCGTTCCACCAGAATCCATCAGGAATCCAGCTGGTACGCTTACCCGTTTGGAGCTTAGTTTTTTTTCTAAAATTCCTCCGTGTCCACTACGAACAGAACCACCAGATTCTGAATCTGAGTCCATCTAAATCCACTTCGACGTGCTACTATGGCCGTCTTTCACAGACATTACTGGTTTTTTTTGTTTTTTTTTTTGTAACTTTGTGAAATCACAACGAGCCGTGTATTATCCCCACTCAGACACCTGGCAGTCACCAACATCCAAAGGAATAATTTATCACCGTGTTCCTCGTTAAGACCCGAGTTTACAGTTGAGGAAACGACAAAGTGGGTTCAGCTTAGCTGGATTCCATCGGAGTCTGAAGGCACAAACATTTTAATTAGGCGACATCAAGGTCTGATTTTATTCAGATATACAGGATTTGATGTATGACTCATGACAGAAGAGCTAACGAATAAGAAAATCTGTGACCTGTGCCATTGTTAAGCATTTTGTGTTTCAATTTTTACATGCTAACAATAATGCAGCGTTACCAAACAACCTGGGATGCATTTCCACTGTTATTCTGATGACACTCGGTTATATTTATTCATAAATCCTGATGAATCCCATCAACTAGGTAGATTACAGGCAAGTGTTGAAGGCATAAAAACCAAGACGACTTTTAATGTACTGCTTTTAAATTCCGACAAGTCAGAAGTTGTCATCTTTGGACAACAGTCTTTGAAAAACAAACTGTTTAGTAAAAACTTAACAGTGATACATTGACCTGCGGTAAAGCAAAGAGCCTACATTAAACAAGCATCTTGAATTTCCTTCTGTCATCTCCAGAATATTGGCAAGCTCAGAAATGAAAACATTGTCACCCATGTTATAAGTTATTTCTAAATCTGTGCTTGAAGAATTTTAGGCATAAAGAAATGAGTAATAGTAATATTTAGTAATATGTGTAGTTTAGGCATAAATTGTATTGCAGAAATGGTGCATTGATTTCAATACTTTAGCCTATCAAAAATGAATAAATAATATTGAATAAATAATTTATCCCATATACCCCCAACACAATATTTTGTATTGAGAAACATTGACAGAAGCTCCTTGGTCTGTACACCAAAGGGATTTCTCAGTGCGTTGCTGTATTTGAAACATGGAGGGATGAAAAGATAACGATTGTTCAGAGGCATGTGTTGAAGTTCAATGTGTAACAGAGCTTTCTAATACAGGGGGAGATGGGATTGTAGTTCACATGACTCTGAAGTAAAGTAATTTTGTGGTATTTAGCTTTAATTAAAGCACTAAAAAAATACAAAGGCTGATCAAAGTAATGCACTGGAAAACCACATCACTGCAACAAAAGGGACCATGTAAAGTGATTTTCCACCAGTTGGCTGATGCAAAATCAGTGTTTGCTCAAAAACATGTATTTTGGTTAAGCAATATCAATTGTTGCTTAACTGATAGCAACCTACATAAAAATTAACAAGTTCAGACAGAAAAATATGTTTTACCTACCGAGTGCCTACTGTTGCTAATCAGCATCAAACCGGAATTTTAATGATTGAAGGTGCAATGTTCAAATGAATCTTTTTTAACATCTCATTGACAACAAAATATAAATATTTTATGATGTGATCATAACATATATGTCACATAATTTCATCAAAAATGCACCAATAAGGTATTTTTTGGCTTATTTTTGATTTCCAATTGTGCTAAGTTCCAACCTGAAGACGCTAATTGTAGCTGATTCAGCTGTCTCTTTTAGAACTTCAGGAAATTATACTTTTTATCTCTATTTTTTCCTATTAATTGTAAACTGGACTAATCAAATGTTTAGTGGTTTTAGAGAGGATTGTTCCATGTTAATATAAAGATTTCACCCAGAATATCTATAAAAAAGACTAAGGACCTGCTTATTGTGTTACACATGTATCTGTACAAGTGACAAATGAATTTCTGCTGATGTCATAAATTTTTTACAGGACAGATTATAGTTTACTATGAAAGCCTGGAGTGGCTGCTCTCTATGTTTTGCTTGTTTTCTTGTGATAGCAGGATAGTTATCTTATTGTCTTGTGGTACAAAAGTTATCTGATGATAATTGCCTAGTGGAAAAAAAAGCTTTTCGGATCTGATTCTGGTCGGGATATTATTACGGGCAACCAAAATTGATGCGAATACACACACGCATATGACTTATCGCATGAGGATTCAGATGTATACATTTCGATCTGCTGTCTGTACCTACTTTGCCCTGAAAGGTCATGGGGAGATGGTAGCTAAGTAAGCTAACAGTTATGTTTCTGGATTACAGGCAGAGCCTGAAGTGGACAGATCCCACACATACAGAGAGAAAACATGCTAACTCCATGCAGAAAAGATCGAGGCCAGGATTCCAACTCAGGATCTTTGTGCTGTACACAACAACGCTACCCAATGCAACAGCGTGCATGGATATATTTGAGCCTTTATAATTTTGTCGGTAAGACAAAATCAACCAATTCTGACTTTTTAGAATGTTTCACAGTTGTAACAAATATAGTAACTTCTTTCTGTTAAAAAAAGGGGTGTTTGAAATAAATAATTAAAAGCCAAATCACTCCAACGTGGATGCAAGTTATGTTTACCTTGCATAATTTGTTAGGAAAAGATTTAATTAAGCAATTTTAATAATAGTGCACAGTTTCACACAACAGCAAAAAAAAGTGTTTGTTTTTTTTTTTTCTTCAAAGAAGCTTTGTAGGACTATCTTTGATATTCATGCATTAATTTTATTAGCAATCAAAGCTGTTAGTCCCAGTGTGCTTCCAAGTCTTCTTCTCCCTCGCTTCAGTCGAGGCATCTGATTTGCACTCTCCTGTTTGGAAAGTGTTACCGGCAAAGTTTAACACAATCTTGTGTCTTACGGGGGGCTATTTTCACATACAATACATCACCTTGGAAAACCACAGAGGAATCATAAACCACACTCACATCCACACGACAGGAAAAGAAAAATCACAGATATTTTTCCTCTATGACAGGAAAGTGGCAATGATGCCGTTGTGAAGTGCTGCCTTTAAAAAAAAAAAAGAAAAAAAAAAAAAAAGCACAGATTTGGTTTGGTTAAGTAGTTCTCCCCAATGGATGCCTCAAAATTGTCTATTTTTCTCATTTTTAATTAAACACAAAAAAAAAACTAACAGCAATGCAATATGGTAAATAATGTCTAAGGGACACACATTTTACATTTCTTTTATGCCAAATTAGAGCTGAGCTTGAGATTAGAGGTGATTCCACTGTATGTTGACTGACTGTCGCCCTCATGGTGGCTTTAAAAGTGAAAAGTTAAGTCACTTTTTGGAGGAATGCAGCTGGCAAATTTCCAATCCGTTTGAAACAGAACTAAAAAAAAACAAACAAACAAAAAAAACCAATTTGATTCTAAATCCTTTCCAGCATATTTCACAGTACCTGACTGAAAGTTTGATTTGGACAGACATTAAACAAAATTGTGCAAACGCTGATGATTGGCTTCAAACTCGACATCAAGAGTACCTCATGATTTTTTTAACGTGAACTTCAAAAGCACCTTGGCAACGTTCTATCCACAATAGAATATTTTTGTGCTTTTTTTTTTTCATCAATCATGCAGTGTACATAGGATCAGTGTTGGGCTGAAGTGTTAAAATACATGCTGAATTATTGATTTTTGATCTCCTGGTAATGAATAGGGGTGATTGTGTGAACGTAAAGGAAATCAAACCAAAAACATGAAACATTATAGCCCAAATATGACTAACAGCCTGCTAGCATAAAAATGCTAGGAAGCTAGCTGCTGTTTTAAAATGTCCACAAAGTCTAATCTCTGCATCAGGAGAAGAACTACACTGTTTGGGTCCCACAGTTGGAAAAATAGATCTGCTCCAGACCTGAAGTGGAAACAAATACAAACTTCTGAAAACTTCAAAAATTTAACTGTTTAAGTTCTTTAAGAATAAATGTTTGTGTCCGATCTGCTTTTTATTTATCACTGAGCTGCAGGGAGCCACAGCTCTGATGGAAGAATATGTTGACAGGACAGCTATTGATCACTCTCTCAATAAAGCATCGTTATTATAGCAGCAATAAAAAGACTGAAACAGTCAAGGGAGTGAATAGTTTTTACAGGCACTAAATGTTAAGTTTACACCCCCAACATCAACATGTGGGAAAGTTTTAAGCTACGACATTAAAATACATTCAGTGAAACAGCATTTTTGACATAAACATCATAGTTTAATAAACGTTTCTATATGTTGCTTCAAACTGCTGCCTCTTTCTCTCCATCGTTTGCGAGAACCTCAGTGTTTGGCTGAAAAGCTCTGCTTCTGTCTGAACAAGCAGAATGGTTCTTTCTAGTTGCCTGTGGCGTTGCCAGTGTTGTCCCTGAACTTAGCGCCACCCTCCTAAGCCTATTTCTACCCGACAACCACGCAGTTTTCTCAGCATTTCCTGACTGCTTCCCCATGGGAAAGGCCACTTTACCACTACTCCTCGCTCCAACAGCTTTACGCAATTGGGACGACTTTTTTCTTAGCAGCGCAGAATTTTAGACCGATTGCACTTGTGAACTTCAACTTGGAGGGTCAGTCATGTTTACCTAAAAGAAAACTGCTTTTCTTAAAGCTTTCTAGTTAAAGGTAGAAAAAATCTGCACCTGCAAAACATTCTGCTTTGAGCTGCCAAAAGCCCTGCAGTCATTGTTTCCAGCGTCCTTTTCTCCCATACAGGTGAGATCACTTGACATATCCATTTTTTTCTACCGCTAGTCATAATTTTCAGTGTTTGTCAGTTTTACACAAAGACAAAGCTAAAGGTTGTTTCCAATCCACAGAAATTGATTTTTCTGGGTACCTTGTAATCAACTTGGTCTGTAACTTAATGAAACAAAAAAAATAAAAAATAAAAAACTGAAAAATCAAACATTTCTAGTCAGCAAATACTTTCATCTAATACTGTTCCTTTCCAAACTATTCATATGTATACATCTTGAATTAGTTCACATCATGCCAAATGTAAGAGTTTTTGTAATGAACCAACACAATATAATGCATAACTGTGAGGTGAAAGGAACACATGCAACATTTTTCTTCCCACAAATTAAACATGTAGAAAACTGTGGTGTGAATTTATATGCAGCCACTTTGAGGGTGCATTCACACCAGCCCAGTTTAGTCCACTTTAATCCAACTGTAGTTCACTTGCCTAGAAAGTCTGGTTCAAATGCACAACCCAACTGTGCTGCAGACCAAAACAACAAACTCTGGTCCATCTAACCTAGGTTTTGGTCCGGATGAAGTGAACTATTTGAACACGAGCAGACCGGAGAGCGCTATAAAAGCTGGAAGCAGATTACAGTGCAGGGCATTCTGGGTAAATAAAACAAATGTGCAAATCTATGCTAGTGGGAGAAGTGGCTTGTGGTCTTTTGCCAAAGAGAAAAGAGAAATCTTACAGCCGCTAAACTTTTGTTTACGCCACTCCATTTGTTTTCATTTTGTGGAGGAAGTTGCGCTCAGTGTCTTCTTCTATGGTTTTTGTGTCTTTTCCTTCAATGGCTCTTGGTGGAAGGTAATTTTTGCAACTCCATAATCCTTCACAGCGTGCAACAGGTTGCCTTATGGATTATCTGGTATTTAGCTCTTCCCGTCATCGACGACCAACTTGAGGCAAATTTAAACTGGACTTCTTTTGGTTTTCTGTTAATAGCGACTTTCAAATTCAACTTGTGGATCTCTGCAGCTCCTCCAGAGTTGCAATGGGCCTCTCTGTGTGTTCTTTGGTCTTCACAATGCTTTTTGTTTACTAAAGCTCTCTAACAAACCTCTGAGGTCGTCACAAAACAGCTGTGAACTTAGATTGATTCTATTCACTACTGAATTATATTAGGAAAAATATCGAGGGAAATAGCAGAGAATACACACAACTCTCTTCAAATTTTAATTGCAAAAAATAAAAGGAAAGGAAAGTACATTAAGGCCCTGTATTGCATTTCCTGATCTTACATTGTCTAAGCACTTCTCCTTTGTGTCTGCTGCTGGAAAAATCCATCTTCAATAAGAGCTGAACAAGGTCCGCCCCGTTTGTGAGTCACTCTGCTGAATCAAGGCCGGTGCGTTCAGGTGTGCACCATATTTCATGTGCTTAAAATCTCTGCAGCCTCAGTGTAGTTGCCAGATTTTTGTGCACTTTGGCGAGCTGGTCAAGATGTTTGAGGCAGTTAAATGCAAAGTGAGTGCACCGCACTGCTTCAAATTCAGACCTTTAATAGAACTTCTTCCTGCCTGTCTCGGTGAATAATGATTTTCCTCATCAGGGGAATTGCTATCACAGAACAAACGCCTACACTGCCTGCATACAAAGGGCTGAGAAAGATTTCCACTGTTGGGCTGATTATGCTGGCCCTAAATGATACATCATATGACTATGGAAATTTCCTTTTTCCTTGAAATTAACATTGCATGTTCCGCATGAAAAGAAAAAGATCTTGCACAAGTTGCTCTCGCTCCAACTGCTCCACTTTTGGACTGGCATTGTTTTCATCTTCAGGGTCATTTCCCTCATTACAGCCTTCCTGCACTGTGCTATAAATACGCTGCTGGGAGACTAAAGCTTTGTTCCTGGAAAGGTCTTTGAATGGCATTTCTACATATTTAATACGAGACCGCGAACCCAAAAGATGCATCTCTGTTCCTGTGTCAACACTTTCAACATCATTACCAGAGCAGAAATATCTGTGGTTGTTGTTATCCTTTTTTCTTTCTCCCCCCGAATGCCTGGAATGCTTTTTGTGTGTGTTTACTGCACCTCCTGTCTGTTTGGTGCATCACTTTGGTCTCCAGCCTTATGTCACTGGGAAACAACCGTCGTTCTCGCCGAATCCCATCTGATTACTCGAGCATTATCATAAACATCCGCGGCGCTTCCGGACTGTTCTACGTCCCGCCGAGATCTCGGTTTGTTCATTGTCTGTTTTTGTCAACGGTTGGCTAATGTGCCCGTGCTCCGCACTGTCACCTGACGGCGCCCAACAGGCCTCTTCAGACTCATTCCATACCGGGTGAGACGGTGGCGCGTTGACACCTGGATGCGCGGACCAGTGTTTTCCACGGCGGGCCCCGCTGTGTTCTTCCAAGCGTCTGATTGAAGCTCGCTGGGTGGCAGCAACACCTCGGGGCCTCATGTCCTTCTCCGCTTGCCACGTGGCGTCCAGGACACGGCTGGGTAAAACAGAGCCTTTGTTCAGGACACGGCGTACCTCTGAGGTGGGGTGTGAACCAGGTCCATTAACAAGTGCTCCTGAAGGCAATGAATTGCCTGCGTGGGGAACAGCAGGGACACTGCTGTATACAAATGGATTCGGCTGGGTTCCATTTAAAGGGTTTTCGTGTTCATCTGAGGACAGACCTGCTGCATTGTTCTTCAGGGAGGAAGTGTGACTCTGTAATGGCTCCCGAGTAGGAATCGGGTCGTCAGACGCTGATTTCACGTCTTTGTCCTTTTGTGCGTTTGGCATTGGGTCAGACATGCAGAGTCCTTCTGTGTTACAAAGCCCCCAATTTACCAAACACACTTAATTCGAGCTGTAAATTCTTGTGTTTTAAAAGAAAATGCTCATGTTTATCATTTGTAAAAGAAAAACATTTGCATATCAAGCCATGCAACATTGATAGCAATTTATTTTTAACCATATTTTAAATGATAATAATGCATTTTATTTATGACTTAACATTTATTCATGGGTCTGTGGCAGTGCGCAATAGATTAATCGCATAATGAATCAATACAAGCTCAAACATTTTCATTTGCATAATTTATCATTTTTCTTTTTCCTCTTTACCAAAAACTGGAAAGGGTCTCAAAACAATAGTATTGTTTATTGCAATTAGTACCAATAAAGAAGTGGTTTTGAGTTGTACTTCAGTTTTTCCCTTTGCTGTGGAGCAAAACTCTAAAGTAATAATACCTACATTTCCAAGTTTCATTGAGTTAAAAGAATGATTCTACCGCGGCAGCGCGGCTAAGGACGGCATGTTAAAGAATAGTGTTTTTTCCCTCCAGCGTTGTCCGCATGCGCAAAATTTCTGTTTATACATGCAGTGAATGTATATTTGTATATCTGATTTTAATTAAGCCAGTGCCTCACCAGCTATGAACCTCACCGCACGTCACTGATGGTGAGTTATACTTTAAATTATTGTATTTCCCAGACTATAAGTCGCTCCGGAGTATAAGTTGCATTTATTTGAAAAATCCAACACCAAGAACAGACATGTCATCTTGAAAGGCAATTTAAAATAAAAATAGAATAGAGGCAACAACAGGCTGAATAACTGTACGGTATGCTAACATTACATGACAAACAACAAGTTGAGAACGTGCCTGATATGTTAACATAACATATTAATAGTTATTCAGATAACTATAACATAAATAACATCCTTGTCTCTCCAAATCACTAAATCTTCATCCTCTGTGTCGCCTTTAAACAACTCCGCTTACTCCGCAGGTAGCTCCTACCACACACATTATCAACACACACATGCCTAGAGCGCCCTCTTGTGGTTTAGTGTGAAACATAACATGTGATATGATATAATAATCTGTTAATAATTTCACATATAAGTCACTCCGGAGTATAAGTTGCAGCCCCGGCCAAACTATGAAAAAAACTGCGACTTATAGTCTGGAAAATACGGTAGTATTTTTGAGTTTTTTGGCTCAAACATATGAAGTTGAATTCATTGCAGTCGTATCACTCCCCTCCATATATCTCTGGCACACCAACATGTATCTCAGCCATATTTATAATTTATTATACTTTAGTAGCATAATCCACATTTTCGTCTTAGAACACAATAACTTTCAAAACCACAAACATTAGTACAATACTACGCTCTCACTGAGTCAATATATGAATTCATAACACAAGCTGGTCGATCGCAGATTCCTGACCTTTTAAAAGCCTGACCTGCAGATTCCAAATCTTAGTCCATAGCTTTTTATTTTTTTGTTGCCTGAAATGACACTAAACATAGCTGGATGCTGCATCGAACAATAACCACTGAAACTATTCGAACAATACATTTGTAAATTGTTCTACATTTAAATAAGTTTAATTGTTAATATTTAATACCCTTCCAAATTCATTTTTTATAGTGTGGCAATAGGGTAGTGTTCTTCAGGGCATTCCTATTGCTCCACGAAATGAGAAAGATATTATTTTGTGCTGCATTATGATTTTCCAACACCCTCTTATGCCACCTCTATTCACAACAAACCCTGCTGTTAGCCCTGAATACCCTGGCGAGGATGCTTAATTATGTGAACGCACCTCTGGGACACAACCTCCCTGATTCTGCACCGAAAGTTCTCAGTCGCCTGCTAAAATTGACCAATTTCCATGGGAACAAAGTACACCTCCAATGAGATCATATTGCGTCTTATCACTCCGTGATGGTGCCAACCCAGATCCCAGCGTGAGACTGTTGTTGCTTCAATCCTGACAAATTGGCAGGAACACAATCTGTCTAAAAACACAAACACAAACCCCCACAAAGAAAGCGTGCTCTCCTGCGCCCACATTTAGACAACATGCAGATTCGTTTAGGACGAGGGATAGAACCTTCAATCAATGTTTTAACCTACCAAACTGATACTTTTGAGTGATTAAGTAGGATAATAACTGAAAAGTGTACATAATCTCTTATACCCAGCCACACTACGCTGTCCAAAGCTGATTTAGTTTAAAACGTATGCTCAGAGGACTTAATATCCTGGGCTGGTTGCTCTCTACGGGAACCTGCATTGCTAACGAAGTGGTAAATTCAGTGTTAATGAGTGGCTTCACTGTTACCACCTCAGAGGTAAAGCCTCCTGAGCTCCATATTCTCCCCATCTGTTGTGGTGTTGGGAGGTTTGAAGGGAGAACAGACGCTCCACATTTAAAAGCAAACTTCACTGTTACTCCCAAACAGCAGGGTGGCAAAAACCATCAAAATATGTCGGTGGAAAAAAACGTGTAAGGCTCATTAGCACAACTCACACAACTTGTGTCTATATATAACGAAGAGGGCTTGAGCAGAGAAGCGATTTTTAGAAATGTATTTGCTTCTATTTACCTCATTTAGTCAAAGTTAAAAGGCTGACTTTGCCTTGCCTGAAGATATTTACAGGGATTATGGGCTTTAATACAGCTAAGCCATATGCACAGATCAATCTGCTACAAGCTTTACTAACCCTGCCCAGTATCCTCCCCAATGCACTTTTTTTTCTTTTTTTAGTTTGGAAACTAGATTTATGCAAAGCTTATGCATTCATTTAGACAATATAATCAAACATCTCTTGTTCTTCTAATGTTAGAAAGTAGTTTTTATATTCTAACTTCCAAATCAAAAGAATCCAAATGTCATATTGTACATGTTCTCTTATAAAGACAATTTACAAGAGCACACGAAATTAAAACTGTCACAAGCAGGAGCACAGTGATTGGTTGTTCCAGTGGAGAGGCGACTCGCCAGCAGAGCATGCAGTTCCCCTCCAAAGCAGTCGGTGTCAGCAGTGATGTGGACTTTCACAGCATATTATTTAGAAATATAGATACAAAAAAATATTTTCCGACTTTGGTGAATTATTTGGAAAATAATGGAATATTTGGAGTGTGTTTATCAAAATATTTGACCATTCTTTCAGAATTATATGGAAGATCGTACACTGATGTTGGATGAGTAAGTCTCTGTTTTAATAATCAAAGATTTTCTGTTGGGTTGAGATCAGGAGTATGTGCAGGTCATCCATGTTCTTCAAAACATATCTTTGTGGCTCTTACTTTGTGCGCTGATGTTCAGTTATGTTGGAACAGGAAGGTGTCCCGTCAAACTGTTTCAGAAACATTAATTTGTCCTAAATTATTTGGTATGTTTAAGCATTGAGAGTTTCCTCAAACCCAGTAATGGATGAATATCTCACTATTAATATAAAAATACATTCTAGCCACATATGGACTATTTTGGGCTTGTAAATCAAACGTAGTTAATTAAGTTCTGTACACATATTTATTTCTTAATTGTTTCACAGCAGAGTGAAATTGAGAACTTCATATGAAAGCAGGTGCAAATAGTTTGACAATCAACAACCTTCTCTTGTTACGACACGATGAGTCCAAAGACCAAACGCTCCAGCAGAACCCATCAGAACAATCTGTCATTATTTTTTCTAAAATGTGTGGGGCAACCATCAATATAAGTCACATAATGCGACTGAAGTGAAAAAAGTGGATGAAGGATTTCTATGGGACAGAGAGAAAGAAACAAAAATTTAAGCTCCTATGACTTTTCTAAAAGTGGTAAATTTAGTTCCGAAAGATATTATGTAAGTTATTTCTCAAGAAAAAAAAAAAAAAAATGAGAGTGGGTGTTTAATGTGTAGGTGAGCACTACTTTGAACACTTTGTGCAGCTACTAGGAAAGAGTAAATCTGCTGGAAAATCACCAAAACTTTCAAATCATTGGAGCTACAGTCAGGGAAAATAAGTATTTGATACAGCATTGATTTTTCATATCTCCTCACTCACATAGAATGGAGAAGTCTGCAGTTTTCATTTTAGGTACAACTCCAGAGTGAGACGCAGTCTAAAATACAGAAAATCAAACTATAAGTTTTAGATGATTAATTAGCCATTTTAATACATCAAAGTATTTCACACATACCAACCAGCAAGTATGCTGGTTCTCTCAGACCTGCCAGTTCATCTTTAAGAAGATGAACTCATTACCTCAGTTGAACTTGCTGCCTGTATAAAAGTAACACGTAAACACAATCAATCAGCCTCCAACTTCATCATCATGGAAGAAACCAAACAGGTTACAGGGAATAAATTGTAGATTGGATTGGCTATAGAACAACAGCTTAGTGAAAACACAACTACTGTTGTAGAAATTATTTCAAAATGTAATGCTGCGTTCATACAAAATGTGTTCTTAGCATCAGGCACTTCTGGTTCACATTCAAAGTCTATGAGGAGGCGTGTTTTGAAATTTAACCGTTTGGAGCGTTTTGAGCATCAGTAACGTCCAATGGAAAACAACAGGTAGAGCTGACGCCTCTGACATGCCTCCACATAGACTTTGAATGTAAACCAGATATGTGAAATGTTAGGTGTAGAAATAAATGTCAAGCATCTGCACTCAAAGTGCACACGCGTTGAATTTGAAGTGTAACGGTTTGGGTGTGAACGCACCATAAGAAACTCTAGATAGCTGCTGATCTCCCTCAGACTGGGGCTTTATGTAAAATCTCAACTAGTGTAGGACTCATCCAGGTCCGCCTGAGGTTTGCCATTGACCTTTGACAACGTCATGTGATCAGATGAGACCAAAACAAAACTTTTAACTTCACTTGCTGTATTTGGAGGAAGATGGATGAGAACAGTTTAAAGAATACCACTAACACCACGTTGAGGGGAGGAGGGATGGAGACATGATTCGCCAGATTTTGGGTAATAACGTCCTTCCCCCTTGAGGACCATGAGACATCTTGACCCAGCCAAGATGTCTCATGGCTGGATCTACCAGCATGACAAGGATAGTATATCATCATTGTCATGATGGCAATGGTGCAGCTAAACTGTTTCTCCAGAATATTGAAGTTCTGAAGGAGCCTGGCCCAGACTCCAAACCAGAACCCAACAGAAAACTGTGTGTTGCCCAGCAACAGCCGTGAAAACTGAACGCTCTGGAGACGATCTGTATAGAGGACAAATCAGGACAAACCAAGTCAAATCTGGTCCAGAATCATAGGAAATGCATCACCTCTGAGCAAAGGTTTCTTCACAAAACATTAACTCCTATTTTTATATGTTATTAAATACTCATTTCATGCAAATTATTTAAAATATAATTTGACTTTCTGGAATTTTTTTTTGTGGATTCTGTTTCTCACAGTTGAGGTGTACCCATGATTAAAATCACACATCTCTTCACTCTGTTAGAAAATCAGTGTTGTGTCAAATACTTTTTTTTCCCCCAAATTTATTTTTGAAGGAACATCGGAATCAAATGCCAGACAAGTAGTTTTTATTAATTTAGTTGAAAAAAAATAAGAGCTGGATTTAATACAGAAACATAAAGCGTGCTGACAGCTCTATTATAAGCAATATCATTACAAAATAACTAAAATAAAGCTATCCAGTCAGACAGCTGGAATATTTAAAGACGAATGCGTTAGCATAAAAAAAAAATGTTTTCAACAAGTGAATGACACAAAACATCGTCTACATCGTCGTCGTTCGGACGAGGTTAACGTTTTACATGTTATAACTGCACACTTTTAAAAGTGAACCAAACCAAAATGAACATGGTAAAAGTTTTGGCATTCCAAGCCGTGTTCACAAACACTGAGAAGTACATGGAGACCTGAAGAACCTGGATGTTTGACTTTACTTCCATTCCTCCTGTTCAACGCTGAAACCCTGTGGCAGCTCATTTGTAGACCAGTCTGAAAAGCAACTGGGACAAATCTGTAGAACCATTTGAACCACTGAAGCTGTCTGTATGGATCAAGAGTGAAACGTGAAGTTCCTCTGCCATCAACTTCACAGGAAGAAAGAAAATCTAAACAAGAGGAGGGGCTGCGGGGGCACCATCCCTTATGTACTGCACTACACAACTTCCTCAGTTAATAGGATATATTGATTTATTTGACACAATGTGAATTTATGAAGCAGGCTCCTTTAGTGTAAGAGTATCAAAGCACACCTTAAACAAACACCACAGTAATCCCAAGGTGAGGCTGTTCTTTTCAGTGAAGAGCCACTGTGGAAAAGAAAAAGTAAAATAGAAAAAATAAAAAACTGTGTTTTTTTCCCGCCGTTGTGCTCTGCAGTCATCCGCGGCATCAAGCAACAGAAAATTGGGTTTAAATTAGCAATGTTCACCGTCTCATTCTTCAAAGTGACCGCCTGAGAACGCAAAGCCGCAAAACACAATCACACATTCATAAAACACCCAAATAGTCTTAAATTTGCTCAAGAGGAGATGGAGGGAGCGTGGCGTCACCAAAACGTCTTTGTCAGGATTACGTTCCCTTTTATCCCTCTGAATCCTCGTCACCCAAAGGTCATTTCCATAATAATGGTTTCTGCTTTCCCTAATGGGATTTCGCCTGTGATTATGTATGCCGGTGCCTTGCGCCGACACCGTCAGCCATGTCGTCTTGAATTGCACAAATGTAATTACATAAGGTCTTTGATAGCTAAACAATATAATTTACTGCTTGAGTGGAGGCACATATTGGAGCCGTAGATGCCGGGTTGCAAAAATAAGAATGGAAAATACAAGCAGCAGAGGTGGCACGATCCCGAGAATATTATGTTCTTTGAAGGAAGAGGGGAAAAAAACGGTGATGCAACAACAAGAATAACCCAGTGCACATTTGGAAGAAAAAGAGTCTCGTTCAAGTTACTTCTCCTGCATCTTTCAGAAAATTCTGGCAATGTGGGGAAAATGCTCTCATTTGATTGGAGATCATGAAAGTTTGATGGCAGTCTACTCAAGATAACACACAAGGTTGTAACACGCTTCTTTAATAACACATAAAAGGCAGTAAAGACAGTGTAATCTAAGAGTTCAAGCACATCTGGATGTGATTTCTCTGATTACAAATGGTGTGAGAATGTTCAACATTGTGGAAGACGCTTGTGTTCCGCGTGGCTCTGGCTCATACAGTGAACGTCACAAATTCATTAAACCAAACACAATGTCTTCTTTGGCCAAAGTTCAACACAGGTGAAGAAGAAGGAAAAAACAGAAACCTTCTTGAAAAACTGTCCGTAACCGGTTTCCCCTCGGCCCCCGCTCCCCAAAAAAGGGAAGAAGTGAAGCAGCTGTGATGGTAGATTTACTGATGAAAAAAGGTGAGGCGAGAACATTGGGAGTGATAAAAGGGGACAGGGAGCGAGTGACAGTTGGGTTAAGACAGAAGTCATGTTCAATAGCAGGTAGAAACATCAAACAGAGAGTTCACAGGAAAACCATGCAACCTCGTCTTGAAGGAGGATTTTCTGTTGTGTGGAGTAGATTATATCTGTTCAAGCTGCTGACACGGCCTCATTTGCTGCCCGTAGTGTTGGAGGGGGATTAAACGATATAAACTTTAAAGCTTTAAACAATACCTTTCAAAATTAAACGGATTAAGGGAGGGACGTCTGATGGGGATTTCCCAGGGCTTTGTTAGTTTTAAACTCCACTCCTTTTTTTTTGTTTAAGAAGAAAAAGGAGGAAGACGGCAGGGAGGGAGAAGGAAAAAAGAAAGAAAGAGAAAACACAGCAGTTAGAAATTTCTCAGGCATGTGACCGTTTTAATGAGGCTGCTCTCACGTTTGAGGAGGGCAGCGGGCACAGGAGAGCCGCCGAGCAGATGGCGCTCGTAAACATCGCCTCTGCTCTGTTTCGATACACGACTTCTCATCTCCCGACGCCGAGAGGAAAACAAACCCGGAACGTCACCGAGAGCGCTGCCCACTTGCCTGCTTCTTGGCACGCCACGCCGGATCGTCCAAATGGCACATTTCCATTTCCCGCGTTTTTCCCGCCTCATAACCATATGCATGAGGCGGCCAATTGATACACGCAAACCTCTAATCTGTTCTAAGTATGCAGAGAGGATGCAGAGAGGATGCAGAGAGGATGCAGAGACGCGGCGGCTGATATTCTTGTTTTAGTGGCGGTTAGGATGTTGACTTTTAATAAATGTTATTATTACCATCCAGCTGGAAGTAGATAAACACTAAAGCGAGACAGAAGTTGCCGCTCTGATGCTCTGATGCTTTCCCGCTGCAAGTGATGCGCGGAGGAAAAATTAAATATATATCAAACTTTGCTGCTTTGCCGCAGACATGTGACCATTCAGATGAAAGGGAGTCGATGTCAAACTGCTCTCCAAATTGAGGACAGGCTCCACATTACCGAGCAGACATCAGTGAGTTGAAATTTCGAGGCATGTCAAGCACAGCAGCTGTTGGGATGAAGTCTCTCATTACCTGTCTTTAAAACCTAATGTGAGCGCACCATGGCAGGAGAGCGGAGAGGGGGGAGAGGCGGGGGGGCCAGGCCTCTGTTCTCTGGAATGATAACCAAGTGATTGAGTTCAACACTGGAGGAAAAAAAAAAATGACTTTCTGATGGGGCCAAATAATACTGATGAAAAGGATTTCGATTTTCATTCGGCAAAATACTTCTCAAATGCACTATTCAAATACGGTTGAATGCTAATGATAATAGCGACCTGGTTTTGAGAAATATTTTGGTTTCAGTCGGCATTAACCAGTACAGGGGTGGAACTTAAAATCTCCATAAATCAGCTTTAGAGACTAGTTAAAGGGATAGTACTGTGCCATTTTATAGCACAGTCATGTAACTATGTTACTTTCGATTGTTATTTAACACCTTGAAATTGGGATGTGAGGGCTGGGCTTCGTTCTTTTCAGGAAGTCGTCACAACATGGCTCCTCTATTACAATTTTACCAGCGTTGCTCTGAGAAGTAGATTGTATAATAAGCCCAGCACATGTGCAGCTCCACCAGGTGTTTTGCTAATTGCTGCTGGCTAGTCTGAAGGAGCTGAGTGGGGCTACTGTGCAATGCAGAAGCTTGAAAGCCTGGAAACTGCCAGGTTCACCCACAGGTTTTGCACAGCTGAATAGTTGACATGGGAAATTAAAGGATTTCACAAATATGTATGAAAAAAATCACAGAAACATTCCAGGTACTTTTTTGGCAACGAAATAATATTATAATATGACTTAAAGCTCAAAAGAGACAATTTTACATAATTCTGCTCTTTTAAAGAAGGTTTGTACATTTATTTATTCATATTTCTGTAACTAGAAAAGTACTTTAGGTCACACGCTTTTAGGAAAGCATGAAATGGTGAATTCTGTGATCTTGGCAGTAAAATACATCAATAGGAAGTTTCAGTGCATGAAACCTAAAGGTCAAAGACAAATGACTGAAATATGGAAGTGGAAAGAGGCAAAAGGATCAGAATCCATTGCTGACATTGGAAGCCGTGCTGATTTGATCTCGACATTAAAAAAATAAAAAACTGTGTAATGTTTGGATTATTCTGACTTTTCTTGGAAAGGTTTGCTTATTTCAACCACCATATCACCATTCTCTTCTTCTGCTGTTAAAGGCCTTTACAACAGATTAGTGGCAGGGGCCAACACTGTATGGGGCCTCCAAAGCAGAATTTGACCAATGAGCCTCCACAGCACCACTAATAGCATTAGTTCAGCTTGATGGATTTTGAGTTCACCACCAACTGATCGATCTAGCCGTAAACAACACCTTTAATTTGACTCCTGCATTAACCAGATCAAAGTATTGATTAAAGTAAGACTCACTCATTTGGTTTGGCGTTCATGTCCGATGTACAGCTTTTCAATTCAGATTCAGGAGAGTCCAGAAAGACATTAGTTGGTTTTGGTTACAAGCAACAGAAAATCTGTCCCTCATCATGTCAAGTCTCTCGTTTTGGCCCGGAAGCTACAGTTTTTTTAACCTGTGTTCCCATATTATTATTTTCCCTTAAGTACTGTATAAAATTCTCTCCCCCTGCTTTTACATTAGTCCTGGGGTCTTATTACCCATGTTCATGGCCCCCGCTCTCACTTTTTTATGTCTTTCACGCCCTCATTCTTAACATATATTTTGCTTTTTATGGTTTATGATAAGAAATTTGTCAGTTTTTTTAAAGCCAAAATAATTCCAGATTTGAAAGAAAAAAGTTTTCCAAATAACATCGGATATTGACAAACAGGTTTGTTCTTATTCTGTGCTCTCACTACAATATGTTCGGTGTAAGAAGTTAAGACTCTTTTGGGCCCCCAGCTGGAAGAGGAGCTTATTTTCTTTACCAGAATGTTAGAATAGAGTTGCAAAGTTTATTACTATGTTTTTTTTATTTGTTTAATAGCATCAAAAGTAGCTAAATTAAACTATCTTTGCTTAAGTGTATAGTATAGAGATATACTTCTATTATACAAGTATAACACAAACATATAGTATACATCCATCCATCCATCCATCCATCCATCCATCCATTTTCCGTCACCCTTCTCCCTAACGGGGTCGGGAGTTGCTGGTGCCTATCTCCAGCTGCGTTCCGGGCGAGAGGCGGGGTCACCCTGGACAGGTCGCCAGTCTGTCGCAACATATAGTATACAAATGCAGCTAATTTGTCTTAACTGTTACTCTAATGAAATGTTTATGCTAAAGACATTTAGCATAGAAAATCTACATTTCAGTGCTAAACGTTAGCAGTCTGTTTTATCAAAGCACAACTAGACAAGGCGGCAGAAATCTGAATAAAATCTGGAATCAGATGTTGGCTGCAGAGTCCTGGGAGTGGCTAAAAAAAAAAAAAGAAATAACAAAAAGAGCACGCCTGTGATCACAGAGAGGTCAAAGACGACAAGAGTGGCAAACAAAGGAGAAGAAAGCCTCTGAAGACGAGAAGACAAAAAAATAAAAAAACGCGGCTGTCAAAGAGTGCAGAGGAATTCCGAAGGGCAACAAAAGGCTGTTTATCCAACTCTATCAGGAGAAGTGGACAGCTGGAGCACGGCAGCCTTGACAGCAGAGGGAATCCCCTGTCACTTCGCAAGGCCTGCGCTGGAGCTCGTGCGTGTACGCTCACAGACGCATGGAGGATGATTAGCTGGTGCCGCTTGTCAATTGCACCTTTTCTAACCTGGATCAATGAGTGGTCTTGCACCGGGGGGCCTGTATTGGAGCCTATCATTAACATGTGAGTGGGACTCTATCAGCCCCTGCTCTGCACAAATCAAAGGGTCGGCCGGGGAAGAAAAGGCGCTAATATTTCCTCAATAACCCAAGAGAGACACCATGGAGAGATGCAAATTGCCTCCCAGGAGACCCTGGAGGATGTGAAGAAGAAACTCGCTGGGAGGCAAAAGGAAGCTAATGAGTATAATGGTAAATGTATACAAGGAGAGTGAGCAACCCCTCTGTATTCATACCAATTAATGCAATCTTATCAATGGAGGTGTATTGTAGGAGGAGGGACTGGGTCTGACCCCCTCGCCGGCGTCTCTATTATTCAGTGCAGGTTGGGCTGCAGTCATTAGCCCCGTGGGAGGCTAGGCTCGGCCGGGCCGGGCCGGGTTGGGCCGGGCCTGGGGAGTTAAGGAGATTTTAAAAAGCACTCACTCCACACATCAAAACAAATCACGGCCAATCAAAGGGGCTCAAAATGCGTCCCTTTCTTCGAGGAACGAAAGCGCCATTGTTCTGAAAGGCTTGCTGTTCCTGCAGCGTCGCCGCGGAAACGGAGGCAAAATGAGCCAGAAGTGGCCACATCAGTCAAGCTGAGAGGATGAAAGTCGTAGAGTATCACTTAAACACTAATTGTGTTAAGTAACCCTGCATAGTAATAATTAGAAAATGATGACAGTGATAGATTCAATCATTTAAGTGGTGCTTAACAGCTGTGATATTTTAGCTTTTCTTTTTTCTATATCATTAGCACAGTAACAGTTTTTTTTTTTCCTATTTTATAACCATCGGGTAATCCTGCTAACCTGTGGCAAAAACCTGAAAACAGATGAAGGAAGGTAAAATAATGCTTCCTAAATTTGAGCGGAAAATAAATTAGAGATGCACTGATCTGATATTAATATTGGTATCAGACCCGATATTGAAAAAACACTACATCTATTCAGTCTAATTCCATGCTTTTTTTAAATTTTAATTATATCTAGAATTTCCAATTGCTCTTTCTGAACCATTTGAGAGATTTGTTGTCGTTTATTTTTACATGTTTCACCAAAATAGTCTGCCTATTATTTTTATCAGTTTCAGTTCTTTCATTATTTATTTTACATTGGCTGTTCTACTTCTAACTGCACTCACTGAACAAATTAAAGTTGTTTTTACATCTTTGACCATGATTGTGAAGCCGTTGTTGTATGTAAGTGAGCTGTATTAGAGCAGAGTTAAGATACATTTGTAATTCAGAATAAAAAAACCCCCAACATTTTAAGTAAATTCAGCACTAATACAGATCCAATACCGATATTGGAGCGGTATCAGCCCAACCTAAACCTCAGAAATCTCTATTCATATCAGAAGTGAAAAAAGTGCATCGGCGCATCCCTAAAATAAATATCAAATTCTCCTTTGATTTCTCTCAGCTACTTCATCAGTTGTTGTTAAATTGATGCTATCCACTGATGCCACCAACCAATTTAACAGATGGTTATTCTACAGATCCTTGGCTCCTATGCCCCAAAGATAATATTTTTGAAAAATATGTGCGTTTTCCATCGTACTTTACATCTAATTTTATATATTCTGCCAATATTTTGGGATTTATATGTAATAGACAATACTCGAGTACTTAAAAATTATGACTTTATAGTGATTTTATTCTTTATTGTTATTTTTTTAGAACATGAAGCTACATCTCAGGGCCATATTAAACTTACCATGCACCAATTAATGTATAAGGTTGCTTATTAATATATTGTAATTTGCTTTAGTATATTTTTTTTCTGTAGTAGTTAGGGCACCAAATCTAACTCTAGCCCAGGGGCCTATGTCCTTGCAAAACCAGCCCTGGCTATTCATAAAGTGTGACAAAATTCTGTATTCATACATAACTACAACATTACTGGTCAAAAGAAAACAAGAGTAGCAACACTCTGTGCTGGGGTGTAGTTTAACAAAGTGTTTGAGCTCCTAAAAGGGCAAAGAAATGCTTTAAAAGCACAAGCAGCAGAAACGGCGCCTCGCTTTCCCATCGAAGGTCATCGATCGGACGGAAAAACAGCACCAATTGGAGGAGGATTTACCTTCAGCAGCTCGAGCGGGAGACCGAAATGAAGGTTAATATCTATGTAAGTTTCTCCACGTTTAATCCCATACTCCAGACATCGTCGAGCGCGCCGGTAAAAGCTCGGCGTCAGCATAATTGGGCCTAACCTGTGCCCCGCGCGCTCAAGTCTCTCAAATATCACATCCAGCTCGCAGAATAAAAGAGACAAATTAATGAGGAAAGTGCTGAGCTCAACCTGAGAAAGGTATCACAGAACGGGTTAGGAGCTGTGCACTTCAGTAACAATAGGAGCCTCCACCACCACCATCCAGAAGTACTAGAACAGAAAATCCAGACTGTTGTGCACAAAAACCACTAATAGTCTTTCACACCTGTGTGCTTTGGTTGAAACTACATAATTTTTTTAGACAAAAAGCTAAAAACTCAGATTCATTAGATACAACTGAAAGCTCATTTAGGTTCCATCCACATTTTTGCACATAATAATGCCGATGTTTTTTCCTTTTTCATTCGGAGATCTCGCTTGAATTTCCCGAGTTTACACATAAATCATTCAGTGCTCACTCAGGCCATGCTACCAGATGTTGCCTTTCAGCATGGGAGCATCAGTGATCATATTCTGCCCCTTAGTGGAGAAAACGAGCCACATCCCAAATGAAAGAAGGGGAGCCAGCAGAGGGCTGGTGGACAGCAGACAGCTCACGGCTCGGTCTTTTGATGGGCCGCTTCAAGCTCGCACCCCCCCTCAAATAAGATTCAAGCACCTAAAAGTCTAAAAGGGAAATTCCTCCCTGGAAACAATTCACTCCTGTGCACCTTGAAGGGGGAATGCTATTCAATATATATGTAAATTTCAAATTGAGAACATGAAAAACATCCCAAAGTTGGAAAACAAACAAAGAAAAAAAACCCCAAAACAAAACAAAACACCGGCGTTTGCATGTTGACAGTCTGAATTCAGTTTCAGAAGCAGTTCGTCTGAAGCTTCCCAAATAATCAAGGCGGCGTCATGTGTCAATCAGCCGTAACCTCGGCGATGTATTCAATTATGTTTCTGGGAATCCATCACAACAGTGCAGCCGTTACAAATTAGGGGAATGGAAATACGTCTTTATGCTGTTCGCTACGGCTGCAGCCATGAATATTTCCTGGAGTGCAAGCAGCAGAAACACAAAGGAAACGGCAGTAAGATGAGAGATATTTCGTTCACAAATGATTTCGTCAGATATAGTCTTGTTCCAACCACCAGCATCAATTTATGTGATTTACTGATACAAAGTAGCTCAATTTTGACATGGAAGGAAAGGAGGGAAAGGTTCTAATAGTTTTGTTTGTTTGTTTTTTTAATAAATAAATAAAAATCTGAAACGTGTGGTGTGCATTTGTGTTTACAGATTCTTTTGCTGCAAATCATTTGAGGTTCTATTCAATTAGTTTTCCTATCCGCATCCATTGATGCCGTTTACAAACCTTTTTAGGAGCTCAGCAGACGCAGAGCTCCACCAGATGTTTGCTAATTGCTGCTGCTGCTAGTCATTAAGACACCTTTGAATGGTTGCCACGGAGATTCAAGGATTCCTCAAACATGCATGAAGGAATCATCGTTATCGGCTCCAAATGTGTTGACGAGGGAATAACATTGTAACTTCTTGTAAAGCAAAAAAACAAAAGTCAGTTTTACATAATACCCTTTAACTCTCTTTTTTAAGGCCTATCAGTATAAAGAGAGCTAAACAGAAAAATACTCCACACTTTTCAGATTTTAACATTTCATTTCTACTACACAGTGAAGTTGTCTGCTACATAAAATACCAATGAGTTTACACAAAGGTTTGTGGTTGCAACTTGGAAGATTTGACCCAGTTCAAGGGGGTGTGAATACTTTTGCGAGGCACCTTAATTCGTAATTTGACGTTTCCTGATTGCTAAGTCAAAACGCGTGCTGTGTTTTTACAGTGATCAAGCGACACAAGCAGAAACGCGTTTCCATTTAGGCAGAAATAGCTGCTTACATCAGAAGGCGAAAACAAAACTGGGAGAAGCTGATCGGATCGTGGAATAACGACGTTCTAGACTATTTAATGATGACACGATCCAGAGCGGTGGCAGTTTTAACATCAGAGAACAAAAACAAGTTTGTTTTTCAAGAAAAAAGAAAGAAATCAAACAAAGAATATGGCATCATAAACAGTAGCTGTGTGTCAGTGATTCGCCTTCACACTGGAATATAATCAACAGCCTGCTTGTCACTCCCCTACAAACCTGCCAAGTGTAGGGGTGGAAGCACTGACACATGTAACTGACATCTCAGGTTTAATTTGACTGGTAATCACACCCACCTTTAGTTTCAGAGCGTTTCACACATCTGAGCCACAGTTTCAGGTGTTAAGCTGGTAAGGAGGCACGCAGCCGTGACACTGAATGATAACACCTCTTCACACACAGTCACATTTTGGCTTTATGTTCTGCCATTATGGTTTTAGCAGCAACGGCAGAGGAAGAAAGTTAGGCTCCACACTTTTCAGTTGAAATGCAACCAGAGCTGAGATCATCGTTATCGGCTCGAGCAGCTTCAGCTCGGCTCAGCGGCTGCTTGAACCCAAACACAAACACGCACGCTCCACTGCCTGTCAGCTGGTGACGCTGGTAAACCAGCAGTAAATAACGTCTCTTAATATAACGCTACTGTATAATGATGGCATAGAAAATTGTGAAAATGTGTGAGGGACACAAATCATAGAGATATTGTATTTTTTCTGCTACACGGAAAATACATCAATTAAAAAGAGAAGCACAGCAAATGGGATTTAACTTTTTTTGTACTGTATCAAAATTAGGGCTGAGACTTTAACACGTTGATTTTGATTAATTACTTACATTCACTTCAATGTGTTAAAAGCTTAAATGCACTTAATCACTTTATTTATTTATTTTTTTTGAACATGCAGTGTTTCCGACCGGAACGTTAACATTCACATGTTTCCGGTACGCCCGTAAACATGACGCACAATCGACATCCGCAAACATCGATGGACGGCAAATCCGATTCTTTTGGCCCGCTGGGGTTTAATTATTGCTTTGACACAATTGGACGAGGGACAAGACTTTTGTTGTGTTCAAGTTGTGCTAAACAGAGCCAGCAATAACAGGTCAACTGATCCACTCATCGTCAAAAGGTTTTGGATGTTATATTTAATGCTTGTGCAGCAACGTATCCTATGGAAACGAGAGATACAAAAACATTTTAAATGTAAAGTGTTTCAATTGAGCCATTTAAAGGGAGGCGACAGAGTCCATCCGACTCACTGTTAGCCTTCTATCGCTATCAGGATTTATCACTTATTTACTAACTCGGTGCATAACCACACAATTCCTTGCAGGACAGGAAACTGTCACTAATAATCACTAATCAAAAAACTGTATTCAGCTTCAGAAATTTAATAACCTGGTTGCATCATGAAGAGGACCTCAAGAGTACATATTCATGACCCCAAAATGGGGTCCTGACCTCAAATTTGGGAACTACTGTTTTGCTAAACTAATGAGCATCATATGGAACTTTAAGTGTCAGGTGATTAGTGACATGGAAACCAGGTGAGTTCACTTCACAGCATCCAGTGCAGTCGGGTGGGAAACATAATCAAATGAATTGAACTAATTACTAAATATGACAATGAAGCCAATTTACTATACAACATGAAGAAAACCTTACAGTATGAGCATGAGAGAATAGTTATTCAAATTAAAAGTAAATAAATATAGTTTACAATAACTTGCTGGCAGATAAGCAAAAATATAATTACATCCCCCATCTAAACAAATCAAACTGGTGTAATTTATGAACCATAAATATGTACAGTAATTTTATTTTACACAGTAAAAAGATAATTGTGCTAAACATTATTTCAAACACATCACCTGCTTTTCTTAAACATGGTGGTGGTAGCATCATGCTGAGTGGATGTTTTGTTCAGCTGGAGTAGGAAAGTTGTTATTTTGCAGGATGGGTGTAGCTATGGTGAGATTAATTATTAATTATTAATTCCATGGCAGATTAAAGATATAAAGTTTCTTCCATTCTGAAAAGGTGGTTCTGACAGGAAACCGTCCAAATAATAAATCAGTGGCTGCATTGATTTATTCCATTATTTATTGGCATTACAGAAATGAAACCCTTCTGGACTTTTGCAACTTTTGCATGGTTTTATGAAGATTCATCTTTCAGGCTGAAATACCCTCGTCTTCTGCTCACTTCACAGATTCTACATCCAATTTAATTCTGGCCTTTTGCTGAGTTACTCCAAAATGTAAAAGAAGAGACAAATTAGAAATATTCAAGGATCACTTTAAAATTATACCTGCCACAGAAAAACAGTGTCTCTTCGGTCAGAGGTTTCTTCAATCAGACAGACTGCTACAGGAGACCTTTCACCCTCTACAGCAACTCTGAAGAAGCTTGAATGTGAGTTACAACATTTCATTTCTTTTTAGGATAATTAAAGTGTTTTTGGATTTAATTTAGCTGAATATATGCTTGTTGTTTCAATCAGTTTGTACAAAACTCACATAAAGTTTGCATATCTCAGCAGAATCCAGGGTTTTGTTGAATGATGTGAGAAATCTAGACAAGCCGGATGGACAAAAACCTCACCAGGAATCAAAAACTACGTACAACAAAACAGAAAGTGTTGCAAAGCTCCTGTAAAGTCATGTCTTTAGTCTAAAAGCCTACTGCTGGGTGGTGAAAACAACCTTTCTTTCAGACGTCTCATGGTTTCATCAAACTTTTTTTTTTTTTAAATAAATGTTTAAAAAAAAAATGTTCAAAGCACTGCTCTTGGTGAAATCCTTCACGCTTGCCCCGAACCGACTGCCACCAAGAATAATACATGTGAACAATTTAAACATGTAGTTTAATTGTGTAACTGCTCCTTTTTTGCCTCACATCGAGGACTTTTCTCCAGACTGCAGTGTTGCTGGTTGATGCATCTGATTACTGAAATATCTCGTGGCTGCAGCTGTTCCTGAGCAGAGCTGTTAATTCAGGCCAGTGTATTCCCACTTAAGTAGTCCCAGGTGTGTTCATTTCTAGCTGTGTAAGCAGCCAGCCGGGCCAACAGAGAGCACGCTGTTGTCTGCTGTGCAGAGCTTTCAGAGACTTCAGGCATCTTGGTTAAAATATTTGACCTTGTCAAGAGACAGATAATCAATTTGCGGATAATGTGCCTGAAACTCTTGATTCATTTGGCCGAGCGATTGTCTTCCGTCCTCTCTGTGGCGTACTAATGGAATCAGACTGAAAGTGGGCGCGTAGCGTGTCCTGGCCTGCTTTCTGGAGTCGTCTGAGCTCATCCTCAGGACACCTGCAGGGTGAGATGGGCCCATTTATGTAGGTCCACCATTTGATTTAACAAAACCTCCACCTGGAGCATGGAAAGCAGGAATCTGATGCAATGCAGTCACAATGTTCTGGGAAGTTATCACCACTAATAGTTCCACTAGTGGTGGAAGGCTAGCAGTTTGTGCTAACCGCTAAGGTCAGTGGCTAAAGAGCCAAACCTTTCAGTGTCGAGTGAATCAATTTAATTCAGTTTTTCGGGTCACAATTCGATTCAGAAACCAATTTTTCTATTCAAACAGTGGAGACATTCTGATTAAATTAGAGGGAAAGACAGTGAGAACAAATAGAATTGTTCTAAGTAAATGTTCTATCAGCTTCCATACTGTGTCAGTTTATATTCAAAGAAAAATAGGTTTGGCCAGCTTTTTCTTAAATAAACAAAATATCAAAGAATTATTTAAAATATAATTTAACAAAAACCCAGGCAGACTTAAATTGATTTTGGAGCATCCTGGATCGGTTCAGAATTCCCAAAAACAGAAAATGTGATTCGCTACATAATCAATTTTCTTTCTGCACTTTTATCAGTGGCATTCCACTTTATGTTGCCCGATATGAACATTTTTCAACATGTTAAGTTACTTCAGCTAAGCATGAAGTCACTTCATGCTTACTTGCTCAGTAAGCATGAAGTTATGCTTAAGAATGTCTTAGAAAACTAAGACCTGTTTTATAGAGACAGGTCATTTAATTACTGTAAATGACCAGAATTTACGGTAATTCAGATTGCAATGGCTATTGAGCATGGGCACCAGCAGGAAATGTGTGGTCCCTGGTGGCCCCCCGCAGTGTGTCCCCTGGGTGGATCCCACACCAAAATACACGGTTCAGACCACTGTGAGAAAGTCAGACGTTGATCACATGTGGGCAAACGAAATCTGATTTTGTGGCATTTACCTGCTGAGTGAACGTCACCTCGGCGTGTTTGGGAGCTAAAAACAGAACAGAAACATATGAAGAGCTGAAATTCTTCAAATGAATTTGAGAAAATAACATCTGATCGACTTTGTGCAAGTGAAGCGTTTAAACTGTGACAAAGAATGTGTGCAGAGATGCATAAATAACGAACCTTCATATGGAAACATAAAATCAATACATTTGGATGCAGATATTTCATTACCTCTTCCCATTAAACAACCCAACAGCAGCAGCAGCCTGTGTGGCTTCTGCAGCTGGAGCTGATTGGAGTGGTGATTCTAATTTTAAATATTCATCGCATTATGCAAACAACAAACAACTCTTGTAGTGCGTCCTGTCCCACTGACTGCTGTTACCAACAAGAAGGAAAAAAAAGAAAAGGAAAAAAAAAAAAAAGTCTACAGACAAAATAAAAAAAATTCTGCAAAATCTGTTGAATATTTATAGAGTCTGCATAATTCGACTTATTTATTTTTACTTAATTATTAAAAGTGGGGAATGCAGACGATTAATTATTAATCCTGATATATTGGAAAACTGTAAGACATAAATATTTGCGCATAAATATTCATCTCCTCCACGCCAGCGCGGATTAAGTCCCGGGTTTCGGTCTGTTCGCGGCGCAGAGCCGTTTCCGAGTCACTTACTGTGTTTGCGTTGGGATCTGCTGTGATCTGAGCGCGTCATTGTCCTCAGCGCGCAGGAGGAGCCTGTTCCGCAGCGGTGATCGGGACTGACACGTTCCCTCTGTTTCCCGAGCATCAAGTAATTCTTTTAATGGCCTGCCAGCCGCGCGCTGCAAAGTTTGATTTTGTTCTGCAAAATGAGAGAGAAAAAAAAGAAGAAGAAGAAGATCTTGAACAATTTATTATGCTGTTTGTACCTCGTCTCACTAGTTATCGCCTGCAATTTATTTCCTACCTTGGGGTACTGCAAGCCATTTCCCCCCCCTCCCCATTTTTCTGTGTTTTTTTTTCCTCTCTCTCTCTTGATCCTGCTTGCTGCTGACTAAACTCCTGCCCGCAGCCACGGTGTTGGAACATCACAGAAAACCACATCATTACGCCGGAGCTGGTTAACAAAGACGAGGCAGAGGCGCGCGAATCACGGGAGGAATTGAACCGGGCCGCGGCGGCCCGCGGACCGTCTGGTTAATGAAGCCACTTCCGGGCCTGACGCTCGCTTCAAGGTCACCGCAGGACCACACCGTGATGGTTTAAATGGGACATTTTCTGTTAACAGTTCCTAAATCTGACCTGGGGGGGAAAAAAAATTGGTCTGTTTAAAAAAAAAAAAAAAAAAAAAAAGCCTTAGAATTTAACTTTTCCCCATATTTGGTTGGAGTTTTATATATATATATATATATATATATATATATATAATATTTGGTCGCAATAGTTTTAGATAAGTTTGTCATTGCAGTCTATTTATTGCTAAACTTGAACATTTTTCCCACATTTGGGAAAAATGTCCCCTGACAAACCCCCAATTTCAAGGCAAAATGGTGATTGGACTGAATTCAATTCATCGCTTCTCTAATCATTTTAACACTTTCGTCACATTCACCCATTCACACTCACACATTTACACACCAATATTTATTTCTGTTTCTATAATATCACTGGGGCTGGAAGGAGAAGCTCCGCCTCCATCTCAAGTGTTTTCAACCATCAACCAGGGTTTTTTATTTTTCGCAACTCCAATTGCAATTTTCTTGCAGTTGCAGTTAAAGGCAGAAATCTGATCAGCAGCAGCTGATGGAATGCCAATAGATACTGCAGAAAACAATGTCATGGGTTTTCAGACTCTATGTTGGGCTACAGTTGTCACTAAATATGTTTGTATTAACTTGTGCTATTTGTCAGTGATCTTATGTTATTATGTATGTTTATATTTATTGCCGTAGTTTTTCGGTTTTGTTTTTTTCCCCTTTCTGCAGGAATACTAAGTAAAAAAATAAAAAATAAATAATTATTATGCTACAAATAATAACTTTGCTCTCTATGTATAATGATTCTACCACCACTGTGCTTCACAAAGGAGCTGGTGTGTTCAGGATGACGTGCAGTGTTGGAATTTGGGGTCTCATCGAACCAGAGCGGCTATTCAGGCAAAATGCTATTCAGAAATACCTGAATAGCATTTCTCTCGTTGACAGATCTGCCTCCATGAGCGGAGTCTCTCTGCAGCTCCTCCTGGGTTGCCGTGGGCCTCTTGGCTGCATCTCTGATTATCTGCTTCCCAGGGCCTGCTCTGCTGTCCTTTATTTTTGCAAGCACAACGGCTTTGTAAAGGTCAGGGAGAAAAACACGCTCACATCCAAACCGTGCTCTTTAACATGTCTCTACCACCATGACATGTTCTAATGCAGTCATTCCCATGCTGTCTGCAGCAGTCTTTTATCTGTAGGCTCTGTTGGCAAAAATGTACAGATTATAAAAGCTGAGAAGAAATCCTCCAGGGCTACATGCTCATGTCATCGTAATGATGGGGAAATTTCCAGCTTGCCCTCTGACCTCCGGCAGCTGAACATTTTAGATTGCATACTCTAAAATGCAGCCTTCCCTCTTGTCCCCGAAGTTTGAATTAATGACCACAAGGTGGCAGAGAGAGACCTGCTGTCTTCATCCCCTCATGCGCTTCTTGTTAAAAGGGTCTTATTAACTCCCATTAACTCACTGCTCACAAATTGTATTTTGATATGCAAAACGATTTTTAAATGCATATTATATGCTGTTTTAATCCCTAAAATGAGTAAATATGGCACATTAGGGCTTTTAATATTCTTAGGAGATTATCAGGCACTCGTTGGCTGTGTGGTTATGCAGGGTTTGAGCGTTATCAAATATTAATTCTTCTAAACTTTCTCTTTTAAGAAGATCTTCTTTGATGTGGATGTAATTTTTCATCGGCTAAGCAGATCTCACATGGTGGTGTCTTTTGGAAAGCAGCGGGCCATAATTCATTGATGAGCCTAGAGTGGAGCACAGATTCCCATTCTAGTGCTGGTGCAGGATCTTAAGCAGCTCTCAGTCGGAATGAAGAGCTGCTGGCCTCACGCATGAGAGGAGAGAACTGTTCTGTGTTTCTGTTTGCACAGCGACCCTAATAAAGCAGGTTGGCTGAGAAAACCACACTGGCCTGCAACAGTATTCCCATTTTGTCACATTACAAGCAGGAACCAAGCTGTGTGTTTTTGTTTGGGATTTTAGGTGACAGATCAGGGGTGTTGAACTCATTTTCATTTTGGGTCATATCAAAACTCTTGTGCCGGAATGTGTTGGTCAAACCCATTAAGCTGTAAATATATCAAAGCTGTTTCAGCATTCAACAAGCGTTTCTTAAAATAGAATAATGTTGAACATTTTTGTCACACTCATCAGTCCATGCAGGATTTTGTGATTTTTTTTATTTTTCAACTTCAACCCAATGTTTTTTTTGCCAATTTTCAGGGAAAAAAATTCAATAAAAACAGACTAAATTTGGAGATCTGTTGATTTTTTGTGAATTTTGCAGGTTTCTGCAAAACTGAAGGGATTTATTGATGTGATTTGGAGTCGAGAGCAGCACATAAACAACTATGGCAGGCTAGATTTGATTATTAGCTTTTTACAATAAAGATACAAGTTCAATTTAAACAAATTTGGGATAGAAGCAGATAGCTACCGCTTTCTAGCAAAGATGGTACAACAACAATACTTAATACCCCAATGCTGTAATTTTGTAACTGTAAAACACTCTGGTTTTAGAATGGAATGCTTCTAGTGCAAGTTGAAAATCACAAACTATATTTCCATCCAGTTCAAAACTCTGCTGCACATTGTGCTGACCTGTCACATAACATCCTAATAAAACGAATTGTCGCTTGTGGTTGTAATATGATAGAATGTGGAAAAGTTCAAGGGGTTTCCACACATTGTTGCATTTTGCTGTGAATCCAGCTTTGCAAACTTCTGTACCCAACTGAGGGTTGGAGTTTCTTTTGTCATTACTGGGATATAAACAAGCAGCTCTGGCTTTGATCCTAATTATACGTTTGTGTCAAAGAAGGAAAGAACAGGGAGAGCGTTGGAGTCAGGCTGGAGGAATCATTTGATTTTGACAACACTGACCTCTGGTGCCCCTGTAAACACGTTAAAGCAGGCAGGATGAAGATGAGCCTCATCCTCTTGTCGCTCCGCTTCCTACTTCATGTCGCCTCGCTTTGGGGTCAGAATGCAGCTAATAAACAGTGGAGAGGGCCCTGCGCCGGAAACACACACTGATGACTGTCTTGCATTCTGAAGATGAAAAGCTCTTTGGAGTTTGCAATAATAGTATTTTTTATTTTGTTTTTTTTTTTTCAAACATATCTGAGGAAGAGAATTAAAAAGAAAAGCTTAAAGTTTCACCAATATATTTGTTCTCTTCAAAGCAGAAACAGACGTGGTGGGTTAGACGTTGCTCGCCTGCACTCATTATTTCAATAAAGCCCGTTTTGCCTTTTGTGATTGCTGCAGAAAGAGGATAAAGGATGAACTCGTTTTTTTTGTTGTTTTTTTTATTTTTGCTGCACAAAAGAAAAACACATGCTCGTTTGAGTAAAGCGAGGTCAGGGGTCGGGGGGGGTCTCTCCAGTCCTGCCTGATCACACTAGACAAACTAGGCTCTTCTGCAAAGTTTTCCACTAATGGGATAATTGATTGACAGTCTTTGAGCTCCCATGCAGCTGGACTATTTACAGTTGTGCCCTGATGATGTGAATTCTTTTCAGTTTAATTGAGAAACAAACGGGCATAAGGACGGCGCAGCCATGGGGGACGCCAAGCAGCGGGACGATTTTAATGATCTCAAGCCGCAGCAGCACGGTATCAGGGAGTTTCTTATTTGCGATGATCATTGGGTGTTTAAAATACTGTCCCAGTTGGGCATGCATGTTAACATTCAGCTGCTGTGTGTCAGTATCAATATGACACAAACAAATCTTTTGTTTTTTTTAGATGGCAGCACAAACTCTGGAGATCTTTCAGTTTCAGAGTGCGGCCCACATGGCTTATTGGCACCACTGGCAAAGTCTTGTAGCCTGATATTTGAGTGCATTTATTGTGTTTCTCTGAGGGATACAATGCTTATAAAAAAAAGTACTGGATTATTAATTTTACAAACCAACAATGTGTTTTGTTTTGGTTTTTTTATTGAAAAAATGTGAGACAACCAGCACCAATCAGCTGGACCTTCACTGAATCGGGTCAGTCAATTCAAAGCGGCTGAATGTACATGCATTCACTTATTTTATGTTAAATATTTGCATTTAGTTGTCATTATGTTGTAGAACTCAGTTATCACTTTGACAGTAAAAGCTTTTCTTTGTTTTGCCCAAAAAAAAAAAAAAGCCAAATTATTTTGGTTATATTTTATTTTTAAAAGCAAGAAATGGGTGAAAAAAAGTCTTAAAGGACTACATGCCTTTTGTAGGTTCTGTAAATGTGATATGACAGTAATTTCTCTGGGCTTAATGATAGCCCACATTTATTTTGTCACCATAAAGAGGATGGTAAAAAGCTTAAATTTGAACATACTCAAATTTAAGTTTGCTTTTTGGGTGATTGTGGAGTAATCAAGTCTCCCAACACTATCAGCCAAAAGTTGGGTTGACAGGCCTGGGTGGGAGATCCAAACATCCTCTCACCTAGGCAACCAACAACTTTATAAAAGCCTTATTTCTTTAGATGGAATATTTCCACCTCCACTGAATGAACATATTCAAATTTAAGTTTGGGAATTTGTTGAAATATCTCATTCTGAAATAAACGTCCAAAACTGTCCTGTGAAACGATTGGCGCTCTGTTCGCCGGTGGAATGCAGACTCTGGCTCCAGGACGCAGTCTGCACTCCTACACAAACTCATCCTTCCTCCTTCAAAAAAAAAAAACTGTCTGCGCTGAAAGGGTTCAGTCAAGTCCAAGTCCAGATGCATGGCTTTTTTTTTTTTTTGCTTTTATGTTTTTTGCTTTGCTGTAAAGACAAAGCTATATTTAAACACTGGTGCAGTCGACAACAAACTACAGGAAGTACACAATGGGATGAAGCTGATTTTACAGCAGGAAAAATAGAAAAGAATGAAGCAGAAGATTTGATGACTTAAATTATTACATGATAACAGTTTGAATATCATTTTAGACTTGATAAATTTCCTCTTGTTTTTTAACTTGGGGATGTATGAACTATCTCACTATGTGAGTTGAATGTATTAATTGATTCTGTTTAGTGTTCAGTAAATGTTTATATGTAAAAAGATGAGTGTGGACTTTAGCCGAGGCAAGAAATATACAATATCTATATAAATCGATGAAAAATAAGTTTGTCTTTCTTTCATATTGTCACCTTCCTAAATAATGACTTAAGTCATGTATTTCCAAGTGATTTTTTGCCCAAATCATGTTTTGGTAGAAAAAAAAAGTGGTTTTATTTTAGGAAGGTGACAATATATCTCTGGAATTAAAAATACATCCAGCATCACTGACTGTCACTTCCACAGAAAATTAAAAATATATATATATATATATATATATATATATATATATATATATATATATATATATATATAAACCTTTTTAAACTGCTTAATGAAAAATAAATAAACAAATTAATTGTTTTCAATTTATTATTTCAAAAAATATTCTTGGTTCCCAATAAAATCTAGACATCATTTTACACCAAGTGGAAGCGTTTTCTATTATCCTGGTCATCGTCCTCAATATCCGTTGATGTCCACAAGAGGGCGCTGTAGGTGAGCTCATGCTTGTCCTTACAGAGTCTGCGAATGAAGGGGTCCCTGGTTGGGTAAAAAAAAAAAAAAAAAAAAGTGCAATAAAAAAATATATAATTAAACCAGAAAATATTTATCTAATTTATTCCAATCCAAACACTGAACTCACCCGGCCCAGGAAGGTGGGATCTGACCCAAAACCAGCTTTTGGAAGTACTGCTTTTCAAACACCTATGAACCAACCAGTCAAGACTTTTACTGCAAGACTTTGGCGTTTTCAGTAAACTGAAAATGTTCAGTTTTGTTGAGAATACCAAAGCAAACTTCTTTTGATCTCAAGAGTGAAAGCTTGTTAGAGCGAATATGTGAGAAAAGAAAGAGTGAGGGCTGCACAGTGGCGCAGTTGGTAGCACTGTTCCCTTGCAGAAAGAAGGTCTTGAGTTTGATTCCCAGCCCTGGGGTCTTTCTGCAGTTTGCACGTCCCTGTGCATGGTGGGTTCTCTCTGGGTACTCCAGCTTCCTCCCACAGTCCAAAAACATGACTGTCAGGTTAGCTGGTCTTTCGAAATTCTCTCTAGGTGTCTTCCTGCCTCTCGCCTAGAACATTAACTGGAGATAGGCACCAGCACCCTCCTGACCCCACTGGGGTAAAGGGTGTTAGAAAATGGATGGGAGGAAGAAAAAGTGAGAGACTTCCAGCTGGAAGGACAAACAGAGAAAGAAACAAACAAACACATTCAGCTCATTTCTTTGGCCTCCTTTCACAGCAAATATCATCTCAAGTCGACAAACAGGAAGAACTGAAAAGGTGAGAGTGGTATCAAAATGCAGATGACACATTTATCATCTAAATATGTTCCGTTTAGTCCAGGGGTGTCAAACTCAAATACACAGTGGGCCAAAATGTAAAACTTGAACAAAGTCACGGGCCAGCATTGAACAAATGAACCTTTTAATATCAGAATATCTGTTCTTTTACAGATATAAACAGATATTCTGTCTCCCACCTGTCCAGAAAGCTCCTGTTGTCTGCCTTTCTTTTCGGTTCTACAGTGACAGTTGTAGCTTGAGATCGCTATAACTACTGTCACAGAGGAGAGGGCGTTTCTGGGACTCGTCCTGATTGACGCGCCAAAACAACAGCAAGGCATTATGGGATTTGTAGTATTAGCGATGAATGAATGAGCTGTATCATACCGGTGGGCCAGCTGGCGTAGTCATTTGGTACTATAGCCTCGCGGGCCAAATATAATTACACTGTGGGCCAAATTTGGCCCGCGGGCCAGAGTTTGACACCTATGGTTTAGTCCATCCTGTCCAGTGAGGTCAGATTCGGGATTGAATCCATTTAAGTGCGACACATTTAGCTTCAGTTCATGATATATTAGTAATTAGTAAATCTTCACTTTGGTTGGTTTTCCCATCCTGAGCAAGAACAGGAAAAAAACAAAGGTTTTTACTTGGTAAGAAACCTCCAGCAGCTCCAGTCACAGAATGGGTGACACAGCAGGCTAAAAAAGAAACAGGAAAGTTGGGTGGTCCAGGTTTTTTGTTTTCTTTTGCTTAATGCCATTTCTCTGGAGCTCAGACAGCAGACAGAGGAACACTGGGACAATGGGAGTGTGCCAGTAGAAAAAATATATATGTATACATATATTTTTTAAACATAATCTTTCTTGCAACTTGTCATAGAACACGTCAAAACAATTTGGATCAGATAATAGTTAAATATTTTTGACAGAATTATTTTGAGTTTCTAAATAACAAAGGTCCAACATGCAAGTGCCTGGAGTCACTCTGACATCACATCTTCCCTGAGAACATGTCACTGTTGGGTTGACTGACCCAATTTTAAGATTTTGCTCTTAAAAACAATTAAAGAACTAAAGTTCATCAAGCTTGTATTACTACATTAGTCTGTCAGTACCTGAAAACATTGGCTTTGAGTTACAATTGAACTCTCATCTCCTCTTGGAGCAACATTGGAACCAACTCCAGCTTCTCCTGCCTACGTCTAGTTCCCCTCCTCTCATCATCCCCGGTTCCAGGAGGTCAGATTCTAACCAGCATCCAGTGGGATGCATCAGCCTTTCATTCCAATAGTTTGTCTTCTCCCTCCCAGCCTCCCCTTCCCCACCATTACATAGTGCGCTCTGCCTGATGTGCAACCCTCCTTCCTGGTCCCCATCCAAGACAAATATTTTCTGCCTCTACGGTGCGTTACTGTGAACTCTCCCGGTGCCAATGAACACAACTGAAGAAGCAGCAGAAACCCCGCTCTGTGCCATCAGCGATCACAGAGAGCTCAGTCTGAGCAGCGATGCCTTCACAGTCTCCTTAAAATGAGAACCATCAACTGATCTGTGAACAAGAGATATATTTGTTGATGTGGAACAAAGAAGGCTTCCTCTGAGCCTAACGTAGTGGTGGTAGATAGAATATGATATATTTTGTTTTAGGGTGTTTAGCTCACTTTAATCAAGCTCCAGTTTGTTCCGGTTCATTTGATCTGAACTCTGATGCAGACCAAAGAAGCAAACTCTGGTCCGCTTGCAAACCTTGGTCTTTGTAAGGTTGAAGTGAACTCAATTGCGTATGTGAACACCAAGCAGAGACCAAAGCAGGAAGTGAACTATGGGTGAATACGACCAAAGCAAACGTGTGTCTAGCACTAGCTGGAGAAACGGAGACTAAAGAGAAATCCTACAACTGTTAAAATCCGGTTACATTTCGTGAAGAGGGAAGTTGAGTTCAGTGTCTTCTTCAAAGGTTTTGTGTGGTTTCAGTTTGTATGTCAGCAGGCTACAGCAGCCTTTCTGTTGAGCAGGATGTGCTGGCTAGCTAATTTAGCCTATAGCCTGGCTTATTTCCCAGCTACTTTCGTGTAGCTAAACTGCCGGGAACAAACAACAGAGCAGCCAGAAGTGATGATATGCTTAGGAACAAACAGGTTTACTGTAAAGATTTTACAAAAATCTTTAATAAGGTAGAAAAGAAAAGCATTTAAATACATAAAAGTGCAGTGCAAAGTGTTTGAATTATTTTTGCAAATATTTGCTAACTTGGCAAACTGGCTGTAATGAAGAAGTCTCCATAAAAGATAATCACAGTGATAAAAATATTTAATTAGCTAACTGTGTCTTAATCCAACTCTGTGCTTAGTCAGGTCAAACAGTTTGCTACCCTGGACATGACATCATTCTCAATCCAAGATTTGGATCTTGATTCATGAGGCCTCATGAATCAAAATAGCTGAAGGGAAAAAAGTGCTTGGAACGGTTGACCCACAGAACAATCAAATGACAAAGTGGACAGGAATTATATATGATGCATTATCAATCAACATTTGTTTGTGCTTATATTTGGAAATGTATCAACAATCACTCTACACCTCAAATGTAATCAGTCTGGTGATTTGATTGGCCAGATTCTGTAGTGCTGTAAATATTGAAGGTGAGCTTCACTAGCAACAGAGAGGCACTTTCTTTTTTACTAACTGCACTACTCACATGATAACCTTCTTTTTGTGTCTGTAGAAGTATAACTGAAAACGTGTGTTTTTTATCCATCACTTTTAGATATCATGGTGTACATAAATACCTGTAACTGGCCCACGTTTAGTAAGTACCTGGAGAAGAACTGTTAGAGAGAGCGGTGGAGAATTTCATTTCCTGAGAGAAATGATGTGCTGGTGTGTAGATAAAGCTATCAGGATGAGGTTCTGAATGGATCCTAGCCTTAAAAAACGTCTGCAGTGATCCGGTGCAATTTAATAAATAAAGTGAACTTGACCCTTGAAGGGAGAGCAGGGGAATGGATGGACCATCTGTGGTCCAGAGTAATGAAAACAACATCCTTCATCTGTCAGTTTTTTTTGTAGACACAAAATTCATGTGGAAACGAGTTTTACTTTTGTCAACATTTTATTCCAGTTAGTTTCCTTTTTGAATAAAGTGCTGTTATTGCGAGCCAGATTAAAGCGTGCTACTGTACGTTCACTCCATCACTTCAGCCAGCCGGTTCAATTACGCCAATGCTACAATCTGCATTCAGCACGAACCGGATTTGGCTGGTTTACAGGTAACGCTGGCTCCAGCTGCAGAAAACATGTCTGAAGCTTAAGCTGCTAAGATAAGGCTAAGAAAATTTTCACTTTAAGTAAAAACAGTTTCCAGTTGGGAAAACGACTCCATATGCGTGAAACGCTGAGCGGCGAAGTTAGATTTATCTGTGGCCGATAATCGCCCATACGCGGTGACCCTCTGGCCCAAATACGATGCAAACAGGAGTCTGCAGGACCAGGGATGAATTATGCCTGTCTGTCCCGTCTGGAGGAGACTCTGCTCCTCTGCCAGGAGTTTCCCCCGGGGAGGCACGTCTTCCTCACATCTGGATGAATGAGCTTTTTTTCCTCCCATCACTGCAGTAGGATCATCAGCATTAGTTTAGAATGCAACATCTGCGAGTCCTACTTTATTTCTTCATGTTTTTGCCACATGCTTATAACGTGATTTGGGGTCTGGTGAACGAGCAAACGGCAGCAGTGGCAGCCATGTCTCTCCAGGCCCCAGATGTTGGTGGTGCTCTTGTTGGGTTGAGCAGGTGTCGACCTGGAGTTTCCAGGAAAGCCTTAGAGTTTGACAGACATCATGTTTCCAGCTATGGTTTGCTTTTTATATCCCTTTCAGTTATTTTTCTGAAACAAATGAGTGTTTCCTGTTTACTTGACTAAACATGAAGGTGAAAAGTCAAATTATGATACTTGAGTTGATTCCTGCTTCACTATTTTTTTTTTTGTTTGTTTTAGAAAATCTGGAGTTTTACTTGATCATCTAATGTGAAATCTAGAATGCTTAGATTGGCCAGATCTGAGTTGGGTTATTATACACTGAGATTCTTGTGAAGAATCTGTAGACATTCTACTCCAATGCAATTCTGCTAGATTCTCATCTCTCTTCAGTGCTCCATCTGCAATTTGATCCATTGAGTTGAATTTTTCAGGATGAATTTCAATCAGAGAACAGAGGGAGGAGTTGTGAATTGTGATGTCAATTTTCGGTGCCTGGTTTTAGCAAATCGTGTTGGCCACGCTTCCAAATATTTAGCAGTTAAAGTTAGAGCAAGAGGAATGTTTAAGACGTTTTATTTCTGGTAAGGATGTTGTTCGGCTCGGCACTTCTCTGTTTGCAGTGGGGGATGGTTGTCTACATTGGAGGCAATTTTTGGGTAAGCTTCATAGTGTAGCTTTTGTCACGATAGACACAACAGCTAAACGTTAGCGACTGGGTAAAATGAGATCGGAATGTTCGAAACTTCAACTGAGTCCACGCCTCCTACAAACAGTCGTTGGTAAGCTGGGCGTCAAGATCGTCTGTACGAAGCAAACCTTAGAACAAGTGGCTGGTTTTAACCTGGCTAGATCTGTGTGATCTTAAAAACTTGTAAATGTTTTTTGGCTTCAGGAGCATCTTCAACTGAGATAAATATCAAAACTATAAATATAGGGGGTCAGACTTGTAATAAAGTTCATACATGCAGTGCTGAATGAGGGGCTAAACCAGGGATTTCTTCATACAAGAGTGTGAGTGTGTGCATGTGACTGTCTGGAAATGTGGCTGATGAAACTTCCCTTCACTATAAGCCACACGGATGGTTTAGGGTTAGAAACATCTGGCCAGCAGAAGATGAGTTACACATAAAAAGAATAAATAAACTCAACAACAACCCGCTCCGTTTTACTGTGTGACACAGATCTGCGCCAGTCAACATTTTAAACACGTTTTGATGGAGCAGTTCCTTCCTCGCTCTGTGCAACGACTGGATTTAACAATTGAACAAGGTTTAAAGAAAACGTGTGAGGGAGCCAGCCAGCAGCCTAATTGTCAGTTGTGGCTAATCTAATGGTCTAAGTATGCTTTATTAGAGCAGGGGGGGCTTTTTTGTGCGCAGGCCACAATTTTGATCACAACACGGCTTGGATCCTAACGACTGCCCGTGTGATTAGCTTTCCCCCTGGGAACGGAGATTTGGTGTTCATGCGGTTCCACCGCACGAGCCGCGCAAGGGAGGTTTATTTCAGAGACGGTCCCCATCCGCCTCCAGGCCGCCATAAGCATGTGGTCTGCATTTTACACAACACACAGCATTTCCTGGGCACCACAGCGTATCGCCGGCTCCAGTCTGGGATCCAGACCTGAGCGACGCAGCGTGGCATAACGTGAGGGCATTCTGAATCCTGCCCAGTCATTATGGTGAATATGTCTTATCAGGATCAGTCCCACATGAATGCTGTTTTTTCTTAATGTTGCCGCCCTGTACTGATAGGATCTTTCCACTGAGTCCCGTTCTTCGCTCACTGCACCGTAGGCATGCAAATAGCATACAAACGACAAGATTGTTATCCAAGGAAAAATAAAAAATCAGGATTCCTCTCAGTCCGGGTTTAAATAAAGACGCCCTGGGTGAAGTTATGGAGCAGACAGAACTGTTCTGCGCAGCGTGTCGTTGCAAATACACCTTGCTGGAGAAGACAAGTGTTTCATTTTAAAACATCAAACATCAGAGTGTCAGAAAAAAAAAAGGTTCTCACACTGATCCGAGAGAACATGTTCTGAATGTTTGATGCCGTGCATGAAAGAGGTTCCCAGTGTGTGGATGAGCAGCAGGGGGGCAGAAGAAGGGCAGCAGTGATGGATTTAGATCCTGGAGGGCACGGCCGGCTCTGGAAGGACTCCACACTCTCCAGTGGGTCAGCTGTTAATCTGCCTGATCAAAACAAACCACCTCCTGCCACACAGTTATTTATAGTGAAGCATACCGTATTAAATACCAGCTAACAGAGAGGCAGATCTGGCTGTTAAAAAATGTTATTCCCCTGATTTATTTGTTTTTCTTCACATTGTGGTACATTCACGTAGGGTTTGGCATTTATCGCATTGTTTATCATGTCTAGTGATACATTTCTTATCATGATAAATTGTTATTTATTATTATCTTGATCAATTCCAATTCATGAAGTTTAAAAACTTATAAAACTACTTGTGTTGTTGGTGTGGGTATTGTTACAGTTTTCTCCTGCACCAATTAGTAAAATAAATCACTAAATGTCAATAAATAAAAAAATATATTGAGGGCATTGCGGCTATCCAAAATCACACTTCTGATGTCGTAAGGAAGCGTCTCCCAAATGGATGACCTTGATAATGATCTATCAACATCATTATTTGTTTGTATTATTGGTGAGCCATGCAGTTACCTAAAAAATAAAAGTGAGAATATTTCTTATTGTCACTTTTATTGGTATCACAATAACACCATGAAATATGGTGATAAACCTTTAAGTCTGTATCGCCCAACCCAACAGCCTGTCACAGACAAACGCTGTAAAAATCTTGTTTAGTTGCGTTTACTAACTGCTACTATTCAAGTCAAATAAACTGGCAAAGTTTAGACTTTAAACTTAAATGTTGGAGTTTGTGAAAGATAAACTTACAGCAGTAACTTTTTATCAGAAATTTTGTATTATCTCTGAGAGTTGAGTAAATGAGACTTTTTGAAAAACTGAAAGAAGTAAAGGGCGGGAGTTTTGCATAAGGTGCTTTTGATTAAATAACTGCATCCTATTTCCCTTCTCTCAGCATCCTGAGGCAGGAAAACATCTGCTACTGTAAATAAAATCAACCTTGTTTCAGGCCACTGCAGTCACAAAACAGAGCTTTCCCGGATCTGTGCTCTCTTGCTGCTTTTGAACAGTAGCGAGAAGGAAGCCGGCAGAAGTTCCACTCAAAGGTTTCTGCAAACTACTTTAGGAATTCAGCCAACATGTGGAAAAGGTGCTTCGGTTAGAGGTAAGCAGATCGATACCAAATACTGATAATATCGATGCCAAGTCGGTATCAGTGCCAGATCAATACTAACATAAGATCTATACTTCAGCTTCAGACTTGGTCATGAAATCTTGTTTAATTTTTATTTTTGTATTGTAGCCCACGGATTCATTTCCGTCTGGAAAATGATTTTTTTCAGGTTGTCCATCTCTCAAACACGGAACCCGTCAGCTGAACGTGGTGGGAGCTGGACAGTCGCTGTTTATGTGTAGAATTGTTTGAAAGGATTCGTGTGGTATGGAGAACTGCAACTGACAAATAATTAAAAATGAAGGCAGAGCCATAGAGGTGTCCACTAAATAAATCAATACACATAAAATCACCCAAAAATTTAGAAAAAATAGAACTCTATCTCTTGTTGAAATTTGATCTTGATGTTTTATTTTTTCAGCTGAGGTCCAACAAATAAGCAAATAGTAAAAATATGACAGTTTTTTTCCCCTTTTCACTCAGATACATTTATCTATCTTTAATTTCTTATTAAATTTTTGTCCTTTTTCTCACAAGTCTCTTTCTTCCCATGTGTTCTTTGTACATTTTCTGTCTCTGTATTTCTGCCTCATGATGCAAATGAGGACAGGCTTTGACTGCTGCCTATTGGTTGATTAGCATTACAACAGCAGAAATACAAGCAGCCTTCATGCAGTGGCTCTGTGGAGGTCACACAGCTAAAGGCATTGCTAAAGGATGTCTCTGAGACACTATAGGGGTCAACGACCTTTGCTGAAGATAACAGAGGCATTTTGAACAAGATGGCCGCCAGTGTGTCTGCAAGGCTAATGACCAGACCCACTACACATTTCTGTAGGATCGGTCCTGGGGCTCAGCCACAAAGGATAAAGATGGCTGCTTTGTTCCAGACATGCTTTGTTGGCATCATGACCAACCTGGCAACCTGTCAAGTGATGGTGCAGATGGAGAGATGTGAGAAGTAACGCAGTAAGAAATAGACCAGATTTCAATGTTAAAGCTATATGTAGCATGCATAGCTGGGGTTTAAACATGAATTTCTTTCCTGGACTCAAAAGTGTCAAAACTTTGATTTAGTTACTTAGGTCCACAACAAAAGTGCAAACAATGCAAAATTGTCAAAGAGCTTTGATGAAAATTGAAAGGCAGGCAACACACTTAATGCATGTTTTCAGTTATAATGTCAATGTGTGAAAAATACGCTGTATTTTTCATTTTTCATCTGCATGCAAAAAGTAGGGAGAATCATAGTAAAATGGGTGAACATGTCCATATTTACCCTGCACTGGCCTTGCTTTGTATTGACAATAGATGACATGGGTCTAAATAAAGTTTCAGTGCTTAAGCGTTGGTTTGAAGGTCATGATAAAGACCTTCTGCCCTGAGTGTCTGCACAAACAATGCTTGATTTTTGCGCATTTTTATCCCTAAACTTGGTTGGTGCCACCCGGTGGTCTAGTAGAGAATTGCACTTCTGTGCAATTGTCAAAGGAAATGAACTCAAATATCGTCATCTTTCTCAAATAATGGGCTAAGTCATTGTTTTTCTAAAGGTTTATAAAAAAGAAAAGTAAAAAAAATCACAGCTTTTGGGCTAAAAGATGATCAAGTGATTAAAAAAAAACATCAGGAAAAAAATTACTTAAGCTATTATTTCAGAAAGGTGACGATAATGCATTGTGTACCTTCACAACTGACATGTTATACAGCAAATGCACAGCGCAAAGTTTAACAAGCTCTCAGGAAAATAAAAGTAATAATTCCACTTACATCAATCATCTAATCTTCAGTAAACACTTCCATACCCTTTAATAATCTTTGAGAAGAGTTTGATTTTGTAGCTGCTATAATGTAAACCTCTGCCACGAGAATATAATAACACAGCTGAAGATGCCTAAAAGCCGAAGGAATTTCCAAACAGATCAGCTTTTGGTCTCTAATAGCAGAGGCTGCAGCTGGGTTCTGCATTAGCAAACCAACCCAAACACCGTCTGTGAGTCTATTAGGCCTGTAGGCCCTACTGAGCGATGCTGCAGCATTCTGCTCAGCTTTGTGATTTACCGCAGCGCCGAGGTGTTAGCATGCCAGTAAATCTCCCTCATTATTGGAAAACGACGATAAAACAAAGGAAGAAAAAAAAAACCAGTAAGGTGTACACACACGCCACACAGCGAACAGCTGACGTAAACCGACGGTGAGCAACATCTGCTGGTCTGCAGAGGTCTCACAGGGGGAGGAATGTGTGACATTTTTAATGAATGTCAGCGCTAATCTTCTTTGTGATATATTGATCACTGGGGGTTTATAACATTGAGATGTGAGCATAAATCTGGGTGGCGAGCGTTTAGTGTTTAGGCTGCAGAGGGCCAGGCGGATTTTGTGCAGCTGGGTTCCAGCGAAGGACAGGAACCTTCGCACAAAATAAAAAAAAAAAAACAGAAAGAAAAAACGAGACGTAGTGATGTCGACACTTTCATAAACAGAGGTGCTTGTGAGTAATTTGTTTGGGGTCCTGACCCAGAGTGTTTTTACTACGCTGACCATATAGGGTGCAGAGTCTCGGCAGGGCAGTGGAGCGCGACTGGATCCGTGGATCTGTTTACACCAGAGAAATCAGACGAACTAGACTTCCAGAAGGATCACAGGGCGAAAGACGCTCTCCTGCTGTCTCTCTGCCTTTGACAGCCTAAAAAGAACAGGGTGACATGAAAGGCGTTCTGTCTGCATAAAGATTTAAAGCTGTTTGTTGGGGCCTGGCGATGAGAGCTGGATAAGCGATGGCCGCTCAGCGATCTTCGTGTCGACTCTACCAAGTTCTACCAAGATTTGCTTTGCAAATTAGCATCAGGGATTTAAAATGCTCTGAAGGAGAGGCAGGTTGGGGCGGGAGAAGAAAGAGACGAAAACCACAGCCAGGTCTGACTTAACTGTGCTTCACGGAAGAGTCTGTTATGAAGCTTGTGAGAAGAGATGAGAGCTCCTGAGGGAGACTTTATGGTCGTGTCTGTGGAACGTAACTCAGCCGGGCCAGAATGAAAACCCGCTTTAAAGCTTACCTTCACATTCGCACTCCATTATTCCTCGTTGTCAGCGTGACAAAGGATTGGGTACTATGAAAATTTAGATTGCATATAAAGAAGCTTCTTTAAAAACTGGTGTCAGGCTTGCTCCTCTCGTTTCAGGTTTATCCTGCGACTGTTTGACCTCAAATCCACTCACATGTATATTTCATTTCAGATTTCCAAGAACTGGAACAAGTCCTTAAAGGGACAGAACTTTCCAAGTGAGATTCTGGTAAAAATGTATAAGCAGCTAATGCCTTACTACAGTCAACAAAGGTCTTCATTTGGTTTAAATCCAGATTTGTTGGTCCTTTGAGGTCAGGTTACGCTTATGCACTGAAACAAGAGCAATTGGAAAATGCTCTTGAAGATCGGCCTTATGATGAAGCTGATGGCCAAACCCAGAGAAGCCAAAACCACCAGCCCTGTTTAGACCGCTTTAATCCAGCTCTAGTTTGTTTTCCGAGGAAGTCTGTTTGTTTCTGCACAATCAAACTCTGATATGAGCCACAAAAAGCGAACTCTGCTCCGATGATAAACCAAGATCTTGGTTATGTTGAGGAGAATTCTGGTGCAGTTCAATGCCAAGTGCTTATGGGAATCTTTTTTTTTTATTATTAAAAACCTGAAAAAAGCATTCTCCATGGTCTCCTGGCTCATGGATCCTTCTGGTTCCAGGAGCCAGGATTGAAACCAGCATTGAAGAATGTTGGTTTGGTGCGTTTGCTAAAAGACAAAATAGAAATCTGCTAAAATCTGACGGCTCCGTTTTTCCTGAGTTCCTCTCAGTGTCTTCTCCTGTGGTTCTTGGTACTTTCTTCCACAGGCAAACAGAGGGGTTCATTTAACAGTGCAGTAGGAAAGTGAACAGAAAATGTAGCAAATGTTACAATTCTGGTCCCCAGTCAAACCGAATCAACTGGACCATCAGCAGTAAGAGGACTTCCACCATCTTGAAGCATCTTTGCTCAGTTGTTTATTAATACTCACCAATACAAACAAACAACTATTCACACAGGTTCAATGTTACAGTATACAAATAACCCCAAAGTCATGATTTTGGACCAGGACAAATGAGAATCCATGCCTGCATGAGGAGAACATGCAGGAATTTATAATGAAATTAATAATAAAACATACAATAATTATTCAAATATACTTAAACAGGTTAAATGGCACTGATAGCTTAAACAGCTGTAATGTTTTTAAGGCTGGAGTTGCTTCAGGACTATAGAAATGCATTTTCTTTCAAATTACCCGCCTGCTCAAGAGAAGCTGATCTGGTTTTGGACCAAGTGATAATTTTGAAGATGACTTTATCTACTACATTTAAAGATACTAACTGTTTATTAGCCTCTGGCTGAGCGTTACTTCAAACACCCGAGCTGTTTCTATATGAGACATGAACTCATTTTCATCAAGGGCAGCTAAACAGAAAAAGAGTCAAACCATGAGCAAATCAAGAGCAAAAATTCCCACATTGCTCCAGGCCATCGTAAATATGTTTCTAATCAGGGCCAACAAGTTTAATTGATTCAACACGAAAGATTCTTTATTAGCACACCCTTGTTCAACAAAAACATGCTGCATGTTAAAACCAATGACACATAAGATAACAAAAACCAAACATTGTGTTTTAATGTCAAACCAAGTCGGCTGTTGCCATTTTACTCATTTAAACAGTTTTTGTTTCTTCACTGGATCAAATAGATGGGATTTGGCTCAGGTCATGTGATGTGGGCCTTGGTTGAGACGATGAAGTGTTTTTAAAATCAGCAACAATGTCTTGCAGAAGTATTCACCGGGTTTGTACCTCGCCTCTCCCTCGATGGCCACTGGATCACTTTTCTTGTATATGTGAGTATGGAAGTTTCTGAGGTGCAAAAACAAAGAGGACGGAAGCTGAGGCCTGGCGTTCCAATGCATGTGATGAAAAAAGAAGTATTTTCTTTTAATATTTTTGTAAACAAAGTCTCCACTTAACTAACATTCTACCTGATGAAAAATCTCTGCATCAAAAACGATAATGCAGAGCTTGATGAATCTTAGTCTAAATAAACAGATTTCACTTCCGATCAGAGTGAGGAAATATTTTTAACCTTCCAGACGTCTCATGCCTTCCGGTTCTGGTTCTGCTCTGCACACCCTGAACCAGAACCAAACACAGAGAATCAGCATTCAGGTTTTATGCACCACAAATCTGGAACAAACTTCCAGAAAACTGCAAAACAGGTGAAACACTGATTCCTTTGAATCAAGTTTAAAGACACCTGCATACAGCTGCCTTTGATGCATAATAATTGGAACATTGATCAACATATTTGGTGAGTATTTGCTTGATAATTTTGATGATGGCATTTGACAAAATGTAATGTTTCATAATTGGTTCGTTTATCATGTTTCTCTGGTGTGAAACTCTTTGAACGACCTTGTTGCTGAAACCTGCTCCACTAATCTTGACTGATCTTCCACCCAAAGCCTTTTGTTAAACAACACTTTTTGGACACATTACATTTATGCAATCCATCCAGTTCATGCCTTTGCTCAGTCACCTCTGGACAGAAAACACCAGTGAGTTTCTTGGCATCAACATCTTGCTATGAGCCTCATTTTCCCCCATTTGTCAGTTGGAATCTGCAGCGGTCCTGATTAATTAACTCGTTTGGAAACGTCTGTGTTTAATCTCCAAATCCAGAATCAGCATTTAGAATCCAAATCATTAGAAATCGGAGGAATAAAGGGTGGAAGAAACACAGCAGGATGAAGTAGGTGGAGGAAAAGCGGTGGTGATGGTGTTTGTCAGAGAGCACATCCAAGAGCCCCGGCGCCGCCTCAGGCTCTCTGATCAACTCGGGTCCATTTGAGGCTCCCAGCTGATCCACTGCATCTGTTCCTTCACTTTAATCACATTTAACCTCCGAATCGTTAATGAACACGATGAATCCGAGGGTTTGGATGAAAAATTACTTCTAATTGATACATTTTTCAGCCTTGAATTCTTCATATTCATACTGCTGTGTTATGCAACAGCCTGACTAAAGTTCAAGCAGAGTCATATTTACATGAACACATCCTACGGAGCTTTAAAAAAAAAAGGGAGATCCATTTTCCTCCTGGTTTCTGGAGTTCTGCTGCGTTATTTTCCTTCAGCTGAACCTTTGTTCCGTTCACCTCTGAGCTGCGGCCCCGGGCTGCGACCGGATCCTCCGCACGCGGCCCCGCTGCACATCTGGTTTTTGGATGACAGCTCCCGCCGATCAGCTGGGGCTGCACACGCTCAGCCAATGGCAGCGAAGGTGCGTGTTTTCTCTGGGCCCTAGCAGAGGGCAGACATCTGCTAGTGGTTAGCAGTGGGTACTGGGACCCAGGTTATTTGATTCGGTTGCAGCGTCGATTTGAACTCCGGGGGCCCGTCGAGGAGGCTCCTGGATGGAAAAGCAGATCTTAATGAGGTCTCCTCTCGTGCTGTTTGTCGCCTCAGTGCTGGCAGCGAGGGGAGATCTTGTTGCTTTTACTTTTTAGCAAGTAAAATGGAAGAAACTCTTTGCAGAGACCAGCTTTTTTTTTTTTTTTTTTTTTCTGTGGTTCTATTAAAAAGCTGCTTCCATAACTTCACTTTATTACTGCCCACCGTTTTGTGTTTCAGAAAGAGTGTTTTATTTTATTTAATAACTAAAGTGGGTGGGGAAAAAACTCACAGATGTTAGACTTGGCACTCTCATGGCAATGTGAGATACTGTATCATTTTTCACAGCTGCCCTGCTGCCTTCCCAACAACGACATTTTTAATTCTTTGTATACCAGAAGATTTCTTTTCGAAAGTGTTTACAAGAAACAGATCTCGATTTATGATGGCACATATAATGTGAGTTGAGTTACATACGCCCTGAAATCGCCTATTCACTGTAATGGAGATGTCCAAGTTGGATGGAAGTTGTTCCACATGCAGACCATGGCGAAACGATTTGATTTGGAATCACACACGTTTACAAGAGGAGTCCAGGAGAATACAGTTTACACTGATTAGTAAAATACACCATACGAAAAGAGACACAACCTTTTTTTGTTGTTTTTTTTTCTTTCCGGAATCAAGTCAGACTAAAGTTTCCATGTTTAAAGCCAGTTAGGACGACCAACATTATTCATTTTTGCTAAATGCCAGAACAATGAGACAGAATTTTATAACGGATTATAAAGGATTTGGGGTCTTTGCCTGCTGAACCCTGACACACACCGTGTTTCATCTCACCTCTAGTGAGACACGTCCTCACACTGGAGGTTGACTCCCACTGCTGTAATGGTGGGAAACAGACTGACCAGTGTTGTATAGTAACGAAGTAAAAATACTTCACTACTTTACTTAAGTATATTTTGGAGTACTTCATACTTTCCTCGAGTAAGAAAATTTTTGATAACTTTCACTTTTACTTCACTACATTTCCGAACTTAATTGCATACTTTTACTCCGATACATTTTCAATGTGTGGTTTCGTTACTCGTTACTGTGACGGAGGAGCGTCACGAGTTACGACCTAATTAAAGAGCTGCATTAACGCACGCCAACACACACTAACATACACAATCGCTAATTTACGTTTTGTTGCAGTTTAAACTGGCGCGGTTCATCGTGGGTCACACGCGGTGTTCCCGCTTCAGTTCACATTAATCCTTATCTGTCATTGTCAAACATTTTCCGGCTTTATTTTCAATTAGCTTTATTGTTTCCGGATCGTGACGCACCGAGAGAGAGTTGCGCGATGTGGTGACGTCATCAGACCATACCGAGTGTTGGCTCTTTAATGGATTATTGTATTTTTTGGATTACAAGTTTATTTATTTTTTTCTCTTATTAATTATTTAAACCTTGTGGTTTAGGTAAAGCTCCTAATTTTCTTAACTAAATGATGCCTGCAGGTTGATCTATTAGCAGGTTTCATTTTGCCTGCACTTGGTTGTGTTCATTATTTTAAGTGTATTTTACAAGTTTACCAAAATATAAAAAATGTCATTCAAACTGCATTTGCCTTGTTTTACTTTTTACTTGTACTTTTCATTACATTACTTGAGTACATCCATTTTTACAGTACTTTCCATACTTAAGTACAAGACGTTTCAGATACTTTAATACTTTAACTCAAGTAACATTTCAGTCAGTGACTTTTACTTTTACCAAAGTCATATTTTGGAGACGTACCGATACTTTTACTTGACTCCGAGATTTCAGTACTTTATACAACACTGAGACTGACTGTGATAAAGGGACAGGTGTTGGCAACCTTTAAAACCCTATCAGCCAGTTTTGCCCTCAGTCAGAGTCTGGCAATTACATTCATGCAATTCAGCTTGATTCTCATCTCCCTTCTGTGCTCTGTCTGGGATTTCTACCATTGATCTTTAGTTTGGCAACTTGTTCTCTGTGAATTTAATCTGAAAAATCAAGGAGCTGCTCGCACAGCAGCGGCCACCATCTGCTGCACGAGGATCATCTGCAACACAGATGATATGATTGTGTTGGCACAAACTCAAATGAGTGCAGCAAAAGGTCCCAGCGGTGAAAATAAATGGCAACCATCCTGCTCGCAATAGGTTTTATTGCTCAAATGTTGAATCTCTCGCTAGATTTTAATTGTCACTGAATGCCAATTCCCCCCCAAACGAAACAAACCAGAATGAGTCTATTAGCTCCAACATGTGTCCATCGCTTATTTCCGCTGAGAAAAAAAAAAAAAAAAAGTCAGAACGCAACCAGATTCTGATCCATTCATGCATTCTGTGTGTTTCAGAGCGCCTTCCAGAGCGCAGAGACACCATGTGGTCGAGGCCATGAGCTGGTCGAGCGTAAAAGAACCTTGTGTCTGTCCAGGCCACGCGCCTCCGAAAGGGTTAGACACTTCAATCACGCCAGCAGAAACATAAACTCTCAACTGCTTCCAATGTAAAGTGAGCTATTTTCACAGAAAACGAGCCGGCTTGATTAAATCAGACCTCCGGCTAAATTTAATAAAACATGTAAATACAAACGGCGCTCTGGTCCTGGATGAAACAGCTCTGCCTTGATGAATCTCACAGGGAGTCTTTGAACAGATCATGTGATGTTCTTTAAAGGGTAATGAAAGAAGGGGAAGACATGCAGCAAAGGTCATCAGTCCAGGACTTGAACCTGCGGCGGCCATGTTGAAGCCTCAGTGAGTTGTGCTTTACCTCTATGCCACCACAGCAAACCTCACCGAGTATATGAGCTTTGATTTCACTGCCTGGACCTGAGAAGTGGTATTTTAATTTTTTTTTTTTTTGTCTGACATTATATTTTGTTTTAGGATTTGAAACATTTCAGTGTCTCTAAAAATAAATAAAACGAGAAACCTGTGAGGGTGGGAATACTTTTCCTGTCTGACGCGTGAGTCCACAGACGCCATTTTGGCTTTTGAAATGACAGGCAAGAATAAAAAAGATGCTGATGTGAGCCGACTGGGAGACATTCGGGGTATGAAGTTAATTATGACTGAGCTGTTTCATTATAAGCAGAGCCATATGGAGAAGGTTTTCCTTTTTTCTTTTTTTGTTTTCTTTCTTCCAGTTGGAGTTCTTCCAGAGTGTTCCAGCAGAAAGCATGACGGCCTCAAATCTATAAAGAAATATGTATATATATTATTACGCACATGCAGCACCCATGTGCCACAATCAAAACAGAATTTGCAGCTCAGCAAAATCAGACCCACTTTATGGATTCTGGCAGCAAAATGAAACTAGTTCCACTTTTGTGCAGCATAACAACGAGCTGCGATGTGAGGCTAAAGTTTGCACACCTCACCCAGGGGGTTTATAGTTTCAGCGCAGCTGCTGAATGAATCCACCCCCCACTAGGAGAGCTGTGCTCCCTGCACCTGATACGCTATTTTAATGCTCAATAAGTCCAACCTGAAACTTACTGAAAAACTCCAATTTGTTTTGCAAGAGCAGCAATGTAGACGTCAGGCTGTTCCATTTACTGAGATGGCCTGGCAGGACTGAATCGTTGTTTTTGGGGAATGCTCAAACTGTGCAGATCCTACAGCACTGATACAGTAACTCCACCTGATTTCTGTGGTTGATATAAGTGAGAAATGACCACTGACATTGGCTTTGGTCACACTGTTGTTTGTTGGGCATGTGTTCCCGCATCTTAAAAATGCATCTGCTACAAGGAATGGAGTGCATTTTGTAGAACATCTACTTCTAGATTGTTTTTTAAACTCACTTTTGGTGTACCTTAAGTTTCCCACGAGACTTTTTACTTCAATTTTCCATACTTGAATCGATACAAAGTTGATAAGTGCACCCAGGTAGTGAAAAAATGGCTAAAGTAAAAAGAAAGTCAGCCTGCCATGAGCTGGATCTGCTCCAAGCTTTTGTCATGCTGAGGTGAGTGAGTAATCGTCAGCTTACAATGAGTGTTTGTGTAGTTTGAGCTAAACTAAAACTCTTAAGAATAATAATGTAAGACTGAGGTTACATGTTATGAGATATAAATGAGTCGTGGCAGCAGGCTTGTGGGTGGAATCCTTACTGAACCTACTGAACAAAGGATCATGGGACTCAAGTTGAGGTCATTTCCCAAGCTTAGCCAAGGCAATGCCTCATCAATGTGTTGTGCATTAGCAACAGTTCTACTAGATAACATGCCACTCACAATGATGAACCAGTTTAGGAATGAAAGCTGACTCAGCGCCATCTGTCACTGGTTCTACACAATGTAAAAGCCTGACTAAGTATGTTTTCAGTCCTGATAGTTCGGTAGACTCGGTTTGATTTCTACTCTCCATGCTTAACCTACAACTTAGCTTACATAGTATACAAGTGAAAAACAATTACCTGAATGAACTAGAAAAAAAGTCAGACCACATGACAAAACCTTGGATCTGCTCTGAGCTTTAGTCAACAGAGGACAGCCAGCAGTAATCGCCGTACCTTCAGAAATTGCATGGTTTGAGTTTAAAGCTGTTATAGGTTTGTGATATATTAATCATTGCAACATTTGTCTCAGAGCTGCACAGTTCATATCAATCTTAAAAACAACTCCAGAACACTTTTGCAGCATGTCTTATATGGTCTCTGTTACAAACACATTTCTCTGAAAAAAGCTACAGACTTTTATGTAAACAATGTCTAATTCAAGACATCATTTACGTACAGAGCTAAGATTTATAAAAAATTGAGATGGCAGGAATTTCTGGAGCAGTTTTGAATCTCATGTGACAGCATGACTCCGAGCTGTAAAACTAATTGGCTTCAAAGGGATGAAACTTGAGGGGTCATCTATGGCTGGTATGATACTGACTATTCATCACCCTTCAACAGAGCTCTGTAAAATAAAATAAAAAATAAAATAAAAAACAGAATTTATCCTCTTAACTCCTAATCTCTTAAAAATCACTTGCAGGTAACATTAACAGTCATTAACAGTATCAAGTAATTAACAGCATTATATATATATATACATATATATATATTTCAAAATGTACCATAGGACTTTCATTTTATTACATACAAATGAGTCATGATACCAGGCTTATGGGTGGACACTTTACTGGACATAGCCACGGCCCCCCAGACCTTTGGGGGACCATGTTGAGGTCATTTTCCAAGCTCAGCCAAGTCAATGCATCATCAGTGTGTTTTGCATTAGCAACAGTTCTACTGTGTAACATGCTGCTCACAGTGATGAACCAGTTACGACTGAGATCTGACTCAGTGCCCACCATCATTAGTCTAGAGAACTTAAAAGCCCTACCAAGTCACTCAGTTTGGATTTTTCTTCCCACCCACAGATCCATGATTGAAATATGAGAACCAAACAGGGAATGCTAAAGCTAGCAGATATTTATACTCACCAAAGCTCAGAACTGAGGAAAATATAAGACAATACATTCTGCTTCATACCTGCATCTCTGATGACAAGCTGTGCCTTGAAGGCGGAGCTAAGTCCACCCAGGTGTTTTGCACAGCTGAATGGTTGCCATGGAGATTAATATATATAAATGAAGGAAGGCAACATAGAAGGAACACTCCATAGATAGCATGATGTACAGCTCATTTTACGTGATACTGCCCCTTTAAATAAAGACATGCATGGATGTGAACGTGCATGTCTACCACAAACAAACCCGGGATACTAAGAGAAGCAAAGTTACAACAGCAATGTTTAAACTAAAACATTATGACCAACTACTGAAAACTAAATAAATCAGAAACATGTAGTAAATAAATTAGGTGGATGTGACAAAGGTGGAGTTTGTCACATCCACCCAATCCCACAGACTGGTCAAGGAAATCATGAATTTGTGATGTAGCTGCCATTCTGTTAGCAAGTATTAGCTATCCACCTTAACATAAGAGTGTCAAAAAAATTGTAAGCTCACATTGCAGTTTTCCTACAATTAAAAGACTCAGATAAAACCAGTCCTGAAATCTTTGGTGAGCAATCCAAGTCTGGTCTGAACATTAGTGAAACAGTCCTGAAGCGCCAAAGTCCTGCCGGTTTTTGTTATTGTCTGATTCAAATGGTCCAACTCAATATGCCAGGTGATGAGCCATCATTTAATTCAGGTCTGATGAACAAGGGAGGGAACTACAACATGCTGGGTGTTGGGTCATTGAGGAATGGCCCACACAAATCCAGGCCTAGAGCCCATTCTGAATCAAGCAAGACTTTAAAAAGATGTTCAAGAAATAAATGTTAAAAAAAAGAAAGAATAAAATGGACTAAGGTTTCAAGTTGTAATGTGACAAGGTGAGTGTACTTTTGTGAAACACTGTTTCAAGAAGAAATTCCTTTTCTGTAAAACCCTGAAAACCTTCAAATAAACATCTGCAATAGATTCCAACACGACGATAGGAGTAGAGCGCCTGCTGGACTTTAGCTGCATTACAGGTATAAAGGTCTGATCAGGAAGCTCATCTATGCTCATCTCTCTCTACTGTAGCACAACTTGCAAAAAAGTATCTCACTTTACTTATTCATGTAATCAGGTGTATGACTCAAGGGCAAACTTAAACCAGGTGCCATTTTTAATGTCAGTGTTGAAAATCTACATGGCCTTTTAAATTTGATCCTGTGTTTATCACTATCGTCTAGGCTGCATACGATCAGTGGCTCGATGAATTAGCAGTAGAACAACTCATTTCTGGCAAAAGTAGCCAAGGGAGGCAGAAGGGGGAGAAGCTGGAAATGAAAATGACATCACATTTAAGGGAATGATGTGATCATCGTTGAAAAAAAAAATTTCTAAATATTACTCATAAGTTGGACGAGCTCCTTATGGAAAACAGACGAAAGGGGCATGTGTGATATCACAATCGCTGGGGATGTGTCCAGAGGCGGCGGGACATTCGCCCAGGGCCGCTTCACGCCAAGGCACGCTGCTCACACAGTCCCAGAGGAGAGGTAATCATAGAGAAAAATGCAAGTCTGCGTGAGTGTGTGTGTGTTAAATTTCTCTCAATGTGGAATCCCTTACTTACATCTAATCCTTACATCTACACCCTCCAACCCTCACGGTCTGTATCATGTTATGAACTCAGCAGAGACAAGTCATGACTTCACGGCCACAGAGCCGAACTGAACACTTCATCACCGCTGATCAGAGTTCTAAACTAACTCCATATACAGTAGAGGAGTGTGTCCATGATCAACACAGGAAACCATCAAACAGACAGGAGTCTCACTGTAATTATTGTAAAATATTTATTGGTCATAATGAGCGTACAGGGGTCATGCATATTTACAGTGTATAAAAGGTTTTATGAACACAAAGAAAGTCAAACAATCAACTTAAACGTACAAAGGCTCACAAAAAAAGGGTTATCATAACATTAATGTTTTCTGTCAGATTAATTTAAAATGACAAAGTGTGATTTAAAAAGAAAATGTCATGATTGAGCTTTAAATCTTAAACGGCTGCTTTGCCTATAGCACTTCCATACATACAGGCATACAAGCTCAACATTCAAAAAAACATATGAGGTAGTCAGATCACATAAAAAAATACAATCAATAGTTCCATGGATTTGTGCTCTAATTACCATATCCTCCTTACATGTTGGCAAAGATGAGTAAAAAGCATTAAACTGAACACAGCTTTTATTGCAGGATAATTCAACATGGTAACATTTCTTTAAGAAAATAATCCAATATTTGATTTGATATAAAAGTCCCCCATTGAGGAAATTGTTTTTGAATTGGATCACTTTGGACACATTCATTGATATATTACATATTGAACAAAGTGAGGGCGGCTTAAGCGTTTTGATTGTGTGTGCTTTACTTTTTTTTTTTTCAACTTTATTATTTAAAGGGCTGAGAGAAAAAGAGAAACTTTCTGTTCCAACTTCAACGAATCTCTGCCAGACAGATCGGCAAAAGCAAAGGAGGTGGTTAAGTAGAACCGCTGTTACAGAGGACTATTGTCTCTGCTGCCTGGAATTTGAGCAGTTTGCATGTCATGACGGTCATGAGAATGTCATACAGCAACCATCTTCAGTCAGAGGCATCTTTAGCTTGAAAGACTGCTACTGCAGATTCTCACTGAAAAACAGCAGGAATAACTCTGTAAAGATACTTGAATGAAAAAAGAGAACTTTAACGTTCCCTTAAGGATAGACACAAAGCCTTGGAAATGAATTGAAAGACAGACCAACATGCTGATTTGGTACTGTGTGAAGATCATCAATAAAATAGTTCCCAGGTTAAGCTTACAGATAGTGGACTACAGACAACATATATTTAAAAAAAAAAAAAAAAAAAAAACACTGCAACAAAGTTATGCTACTGAAATAAAACATCAATTTAAGGCTTTTTTGCTCATCTTTACCAAGTGCTATTATTGATGATGGGAGGCTGTGGCTTAATAAGATGCAGAATCATTTTGAACAAACTGCGCATGACCCGAAGGTGACCAACCAGAGCTGGTTTCATGTTTTACTAGGTGCTACTTTAGAGATGGGATGCTATGAAGCTTCAGCTTATATTCTTTAAAATGAACGGTGTGTCTAAGAAGCATAGCTTGATACATTTGGAGTTGTGAGTCCCGTTCTTACTTTTAAACAGCTGGATGGGGTGTAGAACATCAGCAATGCCTGCACAGATTATTAAAGTTTCACACAGAACAACAAACGTGAAATACGTCTAGAAATTTGTTAAGAAAAGCGGCTCCTAGCGACAACTTTATACTATAACTATTTACTAAATTGCATCTTATTCGACAGCGTGCAACACTTTTATGTATGCTTTACAAAGAATTTCCCAAACCATATGTTATATGAGCAAATCCACATTTCACAGTACTTCCACACACACATCACAATAAAATTCTGTCGTAAATACATTCCAAAATATAATCTTATACACAAATATATTTATTTATAGCATCTGTAGAAAGCTGTACATAAGTTTACATTGAGAAAGGAGAAGAAAAAACAAAGAGATAAAAAGCATTGTGTCCCTATTGCTGCTTCAGGGAAACATCTCTTCTATCCCACTCTAGGCCCCTGCTTGTCCACACACTCTTGATACTCACACACACGCACACAGAAAACATTCATATTCTTGTAAAGCGGTGGGGAGCTTACGATGTTGAAGAAAATATATGTGAAACAAAGAACTTTGGCTACAGCTTATACAACACACTAAGTGCCAAGATTTACACAAAAACAAGTGGGATAAGGAACTCCAAACACTGACCGTCTGGTGTCTGCAAACCATGGAAAAATGCCTCATGTTTTGTCTGATGAAGATTACAAACAGGGAGCGCTACTCCATTTTATCCTCTGACGCCTTTCTATTCCTGTGACAATGTGCTGCCTGCTGAAAGGTCAGACAGCAAAACCTTAGCAAACGAAGGCTAACTGCGATCGCTGGGTTGTTCTTTAAATATGGCCGTCGTTAATGCTGTCAGTCAGTCAGTCAACACAGTGGATGAGATTCCTCAGATTAGAAAAGAAGGGACTGGCACAGATAAAGCAGAAAAGAGAAGTTTGCACATGTGCTTCCCTCGAAACACATTTGCCTATTTACAATTATTCACATAAAAATACAAATCGACAGTCTGGAGCAGAAGTTTGCATACGCTCACCATTAGCATGAATGCTGACTTAATTTGGATATGACAATCTAAAAATAATAGACAGTTTTTTTGTTTTTTTTTCCACCATGAACTGATTTATAAAATATTACATGCTCAAATATACAGCCAGAATCCTCCCAGCAGGTTGTTCAAACAAAGACCTCCCAGCTAGCAAACGCTTCTCCAAGGATTTGTGGCGATGTATATTTGAGACTATTGTATAGTTCACAGTTGAGGTTGTTTAAGATTTTAACAGTCATCAAAAAATATAGCTGAAATACATAATTTAAATCTCCAAATTATAAGAAAATTCATTTTAATAAGTGTATAAAAACTTCTGACCAGAACTGCACACCAACACTTCAGGCAATATAAAAAAAAGACAGCTGAGAAGAAGACTGAGACCTCTCTTGTGTCTGAAGGATAGTAATGCAAACAAGAGAATGTCTTGCCTTACAAAGTAATGGCTGGACTCAGTGGAAGACGTAAAGTGAAATACTGAGTTTAAAACATTTACAAAGGAATTTAAACTGCAGATAATAACTAAAGGTACCTATTGGAATATAATGTATGTGAATGACCTGTTTATTTGTCTTAAATTTTTACATATAAAAATTAAGAGCCCAATAAACAATGAACAGTTTCTCTGATTTTACTGTTCATAGGTTCATGTTTGAGTAAAAAGTAAAATGAACATTGTTCTTTTATTCTATTAACTACTGACAACACGTCTCCAAAATTCCAAGCAAATACTTAGTATTTGCTGGCAGAAAATGAGAAACGGTCAAAATAATGAAAAAAAGATGCTGTGATTTTAGACCTGAAATAATGCAAAGAAAACAAGCTCATATTTATTTAGAATCAACAATACTAATGATTTAACTCAGGAAGAGTTCAGAAATCAATATCTAATGGAATAACCAGGACGTTTTCAATGTCATTCGGTGCAGTGGTCTCTTAATTTTTTCCAGAGCTGTATATATGCATTTATTTTTTATCCATATATGCTGTGATTGAAGAAGATGACCATGTAAATGATGTGATAAAGCGCTATATTCCATTTACCATGTACGCCAGCCTGAACACAATTCTCTTTCAAGAAGCCCTCCCCTTTGGGGCGCCACTTATTTCTCTATTTAAATTGCGTGTTATTTTTTAATAAATTGTCTTGCAAGACTACATGTATTGTGAATAACCTCAACTGAATTAAAACCTCAGGTCAGATTCTGATGATTTCTTCCAACCTACACCAACTGTTTCCAGCTAAATAAAATTGACTGATTGATTCGATCTGATTTGATTGACACCATGAAGCCAGGCTAGTCACACTCAGACACAAAACAAGTATCAGTCTTTTCCTTTAACTTCAGCAAACTAATATTCTTTAACTCTGAAAATGTGGCCGTTTTAAACTTGCACCTATTGAGCCGCTCTAATGTATTGTTATCTACTGTTTGCACTTTAATCCAAAATAAAAAAATGTCTTATTTTTTCTTAAATATGGAGGTCTACCTGCAGATCTTTCACATTGTTCTTTCACATTTGCTGGTGCTTGTTCTTCTCTCATACATTCAACACCTCCATTGTCTCTCTTCGTCAGGATAATGACAGATAAGTTCATACTGCACTTTTGTCCTCTTTCTAATAGTGGTTGTGTTGCTCCTGTGCTACTTTCTAGGTTGCGTATGTTAAAGTAATGTGTTTACGGTCCAGCCATCAACATATCACTTCCTAACCTCTGCAAATCTTGCCGTGTTCAATCACCGATGGAGCAAAGCGACTGAATTCAAACCATTGAAGGACGAAACAAAAAAAGGCTTAACTGTGACCAGAAGAGCAGCATTTGGATTTGAAAAAAATTAAAAAACATCTAAACAGAACTTTCTTCCTTTCTTGTGCTGAGATGCATCTCAGAATCATGACAGCACATTTGTCTGTGGTTTTTCTGTTTGTTATCTGTGTCACGCTTCAGAAGACCAACGAACCGGTTTGCGTGAAGGCGCTGCGGCCGGTGCGGCGTCCCGAGCTATGCCGTGCTGCTGCTGGAGCACGGTGTGCTCTGGGTGCTACCTATGCTGTGGGCGGCGCTGCTGTTCTCTGAGACGGGCTGCGGTTTCTGAACGGGCTGCGCTCTGGCGGTCCCACCTGGATGCAGGACAGGACAGGGGTGGGATGGGAGAAGGGGAGAAGGGGCACGGGAAATAAGACAAGAGAAAATGGAACTGGTTTTAAAATCAGACAAAAGCATGATGAACTGATCTGGCTGAAAATACAAATTGGTCAAGATATCTGGCTTATTTTCCCATAGTTTCAGTTTTTTTTTTTTTATTGTCCTTTGAGCTCTATTAATTCTTTGACAGACAAAGGAAAACATATAGAGAACAAAGCATGAAATGTGTAAAGAAATCTAAACTAAACTCTGGCCAGCAGGATGAGAAGCACAACGTCCCCAAAGATGTCCCCTGAAAGGTCCAGAGCCAAATGGTCACATCCTTTATGAACAGATTTTGAAAGAAATGTTTTGCTCTTCACATGACTTTGTGCTTTTAGTTATCTGGAACTAAGTAGCCTTTTTTCAGTACAAAGCAGGAGAAACAGCACAGGACCTGGTTACTGTCTTCTAAGCATCTGAGTTATTGTTCTTAGTCTAAACAAACATTTCCTATCATAAACTAACTCACTCCAAAGCTTAAGTTACTTATTTTGTCTGTTTACAAAAGACATCTCCATCGGACATTGAGGAGTTTTTGAAATAAAGCCTTGTCTGCATTTAATTTGAGTTCTGCACCAAAATATGACTGTACTCTTCAGAGTCCCTAAAGGCATAGGGGAGGAGCATGCCTGGTTTCTGTATCGTTCAAAAACATTAGTTGAACAAGTTTTGTAGCTGCATTTCCATTAACTGTAGAATTGTGCAAATTGAAATTACAAAAGCAAGTTTACTTAATGGAAAAACAGGGCAATTTCAAACAAGTTTTTTTGCTAAATATTTTTGCATTAGGATAAAATGGTTTTTTGGCCTTATCGCAACATTTTTTTTCACATCATATGAGTCACGTGATCAACAGCTGGATGTTACTACTGGCGAAAACGATGAAGACGATGACAGGAAGCAGAGGGAGGATGACGGTTTGTTTTTTCCAGACATTGTGCAGCTGGCTCCCCCAGAGCTCTCACTGCGTCATAGTTCAAAAAAGCTGTGTGGCATTAGAACGTGTTCAGTCCATAGCTCTTCTGTAAAAGAGTCTACAATTTCAACAAAACTTTTTTTTTTAAAGTAGGCGGGGCTTGTTGCTTCTACGCCTGAATAAGACGCCTACGTCTCCTCTGATTGGCTTTTAGATGATGAGTGCTACCAACACCATGGTTAAATTGTGAATGTATCTCATGTAGCTTCTTCTATCCCTTGCCTACATGATTTTCAACGACTTATCGCATGACAAAATTTGTCAAAATTTGTTAAATAAGAAATTAATTTAATTTCTTATTTAACAGAAACAATTGTTTCTACAATTGTGAAATAGTTTTTTTTTTGTTTTTTTTTTCTCGACATCAGCAGAATAGCAATAGAATTACATTTGTAATGGCATGCACACTTGTGGGAGTGTGTGCCTTCGTGTATGACAGCTCTATGTACCTATGGGTGATATGGCAGCCCTCTCCCGTTGTCAGGCCCCACATCTCTGCTAATGATTAGCAGGAGAGGGCTGACTGCCAGCAGACCTTCACTCACAGGACCAACCAGAGCCCCACAAAAACAAAGGGATTCACCTCAGCTGTTGGAGGAAACTAGAATTCCCAAGTCTGATATTATCTCTGTAGATGGGAGAGATAAAGGCACATTCTTTTTGTTACGAAAACACTTTGTGCGTGCATAAAAAGCTCTATGTCTGCTCAGGGACATTTGGCCTTTACTCTTTAGGTGTAGAAATTATTTCTATAGGGACGAGAAAGCCTCCAGTTCCTGTGCAGGATAAGCCCAAGAAGGAAAGAAGCCTATAGCAGTATGTAACTTTTATAAATATGAGAGTTTTTTTTTTATATTTGTTAAAACTGTCACTATTGTATAATATGAGGGGAATAAATGAAGCTCTTCTGCCTGTGGTCCTACTGTCATCTGCAGAAGTGTGCTGCCACTCCTTGTCAGAAACAACCAATCAGAGCCAGGAGAAGCCAATCACCTTATGTTGTTCTTACTGTTTGAGTTCTTTTGAACTTCTAATTGTGTAAAACTAAAATTAATGTGTTCCAGGTGAGGCCTTAGAATACATCCAAATGTGTGCCTAAAATTAATAAAATCAGATGTCTCAGATCAACCTATTGGAAGTTTCCAAAACTGTAACATCATCATTTGAGCTTTTCCTCAATGCTTAAAGAGATTAATCTGATTCGAAAGACAATAATAAATACAGAAAAGGAGCAATTCTAGCTGACCCAGAAAGAGAAGTTTGGTTTGCTTTGACATCATTCAGCGAGAAAAAACATACATGTCTCTTTATTTGATGCATGTAAACTTCTGGTGTCAACCATAACTCCACTACCTATTCGTTACACTGGATTAGATAGTCAGCTGAAAAGGCTGCAGCAAAAAAATAATAAATAAATAAAAACAACCTTAAAAAATGTGACATGTTGATTTTTAAATCTTACTGTGATTTTAGGAAGTTTTTTGTTTGATGTCTTTTCTGTTTATCTCTTGCTTGGATCACATTGTTCCACAGTGTATTTTCAGTACAAAATACTGACAATTGTATTAAGCATTTTTCTTCAGTTTTAGCATTTTGACAGCCCTGAGCTTTATTATGACGTGTCTCTGTATCATATGCTATGAATTTCTCTCAAAACAGTGAAACTATTGAAGGTTTTTAGCTGTCCTGTTTTTAGACCAACTAAATCGAGGAGGATTTCATTTTTACAGGATTTCATTTTACACAGAAGAAGAAAGTTAAGGCCTGGCTCACTGTAAATTACATGTGTCGACATAATGAACAAAATTCCAGATATTGTGATAGTATGTGGCTTCTCTTTAAAGGAGTTCTGCTTCTATTTTGCTGAACAGAGACTGTTCAGTAATGGCCATTTTTTTTATAAATGACATGACCATCATAACCATCAGTAAATAAAAGAGGGGAAAAATAACTTTTAAAGGGATCTCTGAATGCTGCTGAAACAAATCCAAAGTGTTTTCATGCCTCATCACTCTGAAAGCTGGTTGAAAATACACTCAGAACGTGATATTTTTGGTTGTTGTTTAGGGGATCTACGTTCTTGGGGTTAACTGCAAACACTGCCATATAAGGTCATCTGTAGCCGATACAGTTAACACACCCATCCAAAAGTGGTCTATTTTTATAAGATCAACAGAAAAATGTCTTTAACCCTGAATCTTTTCATATCATCTATCTTTAAACCTGCTGTGTGTGTGAGTGCGTGTGTGTTGATTTTTTATCCGGAATATACTGTACTATCTCTGAAAAAGCAGACCGGTTGTGTTCTTTTGTTGGTCACTTACTTGTAAATACATAAAGCAGAAAATAAGAGTGTTCCTATAGAAAAGCCAAGAGAAATATTTGGAGAACGATAAGGGGGCTCAGTTTGTTACAGGGGGTGGTAACTACAACAAATCCTCCTCAGAAGTGCAATGGGAGTATGACGACTGCGAGTTCTTTTACTGTAATCCTTCTGATAGCGGTTTGGCTCTGGCCATCTAATGCAGTGATTTTACAATAAGTGAGCTCTTTCCAGAATGCACATGCAAACTTCCAAACAGTTCTACTGAAGAACCACCACATTCCTGCAGGTCGGTGGCCCAGTGGATCAGTGCTGAGATGCTGAGCTCTATGCAGCGCTGAACTCAGTGGGCTTCCTCTAAGGGGTCGACCAGGGTCAGCGGGCTGGGGACGACGGGGAAAGTCTTGGCATCTAATAGACAGATTGTGTGTCTCTTCCTGTGAGCGCCCACTAAACCCAACGAGGGGGATTTCCAGCTTGTCTCCAGCTATTGTGCTGTGAACATTTGCTGACCGCCTGCGGCCCCACCGAAAACATTCAAAAGGAGGAAAGAGGGGACCTCTCGCTGCTGACCAACAGGATATATTTACAGTGAAGGAGTCAATATGTTATTATGAGGCACCCTCTATCAGCTACAGGATGTTTGGTCATCGCAGTGGCACGCTGGGACATTCCTCTGCTTCTTATCTATTTTCATTAAAGCTTCAAGGTGGGTGGGACTGGGTCAGGTCAGGTGGGGTAGAAGGCAGTAGGTGAGGGACCCACCTGTGTGTGTGTAGATAAACCACAGGGCCCCAGTCAGTAGAGCCCCAATGACAAAGGCAGCGAAAGCGATCAATACCACCGTTGTGGTATCCAAGAGAAACATCTCAGCTGGAACATGAAACAATTTATTTAGTTAACACGAAAATAATGGAAAACACAAGGAAAAAAACAACAACAGAGAAAAAAGTTAGCTTTTTTTACCTTCTTCAGGTTCTGATGTATTTGAAGCATGATCTGCAATAGAACACATCGACAATGAAAACTTAAAAACATGCTTCCCCACACTGATACAACTGCACAGTATCAAGCTAAAAACATGAAGAGATCAAATGTAATATGAGTCAGTAGGTCTGTTTCCATTCAGAAACAGGCCTACTGTTTCTGAATGTTTCACAACTTATAGTTGTGAAATTTGAGATTGCAAAAATAAATTTGCTGAATAGAATCACAGCGATTTTGAAAAGAACTCGTTTTTCTATTAAAAAGCTTTGACATTGGGATGAGGTGTTTTTAAGTACAACTTTATCAAAACAACTACAAACAAGTATGGCAATTCACAACACTCTAAATCTATAGAGGGGGTATATAGTATATTTATATTTGTTTTTTTTTGTGTATATTTTAAGATTAAGATTAACATGCATTAGTGGCCAATTCCATTAACACTTCATACAGGTTTCAAAATATTTGGAGTGTAATTGGAATTCAGATTTTAAAAAACAGTAAAAACTGGGAATGATCTTAGCATACTATTTATGAATAGTTTTACCAGACAATATATCAGAGATGAGGTGGATTTTTGTTGAATCAAAAATAGGCTTTTTTCGCAAATCTGCAAAGAAAACACTTTTTCACATCACATCAGTCACATGGCCAACAATCAGATGCTGCCACTGGCGCAAACCATGAAGAAAAGACGACAGGAAGTAATATGAGGATGATGGTGCTGCATGTTTTCATCGCGTGAACAAACTTATTCATGCATAATTTTAATTGTGTTTCTTTCTTAATGGAAAAGGCACAATTGTGACATTGTTTCTTTTTTAGCTTAGCAGAATAACAACTGTTCCGTGTACGCTTACAATGGAAACATGCCAACTTTGTCAGCCGCATGCAGATTACAGATACTCTCTTGTGCTGATAACCAATCCACTGAAGAATGTGATGCAGAAACCTGAAGCAGGAAAACTCTCGAGAGCACATCTATATATGAGGTGAGAGTGTCCCCTCACAGATGGACCTATTGACTCCACTAGGTTCTGCTTAGCCATTTGGTGCAAATGTCTTAACTAAGAAAACAAAGGCGCTTGTGTGTTGCAGAGAGGCAGAGCTGGTAGGTGGCCAGCTCTCCTTCACAATGGCTGCTATTCCTGGAAGGAGAGTTCGGCTCACATAATGGATGGTGACAGGTCATCTGAGAAGAGTTTAATAACAGAGGAGATGACAGCCCACCACCTCATCCCTTTTCCCCACCAGTCCACGTTATCTGACCCAGGCGACTTGCTATGCTAAGAATGCTCAGGAAGGCCCGCAACACTTGCAGCGAACTGAGGATGACATAACAGGAAGAGGCTGTCTTAAACTTCAAATTTGTCTCTGCACTGAAAAAGATTATCACTTTGTGTTGCATCTAACATTTTTGCCAGAGGATTACATTTATAAGACCTAATTTATTTAGCTTAATCTTGAATTGTGGTCCAAGGGGTGGGGGCCATGAATGGCCTCCACTTTGAACATTTATTTCTATAATTTCTGAGCCAATTTATTGCCCATCAAAATTTATTATGACAGGCCTAATGGCAGCATTCTTCTCTGGGTATGCTTTTCTTTAGCAAGGACAAAAGAATAAAACAGGGTTTTTTGGGGGGAGAAGACAGATAGAGTTAATTTCAGGTCAGATTGTAAATGAATTGATGCTGGAGTGCAGGTTCACCTACCAGCAGGACAACAACCCAACAAATACAGCCAGAGCTTCAGAGGCATTAGAATGGCTTACTTGTCTAACTTATAGTTTCAGTTATATTTACTTAATTTTGTTTGTCAATGAACTAGCTAAGTCACTATTCATACTAAAACATTTTTTAGTTGCAGTCATACAATTTACAAAGCATATTTAAGGAATTTCACTGGTTTCCAATTCACTAAATATTTTTTTTATTTAAATTTGTAGCATCAAACTTTTTAAGAAAACATTAATTTTAATTTTTTGAGTGGACCCTGCAGGCGCAATTGCACCAATTAAAAAGTTTTAAACTAAAAACTAACAAACTTAAAAAGTACTGACTCAGAAGGCCTGAATATGAAAGCACAGCACACTTTCCAAACTTTACCTGCCAAAATGCTTTAAAATATTATCCTTTAAATTTTAACATGCACAACGACGTGTGAAACTGTTGAGGCATCATGAATACTTCTGCAGAGCACTGTTATGAAACTGAGAACCCACTGAGCCTTCTCACACAGTGACCTGATGCATGTTGTGGATAACCATGCTGGATGTCTTCCCGGCCAGCCGTGTTTGCTGCTTTAACAGTATCAGATATGATCAGATATGAGAGTGTGGTCAGCGTTGGAACAATACTGGTATCTCAGCAAACGTCATTTGTTTATGTCAGAGCTCTCGCTACGGAGTGAGCGACTTCCCGCATAACGACTTACTTTGGTTCAACCCTGAACTTTCCTCAACCTCTGAAGACACGAGCACAAAGGTCACACTGCCAAGACTCCCTGATACAGAGGGTTCCAGATCAGACACAGCTGAATTTCACAAGTCACTACAGAACAAACCTGCTACATCAAGCTACAAAGAACATTACCATGTAACACAACTTCACATTATCTGTTATCTTCTTTCTAATCCAGCTGTTAACATTTTGTGGAATAATTCTGGATTTAAGCACTGAAATACAGATGAAGTCTTAACATTTGTTTCTTATTATTTTATGGTAATTCTGTCAATAAGGTAGCCAATTTGACTTTGGGAGGTTTAATAAAGCAGTCAAAACAGGAGTAGGCTTTAATATGAGATGTTGTGGCTCATATTTCTATGAGAAATCTGTCACTTACAGAGATAAATCACAATAACAGAGAGCAGAACATATCTCAGTTCTACAGTTTTATGTGAGCAAAGATATCATTTTAACAAATGCCCATCTGCAGGTTTTAATTTTTTAGTAAATTTATATGAAACATCACAGAAAAAGTACATACAGTAGATATATTCCAAAAATGGCAGCAAATCAATAAACAAAATGGCTGCAAAGGATTTTATTGTACAGTTGCAACAGGTCTGTTATAAATAAAAACTTAACTTGAGTGACTGAAGAGTTGTGGTGGGTAAAACCTCAATGAGCAATAATAATGTTGCAGAGAGGAGGGGGTCAAAACTCCTCACAAAGACAGATAATATGATACAAACTATGATTTATTTAAGTTAGTTCTTCATTTTTTCCACACAGTGCCTCTTTATTTCAGCTTAGCTGTTTTTCTTCTACATAAAGTCACAATATTGTATGTCATATGTTTGTTGCCTGGGGCTACATTTACATAAATCTACCACACACTGATAATTTACTGAAAGCAAATTACCACTGTAAAGCAGTAAATATAACTTTCAATCGAGGGATTTGAGGTCATTTTCTTCTTCTCCTTTCTTTCCTTAGTAAACCCAAGAAAATGTTTGGTTTGCCATAACAGCACAGAGGATCTGTTTGCATTAGAAAACATGGCGTTTGAAACAGAATCCATTTGGCGTGTTTACAGAGGGTTTGTTTGCTGACCGTATTCCTACGAAAACTGAGCCCTCTCCATGTTAGTGAGCAGCACAAACTCAGAAGATGAAGTCAAAGATAACTGAGACTTCAAACTGATTATACGTTTGCCTAGTTCTAAGATCCAAAGTATAATGAGAACCATTTCTGTGCTGCATTATCCCAAACAACTCTGACTCTAGATTTTTTTTTTAAAGCTGAGATCCATTACATTATTGTTTTAGAGTTCCAGAAACACCAACATAGTTCATCAGGAACATGCAACAATGTGTAAAGCTTTGATATTTTACAGCCAATTTCTCTTTTTTTAATGGATGTTAACACAGTGAGAAAATCCCATCCAGTTGACCACCCCTGAGGGATCAGGATATAGCTGTGCTGCCGAGCTCACAGAAACAATAATCTGACTTTATCCACAACAGCTCTAAATTGGCTAACATCTGCCAAGATGACATACAGTTCTGCCTAATGGAAATGATGCAAGCGATTTCATATCATGAGTGAATGATGATGACTCATTCTCACTGCAGTTCTCATGTAATCGAAGAAGGGACTCTGATTTAGAAATCCCCAACAATGCACCGGAGAACGCCTCATGACATCAACCCATCTGAGCTTAGGTCATAAATGCAACAATCTAATTAGAGTTAAGTCATGAACCCACCTCCTGCGAGCGTCTGCCTTGCTAGGCCACGACTCGATAAGCGCTGCGAGTGGATGGACGAGCGAATGCGCAGGCCATGACCGAGGGGCCTTCAGTCTTTGGCTGGCTTCCCAACATCAATGAGAAGACCACCAGCCCCTATTCTCCCCCCATTCTGATGGAAAAGGGAGGCCACAGAGAAGGGCCAAAGTGAAAACAACTGCTGCTCAGTGCCGCATGACTCCTGTTTTTCCACATTTTCCTCTTCTTGGTCTGATCCAGGAGGCCAGAACCGGAGCTCACTCCTCTTTCCTGAAGTCAACTCTGTGGTAGGATGCATTCACTGCCAAAAGCACGCGCTTGCGTACAGCCATAAGCATAACCTGAGGCACGTGCACAACCGTCACGTGTGCATACAGGGTTACATGTAAGCCACACATACACACACTTCGGAGTTAATGATTACCAGATGTGTAGTGTAATGTGGATTGATCTAACCTTTACAAGGCACCATTAGAACGGATATCTAGATGTTTTTTCTTGTAACACCTTTGGTAATTGTGTCTTCATCACACTAACCTTCAGACTCAATGTTATCAACCACAGCCATCGGCTTCATCAAAAACCTTTTGTTGCTCATCAATGCAAAGATTGTCTCCCCCGTCAGAGAAGTACAGTTGTTTCTGGGGTCCAGGCACTGTACAGACAAAATGAGAAGATAAAAGATATTTGAGAAAGCTAAATTTACAACACACGTGGATTCTTGACCTTAAAAAAGTATATAAATAAAATAAGTAGAAGAAGTGCTTGCGAGAAAAAGTATTATAACCACTGTTTCCCAACCCAGAATGAATAATATATGAAAGTGCTGCCAAATCGCACAAACAATATTTTTTTTCAATCTGGAAGTTACTACTTTGAAGAAAGAACTCATTTACTATCTATTTTCTAGAGGTGCACCGATTGCAGTTTCCTGTCCGATCACCGATCTTTAACAAAACTGACCTGTTGATAACAATTTTGGAAAAACATGGGTACAGTGGCTGATTTTGTGTTTTAGTAGCAGTAGGTAAGATTAGAAAATAACATTTGTTTGTCACGTAGGTATCGGCCAATCAAAGATTTCCCAAAATTAAGGAAATGGAGATTGATTTATTGGTGCTCCCCTGTGCAGTACTACTGTACTTCATTATTACAGTAGTGTTAAAGATTAAATAAGTGGATGGACAATGATATAAGAATCTATTTAAAAGAGAAATGTATATTTTGCTATGTTCATTAAGGATGTGAAAGAGCAAAGGAGGCCAAAGTAGCAAAGTAGCTTTTGTCCTTCTGGATTTGGAAATATGGGTTGCCTTTTGGTAGTGATGGAAAGGCAGAATAATGTCTCCCCAGTCTTTCCAACTAGAGAGACATGTTGGCTGCACCAACTACTAATACATGGTGCTTTAGATGGTTTCAAACCTCTGCTTTGTTTTTTAAAAAAGAAGTTGGAATCTGTCAAATCAGTAACAGAAAAACTGATCCCTGACATATTTCCAGTTGAATTGATCTAATGTAAAATAGTCAATGGTAATATGAATAAGCATTCTGTTAATTCTGCATGGCTCTCGAGAGAACAACTCATCAGACATGAGCAGAAACAAAGATCGTAAGAGGATTTCATGCATACCTGTGGTAGTTCCTGGTTCCTCTGAGAATCCTCTGAGCACAGCGACACCTCACAGTGCAGAAAAATAACTGCCGTGTTCAACTTTTTGGAGTTGAAGGTGAAGCTAAAAGATTCCCCCATCTTTCCAGAAAAAAACAAGTGCCTCTGAGGGTTCTGGATCCATTTAAGTGAGTCATCCTCAGCACAGACTGTCTCAATAAGCTTGTAGTCAGAGGACGCTGTGGGGCTGGAGTGGGGGGAGATGAAGCATGAGGTGAGAATGAGTCCAATGTCCGGGTCCGATGCTGTTGAAGTGATCTGGAGCACATAAGAGACAAAAAAAAAAAGGTTTTGAGCCAAATATGCACATACAGTAATATAATTTACTCATTGCTCTTTGCCGTTAGAAGCATCTTCAAGAAATAATCTTGATGAAATTGTTAAAAGCACCTGTTTGCAGAACTCAGTAAAAATAGAATGTAGCTTTGACTTGTGTCATATTTATTTGTACACAGATTATTGAAAGAAAATTCAGTCTTGCACTTTGTTTTCAGAGTAGTATCATTTTCGGGAGGGATGCTGGAGCCTATGTCTAGCTGTCAACAGGCAAGGGGCAGGGTACACCCAGGACAGACGTTCAGAGATGGACCAGACAAATAACCATGCACACACACCATGTTTTTGGACTGTGGGAAGGGCGCATACATGGGGAAAGACCCTGGGCCAAGAATCGAACCCAGGACCTCCTTGCTGCAAGGCAACAGTGCTACCAACTGCGCCACATCCAATTCCATGGTATTCTCTTCTGTTTATTACTGATGTAAAAGATGTAGGATACCTTTGCACTACATTATGTTTTGCCATTCTTCTGAAGTTGCTTTGTTAAATGCTTTGTTAATGTCAAATGTTTTTTTTGTGATTTTTATGCCATGAAATCTAAATTTTTTACCATAACTGCATTGAACTTCCACAGTGGGTAACAAAGTGTTCTTGGAAAACATAAGTTACTCTGTGATTATTCCTGAAGTTAACTGTGCGGAGTTTCTGGCTTTTGCCTGAGGTCAGGTCTCAGCACAGTGTAAGCTCTGGAGGAGGATTAAGCCATAGCATAGACAGGCAACACTTTGTCCTCTCTGCCAGTGAAGAGTCTGACAGCATCATAAATCATTTTTTCAAAGGACCTTTAGACCATGAGCCTTCGGTATACATTAGGACCAAAATTACTGTTTCTAATCAAATATGTTAAGCTAGACAGGCAGGATAACAAAACATGCAGAGAGGGATTTAAATGAATATGGGACGCTCAAAATAAGCTGAGCATCTTGGCCCCAACAAGACAACACAGAATCATGCATTGTTGATGCCACTCAAAGAGATCAAAGAGAGCACACAGAAAGGTCACACAGCATGCTTCGCTCAGAAAATGAATCGATTTTAAAAAAAGAAAATAAACAGTGGGAACTGAATGCAAAGCATTACCTGCACAGACACTTCCATTTGGTCAGAAACTCTGAAGACGCCCTGTTGCGGAAAATCGTTGAAAGGCTGAGTGTACAGCTCCATCTCAAAACTTATGCTGTTGACTGGCTGTCTGCTCGGAACCGGGATTGCCCCAACTTCAGGTCCAGGATTAGGGATCTTCTTGGATTCTCTGTATGTGCAGTTGAACTAGACAAAAAACAAAATACAAAAAATAATGATTAGGAAGGACCAGACATTAAAAAAATTAATACAGCAGACAGGTTTGTGAGAACATGGTGGAGAAATTGTTTTACACAGCCTGTAAACATGGCTGTGGGGGATTCACTTGACACAGTAAATATAGGTTGTCTACCTACTAAATCTGGCCTTTATGTAGGAGTAATACAAAAAAACAGGTTGAAAGATACTATAAGGCAGTCCATAAGGCAAGCAGTCAAATGAGACTAGCCCTAAACGTTTTGGCTGATGAAAAAAACTTCAACCTAAACACCCCACCCTCACTGTTAAACATTGGGAGGAAGCATCAGCTTGTAAGGATGCTTTAACCAGCAGGAAAACTGAAACTGGTAGGAGTTGTTGGAAGAGGTATGAGATAACACCAACAATGGCAAGGAATTGAGAAATGGATTAACGAGAAAAAGAAAAATATATAGGTTAAGATTTTATTGGGACATTTCAAAATGGAAAAGTCGGGTCAGGGTTATTCATGGATATCATGGAAAGATGGGGAGTCTGCTGTGGCCAAGTAAGTTTTACAGCTACCAAGGGGCTCTGAGACATAAAATTTCCTCCAACTCAGTTTGATTGCAGCTGCGGAGGAGAACAGCTCTTGCAGAAAGATGCTCTGACTTACGTTTATCGAAGGAGCTGGTGGATTTGGTTCAACTTGTGGACCAAATCCACCTGGTTCCCCAGACCTGGGGAACCAGGTGGAGACCGGATTGTCATCAGCCTGCGCCTCGTCCGAAATCACTGTCACCTGTAGTCCGCAGAGAAAACGATTACTTTACATCACAAAAATGATTTTCAGACCTGACCAGCCCCAATCTGTGAAAGTTGCCTAATTTTAGCAAAGTTTTCAACACTTTGGATAGGAGTCAGCTTAATATTACTTTTAAAATTGTGGAACTTTGGAAGCACGGTAAGTGCAGCCCTAAAAGAGAGAAAAAAAGTATCTCAGCGAAAGAGGTCACATAAAAAGCATGCTGCTCCAAAAGAATGTGATTTAATGATGAGAAAACAAAATTGGTTATACAAATGAGGCTGTTTTTGATGTCTGGACCAAATATTTGCTGACCCAGCATTGGAGCCGTCAAAGAATTAAGTCAACACACAACAGAAGACACAATTACTATAACTGATTGTCTCTGATATGTGGGGACCCCGGCAATGAAAATGAATGTCTTTTGAGCACAAGTCAAAGATGGCCCCGGCGCTAATGCACTGACACAAAAGATGACCTTGGACAAACGCCCAGGTTTTCAATCTCTGACAGACAGAAGAAAGTGTTGTTCCAAATTTCCCCTCACAAAAAGATTTCAAAAGGCCAGAGAGGAAGTGATTCATCCTGACTTGTTAGAACAAATGCGCTGAATGAATGCATTCCCTTATAATGATGATAACTAGGAATGTCAGGCGTGAACAATGATTAAAAAAAAGAAAAGGAAAAAAAAGAAACAGTTCAACATTATAAAAAACTTTAAAGTAATCTAAATTCTATTTCCAAAATGTGAAGGATTATCCCTGCTCAGTTGTTTGAATAATGTGTTTAGATGAACCGTTTATAGAGTCTCGACATGAGCGGTTCTTATCAAATCACATTAGGGAGCATAGCTCTTCAAAATCTAGATACACAGCTATCTAATCTGTGTAGTTACATCATTATATATATGATTACACTATTTACTAGATAGATAAAGTAAGCATTGTGCTCCCTAATAAGTAATAGTGGATTTTGGCACATGGCTCTCGCCAGACGTAACAACCAATCCCTGCTCATCAAATGTAAAGCTTGTTATATTAAGGCTTCTAGAAAATCTAATCAGTATGTGCTATTAGTTATTTTAAGAGAAGGCAATAAATTTCACAAGGGATATGCCGATCCTTTTTTTTCACTTCTGATATCAATACTTCTGATCTGAGGTTTAGTATATCATTTGATACAATCTGATACAATACAAGCTGTGCAGAATTAACTTAAAATATTTCTTTTTTTGAACACAGACATAAATGTACTGAATAAAAAATGTATTTGATAACTCTGCACCAGTACAGCACACTCGAATACACAAGCTTGGTCAAACATGTAAAAACAACACAACTTCAATTTGTTAAGTCAGTGCAATTAGTGACTACAACAGCCAATGTAAAACAAATACAAGTGGCAGAGGCAATAGCTGGACTACCTTGCTCAAAAATGTAAAAATAAACTGCAGCAAACCTTACTTTAAATGGTTTCATAAAGTACAATTAGGAATTCTATATATTATGTAAAATAAATAATAAATCTCGCCCGGATCGTTAGCTGGAGATAGGCACCAGCACCCCTCCCGACCCCACTAGGGATAAGGGTGTCAGTCCTGGATGGATGGATGGATGGATGGATGGATGGATGGATGGATGGATGGATGGATGGATGGATGGATGGATGGATGGATGGATGGATGGATGGATGGTAAAGCATGATTCTGCTCAGTGAACAAAGCATAGAATTAGAGTAGAGCTACCCTTATGGATCAAATACATTGTCACCAATACCCAATATAGATTTTTTTCCAATATCAGGACCGGTACACATCGGTGCATCTCTAGTTTTGACAGAGGAAATAGAGGAGCTGGTGGCCCAGCAATAATCTCCCAGCCACTCTAGGTGTTCTTTGATTTTGGTCCCTGTCTGATTGAGTTATCTACTGCAGGTAAGATACCAACAGCTTTTAACTTTATAACAGAAAGTCACTTACATTTTTTGAAATATCTGTTTAAGTAACTGCACAAGCAATATCTAATAAAGACTTAATTAAATTAGTATGAAGTCAGTACAAAGTCATTTAAATAATATGCATTCCCCGTTGTTAGGCCTTTTCTGAAGAAAACGAGACATGACATATACTCACAGAGTTGATATGAAGGACATCTGGACTATTATACATAGGAAACACAATGGTGCCACATCCAGTCCGAGATGTCTCCAGTGTGTAGTGGGTTGCATTGACTTTTGCTTTGCATTCTGGGTTTTTCAGCATGAGGTTGGCATTAGCAAATCCTTTCGCCTAGGAAAACATTCAAACACAGCAACAGTGGATAAAGATCAAGTACAGTAGGCCTTTATGAAGTCAATTTCAGAATTGTAAAAGTAAAAAGCAGGATGAAAACGCTAACGTGGTGGTTGTGTAATGGAGTTCTCAGGAATAAACAAATCCCACAAGGTGGTCTGGCTCCAGCTATTAATTACAGAGTATGCCAGTTTCCATTCTGTGATGTGGACTGACTGAAATGTTTGCTACAGCGCTGCATAGCTCAGTGTAAACCTATGTGGGAACAGTTTGCTTCATTACAATTTAATACAGTATTTCACTTCTTTATGACCGAAACACTCTTTCACATTGTTTTTGCACAGCAGAAGAAACACTGAAGCAGACAATGGGAATTGCTGATGCATGGACATGTCACACAGATTGGTGTGTTATCACATAATCATCATCAGTTGATGTTTGTCATTTTTATAACTCTCATTTGGAGATTCTATGAGCTTTTGAAGCATTGTCAATAGAGTTTTGTTGTTAATTACTGTGGAGATGACAATTAATAAGGTTCATAATTAGTGTGGAGATTATTCTCTGTTGGGTGACTGCCATCTGGGCTGTTTTTGGCCCTTCTATTCAAAGTTTGCCAGATTAAGTTTGTGTTGCATGAACAAAAACTTGACAAAAACATTATTAGGCAACAAATGTTTTTTAAAACTTCAATATGATTTTTGTTACATTTGCCGTTTGCAAATTAGCCAGAAAATTATAACAATCGTTGTTTTGTTTTAAACATGTAGCATTGTTTAAAGTGCTGTCCTTGATGAAAAAATGTAATTGAAATTATTTTGGTATGTGTGGTGCGAAGGGATTTCTCTTGATAGAAAGAAAAAAAAAAAGCAGTTAACAAGGTATATTCAGTAGTTTTGAGGTATTTCCTGAACCAAAATATATCAATGTACAGATATTTTTTATTGTATTTATCTGTATTTGTTATGTTTTGCAAGATGATTTGTCTGTTTTACAAGGTTCTGCAATGCATAAATAATAAATAATACAAACAAAGCTAACATCAGTTTCTAGTCCTGTGAGGCATATACACTCACCTCCAGGCTCTTTTTGTCAATGCTGACGACCATCTTCTTTTCCTCACATTGAACATTGAGCTCAACACCCAAAAGGTTTTTATCCTCAATGGGTTCTTCGTCGTCATAGTTTAAACTGACGGGCAAGTGTGCAGGAAATGGAAAGGGCAGACTGGAGCGAGGTGTCGCATGTCCTTTTTCTGGCAGAGTGCTGACATGACGCAGGTCGAACAGCTCAGGAGGCAATCTGCTCTCCAGATGATCCGACACATCTGGAAGACACACGCAGCCTGGTGATGATGACTTTCAGCAGATAGAGTAACTCTTCGGTGTGACTGTGACCTTCAGGTTACCTTGCTCTCGCAGTCGGATGTTGAAATGGTTTGCCATAGGGGTGCTGGTGTAAGAAGTGACTGGACTGTAGCCGTTATCTACTGCCCACTTGATCAAGGCTTGTGATCCTGATGGCAAAGGCTGTCTGGGGGATGTCGTCTCTACCATCTGGGAGATAATGGTCACTGTATCAGAAGCCTGTGGAAGAGTCACTTCATCAGATATTTGTTTTTCTTGACCCTACCTCCCCATCCCCTCTTCAAAGATCATAAAAGAAAAAGCTTAGAATATCGGCATCATTAGGATGTTCGTCAAGTACAGTCCTGCATTTTCTCTATGGTGTGTGTGAATCATGCAAATACAGCTGAGGTAATGGGCGTGTAACAGCCTGATCAGAGCTGAGAAGTCATGTTAGTTTGCTCTTAAAAGTTAGGTTCCTGCCCTGCTTCTCCCACCGTGTGAGGATTTGTTCTTTCTCACAGTCATTTCCCACACAGTCAAGTCTCTTGGGCAACACCAACAAAGTTTATTAGGCCATCAAATTACTTGCATAGCTGAGCATCTACAAAACAGTGATTGCACAAGCACAGCATCCTGTCTATCCTCACTGTCAAATGAAAGTGTCAGAAGTTTGTCATTGGGATTAGGACAGTAGTTTACCTGGAGCCTAAACTGGCTGTTCCGGGTTACAGGAAGACTCCTCTGTGACTATTTCAATACACTGATCAGAGACATAACTACAATAACAATATCAGTCTGAATGGTGTTCATGTACAGACGCTGGTGTGGACTTTGTTACGAGAATGTCACGAAAGTTGTGATTTAATAACAGCTGTGGATAGTGGGGAATGTGTTGACACACTGCATTTCTGCATGGTACTCCAGCTGCAATATGGCAGCTGGAAGCACCACTGCAGGAACATGACTGAACATCAAACTCGTTTCACCCTCTCCATGAACTTCATGAACCACTGTTACCAGGCAAAAGGAACCACAATATCAAAATCACAACTGTTAGACCCATACAGACTCTAAACATGTCAAAAATGTTATAAAATAATAAGACTTATTTTATGTTTTACCTATATTTGTATATATTTGCCAGTCAGCATAATGCTGACTGACAAATGTCAGTTAAATATGGTATATATAAGGCACAAATATTCACCTTGACACAATTCTACACTATGTAAACATAGTTGCTAATCCTACAGCTCCTTTCTGCTGAATTCATCCACTGACACATGAAGTTCTAAAGGTTTGACATGAATTTACACTCAGACAATCTGACTGATTTGATGTAAAGCAGCCACCAAACAGCTGTGCAAACACAAAGTGCATGTGAAAAGTGTGGTGTCATGGCTGCAGCAGCATTAGCTTTACCACACACTAAGGAAATGTTGAGCCACCAGCCCACCTCCTCTAAGATGAATACTGGAAGAAGAAAGCCAAGAGGAACATGTGAGACAGTAGCACACTGACAAGCAAAGACAATCCGTCACACAATGAATACCTCTGATAACATATTTATGAGACATTTTGAAAAGCAGAATACTGATGAGGCTCTTCCAGTTTTTGTTTTTTTTTACACTGATTTACACTAGAGACAAATTCCAACTGCAAGTTATGCATCAACATGATATATGGCTACACTATTCTTTCTGTGTAGGTGCCACATTTTTAAAGTCGCTGTGGAGACTTGAACGGCACAAAAATACTTTAAAGCAATTCTGATTTACTCATGCTGTGCATAATTAACACGTCACTCTGAGGATCGTGTGCTGATGTTTTTAACATAAGGTCAAATTAATTTTGAATTGTTTCACACACATGAAGCAAACCTGAATATAAATTTCTGGGAATTTAAGTGACATATCAACACCACATAGTGCATAGCAGTGTACTGGAAGGAAAATGATAAAAGGTTTTTATGGCTCTGAAAAATATCAGAACCATCTAAAAAGTTTGCATTTGGACTAAGTCCCCTTTAATCTCATACCCTTAAAGCAGAATTTACCTTTTTGTCATTTGATCTCAGAATAAATCCAGCTGTTCTATGAGGGTCTCATAGAACTTTTAATGCAAGTACATTATTGCATTAAAAGTGTCATTATTTACTGAATGACACTTCAGAACAACAGTCATCAACATTTATGAAGCGTCGTCGATGTTCATGACAGGTGTTGTCATGTTTATGACAGTCTCAAGTCAGCCTGATGCACATCACTTCAAATAAAGTGTTACAGGGTAGTTATATAACTAGGGTCAAATTTCAGTGTATGTAATTTATTCTGACTCTTTTTCACTGAATCTGACAGTTTCAATCATGTAGTCTAACTCCATTATTAATTAGGATAATTAATTTATCATTTTCTATGGAGTGCCTTAAGATGACATTTGTTGTATATTTATTTACATAATAAACACATAAATACATAGTAGATTCACTAAAAATTTAAATTGAATGTCTGGCAGAGCCATAGCTATACAGATTTGCAGATGTAAACACGTCACCAAACTGGATATGAAAACTATGAGTTCAGGGAGGCTGAATGAACCTTCAGCTTTTAGTTACAAAAACCTTTTTAAAAATTCTTCTTTTTGCTTCCGCTTTGCAATTAAACTGCTTTGTGCTGGTCTGTCCTACAAAAGCTTGACAAGACACATTGAAGTTTGTGGTTGTTACATGACAAAATGAATCAAATGCTATTTGGGATTCATATCAAAGGTGATGCAAAGCAGCACCAAGGATTCAAAGCAATGCAGAAATCACCTTCCCTCTAAACCAGTTGTGCCATGAGGACAAGGTGCCATCTCAAAACAAATTTCGGAGTGCAAATCTCTTTTCAAGTGGTACACAAAGTAAAGATTTCTTCCTGTGTAACAACTTGTGAGCCAGAGTAACATTTTTTTCTTACCACAACCTCCAGATTTCCCTGCACATTGTGGGCTTTGACAACCCAGTGGACAGACTTTGCACATCTGAGCACCAACATGACATCTCGCACTACCGAGTCGTCGTCCTTCAGAGGCCTTAGATCCACAATGACATCCACCTGGAAAGCACTACAGAAAAAAAAGCAAAAGATGGGAAAGAACCACAGTGTTATCGTGCTTCCTATGTCTATCTAACTAATTAAAAAGCTGGATGCACTCCCAGAAAATAAACACACATGTGCACCACAGATGAAATAGCACCAAGGAGAGATACTGAACACATACTAAAACGTTCCCAGATATGCAGTCTTGTGTTTTCTGAATCTTGTTGCAACAAATACTGAAGGCATTGTGCGACAGCTTGGTCTTTAAGAGCTTGTTTTTGTGGACAGTGTGGACAGTCGTCATCTTTGCTTGAATCCAAAATAAACTCTCCACAGATTACTGAGAGCATCCTGCCCTTAAAAATAGGCCATGACAGAATGTACTTTTGGCTTTGGACATGTTGGCTGCTTACCTGCTGGAGTTCGGGGCTTGCAGCTCAATGATGTGTACTTCTCTGTTAGGCACAGACAGGATGCAACCCTTTGACGTCTGTGGCTCCTCATAGCTGCCCAGGTAGTTCAGAGACAGGAACCTGGTGTCAATCTTGCAAGTGTCAGAAAACACCGAGTCTGAAAAGAGAGGAACTGTTTGTGTTATTGCGTGGGTCATCTACAAATGTATTCTGATCAAAACTGAACCAGATTAATAAACAACAAAAGATGATAACCCTACCAACTTTAAGTCCAAGCTAAAGTCTAATGGCTTTGAGACACACCAAGGCTTCCTCAACCTTGGCTAGACCTATTTTAGACCTTGATTAGACTTTAACTAGACCAAGCCCTTAAATGCTGAATGTTTCTCAGCATCTGTGTCTATGGGCCCAGTTGAGATGCCCAGCAAGAACCCATCCATCCTCATAAAACTCCACAGAAAATGTGAAGGAGTGGAAATTTACAGCTCTCTGTGAAGTATGAATCATGTCAATTGGCAATTTGCCAAACCATAGCCTCTAATGATACAAGGCAACTACTTGAAGGCAGAAAGACCACTCTTCTCACCACAGGCTCACAAGGAGAGAGGACTTACTAATCAGCAGCAATGATGTAGCCAAGATTTTCTGTATGCTTTGCTTCATTCGCATGCAAACATTGTCAGTAAATACAAGATTCTTTGTCTGAGTTGATGAACTGCAAACCTCGATAGGACATTTGATTACTGTACAAGCAGCATATGAGCAGTAAAACAGCTTCGTTAGCTATAGCTCCTTCACTGATTCTTTCTCTCTTTTGTCTGCATGCCTTTCACAGGAAATGGTAACATTTTGGGTTTCTCTTTTTTACAAACCCACTGTTATTCTGTGAAGTGGAAATGATTCCTTATCTCAACTACACTGTTGCGTATCCGCCTTGTATTTCAAAGAATAGAATGATATGAGATCATAGATACATACCAATTTTTATGTACCACAAACAATTTCATCTCCAGCAAAGCCAGACTCCCACAGAAGGTTTCTGTATACGTCAGAATAAATTCTGCTTTGTAATACTGCAACACCACATAAACTGTAGTCTTCGTAGAAATGAGAGGACTTAAGGTTTCAGAAAAGGGATTTCTTTTCCCCATTTTCTTTTTTTTTAAGTCTTTTTCCCACTTAAGACAACTTTCAAATATGCTAACAAAGTAAAAACAAAAAAAATGTGATAGTAGCTGAAAGACTGAAACTCTTCTTCTTCTCTTCCCTCTGTGTTTCCAGTGTCACAGATTCCATGTTATTATTTTCCTCTTTTACACTATTTCAGCATATCCTCCATCACTACATATATAAATTTGTGTACCTGTCTGTCCAATAAATCTGACAAACAGGTGACAAACCAGAAAACTCTGAGCAGCATCCACGTCCAGCCTAACATTAACTTACTTGGCATTAGCTGCAGGAAGTGGAGGTAACAGCGTACCTCCTCCTGCCTGTTATTTATATTTGTTCTGAACAATTTGTCTCTCTATATTTTCCCACCCAGCTCATCCTCGTCACATTGGAGCACAGGAAGCAGTGTCAAAATTTTCAAAAACATTACAGATTTCATTTGAATGTACACAGGCAATCTAATTGAAAAAAAAAAGAGATCTTGAGAATAAATTCAGTCTAGCATGTTGAAGACCGAAACAAGAGAGATCGAGAATGCAATCAGGACTGAGACAAGGCAAAGAGTGAAAATGTGCTCTCACACAGTCTTGAAACCCAAATCAAGACCAATGAGAAGTAACAGCATAAACCTTCTCTGTGGTCTTCCTCCCTTGAAGCAGTTTTCTATCCAACATCTTTTATTCCATATATCCACTATCCCGCCTCACCTCTCCAAACTCAGGTTTCCCTCTCTAACCTTGTCTCTCACAACTTGAGCAGTTTTAACAATCAAATCCCCCTTGACGTGTGTGTGCATTTATTCCACTCTGACTGGATTCCTCTTCACCTCTTTTGTGTACTGCCTGTTGCTTTCAATGGTTCATCCCCGGGTCTGAAACATTTCCAACTTGAGTACATCCAACTCCCTTCCAGCTTCACCACTCTAACCTTGTGTACACAGTAATGTCTGTTTATACACATTTATATACATAAATATCTCAATCAAAATAGCATTGAATCATCATTGAGAATTTGTTCAAATTTTTTCTTCTAAGCAATCAGCTTCTGTCTGTTATGAACCACTCTGGAGTTGAAAAGGCTTTTTGTATTTTTGGAGATCTCAGAGGCAAAAAGTCAGCACTCTCTGGAACGTACCGAGACCGCTGTTTTATGTTTTAATGGTGTTAGCTGTGTTAATCCCCAATATAAAATGCTAACAATTTGAACTGACATTTTTGCTGTCTTAAAATCATAAAATGTTGTTTCAGAGCAGGTTATGTCACCTTTCTAAGAGTTAATAATTTAAAAAATAAACCTATCGTCTTCAACAAATTATAATTTCATTCTTTGATTTTTAGTAAATATTTTAAGATATTCAGGCAAACCCAAAAACATGCATTTCATCAAAAGATATTTTTAACAAATTTGTATTTTTCATCTTAACAAAAACAGCTGAAAATTGCTTCTTTTGTATAAATATGGTAATATTTGCTTTTCAGTTCCACCAGAAACCTAAAAACCTGTGTAATCATACTTATTTATTTTAAAGTTGCTGTAGTTTTGCCAAATGCAACCCTCATTCCTCACGAGTCTAATAATTCCTAACACTGTAAATAGGCCAAACTAAGAAAAACCACAAATGGGCAATAAAACAGTGTGAGGAGGTGAATTCCTTTTGAGGGAAGGCAGTTCTTTTCTCAAGTGCAGTGAAAGTAAACCTCTAGGCTGGGCCACAACACAAAAGCTAAGAAAAGTTACGCAAGCTAAAGGTCAGTGGGGTCGAGGGGCTGCTTGGGGGCCCAGAGCTATGTTTGCGAGTTTACTGAATCTGATGCGCACCTTCTCCAACTTTGATGTAGATGGCTTGAGTCATCCTGAGCTCAGAGAAAGAGGTGACTGCCCTGTACTTCTTCAGGGCCCAGTTGAGGAGATGCTCGTTGCCTTGGGGAAGGCTTTCCTTCTGGATCCGAGTGTTCAGGGAGAAGTTTTCCTGTTTAAAGTGGACCTCTGAGCCCAGTGATACCTGAAGGAGGAGAAAAGAGAGCAGTGTTAGGAGAAAAAAGGAGCTGCTGGAAAAAAAAAACAAATCTGTTGTCAGTTCTATTCCACGTCTGTCTTCAGCTAAGCAACAACACTCGTGTCCAACATGAGGACTTTACAAAAGAGATAGCATTGTTAATTGAAAACAATAATGTTAATAATAAAATTCTTCTTTTGACTTTGATCTTTGCTTTCAGCAGGACGACAAACCCCAAACGTACAGCCGGACCTACAATGGAGTGCTTCAGATTGAAGTATGAAGTGTTAGTCATAGTCCAAACCTAAATCCAGTTGGGTCTCTGTGGCAAAGTTTGAAAATTGTCCAAAGTGTTATCCATTCAATCTCACTGAGCATGAGCTGTATAGATGCATAAAACTACTAGAGCCACACCCTAAAAGATTTGAAGCTGCGAAGGCATAGAAAAGTAGTTCTACCTCTTACTCAGTAGAGGTTGAATAAAAACACATGCTACTGGAATTCTGCTTTTTATTTTGGAAAAATGTTCCTTCACCTCATAATTATTCACTACTTTGTGTTGGTCCGTCACAAAGTAGTGCTTCCACAGTGGAATACCTAGAAGTTTGTGATTGCAATGAGACAAAAACACCAAATCTGGATGTGAGAAGGTGGTAGACCAACTCAACATGCCTGTTTTAGGTTTATTTTCACCTGAGACATTTGGGGCTAAAAAGAACATGCTGACAGTCTGTTTGGAAACTAAGCCACCTCCTTAAACATGGCGGAAAACAATCCCTCTCTATGCCCAAGCTATTATTGCAAAGCTTCCACAAATATGCTCTGCCTGTTTTCTACCCACGTCCCTGAACTCAGTGTGGTGTCTGGTTTTCACTGTTTGCATCATAGTAGAATGTCGTAGGTGCCTTTTCAAAATAGCCACGAGGTCGGGGAGCACGAAAGTACTTCATAGCAAATAAACCATCAGACGGAGCCGACCGCCAGGCAAACACAGACCCACACGTACATGTAGCAGGTAAAATGTTCCAGTCTGATTTGAAAAATGAAAAACAAAAGTAGAAAAAGTAAGACTGGCCAGAATACATTTAGGAAGGCCCACCTTTGGCATTTAATGCAGCTCAACCATGCGCCTTACTGCACAGAGATAAACATTTCCATGTGCTGGGAGGCTACCTAACAACCAAATGACTCCAAGAGTATGGTGTAGGCAGTCTATCTCATTTTATTTCTGTGCTTATTTTCTTTTCTTCCAGTATAGCCCTGTATGTGTGTGTGTACTCAGACAGTCAAGGCAGTCCCAATTAAAACATTAAATGCATTTCACTCCAAGCGTATTACACAAGACCTTTTTTATAGCAACGCAACAAAGTTACCCCTTAATGGTCATTGAGTTTAATAATAATATAGCAATGAGTCTTTGTGGTGTTTAAGTCAAGCAGATGAGTATTTATTTATTTATTTTTTTTTATCCTCGTGGGCAACATCTGTCTGACCTCTGGACGTTCCTCTCCATGTTCCTGGCATTGTCACCGGAGGCTGTAAATCCTCCACACAGACTCTGTCGCCGGATTCGCTTCGACTTTATTTTTAGTGACTTTACTACGACTGGAAGCTGCAGAGGGGAAGATTGGGAAAAGCGAATGGGTGGAGCCCGGAGCTGCTGAGAAGCAGGGGTGGAGTTTCTTCACTATTCTTGCCAAGCTCAGCAGAGTTTATCAGTTTAATTGCGGGAATACGACCATAATTAGTCGCAGAGAATTACAGGGGGAAAGCCTGAAAGCCAAATTAGCTCCAGGCCTTCCAGAGCGCTGAAAACCTCAGGAATCTGAAACAGGGAAGCGAGGGATCCACTCTTGGCTTTAACTAACTTTCTCCACTCACATTCCGTCTTGACTTAGCTGACAGACGAAACAGAGCTGAAAAAAAAAAACAAAGAAAGAGCAATTTCTGCCACTGGTTTAAATAGAATTCATAAATATAAGTATGCTACATAGCATAGCTGCAGTTTTACGTCTGTTGATTGTGCACTCATAAAGTAAATTGCCTTATTAAAATCCAACTATTGCCTTTTTGTAGCATATGGACCCATGTTTGCAGTATAGTTAATCACAGCTTGCTGAAAAATTTAAAGGTGAAGACATCCAACTTCTGAAGCTGCATTTCCCTGAAAAGCAAAACTTCCATTAAACAGAGCTCAATGCTTATTAAGCAATCTGCAGCGATCACTCCCAAGACTTGTCTAAATGTGGATTATTTTTAGAGGCGCAATGTGCGAAATAAAAATCTGCAGGCTGCTTTCAATTGAGAGAAATTCTTGCAAGGCAGTACAGAGTTAGAGCAGGGACCGAAACCCAACTATTCAGGATTGTAGAAATTTGACCACTGAATTAGCAAGTGATGACATTTTTTTGCCTTATATTTTCATAATGGGAGGAAGAACATCACCCTTTGATTTCCGGATTACAAACCTGTTCCAAAGTATTGTAAGTGAAATATAGTAAGAAGACAGATTATTCATAGTTTCCAAGCAGTTAGCACATCTGCTGGTCTTTCGGGAAGCAGATTTCACAATAAGTTGACCTCAAATCAAACTGTTGAATCATAAAAGGAGTTGCAAGAAACCTACAAACTACATTTCAGACCTTGGAGGCTTCGGTGGTCTTGTGTTTAAGTCTTACCTGTTCAGTCTTTTGTTCTGGTTCCAGCCACATGAACTTTAAGTGTTGTCAGAACATAACTTCTTAGAAAACAGAATGGTTGTACTGGTTTGGATGGTGAAGTAATGTCTGAATGAACTCTAAGACTGGAACATTGTCCTTTAGACCCATGTGACTAAAGTAGAAATATTTGGCCACAAAACACAAAGCACATTGGAAGAAATCTAAAGAGCAAACTCCTCCACCCAATTATGGCGATGGTGATGATTTGGTTTTACAGTCACAGGATGCCTCATGTCCCTGGAGAGGACAAAATTCCTCTAAATACCAAAACATTTCACAGCAGATTCAATATGTACAAACTTGACGACAATTACAGTCTGTAGTCCCAGCAGTCAGTTTGTGTTTTTTCTAGTAAACACAATACTGTACGCTGGTTTGCTTAGCTTCAAATTACAATTTTAAGGTTTAGAGCACTTACTGAAGAAGTTCTGTCTTTGTTAATTTTCTATATTGGTGCTTTTAACAAAGAGCCTTGTCAAGCTGTTTAAGGCAAATAATCTTCTGTTATTTTGGCTTCCCTGTAGAATATAAGTAGAACACTGTGCATAATCCTGCTAGACAAGTAAATCTGAAATACTTGTAGGAAGCGACCCAGAAAAAAGACAATGCTGTTCTGAACCTCCACCTAAAAGTTACACTAGCTAACATTAGTCCCTAGGTTGATGATGGCAGGAAACTTTGTGTTGTTTCCTACTGTATGTTGTGATTAAAAAACATCTTCAAAAATCTTTTAAAGTACGTTCTTTTTCACACTTACCATTGTCATGCATATTTGAATGTAAATTACATTTTGAAACATCTTATAGAAATCATAGTAACCTCTGTTTTCGCCCTACAACAAGTATGCCAAAATAAATAAATACACCAGCTTTATTCAAAGTGTCAAAACTTCATTGGTAATAAAAGTTAATAAAAAAAAGGGTTTTCAGAAGTTTTTAAAGATCATCCCACAGTAAATGCACATCTGCATTGGCAGAGTTATTAACAGTATCAGATAAATCTTTGTAATTTTCTAAAATGCTAAATCTTCAACTTACGAGAGAGAAGCCCAATGTGTAACTACTCATAAAATCATAATGCTTCATTGTCCTCCACAAAAACATGTAAGAGTATACATCCTTCCAACTCTTCCAACATAGTGTAGCCACATGTACATCAAAAAGGAGAAGTGCATACCAAATGTTTGAGATCAATTACCCAAGTGCTGGAAGACTTCACTGAGCAACACCCAGAGTCTGGGAAACAGCAAAAAAAAATAAAAAAAACCCCAGAAAACATGAGGTGTTGCAAACAGAAGAGGGTGGCGGAATGTGCAGAAAGGCCTGATAGATGAAATGAACACACAGTAACTCTCTGGTGGTACTAATGTGCTGAAGGCTTTTTGTGACTGATTTCATCCTCTTTTTCTTGATGAGATATGGAGGAGCTAATGGCAGGGCTTGCTGTTTTTGAAAACCGGAGGGGCCCCCACGGTGGAGAAAACAATACCATATGTCTCCAAGCCACTCAAGAGCGTTCCTCTGACGTCCCCATGTCTGAATCAAACCCAGTAGTGAATACCCATGGTTTCCATTAACAGTTGCAGGGAAGTGCTCATGCAAGAGCTCAAACTACAAGCTTTCAGCTAATGAAAGAAGCACGGGAGTAAAGAGGCGAATCTTGGCAAACAAACAATGATGAACACACAAGCCAACAACCAAAATTTACAGTGTTGTTCCATCAAGAGGCATAAAACATTTGCTTCAGATTAAGACTTTCAAAGATCCAAGTGAGCCCCTTCCCCAGCCACCCAACAAAACCAAACCCTCCAAAAGAAATATATACATTTGACCACAAAGTCAACACAGCACACTCTGCACATGTGTCCCACTTCAGATCCTGCACTCCCTTGATAAAAATGAAAACTGGATGTTATTCAGTCTTCATATTTCATGTCATTTCATAACCAGGATGATTCCTGGCTGCTGCTGATTGACAAAAAGTACTGCCGAGAGCATGTTTTACAACAAATGTCTGGATTCTGGCATACTAAAAGCTGGCAGGATCCAGTGACCAACAGCAACAGTGTACTCCCTTAATTGCCAGGGAGTCAATTAAGTCTACAGAGAACTCAAACCAGGAAACAAGGAATGGCAAAACTTATTCTAAGTTCTAATGTCTTTCTTTTAGAAGGTGGAGTAACGTAAGCTAACCGGTGGTTTGAGATATCCAGCATAAAGCTCAAACTTAGCTCTTCTTTTCTTTTTCCCACATGTTTGCTGCTCCACTTTACAAAAGATGATCAATGGAGATCTGCAGTTTGTGGAAATGTTGCAGCTTCAACACACCTAACAAATAATCAGGTGATCAGCGGCAGTCTCTGAAGAACATAGCTCCATGCTGAGGAAGCAATTGAGCTATTCGATTCAGGTATGTTGGAGCAGAGACACCTCCAAAAGTTGCAGTACACTATGAAGACTAAAGTCTGATGCGTAACGGTTTATATTTGTAGTAGCCAAAGACAGTCCTCATGGGGCGGCATCCTGCAGATTTTAGTTAGTCCTTTTCAACATATCAATGTTCTTCTTATGGCTTCTAATGAGCCTTTATTTGATCCAGGTGTGTTAAACCAGGGAGAGAACTAAAACATGCAGGATGCCGGCTCTCGAGGACCGACTTTGGGAACTACTGGTTTATGTAGAGTTTATTCTTGGGTTTAAATGGCAAAGGTTAAATCTAGAACTAAATCCAGTTGAGAATTTCTGATAACACTTGAATTTCAGAGCTATTATGAAGTAGGAGTGTGGGTAGAAGTTTGAGTAAAAGGTCCTTCTACAAATTATTGACTCAGCAGGCTGAATACAAAAACATAGGGCTGGATGAAATGGCTTAAAAATAAAATCTCTGATTTTTTTTCACACCAAATTTGATTTCTTTCCCCTCATTTCTTTCTTAAGGTTTTATTTACAAATGACCCAAACAATCTTAAAAAACTGGCTTTTATTTCCATCATTCCTTATGTGAGTTGACACACATAAATAAAGTTGTAAGACATGCTTGTCAAACAATATGGTAATTCATGGGTGGGCTAACATCACTCTAAACTTTGAAAATTCAAAAATGGCACGGGTGGAAAACAAAATCCAAATTTTTCCAAACATTAAATCTTCAAAAGCAGAAAATTTAATTTTTCTGCTTAATCAATAAATTCAAGTTATTGCCTACAAAATCACCCAACTATTTTGAGGATTTTGTAGTAAAAAAAAAAAAAAAAAGAAAGAAATGCAGGGGAGTATGAATATTTTTGCACTGTGCCGTCAGACAAAGAAGATAAAAAAAGAGAACTCTAGGAGTTTCAAAAACACAATACTGTGTTTTTCAGTGTTTCAGTTTCTAAAATTTTTAATTTCACTTTAAGTTTTAATAGTTTACCGTAACTCTCCCAAGATGCAATTTTGGGACAATATTTTTTCCACAGCAAAAAATATTGCGATGGGCAACATTTTTTTATGGCTATGACATCCCAGAAATGATCAACTTTAAATTTGATGTAGGAGCTTATTGAGTGTAACTGAGAAACAAAGCACTGGCCTTCTAGTTTCTAAAATTACTGGTGAAGCGCAGAGCAGATTGTTCCGTCAACAATGTGTTGCGAGGTGTTCCAAGTTTGAGGCATGTTAAGGAGGTGTCACAGTGGAAAGAAGCAGAGAAGCAGATCGGTGCCTGGGACTCTTCTGGGTTATATTCCAGCAAGCAAGTCAGGTGGGTGAAAAGAAACCAGCAGCTTCTAATATCAGAAGGCTCCAGGGCTGTCACTCAAACATGAAATAGTTAACACCTAATTCAGTGGGGGCCTGTGGAGTCAGTAAAACCATTAGCTCAGCTTTGTCTGACTGCAGGGGCCTCCCGCTCCACTGTTAAGTTTCCACACTTAACAACCCGGTTTTTGAGCATCTGACGAACACCAGTGGAAAACACTAAGAGTGAAAGCTGACACTTCAGTTTTTGCTAAGTGAATATACTTGTGATTGTCAGATATGTCTGATATATATTCCTACAACACAGGGACATACAGTGCGCTGCAAAACTATTCATACCGCTAGAGCTTTTCTCAGATTAAGTCATGTTTCAATCACAAACGTCAGTGTAGCTTATCAGCATCTTCTGTGACAGACCGACATAGGCATGGTAGCAACATAGATATAGGTACGTCTCTTTTTCTCCCTTGGAGCTGAACCACAAGTGAAAACCGATGACTTTACTGGGGAATGATGTTCAACACTGTCAGACACAGAGCAGCAGCTCTGCCTGCACTGCATGTTTTAATGACGCTTCTCAGCTGTTTTCTGTCTGCCACTACTGACAAGTGGAGGCATTTATTTTGACACTGGCCTGCTGGTCCCCACAGACTCCCAGGCCAAATGCACATCCATCTGCATTGAATGCATCATTCAGTTAGACATGAGAATATTTATGTTACAGAACGTAGAAGCATATGACGCTCAGCCTTTAAGGCTGTCATAGATATTGTTTCGAAAGCCATTTGCTTTAAAGGATTTTATTAAAAGAGCTTATTAGATGAAATACAGTAAAAATAAAAAATAAAAAAAATATCATAGCTACTACACAGAAACCTTATTGTGCAGGAAGCACTTTAATGTGGAGGTGAAGATTACTAATATTACTGAGCAATGACAGCCCCAGTCACGCAAGTGGAAAAAAGTTTCATAAGGCCTAGTGGAGGCTTATTAATACTCTCCTCTAAATGTCAAATAGGCTGGGACACACAAAATATGTGGGTAGAACACAGCTCTCAACGTAATGAAGGCGAGCCGCTGCGCACTGCACCGTTTCTGCAGCCGGTACGTGTCGCGCTGGCTTTTACAGCAGGATGTTTTGCGTTGGAGAAGTAAGCAGGAAACACTTGAGCACATGTGGAAATCATTTGTGTACCTGATGCTGCATTCCTCCACAATGCCGTGGTGTTAAGATGCAATTGAAAACTATACAATTGCTTCTGGGAAGGCCAAAACACAGAAAAGCCTTTAGACCACAGGAAGGCAAAAGCAGAGGAGGAAAAAAAGGAAAAAGATTTTTATATAACATAATAAGGGCTTGGCTTACGCTTCTGGTTTGCATGTTGCTGCAATTCTTCTCGTGTGATACACAGGATTTCAACAAGAGCACTGAAGAAGTCCATTTTTAGGCCGTTTTCTATTAAATTTCCTAAAGAGGCCCCCTGGTACCTTTGCTAAATATTGCTGGCTCCCTCAGGGAAGCAAAAATGGTTCTGGCTAAACCAAAATATCCCTCACTAAATATTCTCATTTTTCTCAACCAATTATACCCTGATTCTAACAACTGTTGAGATTAATAGAAAAAAAAAAAGGGGGGGGGGGAAAAAACTAATAAACTCCTACAAAACAAGAGATGAATCCTAGAACATTTACTGCCACTCCTGGTCAGAATGATAAACATATTTGTTTTGGGATTTGAATTATTTAAATTCTTTATATAGTGTAGAATAATTTACTCAATAAGCAACTGCTCCTTACTTAGCAAGATGCAGATCAACTACACACTTTTCATAGCCATCAACAGTATCCAGCCATAATTCTGGCTGAATATTTGACAGAATTATTGGGGTCCATTTAAATTGATTTTATTCCTGGAACAGACTGAGGATACAAGCATAACCCACAAGCTGTAAATGTGTTGAAGTGATCATTCCTAATGGTATACTGCTTTGATCGCTGCCAAACCAGTTTTGATCTGTGCTTAAGGTCAATGGAACTGGAACAATCAATCATCCAAAAGGTTTTGGCTGTCTAGCCAATGATGTGAAGTGAAGTAGTCAGCCCTCCTCATGCAGACTACCTCACATTATGCTCAGTATGCTCTGATTTGAGGGACGGATCAGTGCTACTGGCAGCAAAACAACCCCTCAGAATGATGCTACCAACACCTTACCTTCATACCTCCAAACATCCATCTTCTCAAACATTTTTTTTCTCTCAAAATCAGTTTGGTTCACCATTTGGGTTGTTGCAAATTTCAGTTCAGCTTTAAAGTGTTGACTTTGGTTCTATCTTGGTAGGAACCATTTCCATGCAAATACAAAGAATCACTTCTTTTCAGTAGAGATGAACACTGGTTTCCAAGCTCTTTAAAGTTCATGGCAAGCTTGAGTTGTGGTGAGTACTGGATTGCTGCTGAGGGTGGTAGTTTTGGCCTTTATATAGACGCTGGCAACATGGTGACACATCAAAAGAACTTCTATTTATGTAAAGCTGTTTGAACTGATGATCTAAATTCACTGCTGTTTAAAATGGCTATAAAAGACTTTCCCAACTTGTGTGAATATACAACTCTCCTTTTAGATTTTTGACTGTTGTTTCCAATTGTTCTAAGAAGCGGTCACTCCTAGTGCCAAATAATGTCAAATACATTTATTCAATGCAGACAAAGAGAAACTACAGCCTGCCAATCAGTTGTTGATCTTTGTAGAATCCTCAAAAAGATTAAAGTGATCTTGTAAATACTTAATGCTGTGTGAGTAATTATGACCCTCCACAATATAGTCAAGCATGTGTAGGCAATTTTTATAAAAATATTACAGTAGTGTGTTTATAGTCCTTCATATAAATCAAAATGACCCTTAATGTGTACTTTTTTTAATGTTGAAGCAATGTTCAACTGTTCCAATTGAACAATGTTCCAGTTGATTGGAACATTGTTCCTCTGTAGGCTCATCTTGGAGGCGACAGAGGAATGTAGAAGAACATATAAAGTACTGCAGGTCACATCTGCCTCACTTAGAATCAGTGTTCATGATTCATAAATGAGAAAGAGTCTGGACACCGTCTGCATCAAAGAATGACCAAAACTACTGTAGAAAAACATTAACACAAAGACCTTCTTGACTAAAATTAGTTTTTTAACTGTGACAAAAAACAATTACAAAATGACTTGTAAGAACTGTAACTGTAAATCCCCAAAACAAATAAAAGAAGGCTGATAACTCGCTGTATGTATATGCCTGTCATTTTCGCATCACAGGCCAGGCTCCTCTGCAGATTTGCAATGCATCAAATATTTTAGCCATAGACATTGGCAACTGGGAAGGGACGACTGTGAGGAAATGATCACAAAGCTTGAGGAAAAGGGATTTAAAGGCTTTAAGTGATGCTGGACTCACATGAAAGGTATGATGGATGCGCAGGGCCAGGTTCTCTGCCTTAACATTCCATATCACAGGTTGGGGGGAGTTAAGCACAAAGACCAAGCGCTTCTGGTGCTGGCGCACAGACTGGATGGGCTTGAGATGCAGCTCAACCTGGTGAGAGGAGGAAATAAGAAGGAGAGAGGGTTCCCATGAGAAAGACAGCAAGGTTTCCTTTTCACAGCAGCGGAACCCATAGCGCACATCATGATCTCTTTTCAAATACAAATACATGACATCAACATCAAACCTTTGGATTTGAACTAGGCAAAACAAAGGGACTATCATTGTGTAAACGTAGATGTGTTGTGTTGTAGATTGTTCCTCTTTATCTGGCTTTTGGGGCTGTTTCTGAACTTTACTGATAAAGTGTAAAAAGACAGTGTGCTGGGTTCTCCCTAAAAGGATCTTGCTTTGCTCTGATATGCATCCTCAGAGGGATCTGAACTCTCACACAGTGGACTCTTTGTTAAAGGCAGAAAGCATAGTAAGCGGCTGGTCTCTGTTGTGATCTCTACAGCAAAGAAACTATGTGTTTGGTTCTCAGAACGCTATCCAAACAGATTTTCACTGCTAGAATGAAGTAAAAAAACAAATTTTCACGTGGGACCTTATTTTGTTTCATTCTTTCCTGGATCATCTGGACTAAATACAACTCAGCATGGAAGTCCACTGAACACAAACTCATCTAAGACACAAATCTGCCACTTTGTTCAATTATCTTTCTGAACTTTTAAAATTATACTTTAATTTGTAAGCTTCGCACCTCAAGAGTTTGCGTTCTCTCAGGGTTTTGGGAACTGCCTGAAAGATTTAGTGAGCTGACAGTAATGCCTTTCGTCTTAAAAGGCTCCTTTTACTCATGTTAATCCAATTAGCCCCATCCAGTGTGTCAGCAGAAAAAGCCAGTAAATCACAAACCCAGCCCATATTATGGGACTTAACGACCCTTGAAGTAATTTAATCAGTTACAGCTAACAAAAATATTGGTCCTGCTTCTTATGAAAACACATGAAAACACAATAGCCTCCATAAAAATGGAGGCTATTTATAGGCAAATTAAGTGATAGGATTTTTTTTTCTTTTTTTGAGGAAATCAACAACTACACTTTGTTGTTCTTTAATTGTTAAAGATTACTGACAATCATTTAAATGATTGGTGTAAAGACAAGTTCAAGCAGAGTAGCTTCAAATATACTAACATTTTACAAATTAAATGTTATTTTCTTGGCACTTTTTTCTTTCTCTGTTTTTGTAGCAAAGATCTTACAGGGAAATTTTCACCATGGTAGGATCAAAGAAAAGAGGAGAAATAATTAACTTGCATGGCTGGAACTAGTGTTTTCCTCCCCTAGTTCCAGCGTAGTGGAGGAAAACAGTTGGTTCAGTTAGTTTTGCTTTACTTTTAATATGGTGTGATTACCTAAATGAAGATGAGCTCAGTCATAAAAGAATGAAAGCATGTCGAAAAAAACGTATCCAAAGCGCTGCACGTCATATTGGTTACTTATCAATCCATTAACACAAAGTGGAAACCTACAAAAACCTAATTCACAGCTCAGGTTGGAGAAACTGCTACCAGTTTCTCCAATTAGTTGGACATAAGTTACAAGAAGACAGCAAGAAGTTCACCACGTTTTACCATGCAGGGGACAAGGCAAACGTGTGGAAGGATGTTATCTGGTCTGAATAAAAATCAATCGCTCCATTTTCTGTTCCCCCTTATCCCTAATGGGGTCAGGAGTTGCTGGTGGCCATCTCCAGCTATGTTCCGGGAGAGAGGCAGGGGCACCAGCCTGTCGCAGGGCAACACAGAAACAAACAGGACAAACAACCATGCACACACTCACACCTAGGAAGAATTTGGAGAGCCCAATTGACCTAACAGTCATGATTTTGGACTGTGGGAGGAAGCCGGAGTACCCGGAGAGAACCCACGCATGCACAGGGAGAACATGCAAACTCCATGCAGAAAGACCCCAGGCCAGGAATCGACCTTCTTGATGCAAGGCAACAGTGCTACCAACTGCGCCACCAAATAAAAATTTCACACATTTTTTATTTTAAATACACTTCACAAATGTGCACTGGTTTGTGTTGTGCTATGATCTAAAATGAAAATAAAGTATGTAGAATGTTGTGGTTGTAAGGTGATAAAAAGGGGAATGGTTCAGGAGGTAAACATATTTTTGCAAAGTTCTAGATTCATATTCATACATGAAAGTGTTTGTATAATTTATCAGCTGTTTTTGTATCACTGACATATAAATGTGTAATCATAATGTGAAGGAATGACATTGATATATCAATAAATACTGGAGAATAATCTTAAAATGTAAACTCTGTAAAGCCAGGATGTTTCATACAAAATGGTTCAGAATCTTAGAGCCATTGATCAGTTTTCAATTATTCAGTTAGAGCAATCACAATATAGAAGAAAAATAAGAATTTCATATTTTCTTGTAATCTCTCAAGATTCTGGCTGAAAATTAGGATCAGATGTTTTCTACTTAAGAATATCAGTGTTTTGTTTTGTTTTCTCATTATGAATAAAACCACTGCCGTATTTACAAAATCTGTCCCTGATAAAGTAATTTAGAAGGAGAAAGAAGCACTACGAAGAGAGAAAACAGAAGCATCAAAGCCCAAATATTTTACCCCAGGAGGAGAGGAACACAAAGCAGAACGTTTAAAAACGGCGATGCTGCAAGAATCGTTGAGACAGGAAAATGGAAGAAATTACCAAACACTTATCTATGAGGCAATCTGGATGAGGATCTAAATAAACAGATCACAGACTCGCTGTCTTTCCTCCAGATTGCCCCCCTCCACCTCCTCTTCTTCACACCGTCCAGACACTGTGTTGGAGTAAAGACGAGTGTTGTTCCTCTGAGAATAATAACAACCAAGATATAATCATACCTGGCTTGGCTTTGAGGTCCTGGCTTTGAGAAATGGAACAGGGGGGTAAAAGAAGAATGAGAGCGAGGGGGAGACTTGTTAAAAAAAAAAAAGGAGGAATTTTAAAGCCAGACAGAAACATTTCCAGAAGACGTGAGTCACCTGAGCACACACGCATAAACAGAGCACTGAGAAGGGGACCTGCCAGGAAGCAATGAGGGTCGAAAAGGGTGAAAATGGTGATAATTCTGGACAATTTCTTTTTGAGAGATTAGGCCTTTGAGGTTGCTAATTAGTATCTAATCGCACTGAAGTGGCAAATAGAAAGACTTGTCCTGGAGTCGCAATGGGAACTGAGTCTTATGAGTAATCCTTTTTTAATTTAAAGTGCTAGAAGTCTAATCAGAGGTGAAAGTAATCCATTATTTGATTAATATTACCCCCTCTGAGTCACGGTAATGTATTTTAATGAAAAATGTGTAATGAAAAAGGAGTTCCCAGCAGCTTCCAAGATTGTCTGTTTTTATTTAACGGAGCCATTAAGCAAGGATTTACAGAATGAAAGCCATAGGTCGCTCCTCTGACAGCAGATTCTCCAGTTAAAGGCGCATTGGACTTATTAACCAGGGACATTCCAAGACCCCAAGCTACTAAACATTCATAACAACTTGTTTACAGTTGTAGTTTTAGAATAATGAGCATACAGACATTTCTGACCAAAAGAAACTTAGCAAAATCTCAACAAATAAACCTCTTGCTGTTAAACTACAGTCATAAATCAGGTCACTTTTGGTTCTTCATGTTAAATGGTATTTCCTGTTTGACTTATTAAGAAGAACATATTTGACCAAGATTCCTTTGAACATAAATGCATATTTCTGCCTTTCTTGGAGTACATAATTTTTTTTTAAGTAATTACCAAATTTTCCAGAATAAAAGCTGCAATTTTCTTCATACTTTGGCTGATTTTGCACTGATTTTGCTACCTTCTGTAGCTGGTAGGAAAGCTAATCGCAGACGTAAAGCTAAATGACCAGTGCTGGAAGAATGACTCCACAATTGGATGCTTGAATAATGTTCTGTGAGACTTGAGAGACAGTTACCATGTTCTGGTGGTTGCTAAGTCTTGGCAACCACCAGGTTGCTGTGGGAGCAAAGTTGCTTAAGTAGCAAAGTCGCTCCTGTCCACCCCGACTAAGAGAATGGACATCAGTGCATCAGAAACTGACAGCAGACTTCCAAGCCAAGGTTAGCTGTTTCTGTGAGTTTATTAGAAAGCAAATGAACACTAAACGTCACCGGAACCTTTCATCAATTGTCAAATGTGTGAGGTCCCTCTCACATTTGACGATTTCTAAATAAATGTGACTTATAGTCTGGAAAATACGGTAAGCACAATTCAAGGCCATTTTTTGCAGGGACTCTACCTGGAGTTCCATGCTCAGAAAACCGTAAAGGTGTTAAATGTCCATGTCTTAAATCAGGTCGAGGAATAACTAATAAATGAGCAAGTAATCCACAGCAAGTGGCTTACCCGTTCTCTGCCTGGGTTCCAGGCAGAGAGCGGGTAATTTTAATCACTTGAGACTTGAGAATTAATCTGCCCTTGGAAAAAAAAAAGACTTGTAAACATCAATGGCAGACAGAGGGTGACACCAGGAACCCACAGCATCATTGATTTGCAAGTGATTGTTGAGGACTGCAAGTGCAAGTGATTATCAGGAGCAGAAGCAGCTAGTGTTAACATCTCTCCCCGTAGATCTGCCATCATGAGGCTCTGGCATAGCTTGTGGGTTTGGCAGGAAACCTCTTCATAGCAAGATGGGCCTGGGAAGAAGAGGTGCAGAAAACATGGGAGTACCTCTTGTGATTTCTGCCAGGATAAGCCATGTTTGTTTGGAGACAGGAGGCTGGGGTTTATGGATTATTAGGAGGGTGAGACTGGGATTGAGAGGGTCCTGGGGTGTGTCTGCCAGCAGTCACTGATGTACGTTTGTCCAGGCATATCGTGTTACTGAAATTAGATTTCACACGGGGGAAGACAGCTGGAGCTGTGCAGGCATGGCAGATCAAGAAGGCAGTATGTAAACAATGGAGTTATACAAGAGAAACAATAACCAAACCAGAGAATGTTGACTCCAAACAACAAACCCATCCATCCATCCATCCATCCATCCATCCATCCATCCATCCATCCATCCATCCATCCATCCATCCATCCATTTTCCGTCACCCTTCTCCCTAACGGGGTCGGGAGTTGCTGGTGCCTATCTCCAGCTGCGGTTCCGGGCGAGAGGCGGGGTACACCCTGGACAGGTCGCCAGTCTGTCGCAGACAACAAACCCTACCAACTGAAATACTAAAAAATACATTAAAGATTTGTTGCAACAACCTTCCAGGACACTCAAGTCTTCTCTACATCACAGAACCAAAGATGGAGAAGCAGCATTCAGCTTCTATTCACCTCAAATCTGGAACAAACTCCCAGAAAACTGCAAAGAGCCTGAAACAATGAGTTCTTTCAAATAAAGGCTAAAAACCCACCAGCTTAGAGATGCCTTTGATTAGTAGTAAGTGGAACATTTATCAACATATTTGACATATACACTGCCTGGCCAAAATAAAAGTCGCCACCTGGATTTAACTAAGCAAATAGGTACAAACCTCCTATTGGATAATTCCTGCATAGGCGATTATCTTTCAGCTGGCAACAAGTTATTTAACCCCAGCTGATGAAATGAGTAACTCCTCATTTCTTAAACAACCATGGCAGAAGACACATCCTGTGGTCGTGGAAAAGACGTTAGTCTGTTCAAGAAGGGTCAAATCATTGGCATGTTCAGTTTGCTAGGGAGCATAAAGATTGGAGTCTGGAGGAATGGAAGAGGGTCATGTGGTCTGATGAGTCCAGATTTACCCTGTTCCAGAGTGATGGGCGCATCAGGGTAAGAAGAGAGGCAGGTGAAGTGATGCACCCATCATGCCTAGTGCCTACTGTACAAGCCTGTGGCGGCAGTATTATGATCTGGGATTGCTACAGTTGGTCAGGTCTAGGTTCAGCAACATTGTGTGCCCAAAGAATGAGGTCAGCTGACTACCTGAATATACTGAATGACCAAGTTATTCCATCAATGAATTTTTTCTTCCCAAATGGAACGGGCATATTCCAAGATGACAATGCCAGGATTCATCGGGCTCAAATTGTGAAAGAGTGGTTCAGGGAGCAAGAGACAACTTTTTCACACATGGATTGGCCATCACAGAGTCCAGACCTTAACCCCATTGAGAATCTTTGGGATGTGCTGGAGAAGGCTTTGAGCAGTGGTCAGACTCTCCCATCATCAATACAAGATCTTGGTGAAAAATTAATGCAACACTGGATGGAAATAAATCTTGTGACACTTCAGAAGCTTATTGAAACAATGCCACAGCGAATGCGGGCTGTAATCAAAGCTAAAGGCGGTCCAACAAAATACTAGAGAGTGTGACCATTTTTTGGTGGCGACTTTTATTTTGGCCAGGCAGTGTATTTGCTTGATGATGACATTTGACAAAACATAATATTTATTGCTGGTTTCATAATCAATAACTCTGTAATGTTTTTATGGTGTAAAGCGAGAAGATTTTTCCAAGATGTCTCTTTGTTGTAAAACAAACCCACATAGGTGTTTTTAAATCCCTCTGGTGATTGTGTGCTGTAATTGTCGTGGATGATTTGTTTCTCCTGTCCTGAGTGTGTGGTTCTAATTTTATGATCTTCTGAGGCGAGTAAATTACACTACCTTTCAAGAGTGTTTTACAAAGAGTGTGCATCAACACGGTCATGTGATACCCTTTTAAGTTGAACACTGTGCCCTGTGGCGTACACGGCAGTCGACTCCGCAGAATGAGCTCCACGTCATAGTGGTCTTGCAGGAAAAGGGAGTTTCCGTTATTGACAGAGGTAATTAAGAGCCTGATGAGCCTCGGCGATTCAGAAGAAAACCCAAAACATCCTATAATTAGGCAAAAAGTAAGGCTAATCTGGCCAAACACTCTCCCTCCCAGGAAACAATTATCAGCTCAAGAAAGAATGAAAGCACAAGGCGTCCCAAAACATGAACATCAGCAGCTCACTTTAAGGAATTGGTAAACACACAGACACCTGAAATTACAACAAAGAAGGATATCACAAAACAGCACTGCTAAGGTTAGCTTAAAATCAAACAGCTTCGACCTGCCAAGGACCAATCTTTTCAGTTATCTGATGTGTGTTTGTATATGAGGGTGTATCTTGTCTGTCTACATCTTGGTTCTTTCTGGATCATTGCAGTTACACAAAGGGAGGAAGGAGGAACATGGACCTGTAGTCAAGGAGCTCAGTGATGGAAGCAAGGCGAACAAATGGCTCTTATCAGTCCGATCCACATTTTCCAGCATGATAGGGACTCTACCTGGAGCCTTTCCCCATGAACTGTGATGCTTATCAGTCTGCACTCTGCTCAATGTCAGACACTGGAGAAAACCAAAGGAGAAGAAAAAAGCCCAAAAGACATCAAAGTCAGATGGGGCGTTTGGATAAAAACCTTTAAAAAGATTGGAACAGAGTTCCATATCCTTGCAAAAGTATTCAAATCCCTTAAATGGATCTTGTTGCCTTTGAAACCACAAACTTTCATGTATTTTATTAGGTGGCTAATTGTGAACTGGGAGGAAGTCTTACACGGTCCATTGCAAGCATTTAGATTCAGCCCCCACCGCAGAGTTAATCCTTTGTAGAACCCGGGCTCACAGCACTAACAGCTTCTGGTCCGTTGAGGGACGTCTCTGTACCCTTTGCACATTAGAAACTGAATGTTTTGCTCATTTTTGAAATACCAAGAAGATGGCTTTGCCAATGATTCTACTACATGAACATCCTTTGATCTGAACTATTCCAGTGCAGCTCTGACTGTGTGCTTTGAGTCCCTATCTCTATGTCCACTAACTTTAAAATTGTGCAATTTGACATTTTGAAAATGAATTTGCTAAATGGAAACATGCCACTTTTGAAAAAACTCAAATTTTTCAATCTGTAGTTTTGGTGTTTGGAGTAGGTAGTTTTCTGGCCATATCAAAATGAGTGTACTTTGCAAGACTGCAAGGGAAACACTTGTTTTGCATCACACTAATGACATGTTTAGCAACTGGATGTTACTACTGGCAGAAAAAACAAAGATGACAGAAAGTGGCACAAGATGATGGCATGGCATGTTTTTTAACGAGTTATTGCATGAACAAGCTTACTTGTTACTTCAATTCCATTTTTCTGCTTAATGCAAACACACAATTGTGAAACTGTGTTCTTTCAACATCAGCAGAATATCAAAGGTTTGCCTACATTTGTAGTAAGAACACAACTATTTTTTTCCTAGAAAGACAACAGGTTTTCTTTCAGGATTGACCTGCATTTAACTCCACCCATCTTCTCATCAACTCTGGCCAACTTCCTTGAAGGTTTTGGTGAGTTTGCAGTTGTGACATGCTCTTTCCATTTTCTGCTGATGTACTTAATAGCACTTTCTAACCAACCTTTTCCCTAACCTGTTCCAATTTCTCTTTATGGTGCTTTTGGTTCACTAATGTTCTCCAACAAACCTCCCCTGCAAGAGTGATTTCACTTATCAGGGGTCTTGTAAGGATAACGGGTTGCGATGAGTCCATGTCACACTTTTGAGTTTTCTGTTTGTTAAAAATGTTGAAAAGTAGATATATTTTACTTCCACAAGGTGGCACTACTTTGCAGTGTTGTATAGTAACGAAGTAAAAATACTTCACTACTTTACTTAAGTATATTTTGGAGTACTTCATACTTTCCTCGAGTAAGAAAATTTTTGATAACTTTCACTTTTACTTCACTACATTTCCGAACTTAATTGCATACTTTTACTCCGATACATTTTCAATGTGTGGTTTCGTTACTCGTTACTGTGACGGAGGAGCGTCACGAGTTACGACCTAATTAAAGAGCCGCATTAACGCACGCCAACACACACTAACATACACAATCGCTAACTTCCGTTTTGTTGCAGTTTAAACTGGCGCGGTTCATCGTGGGTCACACGCAGTGTTGCCGCTTCAGTTCACATTAATCCTTATCTGTCATTTTCAAACATTTTCCCGGCTTTATTTTCAATTAGCTTTATTGTTTCCGGATCGTGACGCACCGAGAGAGAGTTGCGCGATGTGGTGACGTCATCAGAACGTACTGAGTGTTGGCTGTTTCATGGATTATTGTATTTTTTTGGATTACAAGTTTATTTATTTTTTTTTCTTATTAATTATTTAAACCTTGTGGTTTAGGTAAAGCTCCTAATTTTCTTAACTAAATGATGCTGCAGGTTTATCTATTAGCAGGTTTCATTTTGCCTGCACTTGGTTGTGTTCATTATTTTAAGTGTATTTTACAAGTTTACCAAAATATAAAAAATGTCATTCAAACTGTGTTTGCCTTGTTTTACTTTTTACTTGTACTTTTCATTACATTACTTGAGTACATCCATTTTTACAGTACTTTCCATACTTAAGTACAAGACGTTTCAGATACTTTAATACTTTAACTCAAGTAACATTTCAGTCAGTGACTTTTACTTTTACCAAAGTCATATTTTGGAGATGTACCGATACTTTTACTTGACTCCGAGATTTCAGTACTTTATACAACACTGCTACTTTGTGCTGATTTATCACATAATACAAAAGCATTGTTTGGCAGACATAAAATGCAAAAAAGCAGACTTTAAAACTAATATTAAAGCCAATACATTTATGTGTTAAGGGGATTTAACACATAAATTTAGAGGGGATTTAGAGAGTCATTGATTTCTACATTAAAGAAGCAAATTCAGAGCAGAAAATGCGAGAGCCAAATCTTGGATTCCATGTGTGCATGAGTGAATTGACTGGGCCTCTTCTGATGTGCATGTGGTTCTACTGCTTAAGCTCCCCATAAATGGACATATAATGAGACCACAATCCTGGTATCTAATGGAGCATTGTGGAGGTGTGGATAACAGTGTGCTTTTCTGCTGTTCTTCAATCTACCATTTTCATTTTAATGTGCATTTTTAAAGAAAAGAAATGCATTTATTCAGATGCACAGGGAGTGTGTGCAATGTTGCCAAATTGTGATAATGTCTGTAGGCCCACACAGTTGGCTGCACAAGCTGTGTGGACCCGCTGACTAAATTTGCATCAGCCGAAGCTGAAACTGCACAAGTTCCAACCAAAGCTTGCTGGTTTGTGCTACGAACATAATCTAGTTTACATTTTTATCGACACAAAACCTAAAAGGCTTAAACAATGTCTGGCAAAAGGGAATACAATGTGGAAAAATCCTGGCTTCAGTGGTAACGAACCACTAAGAGCAGATCTGAGAGCAAACTTTGCCGGCTCCCAATGTGTGTGTTTTGTTTAGTGTGTGAGCTCAGCTTTGATCTGTTCTCACCACTTGTTTGTGCCTGGTGAGCTCCTCCAGCCAGTCACTTACACAGTCTATGATATCTGTGAATTCCAGCTGATAAAGCAATCATCTGCTCTGCCTCACCCTGATCAGGGTCTGCTGCTGCATTTGATGTCTGTTGTACTGTTTAGAGAAGGAGGAACGATTTGAGATATCACCGGCCCGTTTGCTTATGCCCCCCCTCGGGACTCTGTTTTGAAATGCTGTATTTTGTGCCAAGCTAATACACGTTTCCAGCTCGTCGCCATGGCGCAATACACTGCTCGAAAGCAAATGCATGTGGAAAAATGCTAAAAACTCGATACCTGGATCTTGAATCCAGAGCAGAGGAGTCAGAATGAGGCAACTGTTCTTTCTTTGGGTGAACCTGTAAAAATATGACTACAACATCCCTGAAGGATTAAAGCTCAAATGAAAAATGAGCAGGCCATTTTGCCTGAATCTTATTTTCTTTAAAGTCAAAGTCACTGTCATTCCCTGAAACCGTAAAAGCGTTTCATACTTCTTTTTAGGAAACCACAGTGTAGTGAAGCCTTGCGTTCCATCCAAGCGCTACAGCTTTCACACTAACTCTTACGTGGCCTATTTATAGGTAATGCTTTCGAATCTAGTCTGTCCCCGCTCTCTTCGGAGGCCTGCACGAGTAAAAGAGAGGAGAGGGGTTTCTGTTACTCTGTTCAGGGCCACTGAAGCTGAAGAAAACATCACGTCTTATTTCAGACAAATGCTAATAACACAAGGGAAAGACAAAAAAAAATGTCTAGACATGCTTATGTCAGAGCTTAGAACTTTATGAAAACAGAGACTTAAGAGAGTATGAAACAAGAAGTCTCATATTTAGAGGACGTAGATATTAAAAATCAAGAGTTTAAGAGAGGAAGAGAAAAAATAAGCAGGTTAAATCTACACGTTTCTATCTGGCAGAATGAATTTCAGATGGTCTGGTGCAACCATCAATTTGACTCATAGCTCCTTAAGAGATCTTAATGGAAAATGAATTACATGCCACTACTCTTTCGCTTTATTTTACCATAATCATCTATGGCATTTCAGTGTGAAAGAATCAGCAGTAGCAATAAATAACAGGGACATCTGATAAACTGGGTGACATCAGTTAAACCATCTCGTAGGCTGGTCACCATAGCAAATTTTGCTGGATGATAAATTATCTAAGAAGTTATTACACAAAGTGACGATGCTGTTGTTTTGACATCATTCCTGTAATATCACTGAAAGCCTTATGAATGGAAACTTATCCCAGACCATGATGGAGGCACAGTGACCACTGAGTAACTACTCAGTAGGTGCGACTACTGTTGCACCTACTGATAGAGTATTGGTGTAAAAAGGACTGGGCTGGAACCAGAATGCTGACTCCGAGTCATGTTCATCTGTGGCTAACAGTTCAGACTCTGCAGAGCACCTTTACTGGCGCATGCAGGAAATGCTTTAGAGAAAGAGGAGATGAATCACGACTTTCACACGAAGCAGGCTTCACGCACTGCACCAGCATCAAGACTCGGCTGTGCAGACGCTCACTGTGACTCAGAGGGTCAGTTTGTGTTTTCATGTTGCAGATGGACGACACAGGGAACAGGTGTTCCCTGTGCTGCAAGGCCGTCGCTCAAAACACACCGGCACAGCCTGCTCTTCAGCCAACATGGTACGTCCTCTCTCGGAGGTGAAAAGGATAGCAGAGAGAGAGACTTCTTCATCTGCACACTGATCAGGTTGAAAAAAAGCAAACTGATGCTAAAGGAGGAAACTGATTTATCACACCTCAGGGTTACATCAAATCTGTTCAAAGTAAAAGAAAAAACATCCACTCTATCTCTGCAACACCTGAAACTTTGAGAAACCCCAAAACAAATTCATAATATGAATATAAACAGAAACTGGCTGATCACTAAATAAGAGCACAACTCTCTTATGTGATCACACCTGTGGTACAGATGTGCAAAAGTTGAATGAATTGTTTTGCAAACCAACAAATATCAGCCAATCTGAACCCGGTTTCTCTTCAATAAAGTTAAACAGCCGTTACTTAGTTTCTGTGATATGATGACATTTTTAGAATTTCCAAAAATTAAAGAAAAATGTCTAAGTACTGTGTGTTGTGATTCTTTCTATGTGTGTTTTATTTCTGCAGACATTTCTATCGGAGTACCCTTTATTTTCCCAGGAAATATTTTTTTCTCTTGAAAAAAAAATATTGCTAAGGAAGTTAAATTTTCAATGTATCTGTAAAGTAAAAAAATAAATAAATAAACTGATTTAGTAATTATTTTCACATCAAGTACTTGGAAATCAGCAGCCAAATTTCTGATAGGTGCACCGTCACTCAAGACCATCGCTTATCTATTTTAATAGTAGATAGGCTGGATTATGTGACAAACTGGGCCAACCTGGAATGGACTGCAGCACAACCATTAATTATATAAGAATCTGACATACACCACTAAACCCAACATATTTTCTAGATCAGCCATTTGCAATCCAAAAAGTAATTTTTTCCCTCAGTCCAGCAAAACAGAGCCAGAAATGTTACGTGTACTGTTCTGTTTCTATTTTTAGGTTTAAAATAAAGACAAACATAAAGTTGGTAAAATAAAACAAATGGAATGACTAAACTCTTTTCTCTGGGATGCTAAAATAACGTTAAAGAAAAAGTTTCAAACCTGAAGACAAAAAAATCAATCCAAGAAAAAACTTCTATTGTGGAAATTCAATGCCATTATTCCATAATAAAAGAGGAAAAAAACTACTAAAAACTTGCTTTCGTTATTTGAGCTATACTTAAAAACATTAGCTAGTTATTATCAATTTTTAGTCAAAAGTATTAGGAGTCACTGTGGAAGGTTCAAAAGCCACTTGTGGCTCTGGAGCCTCATGTTGCAGATTCTAAAGGCTCCTGTGTGGGGCAGAAAGTTTGTGTTTGACTAACTTAATGATAGTTAATAAGGTTTTTATTTGGAACCTTGATGATATAAAATCATTATCAGCTTTAAGGTTTGGGAAAACTCTTTCACAATGTAATCTCTTGATCGCAGGAGAAACTGTTTACTTGGAGCCTTCACGGATAAATAATGGAGAACAAAGTGGCTGTTTAGCTCTGCTCTTTCAAGTGACTGTGGCCAAGGAGATTTGAGATCTCTTTATCTCTCTTTATTTGCCCATAATTCCTTTAATCTATCAGACAACCTCTTCTTCCTGTCATGAGAGATCAGAGCCAGATTAATCTGGTGACGGTGTATCTCCAGCACACTACCGCTGAAGGCTGGCAGAGGAGGAATTTGAGTCCAAACAGGGCACTGTGCACTGAGCTCAGGTGCATCAGAGTGGCTAGAGGTGCAAGTTGTCCTTCTTATCTAAACAAAAGCAAAAATCTTGAGAACCACAGTGAGCTTCAGCATGGTCAGCTGGTGCCAAAGTGATGTTCTGTAGCCAAGGATGGACTATAGGGTGAGCTGAACCTACAGATATAAGAAGATGACTAAACTCCAAAGCCACATACCAAGCTCACTAATGAAAGAAAACATTCTGTACATTTCTGAAAAGAAAATATGAGGCTCCCTGGAAAAAAATGATAAACTTTAACTCTAAGGATACTTAAAGAGTTTTGAGGGTTTATTTAAAAAAAAAAAAAAAAGAAAAACAACCAAAAGCCAAATCAGGTTAGCCTATCAGTGAAGCTATTGAAGCTTGAAATAGCATCTTGATGCTAAACATGTAGCAGAAGCACCAACGTCCCCAATGCTAATGTCAGCAATCAATCACAGTCCACATTTCTGAAGAAGTATTTCAAAACAAGTGCTAAATGAATGATCAGGGGTTTGCACCAATTTGATGGATGAATAACCTAAATAAGAGACGCAAAATAATAGATAACTTTGTTGTTGAGCCCATTTGTCAATTTATTCAATAATTTACGAAGTGGTTTTAAATTGAAAATGGTGCTTTTTTGTTTTGTTTTTTACATGGTTTTCTATTAAAATACAATTAATTGCAATTTTTTAAGTTATTACAGCCCCTGAAATTGACTCCACTAAAAAAATTTTTGAGTCCAATCATTACTTTGTAGATATGACAGATGTGCTTCAAACCATTGCCTTACTGTGTTATCAATGGTTACATCCAAAGAATACGAGGGACTCACTTTGCATAAAAATTTCCTCACATGCAGAAAAACTGCTGCAAAAAAATGTTTTCTGGATCATCATGATCACATTTAATGTGACAGGTTTTGTTGCAGCCAAGAAGATCAGGCCAGCTCCAGAACCGTCTTCTCCTTAGGAATGTGCTATACATCTGCACATAAACTGAGGCCTTCACTTTTCACAGTAAAGTGTCCTCATACAGTTTATGTGTTTGGAGTGAGCATCTTACATTTCCATCCAAAAAGACCACCATGAGCATGATCAAAATACAAAATGGGCACAATACTAGCCAACATTATCAAGTAATGTTGACACTTCATGTCACAAGCCAAAAGACATGAAGTGGATCAAAGATCAGAATGTTTACATTTTGGATGCATCTCCAAAAACTCTCTGAATTTGTTGATTCAGAGACTTCAGTTTTCACATAGAAACTAAAATCTATCATAACTGTAGACATTATGACGGAGGGAAAATTGTACATCTCATAAATTTGGTGCATTTGCTGAGGCTAGCTTTCAGAAAATGTAAAGTGACTTTTAGTATTTTGCAGAACAGCGTAGAAAGAAGCAAAAAAATAAATAAGCTACACACCGTTGTCGACTATAAAGGAACATTCGTAGTTTAAACCTGTGATATCTAGGTTTAAGATACAAGCAACAAAAGCAAAACGTCTATCTCTCAATTAAAATAATGGAATTATTATTTGCAATTATCATCTCTATGAGAAACCGATTATCAAATGGATATTATTATCATTATGTTGTAAAACTTCTCATGAGTGCAGGAGCAGTTCTTCTGCTTCAGGTACCTCAAAGCTGCTTTCTGGATTCCACTCACCAGCTTCAAGCTGCAAGCCTGTGCATGCTACCCTACACACTGTGGTGACAGTTAAAAATCCAGACATGAGACTTCTTCACACATGATTCACATTCAAGGTATGGCTGACGAGTCACAGTACAGCCGCAGGATCTGCAGCAACAACCCTGAAGATGGGGAGGAGCTTCAATATCAGAAGATTTGAAGAGGACCAACAAAATACTTGATCCTTTTCTCATTCTTTGAAAAAACCTTAAGGTTCAGCTAGAGAAAGCTGATGTGATCAGGTTCAGATAACGGTCACTTTACTTGGTGAATCTGTGTGAGTTCATCTCATACTGCTGTGTGTTAAAAGGTCACACTAGTGTATCAAAATCCACAGAGTGTGTGGATTTTCTCACAAGCTGGACATGAGAGGATGGCCTTTTTCAGGCACTAGATAGATGCGGAGGCGGAGCTAATCTAAATCAAATGGGACAAAGTTGAACTTTAGTCTTTAGAAAAAGATATCCTCAGCTTTGTTTTTCAAGTGTGAATGACTCACTCTTGCAGGAGTGCTGTCTGGGCCCTCTGCAGCATGTCCTCTCAGGTTAATGACGTGGACCTCCTGAGACAGACTCATGGTGCCTTTGCTTGCACAGCCTGACATGGCGGTGAAGCTCTTCAGGATGGCCTGCACAGGGTGTCCGGTCCCGACCGGCAGCAGCTCACATGGACTGCGAAGCAATGGCCCTTCAATACAAAAAAATCACAAAGAACATATTTGTAATATATATTCCGTAGCAAAAATGAACATCATCCAGGCAACTAGACAAAAGAGTTGAAGTTATGATTGAGTCATGCATACACAGGGGAGAAACCTAAATAAGGACAGGATTATGCTTTAATTATGGTCTATATCAGCGCTTACTATATATGAAGCTACATTTAAGCAACAAGATTTATGGGTTGTTTACAGGCTGCACTGAAGAATGAGGGCATGCCACACTGTACACTTCTGTTCTGTCTGCCATCTGTACGACCCACTTATTCAAAGGCAGGGTCTTTGTCACCAAAGGCAGCGTGGTACGTAACAAGATTCAGTCGTTGAAGAAATGCAGCACACCGCCCAGTAAAATGTGATTAAACAGGGTCAAGTTTTCACCTCTCAGTTCATCCAACAGCCTTGTACCAGTCAGGGCCCGCTAGCATTTCCAATGCACCGCATTAAACCAACAAAGCTTGCCAACAGCAATCTGATGGAACATGTGGAAACAATTAAAGTTTGAGCGCAAGACAGTTCGATGGCAATTGTAAATTTCCCCCCGACTGAAAACATAGTGCCTCAGCAGAAGGATAAACCGCTGGGGAAAAGTCGGCTTCTTTTTCAACCTCGAACACACAGCCATTGTTTTCTCTTTCTGTGCTCGCCAATAAGTCTATGTTAGATCAGCATAACGCTGCACATCACACATGGCACAGCTCCCCTGGGTTTGTTGTGAGAAAATCAGGCACATTTTACTGTTCCCATACTTGTCTGACGAGGGAAAAAGCTATCTCGAGCTGAATTTTATGCCACCTCACCATTTACCCAAACACCGGGAGACAGAAGCTTATTAGGAGCTTAAAGATCATGTTTAAACTGATTTTAAAAAGTAAGTGATAAAAACAGAAGGCCTAATGGCAAAAACCTGTGGTGGATCAGTATTTCCACACTCTGCCTTTGACCCCTATACCCGTTTCCTCCCAAAGGAGCGCAGGCAATTCCCTCCCTGAACATGTCATCACGTCTCACTCCCACAAACACATCCGAGGGCACTCCGACTCACTTTTTCCCCCCCACTCACATGGAGAATAACAAACAACCGCCAAACAAACAAAGAAAAACGCAGCTCCTTGTCAGAGACGTCCAAGAGATTACAGCACCAGCTGGAGAGTGATCTGATTTTCTAATTCTTTGGGAGCACATCAGAACAAAAGATAAAAAGAAAGGGAAAAAAGTAAGGAGACTACAATTTTTTGCCAGTACACATTTAGGTAAATAAGACAGGTAAGATACGTAGTTTAGAAGTTTTAAAGAAAGTTACTGTTGAAAAGTTGATAATAGTGGATAACTTTATTTTCTTGGTTCCTGATATTTGGGCTAGTCTTAACCAAGATCCAAGATTAGAGCAAATTATTGATTTTTTTTCAACTTCCAAAATGTCTCAGGAATGTCATTTAATGCTATTTTGTGGATTTTTATAATTCACTGCTTCTATTTCCTGATAGTTACTCAGGGCAGAAACAACCTTCATGTTTTGTAACCCAGTATGTGTTTCACACAGGAAGATAATTGGTGGCCTACCACCTCCAGCCCCCATTTCCTTTGTACTTTACCATTGCACTATGCTCATAACCGTCCAAAACAACTGTAACAACAGCTAAGCTTCATAAAGTACTGCTCACATAAGTCAACAGAATATTTTTGAGTTTTTATTTTGGTGCAGCCTCATTTTATTAACAGACATAGACACATTCTGTAAAAATTTGGCAGTTTCAAGAGTTTCAATAAAAATGTATAAACAAAAGAAAAATGGTTTTTCCTACTGTTAATAATTAGGAGTGCAACAATACATCAGCCCTGATTTCTTTCATTTTGGGAGATCTGCAATCAGCTGATACATGTAAAGCCGATCTTATACACTGATTCTTATCTTCCTCTGTCTCCTTTTCATTTGCCTTGAGAGGGATGACTGACAGACCTGCCACCAGATCACATCTGCATATGCGCAGTAAACAATAGTCACCCCACTTTTCCTACTTTAGCTCTTTCATTGCAATATTTTGCCACTATTCCAACAAAAAAGAAATGATGTTGGTCGAAATCAGAATCAGTAAATCAGTCTTTTTAAAGGCTGTGATTGTTAAAAAAAATTACAATCGCTGCACTTATATTCTGATTATTATGGTTAGAATATAATCTTTGTTTATTTGTAGGGGTTTTTTATGCAAAAAACCTTCAAGTAAAAACTTGCAAAATCTAGCAGTAGTAGTATACAAGTGCATTCTGTGCAGAATTCTACACCTTTTTGCCTTCCTGTTCTTCACATACTAAAACTGTTATCAGCTGGTCGATTAGTTACGCTTTTCACAGCTCGTAGTTTTCCCCTTGTAGTTTCAGCATATGCATAATAGTATAGGACGGCACTCCTTAGGTTTTCACATTGTGATTGAGCATCTTCTTCACAAGCAGACATATTTGTCGCAGCCAAACTTTTCTTTCTTATAAGCAAAGCATACATGTCAGTCTTCTTTTAGCCAGTAGGGAAAGGGAAATGCTTCACTATTGCATGTGTCATATATAACAAAACCTAGTTCTGGCCCTTCTGTTCAAGGGACCAACTACTCTGATTTATACTCAAAGAATCTGCTACGAGAGTTATCTACAGGAGGTGTGGTCTGAACTGCCTTAACCCCTTCAGAAGCCCTGAACTGTCCCTTTAGTCAAAAATCTTGGTTCTGTTTCCAGTGCATATGTCATTTCTATTAGACTAAAACCAGAAGACTCAGGAAATCAAGCTAGCATCTGTTGGTTCCACCACATAATCTGTCTGCCTCTCTCCCCCACTTCTGTCCTCATTTTCAGTTATTCTTCTTCTTCTTTCATCACTGGTTGTGTTCTATCCGGGTCAGGCCTTTTACGCAAACCCCAGTAAGTCATAGAGGACACAGAGGCTTTTAAATTTGGATATTGATATTTAATTGTTCATATTAGTCAAAAGTGAACCTTTGTGAGATAACCAAATAAGTTGGTGTTGAAATACTTTTAGACACAGTTCTATTGAAAATGTATTTAATAGATACTACTGCATTTATGTAACAGTTTTAAGTCTGAAAGTAGGGCATATATAATTAAGAGATTTCAATGAGTTGATATATGTTTCTTATTTGTACCAAAGGAAACTCTGCACATTTAAAACTGAGTCAAAGAAATAGTCCTTTGAAGCCATTTAAAAACGGCTGCTTAAGCATTAAATGCTAATGCTGACTGCATTATTATCAAGAGAAAGATCTGAAACAGTTCAGTTTTTGATTCTTGACAGCCACTGTAAAATGGAACAAACAAACAAAGGCTCAGAAATAGATTAGTTTGTTTAGATTATGGAATCCAGAAAAAACATGGCTGCTGTCCAGACTGCTGTAGTTCACTGGAGCCACAATGGCCTTAAAAAGCCTAAGGGTAGCTTGTTTTGAACATTAAAATAAGCTACATAATAGCTTAAAAGTGTCACGCTTCATTTCAGACAGGCATCAGGAAAGGCAACTTTCAGTGACAGTCGCTGGTGTAAAAACCACGTGTAATAGTGAAACAAGACTTTGTGGTTTTAGCTCTGAGGCTGAGAAGTTAAAAGCACTTAGAAACTTTCACCGCCTCGCTTATTCTCTCTGGTAGTCGGTGGCTTCAGAAATGAAGCGACTGGGACTTGAGCTGAGTCTCAAACTGAATTAATATGCAGGAAAACCATTTCGCTGCTGAATCAAAAGTCAGTTTTCTTAAAGCTCGTGGCAACAGAGAATGTGCACCAGTAGCTATAAAACATGTGATGTTCGAATTGTCGCCCCTTTTCTATGTCTTATTATTTGTGTTCAGAGCAACAACCACAAAGAGAAAACGGATAACACACAAATGTGCTTCTAGCATGACTCACTGGTAGGTGTGTGGAGGTGTCGGCATGCAAGCCAAAGGATTGGCTTTTTGTTGTAAGGCAAGATGATCTAAAGAAAAACTGAACACTTAATTTCATCAACCCAGCAAGCTTTGTCACTGTTCTTTTGATATCTTAAGATAACTGTGCTTTTCCTCAGAGTAACTGTACCTACACTGTGTTCTTCAGTAAGCAGGGTGGTTGTCCTTGTGACTGATTTCATACATATTGAAAGAAAATGATGTGTCAACTCTGCTGAGGTTGATGTGTCTTCACCATAGTAACATCGAAAGACTGAGATGCAATTTATAACACCAGCTCAGCAAAAGACACCAATTTTGAATCTTTCGATCTGTATTAAACTGAAAATGAAGATGAAAAGCTGCAAGTTTTTTAAACTTAACTCTTCATCTCATTTTATGTTCTTGCTTAAAGTGTTGTTATGGGCATTTATATTTGAAAACATTATTATTCGTCAACATTTTCCACCCCAAGAGCCCTCATTCGCTTGAGCAGCCCTGTTTGCTGTTTGATCACTCTACTTTGGTGATTCTGGCTCCTGTGAATTCAAACTTCCTTCTATCATTTTTATTGTCATTGTGTTTAAAAATTGGGTGCCCTGTCTGCTTCTGCGTCTGATTACATTTTGAACATATCCATTCTAGTTTTGCAGGGACTAGACTAGAAAGTCGAAGTGTCTGAAATTGAGGCAGACATTTCCACTGTTAGAGGTCAAAATATAAATGGTAAAATCTGAAGCTGTCGTCTTCTGTTGTCCTTCATTTTAGTGAGCGTAACACTTTTTTCAGTTGTGGTCAGATTCTCCAGAGTTCATGAGCAGGACTCTCTGCAGATGACTGATTGTTCACAATGTGTTAAACACATGGACATGAAAGACTAAGCACCAGTGACTGACGTTCACCTTGACCTATGCTTCTAACCACACAGTTAAAAGTTTATTTGTTCAATTTTGGTTTTGGTTGGAGGACAGAGAAGTCTCCAGTATCAAGAATGCATAACATGAGCCTAACAGAAATCTTGAATTTGCCTCCTAAGATCACTGCAGGTTTTATTTATTTTTGTAGAAGGGCATTAATTATTCTCCTTTTATTATTCTACTCTTCTTAAACACCATTGAGCCAGTCTGGTAGAGGATTAGAGGTAGGACAGGAAGTGAGACAGAGAGGGAGAGGGACAGAGATAGACAGAGAGATGGACTGTGCCAGCAAACACTTTTGATATATTTGAGCAGTGTGAAATCCAGCCAGTGATGTCACCAGACACTTTTCACAGTCATTTATGATTTAAACAGTAATATTGTTCAGATATTTTCTTTAAATGCATTAGTCATTCCACAGACGTTCAGTGTGTTATAAAATAAAACGGATTCAAAGATCTGTTTTTATTGCTGTACAAGCTACTCACATTTCCTACTGATCGATTTCAGTGGCAGGGGGGCAAAAAAATCCCTTTAAGAGACAAAATAAGAAATCAGCTGGTGACTAGACTGGTCAAAAACTCAGAAGTCTGACCTTCTTCCAATCAGTGAATGCCCCAGATACTTTCTTTTTTTTTCTTTTTTACAAAAATCACTAAGAAAAACTAAGCAGAAATGCTGACAACATAAGATCATGTTATTTTTTCCACTTCTCCCCTTTTTTTTAAACTCATACTGCTCTCGTGAAGTGAAATTTTCACTGATTCTTTAGAAATAAATAAGCCCAAAATGTTCACAATAATATTCCAAAAACTTAATATTCCAAAAACTTGTTGTGTCTTGCTCTCATGAAGTGAATATCCTATTATCTCCTCTCTTTAGCTCTTTAGCTCTCCTCTCTTTATCTGTTAATCTCATGCTTTGATCACTTTGTTCCTTGGTGTGTTTGCAAAAAACAACAGTTGTTTGTTGCATCATTCATCCACTTGGTTCATAATCCATTGGAAAGCCTGCATGCAGTAAAACGTATTCTGAAAATTTGTTCAATTTCTAACATCAGGACAAATACTTTGCCAGCATATATTCATATTAAAGGCATAAAACAGCCAAGTGATAAATGTACATCAGGAGAATACAAAAGCACTGATTTCCGCTTCACTGCACACTTACAGAGATACACGCCTCTGCTTCCAGGAAATACACTTTATTTTCTTCAACACTGTAACACTGAGCCAAGAAAAGGATACAGGAAGTGATGTCAGTCTGTGTGCCAGTTAGGGACAAGGCTGATATTCCCACAAAGCCATTTCCGAAGACAAACAAACAGAAAGTTTCCCTTGTGTAACATGCCAATATAACTGACTCCCTGTATTTCTGAAGCTGCTATTGCTAAAGTTTCTACTAAACAATAACAGAGAAGCAGACAACAAATCATCCTGGACATTTTTAATAAACAAGGTTGATCCAATATTAAGATAATGGAACAAATAAAAAGTTACTCAATACATCTGCATCCAGAGCAAAATGAAACAGTTGGCATTTGAGGTATTGTATTAAACAAATCCTCTTCTCTCTTTCCTTTTTGCTGCAGGACACAATTCCCATGGACCACTTCAAGTCAGCAAGAAGTACATAATATTCTACCCTCTTCTGTTTTCCTGGGGTTTGGACTTAAGCTCTGCAGTATTGACATTAGCGCAGCCCACTCACCCCTGAACCTTGAGCCACTACGACAGGAAGTAACTAAAGCCTTTCATAAGGGTAGTGTAAGTTCAGTTCACCAGCGTGCCTATGAAAAGGATTTATCTCTGGACTGTAAAACCGAAGGCGCAAGAGAAGGAAGCTAGAATGGAATGAAGTGCAGAGAGAAGGAGGTCGAGCAGACACTCCATTAGGGAAGTCGTAAACTCCCAGATCAAAGTGTGAAATCTGAAGTCAAATATCCAACAAAACTCTCTTTGTAACTTAATATCAGCCACAGGCTCCTATTTGGTGAAGTCGTCTGCATAATCCCATCAGTTGGCATATAATTGACGAGACAGTTTACAGAGAGGAAATTCTACAGATTGTTCTGTCTGAAGGAGATGCGGCACAAGACTGGATATCCAGACAAAGCCTCTTTCACTCACAAAGTATGATAACAGGTGCTCAGATAATAAATTACACTCCTGTGAATGGTGAAAAAAACCTATATAGATAACATAGAAACTAAATTCATAATAAAAGAAGAGAAATCTTTTAATGGAAAAATCATAAGAATGGAGCAGAATAAACACTTAAAAGCCTAAATCAAGCCACGAGAGATCATGTGTTTTACATTTAAAAACAACCGAGCAACATTCACATGCAGACAACTTTTCAAGATTCTCAGAATGCCAGAGTGAATGGTGCACATGCTCTGGTATTCTCAATGAAAATACCTTGAGAATATCACAGTATTTGTTTAAAACTTTAGAGCAGCATTATGTAATATGGTGTAGCTGGAGACAAGAAATTGTTCTTACTGTTGCTAAAATTGCTTTTGGATTATTGTAGTTGCAAAAAAGATTTTTTTTTGTAGAAGAAAAATAACTATTGTTCTTATAAGAAATACACATCTGCAAAAATATATTATAAACACTACATTTAGTAGTACTTTTCAAGTACTGATTGCAGAATAATAAAATGTTTTGCCCTTATTATATGAAATAACACAACTATAGCAAGCTGATACTAGCTTGCTAAATTAGCAGCACTATCTGCCCAGGCAGACAATGTAAGAGGTTTTGGTGGGGCAGGGTTGTGTTCCTCAATGCAACATACAACCAAAAGCAAACTCCAAAATCAGTTCTTTCAAACATCATTCCTTGAAATTTGGAACTTGTCAAGATAGATTTAACACACAATTTTTTTTATTTTGCTCACTTTAGCAATAAATGATCAGATAAATCCACATCCTTACATCATACACACAGTATCGAAACTACTTTTCTGCTGCTAATGCTATCACATTAGTTAAAGCTAAAGCAAAATTGCTAGCACAATCATTTCCACAGCCACATCATTATGAATAAGTGACTTTTGTCCCTTTACACCAACCTTTGCGTGTTCTTTTTATCTCAATATTAGGGAAAATAAACCCGACAGGGAGTTTATAGTCTTCTTGTCACTGACGGTAGCATCACAACAGCACATGCTACTATTGTGCATTGCTTTGTAATGAACCGGTCAGCCCTATATTCTAGAGAATGGGTGGAACATAACACATTTTATGGGTACTGACAGTAAAAGAGGCTCCCTGTGAATTAGCCCTGACAAATGTCATGGGCACCTGTTGGTAAACCATCAAAGATATTACAAAAAAAAAGACTACATGACCAATTACACAGAGCATATGTAGCCACAGGCAAGCAGTGAAGATAGAAAGTGCTGCATTCCTCTCTGCTGCTAAATACAGATGTAAATCAGAGGGCTTTGAAGAGATGGATGACAAGGCTGATTCCCACAGGAACACAGGAGCCACTGTGGAAAGTGAGACAGCTGGCTGAGAACAGGCCCGTGTGTGTATGACTAAACACTTTATTAGCTGTGTTACCTTCATATGTCGTTACTGATGGGTGTTGACATGCGCTGTCTCGACCTATAATGTCAAGACTAAAAAATGTTGTCGGCACAAGAAGCGACATAAAGGAGAAAATGGTTAAACACCGTTATGAGTCATTAGATAGATTACAGGTTAATGCACTTAGCAAGAAAACAAAAAGAAGCAGGAATGCTGTAGTAGCAACAGTGGTGTCACAGGATTAATATGCTTGAGCTGGGAGACATTATCTAAACCAGGCAACTGCATGAAAAGTGAGACAACAGAAGTCAAGTGCAACTGCTCTCAGTTAATCCAATGCAGTTTGATACTAAAAGTACCTAGGCATAACAGCCTGTGCTTGGCAATATGCAGAAAGTGTTAGAGCTGCTTGAAGGACATCTCTCTCATCAATCATAGAGGCCTGAAAAAGCCATTGTATTTGACAGCAGCTTGGCAGGGGTTCAGCGGGAGCTTCCTAGTATTAACTTTAGGATTTAAACCCAGTAAGGGAAACAGGGAGGTGTGCCCTGGGGCAGTTTGTCCCATCCCGTTTAGTATCAGCTCTTTCATTTCTGCTGGATTATCTGGGGTCCTCAAATATAGTATTAATAATCATTAATAATCCACAAATATGTTTGCCAAAAAGTGGGAATGCATTAAACAGATGCATTGAATTAAACAGAGATCTGGTGGTCAGTGTTGCAAAATTTTAGCTGAAGTTGTTTGAGCTCATCAGACCAGTCAGTTGGAAACTCAAAAACCCAACATCTATTCCCATTATGATCAATAAAGTATTTCTCTTCAGTGTGGATCTTGTTACTGTAGGAAGAAAATTCTAAATTAGATATTTACAGTAGTAGTGTTCCACGATAAGTGTAAAAGGTTTAAAAGTAAGAACAGTATTTCCAGTGGAGGCATATAATCCTTTTATTGAGTCTGCTATCAACAGTTTTTAACATTTAGCTTTTTTCTATCTTTCATGTCCTAGTTTGGTTCTTTGCTACCAAACTTTTTAAGATAGATAAAGAATCATCTGCCAAAGAAAATCAGTAATGTTTTGTCTAACTGAAAAAGAGGAGAAACAAACTCAGAGTTTCATCATTTTTGGAGTTTTCTGGAAGTTTGTTCCAGATTCGTTCTGACTCTGGGGATACAGAGTAGACATGAACCAAAACATCTGATTGATCTGGAGGTTTGACAAGATGACAGTAGGTCTTTAATGTATTTTGCTGCTGTTCAATGATTTATACACAAACAGTGTATAAATAGTAAAGTATTTTAAAGTTTATTCTCTGAATTACACAGTGTGATTGATCTTCTAGGTCAATCTTTGAAGAGACTGTTGCCAAAGAGACATAGTCCAGAGTACAGTGCCAATGATAGTCTTAGACAAAATGTTATTCAATTGATATTATTCTGTAATACATTGCTTTCAACTCCATTCCCATTTATTTTAGTTCTTAGTGGCTGACTCTTTTTAAACTGAGCTTCACCACCTGTATATTTTTCATTCAAGAAGTACAGCCTCTGTAGGGAATAAATACAGAATGTTCTTTCACTAATACTATCTGCACTAATTATGATTCGCTAGCATAAGATGTTAAAGACAACTTAAAATGTAAACTCCCATTTTTAAAAAATTCTGGTTAAAACTATTGTAAGAAAAAACTGCTATCTCACACACACAGTGCGATGTCAAATCTGCTTCTAATATAACTAATGGGTCACAGCAAGAGAACTTTAAAAGAAATCCTTAGAAAAATTGATAATTATTGTGATTAAAGAGACATTGAGGTTACCCAAAATCTTTACTGGCAGACCAATAGTAGCTGTTTTTCAAAATGGAGATTGGAAACTCACCACAAATGTCTGGTGCATCTCTGCTAAAGACAAATGGCCATCTTTAGCTGGGCTTTGAAAAAACTTTCATAAAATGTAGACATGTTCCTAGTTAGAAATGTCCCAGTTAAGTAATATTTTCCTAATATGATTTTACTCAGATGTATCTGGCTTGTATGTATTTGTATTGTCTTTGTATCAACAGACATTGAGCAACAAAGTTAGGTGAAAGTATGCTGGTTTGGATCACAGTTTTCTTGGTATAGAGATATTTTCTTTGTTTTAATTGTGCATGCAAAATGACAGTCTCTTCCTTTTAAGCTCAAGAAAAAAACATATAGGTCACCATAAACAGAGACCAAAAGCTGAAACAATGCCGAGTCTCTGTGCCAGTGAGGAAGGCCAGTGTGACAGAGCAAGAGGTGAAAAGGGCCAAAGCAGACGCCACTTTCACACACAGACTGGAAGAGGCTTCATTCCACAGGGCTTCCTCAATGAAAGGGAGGGAAAAGAAGAGGAATGACTTGTCAAATGCCATTCTGCCTCAAGTATTAACATGTACGGAGGAGCTGGGAGGACCTCTTAACTGGACAGTTAACAAAATGCAAAGTGTGATAAATAGCAGGCGGGTCAGGACAGGCACCAGACAGCAAATAAGCCCAAAAGAGTCTTTCTGACCAAAAAGAAAAACACAAAGTAGTAGCTAGGAAAGTACAAAGTAGTAGCTAGATTGCTTTTATCAGCAACAGTTTCCTTAACATCAACAACCCTTTTTTCAAAAGGCTTGGTTAGGTGACAACGAAGCAGTGTGAAAACAATCTGCGCCAGCTGAAAATGTTACAATTTTGGTCCCCTATCGAACCAAGTCTACCAGACCATCAGGTGTGAAAATACCCTCTAATTGCTAAAATTAGATCGGGGGCCACAAAACAGTGACCCCCGATCAATGTACTTTCCCTGTCCTGCTCTTCACTTTTCAACCAATGATGACTTCCTAGAATAAGTAAAGGATGATAATAACTCCTCAAAATCTTTCATCAAAAAATGTGAACTATCATAATAAATAAGAAGATTTAGCTATTTTCTAGCCAAGCACCAGCCCATCTGATAACTTTCTCAAATATTAACGGCACCTGTGAGTTCTTTTATTTCCTCTAAATCTTCTTTCTTCCTACATCCAAAAACAAATTCTGGAATACAAGTTGAAAATGAGTGCACTGTTTTTCTGAGAATGTATTTCGTTATCTAAGGACATCTAATGAGGATACACTGTCATTCATTGGACAGACATTGGGTTTTCCACAGAACCATTGCAAAAACTTGGATCAGGTCTTTCAGCAAGAAAGACCTGGTGGAAGTGGAGCGGGGAAGTTGAGGCCAAAGGAGGAGTCTAGTTTGATGAACGATACCACCCTGGAGGCCATTAGCTCACACCCCCTAGAAAGACCTTCAGAGTCATTCAGAAAGCTGAAACTATAGCTGATAATGACAACAGCCATAAAGTAACGATGTAAACACCTTCCTTCCAAGGTTTTCTCAACAAGGAAAGTCTTTTTTTTTGTTATTATTCATTTTACTATTCTCCTCTCTTTCTTCTATGAAGTCACAGCACATGTAATTCTACAATTCTTACTCTACTATGGCCTCAGTACTCACTATTTTCCACAGAGCCGATGAACACAATGGAAAGCACACTATCACCCCAGATGTCTCCTATTACTGGCTCCGACCAAAATTATTTACACATCGTCTTACTGGAACCATGGAGAAAAAGAGCGAGACAGAGAGAGAGGGGAAGGAGGGCGGGATTCAGTTTACTCCTTCGGATTTGCGTAAGCATCCTCTTATCGGGACGCTGACAAGACATGGCAGACATGACATATCTATTCGGAGGAATGCATGCGCAGTTTTCTCTACCTGTGGTGATGAGCTTCTGCAATCGGGAGAATATTTGAGTAAAGAAAATCACAGCAAGTCAGCTGTCCTTCCGTTTACATTGTGTTGTTAATTAAAGTTGATAATGCAATGTTAAAGGAGCACTAAACACAGAGGGCCAGAATGAATCCTTCTCTTGGACAATACTGCTAAGATAAAGGCCCCACCATGGGGGCAGAGCAGACCTGTAATTAGACACAGTCAGGACTCCCGTTGCTATGTAAACATCCCAACCACTATGCCTAGAAGCACGGCCTCTTCGCTGCGCCGCTCTAGTTCCTCGGCATGAATCACACAGCAACATCTGGTTTAGCGCGCTGGAATGGACTTTGTCGGTTTGGCACGCTGTCCGTGTGTGGAGTGTGTCGATCAGGACCAGACGCCCCACGCCTGCGCCTGCCTCTCTTCTCTTCCCCCCGACTACGCTGACTCTCATATTACAGTGGTTGCACAATACATTCTGGCAGTGCTGACTCTCGCAGGCCCTAAGAAAGCATTGTGGATACAGAGACAAACCTTTTGCTCAACTGTGGTGGAAGGAGGGGGGGAAAAGTTACAACCACTTCTGGCATTGCAGTGACTTGCGTCTGCCAATAATATACAAAAATCCAGACAGAAGGAACTTGTTTACTTTACAGTAAAGCTGAAAGTAAAGCATGTTGCCTAAATTCAGTGTCTTTTGTGTTTTATCCTAGGGAAATGCTAATTTTGACCTTTAAAATTTATAGAGAGGTATTTTAGTCATATGCTAAATTTTACTTTTTTGGATTACATGTAAAATACTATCTGTGCAGAAACATAACATAACATAATATTCCTAATGTTATCACTTTCCTAAAATAATGGCCTGCATCTATTTTTGTCCCCCAAAAGTGAGTTGTTTTCTTTTTCTTAAATCATCTTCACAAAAAAGGTGGTAATTTTTTGCAAACATCACTTTTGGCACAAAATGTCATAAGAAAGTGACAATATGAAACATGGTGGCGGCAGGGTCATGCTGTGGGGAGGCCTGTCTTCACCAGGGAAAGAGAAGAGGGGATTCGCACAGAATTATAGGAAGATGGAAAACGCTAAATGCAGCACAATCCTGGAATAAAGAGAGAAATGCAAATGCATGCTAAACTTTTTTAGATTTGTTATTTACAACATTTTTCACGAGTTTCTAGTTGCAAAGATACAAAATGTGACCAAATTCAAAAGATCTGAATACTTTTGGAAGTCTCTGTAATACATGGCATTGCTCCTGAAAGACTTAATTTCCTTGCAAAACACCAAGTCAGCACAAATGTTCCTGCACATCCCCTCCCAAAATGGTGGTAATAGCAATCTGGGGAGAGGCAACCACAAAATGGTAATGATTATATGGAAGGAAAAAAAATATATGAAGACAGCAAAAAGCAACTGAAATATAGATGTCAAAGGTACACTCTGGGTTTCAGGAGCTTTGGGAGGCTCAAATCCAGGGTTACATTTCACTAATAGCAGATTCATTACAGGGTAATCTAAACAATACTCAAGAGCTCTTCCAACTAGTTTAAAGGCAGAGCTGAGTGTTTACACAGATGCAACAACATAACAGACATATACAAAGATGAGAGGTAGAGTCTGATGTGACTATGCTAATTAATTTTAATAGAAAGCAAGCAAGAAAGAAAAAATATTAAGTATCTGTTTATTCTCTTACCCTAATTGGTATTAAAGAGGAACATCTAAAACTTTGTCAGAGAACCAAAACTGCAAGCACGCTTGCTGCCAGTGCACTTTGGAGGAAAGGGTTGTCTGACTGTAAATATCTGTCCCTCGTGACACGATACAACAATGCTTCTTGCGGTATGAGGAAGAATTTAGAGGAAAACTTCATATGGGACTTCATTGTGTTCTAGATCCTGGCATTGTGGGACAGATGAGGTTTTCTCTGCCCACAACACAAACTGACTACACTGCTTTTGTTTTCATTAGAGCAAAAGTCAGCTCTGCTGAGTGCTACTCAAATCCCCGGAGAACGGAGAGGAGCTTTTAAATAACAACCTTTGGCGGCAAACAAACTGAAAGTATGAAAAACACAGCCCACAATTTATTTGCTTTGTTTTGGGGATAATTTTTTTTTGGGGGGGGGGAAACTATCCCTGCACTGGCAAAGCAAAATACTATGATGTTGCAGTATGAAACCAATCTTTGTGAAATGGACATACTTCTGTCTCAGGTTACTTTGCAACATGACCGTAACTACTATAACAGATTTTTCATCAAAACATGGGGCAGAATACCAGACTGATAAAGTTGGTTGGGTTCCCAAGCAAAGCAAAGAAAACCACTGTTACTATCTAGAGTGGTAACGTCTCCACAGCTTGCATCAAGCTGAGGAGACACCATGGCTGTAGTTATATATTTCATGGATAGCCATGAAAGATATCCATGAAAGATATAACCACAGTCTCTAGAACCAATGTGCAGCTAAGTCTTCTAATTAAATTCTGGAGCCAGGAAAATTGGTGGAGATGTTACTAGTGGAGATAAGATGAGACCTAATAGCTGTGGGCTTACCCTGACTTTTCTCTTAGCATTGCAGTATAAACAGACAGCATTTTCTAGCATCCTAGAAGTTACCACAAATAAAGGGATATTTCAAGTTTGTTGTGTAAAATGGACAAAATGTTAAAGTGGTTTATACTCTGATTCATCCATTGAGCAGTTGCTCTAGACAGGTAACTTCAATAGATTGTGTTTTGGTAAGTCATTGTTGAAAACCACAGATCATCTTGGTCTACGTTGTAAACAACCATAGAGTTTTATGTCAAATTTGAGAAAAGTGTAAGCATTGCATTCTCATGTATCACTAAGACTTTGATAGCTCTAAAAACTGAAACTCAGAGTGTTCTTCCAGTTGAAACAGATAGTTCTGTTTCATCAGAACAAGGATGCTAGGCGCTGGCTCCAGTCCAGTTTCAAGGTATAGTGCCATAATGTTCCATCACATGGTCTCTGCAGTTTAATTTTCTGCACACACAATTTTAGAAAGTGCTAGAATGGCTAACACTGTCTCTCATTGTAAGTAGAAGAGAACCTGTTGCTGCTTATTTTTAGTGAGCTAGTTGAAGGAAGTCGCAACAAAATAAGGCCTAAATTCAAGAAGTTTAGCTAAAAAATAATCATTTAATTGAAGTTTTTATATTCATGTTCACATTTTTATTTTTTAACAAAATAACTAAACTCTGCAAGCAATTTTTGTTTTTGCTTCTAGGTTAAAATTTTTAGAGATACGGCAACTTTGACTACTTTATTCTACTTCTGTAATTTACAGCAAAACAAAGTTATGCTTCACTGAAGCAGACCTGGTTTGAATGAGAAGGTAAAAAATGACTTTTAAGTGCTAACAGACAGTAGGCTGATATTCTCAAAAATGTTAGGATTCCTTCTGTTTCAGAAAATGCTGGAGAGAATACAGACATGCACATTTAGCAAACAATGAATGACAGTTTGATAAAGTAGTTAGGATTAGTAGCGTTGGTTGGGGCATTTGATGATGTCATCCAGAGCTAATTTGACATTGGATGCCAAAGTTCCTAATTTTCTCTTTTTGCTTTGGTTGCTGTTCTGCGTCTGCATAATTGGTAGCATTATGGCGTCATTCTGCACAATCTGACAAGTACACCTGCTGAGGCCTGCTGGATCTTTTCATTCTGAGATTGAGTTTGTCAGCACTTTCCTGAATATTAATCCTCCTTACTCACGACTTGACATGCACTGTCAAGAAAGGCATGCTGGGAGATAAAAGTGGAAAATCCCACAACATAGCCTAAATTGTGATTGCAGGCACCGTGGTAGAGCAATATGGAACTCCAACGTGTCCATAATCAAATAAGTAAATAGAACACTATCAAACAGATACATAAATACATAGTACATAAATCCAATTTGAATACTTTATTCATCCTGAGAAATTAAATGTTGCCGTAACTCATATCATTAAGTGTCTTCAGATTCATTGTAGATAGTGCCGCTGTAGGTAGGAAGTGTAGCACTCAGTCTTGCAACTAATCTGTAGACGCTGTTGATTTATGACAGTTTCATGAGTGTTATAATAGAGAATTTTTCTGAGGCGTTTTTTAACTAATTCTGTCAGTTTATCTTCAAAAGGTAAGCTTGCATTTTTCATCACAGTGTTTTTCCTGATGGTCTATGTACTCCATACTTACACTTTTCAGCAGAGTGACTTAATATTTCAGTTAGAATCAGTGGTTGAAGTTCAATACATTTTCTGTCTGAATGTAAATACAGGGAATCTTTGCAATCTAAAAAGTCTGAAAAAGTGTGGGATTTTTTGTTTTATCTTTGACCTGGTCTGGATAAAAAATTGAAGTAGAAATCCTGTAAACAGATGCATGCCATGCAGGGCATACGCAACACCCAGGTACACATGTTTACTATGATCTATTGCGTAAACTCACCTGCTGACGTCAGGTAGCATAATGCAAGAAGCATCAAAGGAATGCGGGATCTTTGAGCCATTTTGTTTTTTCTTGCAGCCTCTGATGTGATGTCAGTGGGGTGAGTTGCAATTCTCTCTGCTTTTTGCGAAGATTTTGTTTCCCGTAAATGGGTCTACAGGAAGCCACCTTCCAGCTCCAGCTGCAAAGTGAATAGAAATAAAAGATGTCAGCTGGGGAAGAAAGTCAAACCTGAGCATGAACAAACAGCGGGGGTGACAGGAAAGTGCTTTGTCTGCCCCATGGGAGCAATCAGATGAGACAAGAGAAGCAGCCAGTTTGCAGACCAGGGGATTAATTTGAGGGGTTAATTGGGGGTAACGCACGCTTCAAAGGGCCATGCTGCAAACAACTCTGTGAAAGGTCAGAGTGTGTAAAAAGTGCAGGAGTGACTTAATTGGAGGGTGTTAAACACTCTGCAATATGCCACAGATTATAAACACACTTCCATTAAAGGCATCAGGACACACTATGACTTGCCAGTGGGGTCTGGGAGTAAGCAGCTCAATACAGTCACAGACATCAGCATGAACTTGCAAGCAGGAAAAATTAAAGTTGAGCATTTATCACAAAGTCTTATTTTTCTCTGTACAAATACAAGAATCAAACATAAATTTGGTTTTAAAAACTTTAATTTTTGCCATAAACTTTGTGTATCTAAAACTTCAAAAAAACAAAAGAAAAAGATACATTTTAAGGAAATCCTACAGAAAACTCAAACCAATTACGACTCCTACACACTCTATACACTGTGCATATTTCTCATGAAACATATGGTCCAGATAAAAGTCAAGCAAACCGCCACCTTAAGTGCTACCTATTTTCTTCATGACAACCAGACTGTAACTGTACCCACGTCGATGTAAAATCCATGTGTGCAAGATATTGTAACAGGAAGCACACTTGTTCACAGCTTAAAAGCACCGCCTTGGACCAGAATGGAAGCCGCGAAGAGCAGGCACATGTTCACACGTATGTGTTCACTGCAGTGAACCCGAAAAGTGTGCATGGGAAGTGATGCACAAAGCGCTTAGGTGCATCACTCTGCAGTGCAAGCAGCGTTCAGAAGACAAAAGGGCCTTTCAGTGTGCAGCAGCTGCATGTGCTGGGAAGTCTTTTTTGGAAAATCTTGACAAATATTACACTGTTAGCTCATCAGGGAGGATTAGTGCCCCTCTGTGTGATTTATGCTCCTCCTTGACAATCACCTCCTTACTAACTAAACACGGTGAGGTTGTGTTGCAACACTTTTTGGGAAGCAGAGACCACAATCAAAGGCAAATTGCTGTCGTGTTCTTCTCTTCTGCTTGCGCTGCAGATTAGCCATACTTTACCCAGGCATATTAAGAGACTTACGGAGACGTTTTCAACCTAGTGTGAGATAACGCTAGCGGTTTTCCACCTGAAGCTTTTGATTTTCTTGTGGCAACACACAGAAAGTCTGGAAATCACATCCGAACACGGAGAGCTTTGAAGGAACTACCAGATTCTCCTGAACACTGCTGAAACCAAGTGACATACTTATGGTGGCTTCAATGTTAAAGCCCTGGCTTCCATCTATCATCACACTGTCTCTTGTGCATGTTGTGTTGCTAGGAACAGAGTAGAAATGTTGTTAAAGTAATCACAGAGCGATGGATATCTTAGCAGACTGTCTGTATTACATGTTGCATCTGGATGACTTAGCTACTAATCTGAAACAAGCTTGCTCTATGGCCGCCTGCAGTTAGCGTGTTCTCACAGTATAATAGAATGAGTACAAACAGTTCTTTCCATATCCATTATTACATTTATACATTTATCGTGAACACTTATTGTTATTTTGATTTTGATGCAAACACTTGAACTGACTTCTGTTGTAGTTGTCAAGCAATCATGCACACTTTGTTGCATATTACCTTTTGCAGTTTTGCATATTACCTTTTGCAGTCTTGCAGCTACTTAACTGTGATGTTAAGTAGCTGCAAGATAACTGGCTAGCTAGCACAGATAACCAACCTGCAACTGGTTGCTTAACCAGGCCTGTCGCAGTAACAAATTTTGTCCCGGAAATTATTGCAATAAACAATAATATTGTTATATTGAGATAATTTTCAATGTTACAATGGTAATAATGGTATTATAATAGCAGGTAAAGCCTCTCAAATATTGATATTCAGACCAATGCACCAGGCTGAAACCATTCATCATCCAGCTTTTGATAAAAGAAAGATCACAAGAAAAACAAACAATTGTGAAAATGGAAATGATCAAGCTTGTTTTGATTTATCATGTGTTTAATTGATGTATTGCTTATTGGTATAGGTTTACGCCGCCTCACAGTCCTTGTGGTTAAGAAAACGTATGTGCCACCTTAGAGATTTTTTTTTGGCTTTGCTTGGTCACCTGCACATGTTTCAAAATAACTTTCATTGTCAAACAAAGATTTTTTAAGGTAAAAATTTTAACTTGCCAAAACGAGGCCTCTTTCCAGCTATATCTGCAGAATAAAAACCAATGGCTAGAAGACCTGAAAAAGTGGCACATCAGATCAGGACCTAAAGAAATTCAAGAACAGAAGGGAAACAAAGTCTGCGCATATATCTGTCTGGAAAGGGTTGCAACGCTTTATGACACCAACAAATCACACCGAAAGCCCTGATACACAATGGAAGAGTGATGCACCTTCCCTGGGGTGTCCGGACCAAATGACATTGCTACAGTGATTTATTTTCTTTCTTGTTTTTTAATCCAAGACTGTTTCTTATTCCCACTTTCTATATTTAAAGCAAATATGGATGTTGAGAAAGAAGTGACAAACAACAAAAAGTCACTTATTAAATGTGGAAAAACACATTTCAAAGGCTTACATAAAACACTGTAAATTTACTATTTTACCACCAGCTGCTTAGATGTCATTCCTTACTCTGTAACACACCACATATTTTTTGACAACGCCTATTTTTTGTAGCAGGCCAGCATGTAATGATATAACAATATGACTAATAAACTGTGGAGAGGTTTAACTAAACAACATGACTTCTTCGTCTTTTATCCCACATATTCATGTGTACAAGACTAAGCCCCAAATCCCCACTTTTATACTAATCACAATGAGCAACTCATTTTGTAGAGGTGTGCTTCTTTGCTTTACATAATCTTAATCCTGCAAGCACAAGTGCTACAGCTACCATCATTTACTTAAATAAATGATTTATTTAAGTTTAGTTTACTTAAATAAATGAAGGTAACTTCATTGAAACAGTTTGTCCTTGTTTCAAAAGCTATTTGAAACAAGGACAAACTGCTAGCAGATTAGCTTGACCGATTAACTAGATAATAGAGTAACAGATTTAACATGGCACTTGTTAAACCTGTTATTCCATAAATGTGGAGTCACAAGTGGAAAAGAAGCTACTGCTTCAGCCATTTTACATCAGAAAAATGTTTGAAATCTGACATAAAGGCATGTCAGCCAAATAAATCAATAATTTTAGAGGAACACTGGCACTTCCTGCAAATTTCCACAGGTTCAGTGGATGACTCTTTAAACATTTTAAGAAAATCAAGATGTAAAAATGTAAATATATTTCACATAACAGCATAAGCTAGCTCCATGCAGCTTTCCAATTCCAGGATGGGACTTAAGTGTTTTTACACCTAAAAGGTGATTTCATTGAAACAGTTTGCCTAGGCACTGTCTGTGAAAACTGCAATCGCAGGCGTTGGAGTGCCTCAGACGGGACATTTTTGCAACATGTGGGACTTGCATGCTACAAATGTGTATTTAATAATGGACAGAAATATGCATGCACATATTTGACAGAACATGTTTCTTTTTTCTGCACAATGTCTTCATTCTCACTGCTTGTCTTTTATGTTGTGCTTTGGTTTTCTACAGTGTTGACAGTGACAGTGTTTCTTTCTATTTATCAATACGGGTCACTTGCATTATTTATATTACAATTATATATAATGTATTATATATCATATGATGTATTACATTTATATTATCATTAAACATCTGAAAAAATTTCCCAAAAATACTGACAAATTATAGCTATGTCACGTATAAAGTAGCCAGTTAGCATGCCCAATGCTAGGTTTATGGTTGATGAATCTGGTGTGAAGCAGTATGCACTAAACATGTTGTCCCTGCCGCTTTTGTTCCATAGAACAAAAGAACAAAACTAGAGCCTTCCTTAAAACAACAAACACATGAAATAAATGTAAAAATATATAAATACATTTAAAGACCCTGAGTAGACTTGTTAAGGCCAAACTTTAAGATCATTAAATTTAAGAATTCTCCTGACTCTTTAAGATTTTGTAGAAATATTGACTTTTAATTCAATTCACTTTGTTTATATTTAACAACAAATGTCGTCTCAAGGCACTTTACAAATAAAACCTATTTAAATTCAGTCATACATACATTAATACATTACTTCCCTGATCTTTAAATCTCAGCTGGTTTCTTGTGTCTCTTGTGATGTCATCAATCCAAATACAAACAAAGCAGTTTCTGCAAAGCTTTTCCCGGATTTGTTTTGTATTTTGCAGTGAAATTAATACACTATCACTCAAATATGATTTTTAATTGGTAATGTATATTTTTAGTGAAACAAATACAGCAGAGGGCAGTATCTTTAAACCTTTCGTTGAAAGATACTGTCACAGATCTAAATACAGATCCGGGACATCTGCTGCTTAAATTTGTCAGACAATGCCCTCTTTTTAACGGAGCTGCAAATACATTTATTGACCGATTAGAAGTCCTCATCCCGAACGTTGCGCCCATGTTCTGTCAGTCACGTTTCGCCCCACAACAACGCGTGGAGTGCCAGCCTGACAGCACACTCACAGCCCCACTACCTCCTCTACATATCTGGAGGGAATGTCACGTTGGCTAAACGTTCTCTTCATATGAGTTCGGGTTTGTTCTTGTGTTCATAGATTAGTAAGAAAGGGTTGTAAAGTGTGTGAGAAGCCGTGTCTTCATCTAATAAGCCTGAAGCGCTTCAGCGAGAGCGAGTGAAGAGCTGCATGTCAACGGACGCACGAGACAGATGTTCAGCTGGATATAAAGTTTCCGCAACAAGATAAAAGCGGGTCCTAATTCACCACCAACACACGGGGGCTGCTGAGATGTTGTTTTGAACAGCAGTGTGTTTCTGAATGGGTTTTTTTTTTTTTTTCTAGGTAACAATAAACAAACAAACAAAAAAATGTCAAACCGTTAGCTTTAAAAGAAGAGCGGACGTACCATGAAGAGTCTTCACAAAATGCCCTGAAAAACTTAGTGGAAGTCACTCCGGTTGATGCGGGGGAAACAAATTAAAGTCCTTCTTCCCTCTCGTCTCTCTCGTGGTAGTTTTGTTGGAGGAAAACGACTGTTCGCAAAGTTGTCCCCTCACAACGCCCCGTACTAAAAGCTTTTAAGTTCACGAGCGTCTATCTGCCTGTTTTACTGCAAGGGTTTTTGAGGAGGGGCGGGGCCTGAGGGAGGAGGAGAGCCGCGAGCGAGAGGAGAGAGTCGCTAAGCAAAGCGCGCGGTCCCTTCAGACCGCACCGGGTCGCTTTAAAGAACAGATAGCGGGACCACTCTCCTCACAGACGTCATGAGTTTGATCCGAATTTGGCATACGGTAGATTTGTCGCTCGCATGTGCAATACCATGCAAAACCTCAATTACCCTGGAAAACTACAATCTAGGTCAGTCTCATTGCATGGGGATTCAGTGATGTGCATCAGCTTTGAAAGACATAAACAGTCTTTTTCAGCCATCTCCACGTGATGAAGACTAATTAAGACTACTGCTAGTGATGACGCACACATAAGCAAATCTGACAAACACATGAACTGGAGTGACATTCTATTGTTACTCCATATAGTGTTTTTCTATTACACCCCATACAGCGGACAGAGGAACATTTCATAGTAAGGAAAATGTCCCACACGGCATCCTTGGGTACCTTGCTGGAACATACTAAACCTCAATTCAAGGATTAAGGTGGGTTAATCCTTGAATTAACCCACCTTAATTCAAGGATTAAGGTGGGTTTGTTGCCAAACATAATACTTTTGTTTGGCAACAAAAGTATTATGTTGCCAAAATACTTTTGGCAACATAACATACATATACACCCCGCCGCATGCTGCTGCCGCCTCCCTGTCCAAATGGGGACAGTTTGTTTAGGCTGATGTGTGTGGAAGGTGAATCTCCTCAATCTCCACTCATCCATAAAAGGCCAGATTTGTGTTTATATGAGTGACTGAATACCATTGCATGTCACACTCTTCAGATATGTGTTTGTATAACATTTTGATTACCAATTTGCGAGGCATGACAGATAAAAAGACACGACCGGCAGACACTGTATACTAACTTACAGGAAATCCCTATCCTGCTGTTTCAGCTATTGAGGAATGCTTGCTTGCTGGCCTTTGCTACATAGCATTAGCAGAAGGAAAACAATGGTTCTCAACTTTTCAGTAAGCCTAAATGTGACTCTCTTGATAATTAAACACTAATAAATACCGCTTTATTCACTTTGTGACAAATTCACCTTCCTGGAGTTTCACTCTGTTTTGGTTTTCCTGTATAGCTGCAGTCATTTCCTCATCAAAATCTTAAGTGCCGCTGAGTAGACACGCACATGTATACTCAATATTCATATATAAAACAGCTTTACTTATACAAATGCTACGTAGAATCAAGAAATCACTTGAACACAACCAAACAGCATGAAATAGGTAAAAACAATATATCTCTGTCTCGAAAAGGTCAAAATATTAATTCCTAAAACTGTCCAGTTAGAAACGGTTAGCCTCAAATGGAGAAACCTTTTTGAAAGAGGTGAAACCTTCCCTGCCAAGATCACTGCATCCAAGACTTCTGTAATAAATATAGCTGATCTGCTGAGAGTAGAAACACATCACAGTTGTACTTTTTTTTTTATTGGAATTTCTTCCATTTTCTTCTCTGAAAAAATGCTGAGTTGCTTTGATAGGTGTGATCTTGACTGCTGTGCAACTGTGTGCAAGGTTAATTTCAAGGACGCTAGTCACTCCTAACAAGATGGCACCTGTGACAAGAAGGAACTTTTGCTATGGAAAACACACAAAAGCATGTTGAGTTTCAGATTTGGAAAGATGAAAAGAAAACATGTTCCATGGAGCACGTCACTTTACATCTCATACACCTGCGGGTTTCTGCTAAACCGATTATTTACATCATGTTGGGGAAGAATAAAGCATGCTACAGAGCATTGGAAAAAATGAGAACTGACATTTTGTGGTGCATGGATACCATCTTCTGCATCAAATCTCATGCGAGTTGTAACTCAAAATATCACGAAGTGCAACAGCATGAAATACCAATCACAGGAAGAAATATGAAATTTATCAGGAACGACCAAACATTGGTGTCAAACTCAGGACCAAATGGCCTTTTCCTCTGGATAAAGACCCCACTCTGTGGGAATAAAAAATGAGCAATCTTTGCAAGATTTTGCTTAGATCTTCTGGAGCATATAAAAATGATTTTGTGCGTATCTCCATCAGTCACTGGGCAGCAGGTGGGGTACACCCGTGACAGCTTTCCACTTATTCAGATGTCAAACAGTTTTAAAACTGTATGTCAGGAAAAGTTTGGGTATATCAAGGAGGCCACGGTGAAGACTTTATCCAGTGATAAAGGGGTCAGAGCAAACTATGAAGTAAGTGAAGTATGATGGAGCGGAGCTATTAAATGTTTTATGAGTCGACTACAAAATTAATTTCAATCTGATGTAAACATGGCCTCAACAGAGCAATAAAAATTTAATTGTTTTTTTCTCCTTTTTTTTAAGAAAACATCATCATCAACATCTGCCTATGCCTGCTCCTGGTCACCAGTAATCCTTCTGGTGTTCATGGGCAGGATCTCCAGGCACACTCTTGGAACGATGTCTCTATTGGGAGAGTCAGAGTGTCATGTATGGGTTTTTTTTTGTTGTTTTTTTTTGCAGATGATGCGGTTCTGTGTGCATCTTCAAGTCGTGATCTGCAGCATGTGTTGGAGGCGTTCGCAGCTGGGTGTGAAGTGACTGGGATGAGAGCCCGTTTCTCTAAACCTTACGTCATTGTTTTCATGGAAAATGATGACCTTGATCCTCCTGGGTTGCACTTCAATAACTGACCCAACCAGAGACGTCAAAGTATTTTATTTCTTGTTTCCACTGAGAGACAGGGGACGGCTCTGCGTTTTATGGTTTGCCGTATTTAGGACAGTCTGTCCACTGTAAGTTGGACTGGTCATTCCAGTTCGATGACATAAATGACGCACTAGCGTGTTAGTGCTTGTCGCAATCAGTGACGTTTTTCTTTCCCTCAAACAATGGACTGTGTCATGTGATGCCAGTCGCTCCGCCCTTGTGGATTTACATCTGAAGGGGGTCCAGGAATGGTGCGGTCCGGGTCAACTGTATGGATCCCTTCTAGAGTGGAAACAGACAAAAAAAAAAAGCGTATCGAATCACACACACCAGTGCTAATTAGTGAAAAAGAGGCTATAGTGTCTTGTACACAACTTCCGATTTAAAAAGTGTCGCTCTCAATTTACTCGTCCTCACCTATGGTCATATAATATGGATCATTACTGAGGGAATGCAATCTTGGATACAGTCTGCATGTCAGGATTGTCAAGCAGCAGGCCTCCTTCTCCTAGATGTTTTAGATGTGAAATCTGGCACACCTGATTCAAATGATTGCGCGACCTTCTCTGCATGTCATTTATTGCTGTTGATACCTGTTAATCATCCAGTTATTTAATGTAACACTGACTCTTTTGAGCTTTACTTTGGATGTATGGATGGTTCTCAATTGGTCTTCAACAGAATGTAACTAATCAACAGCAAAAAAGTGAAAAAAGATGGTACTGGGTGTTTTGTAAAGATTAGCTAAATCCTTTACAAAACACCTACTGGGAGTTTGGTGGACTAGGTTAACCTCATCCAAAGTCACCGCAGTGGTTAAATTCTGAGGTCTGGATCCTGGGCCAAAGAAATTGCTGGGAATTAAACAATGAATTTTGCATCACATTAAAAAGTGCTTAGAGAAACCTGGAGGTCATCATCTGTCTGAAAGCTAAATCTGAATCAGAGGGGGGTTATTTCAACAGAACAGCCATTTTTAGATTGGCCCTGAAAACATTGTTTATTATAGAAAGAAAATCCTCAAAAGTCTCGCTGCTCAACGAGTAATGCATGGATGAATGTTTCGACATTTCATTAAATTATTCTAAGAGAATGCTGGATCACTACAAAGGTTATTCAGAAGAAAACAGCAAAAATCTAACATTTAGAAGAAAAATAGAACCCACAATCCACAGAAAAATCTGAAATTTCTTTGAATGAAACATTTTTATGTATTTATTTATTTTTTCATTTGCAGCCTCACAGTGTGCATTTTTCTTTTCAAGCTTTAGCATTTAACAGTGAACAGAACATGTCTGGATCGCCGCATGAATCCCTTCTGATTCGTAAGGTCTGGCTTGGGAAGAGATTGTTTCTGGACACCTGCCGACTTGTGCAGCAGGGTGGTGAGAGAGGGTCAAAAAAAACAAAAAAAAAAACAAAAAAACCCCAGCATCCTTCTTCCTCTTTTTCAAACACACAAAGCCAACGAAAAAAATCCAAAGTTAACACCGGCCTCCTCCAGCTGGCTCTCACCAAGAGTTGGACGATGCCGAGCGAATCAGTCCTCAGTGTTCTCCCTTTGATTTCAGACACCTATAAACAGTAAGAAAAATGGAAGGATTTTTATTGCTGTACAGCACTAGTGTGGTTGTAAAAATCAGTATTGTGTGGTAAATCATTGCCATCCACACATCTGAGCACCATTAAGACTGGTACTCCTTCTAATTCTTTTTTTAAGCACTCCATGTGCTCTTTGATCAATCAAAACATCTTCACTTGTTTTCAAACTTTCACCACCTGCATATGGGGCACATTAATAACCAGAGAGGTTAGGTCATAGTTAATAAAAGACGCTGATTGATAACAGGTACTTGCATGTAAGCCGTTGATCCCGTTGTTATTGTCGGCTCTCCTCCTGACAAAATCAACTTTTAGAGCCAAATATGTGCATAACTTTCAGATTCCTGAAAAAAGAACTTATGATTTAAGGTCCAATAACCAGGAGCAATCCACTGCACTGCCTAAACATTTCCCCATCGACATCCTGACATAGGCGAAACATGACACAATGCCTTGAGAATGCATTCACTGTCTTGACCTTGTTCACATTTTGTTACATTAGAGCCTCTCTGAAATTTGTTGAGTTTATTTTGCAGAACAATACAAGGTAAGTGGATAACAGCGATGCAGAAAGAAGATGATGCAGGGTTCAATAGATTTTTTTAAAGAATTCTTTCAATAAATTCTAAATATTATTCTGTTTTATTATTATTTATTTACTTTTTTAAGGTGCTATGTATTTAAGTGTTCTCCTTTTATGGTTTTGTTTGACGGGCTTAGTGTTGTGTTAGTAGTTTTTCTTGATTCCTGTGAAGTTTGCAAGTGTTTAGAAAAGCGTTATGCAAATACAATGTGTTATTATGATTTCTATTATAAATTCAAATTTCACAAGTTGGATTTTTCCAGTTTGTTCCAAAACCCCCATCTAAAATCCCCCTCTAAAAAAATTGCCTTCAAAAGACACTCAATTAGGAAATAGACTCTCCCTGTCAGTAATCTAAAAAATGCTTTCACATATTTATCTACTTGGCTCTGAGCCTCTCTTCATCCTGATCTTTCTGGTCTCCAGTGCACAGTATGTCCACCTTCACATGATCCTGCGGGTGAAACAATCCCTGGTAAACAGTCCCACCTCTGAGGATTATAATTTGCTATGTACAGCATGTGTTTTGTGTACTGTATATCCTTCCACAAGTCATCACAGTTTCACAGTTTTCAGAAAGACTCTCCTTTGCAAAGTGACTGCAAAGTAGCCACTGTGAAACTGTCTTTGACATAACAATGCATCATTTATTTATAATCAAGCTGCCTTAAAGAAAACAAGAACACGATCATATGAAACAATATTGGGCAATTTAAAATAACTGACAGATGTCCATGTTTCCAGGCCATGTCTACTTGTTTACAGAGGAGTAACAGTTCATCCATTTTTAAAATAGCTAGTGCTACCTCACTTCTGGAACATCAGGGGGCTGAGCCTTCCTTTATGACCTCCTCCCATCTGAACAAGTTTCCTGTTATTGTCAGCCAAATACACACACACACACACACACACACACACACACACACACACACACACGCACACACGCGCACACACACACACACACACACACACACACACACAAATGTGGCCATGTGTACTGCCAGGATTCCAAAATCTGTTCTGTGTGCCACTGTTACACATTCCCTTTCCGAAGAGCCTCAAATCTGGTCCTGGTTTGCAAGAGTTAAAAAAAAGACAATGCTTTTAAAGTAATTGTATCCATCTCCACTCCACTACGAATCATTGCTGTTTCAATCTCCCAAAACTGTGAGTTGTCATAAAGTTTTGCAATATAATGGAAAGTCAACACGTCATTTTATAAAATAAAAAAAATTCAAATAGGAAATATTTATGTTATGAATTAGCAGTGGAAAACATCGTGTCCACAATGACGTCCCACAACACGGAAAATCAAATCTAATTACATATTTTTGCTTCTGGCTCCATCTTGTGGTCAAAATATATAAACGTTCAAAGCCTTCAGGCTGTTTTTGGATCATTATGCAGCAGCAATATAAAAAAGTGTGCTGTTGACCTACACAAATTATGTCAAATTACGCAATTCATCAACATAAACATGCAAAAATGCATGTTTGGCAAAACTAGAAAATATGGCTGGATTTTTCAGTTTGTCTGATTCTGTTTTGCTTCATGGAGTTAAAAAAAAAAAAAGATTCAATGACTTTCAAAAGATTCAGGAGAAAATCTGCATACCTCATGATTCAATAGCTTGCATAATAACCTATACAGGCAATTTTACAATTTTATTAGTTTTTTGTGACTTTGGAGGAATTTCTGGCTCCAGACATGGAAAACCACCTAAAACCACCAGTTTGGGGAATTTCAATCATAATTTAGTCCTTGTAAAACTTGCGCAAATTGTTATACTTGCCCATTTTTCTGAATGCTGCCTTGTATTAACTAGCAGGTGCCATCATCAAGCATATTTTGTGTGTGTGTGTGTGTGTGTCATTGGCATCATTCTTTCAAGCGATGATAATTGCAGCAGATTTCAATGAATGTGCATCCACAACAAGCAGTGGTTCATTGGAGTGTCAGGGCTTCGCTGTCCTGCATGTTCTTTATTTAGTTAGTCATTTATTTTTTGTTCTCTTGGGTTTACCTGCTGCCCAACACGTGGTTTGGATAAGTGGGTAATTAACAGGTTCTCCATGAGTTAATGGCATGTTGAGAAGGTAATGCAATCATTTGAATCAGCTGCTTGGGAGCAGGGAAGCAATTAACTTAGCAGCAGGCTGAGGACCAGCTTCAGGAACCACTGATGCACTCCAGCTTTGTATATAACCAAATGAATCTTTATTTGGAATGACAAAGGTTTACAACAATCCAGTTTTGTCATGATATTAGTTGTTTTATGGACTTAATTTGCTTATGCATTAACTGCCATTATTTAATAGCACTTAGTTGTGAACTTTACTTTTTAGGGTGCAAATGTAAATTGAAAAGTAGAAGTTAACATATATACCCTTTCTGAATTGCTACCTTGTTTACCCTACTCACATATGGGCTTCAAAAGCTTAGAAACAGTTTCCTGTGTCAGAATCAATTCATCTGTGATTGATTCACTGGGGTTTTGAAAGGAACCAAAAGTTTTGCACTTAGCAGGATCGTTTGAACCTGGCTTGATTAGGATGCTCCTTTGCAGCTTGGTGGGACATTCATGAAAGCGATTCGAGCAGCCAGTTCTGCACGACTTGATCAAACTCAAATTTCTTATTTGGTCCTGGATAAGTTTACTTTTATACAACAACCTCTCGGATTAATAATAAAAATGCTTTCCAATCCGAAATACAAGATGTCTTCGGTTCTTGCACAGGCTGCTTTTTCTTTTCCAATACATGTCGCATGCTGTCGTAAAATAAATTAATGAAACAAACTTGGACATGGAAAACATGGTCCATACACACGAGACTGTTCAGTTCACAGGAAGCAATCATCCGTCCACTTCCAGTGGACTTGGTAAAAGTCTTTTGTCCCCATATCGTTCAATCTGGACTATTCTAAGTAATGAAGATCCCTGCAACCCCTGCAAGTAATCAACCCTTGATTTGGATACCTTTCAAACATATTGGTGACTTACGAGTCAATACTCCTTATGGAAAGCTCAGGAAACAGGGCAGCTAATGCGGGGCTAATTTGCCATTACAAATATGCTGTGTTAGATTTCACATTTCATATCTTAGAGCTTGTTTTCCTGTTTTGCTGAAGCTAGCTTGCCTACCAGCTTTCTCATGCGCGAGCTATTTCGGCTTAAGGCCGCCCGCTAAACTAGCTGAGCTGCTCAGCGTTTAAACGCACCGAGCTTCTGTTTAAGTGAGCTTCAGTTGTTCAGAGTCAGAAGTCTCCGGTAGTAACAGGAAGTTGCCATTTTTTTATCTCCTTCTAAGCAATACTGTTTAGTTTTATTTTTTTTCATAATCTTCCTAAACTCATTATTTAATAATGTTGAAAACGATGTGGCGCGTGCTAGCTATAATGCAAAGACCAATCAGTTGTAGAGGCAGTAGGGCTATAAATGTGAGATGGTTGCTATAGAGACGCCTGCGACTGAAGAGCTGAATTCAGGAGACCGACAGATTTCGGAGGTTTTTTAGGTATGTAGCATACTAATTGAAGACTAAATTGAATATTTCATGTGCGAAAATGCTTATTGGTATGGCGATTATTATTTCAACAACAAGAGAAAGTCCTATGTGCAAACGAGTTTGTTTAAAATAAACTTTTAGTTAAACTGGCCTTTGTAGGAAAGGGAGGACGCTAGCAAAACGTTAGCTATGCTAGGTGTTGGCGTGAAGAAGTTTCGGTAAAACTTGCCTTTTCTTCGTTACGATTACTTTAAAATGCAAATTATGTCATGAAGGGGTTTTAAGACAATATGTTGCCCATGCTTTAGACATTGAATGGGTTCTTAAATCAAAGTATTGCTGGAATTTTTAGTATAAAATGTACTGTTGAGTTATTTCCAGAAACCGAACTGTGACCATGTTCACGGCCCTGGCTACTAACGTTGGTTGCAACGCTAGCTGGCGGTAACTCGGTGAAGCGAACTGACCTGGAGCCAACAGGTGGAAATGTTCAGAGAACTTGGTCGCAGTGTAACGTCCTCCATTTTGTACAGTCTAACACGGTATGCATACAAACACCGTAAGGTTGTACTCGCTTGCTAGATAAAGGAAACATCCCCCAAAATTGTTTGCAGTTATTGGTTCTCTAGCTGCCCCTTGATTTTTCCCCCCACCGGAAGAAATTATTCTTGCTTTAAGTTTAACAACTTGAGAAACTAATCAATATTTTTATTATGTTCTTACTCTACGTCTAAATAATGAATCTGTTAGAAGGGTACTCCAGTTGGTGAATAAAAGTTTATAGTAGCAAAACATGACATTGACGCAATTGCTGGCCTATTTCCTTTGTGGTTCTGATAAACAGTTACAGGTGCAGCTCAAAATAGTTATTTCATATCAAATGTTTGCCATGATTTGTTTGTAAATGCCAGTGAACCAGCTTGTGCTGCTGTACTTCGAAACATTATCTACAGAGAAATGTGTAGGTTAACAGACTCTGTACACAGCATTATTTGACTGATCTTGTTCTAAGCTCGGTGAGTTTCTTCTCTACTTTGTGGAATCACTGTGAATGATTATTTTATTTTTATTCCGTTTGTTTTTTTATGAACCCTGTTTGTGTCTGAATAAATAGGATTGCTTGATTGATTGAAACTTCAATATTTTTTGTCACTTGATTCACAGAATGAAACAAGTCAAGACTTTTTTTTTTTTCTTTTTTTTGTAAATTTGATTATGACTAGTTATGGAAATCAAAAATTGAGTGGCTCACAAAAATAAACGAGTTTGCTTAAAATACTATGAAAATGTTACTTATTGGCTAAAAGCTAAAAAAGCTGCTTTTTCTGGGGTTATATTCAAACTAGAAAGTTCAGTGGAAGATAGAGATAGAGATAACTGCACCCTTGAGAAGTTTGTCAAGCAAAATCCTATTGAGAATGTGTGGGCTAATGAGACACCAGACCCAACATGGTAGATGACCTGAATGCTGATGTCTTCCATGCCACGCTGCATCAATCCAGTAGTTCTTGCCAAAGGAGTGCAAAGAAATGAACATTGCATATAGATGAATATTTTTTATTGCTTAGCATTGTTCTAATTTCTGAAACACTGAATTTTGTGCTTTTACTATCTCTAAGACATAATCATGACGATAATAAAAATGAAGGCTTGAAATATTTCACCATATGTAATAAATCCATGTTAAATTCAAGTTTCACTTTCTCAAATGATAGAGAAAACGGATAGCTTTTTGTTTCATAAGATTCAAATTTATTTGGGATGACGTGAACAGTTTAATGACTTTGGGTGGGTATTATTTTCTGTGATGTGTGCTCTGCATGCTTGTTTCACTGAACAAGCTCCTGTGATTGGCCATTAGAAGGTGGAAAATATTTTTCAGCATTGTCCTTCACTTCAGTTTTTTTAATAATGTGTTCTTACTTTGATCAGGCATAAAAATATTATTCTAACTTGACTCACTGAAAGTGTAGTGTCTTAATTGGAGACATTAACTTATGTTCTTTTGACCTGCAAATTGCTTTCCATAAAGGACATTAAAACTTTACATATGTTCAAAATAGCCTGTTTTTATGCACAATTAGACTATGCATTTGATACATTTTTATATTGCTTAACTTGGTGACCCTTTTTCTTTTTTTGTTGTTGTTTTTTTTCAATTGCTTTCCTTACATAGCAACTTTTCAGTCAGCTTCAGGAGATGAGGTCAGTGCAGCAGCCAGACATGGGACTATCGCATTAGATTACTAAATAATGCTTTCAACTGTTGAACACTGAAAAATACCAAACTATTGAACAATACCGAGCGCACAGAATTGTGCATCTTCATGGTTTCATAGCAAAGCGACACAATCTATATTGTTGCTACTGTAGCCGTTAAACATTGCTGAGTTCCTTTTACAGAAATCCCTTTAACCAGGTCAGCTGTTTGAAAACTTGATTTAGTTGTAATCAATATTGAACTAGCCATTTAATATTAATAGGTTAGGTATGTTGCAGATGTCAACCACATTGGTAAGATCTCATTGACAATTTGTGTTTTTTGATGTTTTTAATTTTTCACCTATCAATTGTATCTCAAAACATTCAATGGATAAGCTGTCATATGTAGCGATTGAAACATGGATGTAAACTTGACATTTGGTATAAAGTGAGACTTGTACCTCTGCTGAAACAACCGCCTACATTGTTTTAAATTGAGATATGTACAGTAGGTTGTGCCATCAGGTTTCAGTGAATAAGTCATTTCTAAGCTGCGTCCTTAACATTTCAGAATGCAGGTTATTTATTAACCCTCTTTCCTGGCCTATTTCATAGATGTGTGACTCTATTATTTAACAGAAATGCATGCAATTTTAATTGAGTTCTCTGAGAAACACTTACTACTTCATTCCAGAATTATGGTAGTTTTCTTTAAGTTCTGATTTTCCCTGTGACTAATAATCCACAATTGTTTTTTAACTATAGCTATATAGGTTAAAAAGTTGTAGTTTTTTCTTAAATATTTAATTTATTGGCATTCTTGTTTTTGTTTTTAAGAAATGTTGAATTTATTGGTGTTCCTCTTTAGGGTGTTTTTTTTTTTCTTTTCTTAATGAAACATGTAGAAAATGCCAGTTTCTGGTGCGTGTTCACGTTCATATTTTACATGTGACTGATGCACTGACCACTAGGTTTGTTTCTTCATCAGGCGGGTGTGTGATGAGCTCTCCGTTGCAGCAGAGCGTTCTCCAGGCTCCCTCGTTTCATCGATGCTTTTAAACAGGATGGCTGATGTGAAACCCTGCCCCTCCGTGAGCGGGAACCCACCTCCACCAGAGGTAGTAAATCCCAGGAGCCCCGGACGCCTGACCAATCAGCTGCTATATCTGGAGAAGGTGGTGATGAAAGCGCTCTGGAAACATCAGTATTCATGGCCGTTTCGCGAGCCCGTCGATGCTGTAACGCTTTGTCTTCCAGTAAGTGCTTCAGTTGTCACTCAGTGTTTGACTGGTGCAGCACCTTGTGAAAGAATCAAACTCATTAAACTTTTCAGATTTTTTTTTTTTTTTTTAACAAGCACAAACTTTATTTTATGATTTGTCATGGATGAACACAATATTTATAAAGTAAGAGGAAATTGACCAAAAAGAATAAATTAGTGAATTAAGGTGTACATGTGCATTCAGGTTTTAAATTGATCCATTTGAAGAAAATCCAGTGCAACAAAATCTCTTAAGGAGTGAATGAATCAGTATATAAATTTTAGCTTGTGTGTAATTTAACCTCACTGCAGCTGTTAATGTTAGTGCAAATTCATAATCTGCTTTAGGTTTGGACTTTAAGTTCCCCATTCTCAGATGTGCTGTCATCTAAACATTTCTTTCTACAAGGTGAAGCTTGTTTTTACTGCCAAGACTGTTCTATTCTTTAATCAGTCAAGTTTATTTTTACAACACATTTCAGCAACAAGGAAGGTCAAAAGCGCTTCATAAAATCACATACAGTCACATATTGTGAAACCAGTTATAAACATTACCTTGATTGTGTATTGATTTATGTCATCAATACACAGTCAAGATTTAAAGGAACTCAGAGATTCAGATGTTTTGCAGTTTCTGGAAGTTGGTTCCAGATTTATGGTGGATGTGAATGTTGCTTCTCAATGATTGGTTCTGCTGCTGAAATATCTGAGAGGTCTGGAAGGTTGATGCAACAACAGCAGATATTTAACGTATTGAGGTTCTAAGCAGCTCAGTGATTCATAAACAAACATATTAGGTCTAATCTCTGACCTACATGAAGCCAATGAAAGGAAATCCTGACTTTTATTTATTTTGTATGTTTGGCAGACTTTTGAAGATATTATTGCAGTAATCAGTGCAATTTAAAATAAACGCACAGATGAGTTTCTCCAGATTTTGCTGGGACATTAGTCATCTGAAGAAAAACACTGGAAATGTTATTCAGATGATAGAAGGGAGACTTTATATGACTCCACAGTCATATAAAGACTTTGTAACTGTCTTTATATGACTGTGGAGGTTTTTATTTAAGAGTAAAGAGAGCTGATGTAAATCCATGTCTCACCTTCCAGTTGTTGTTTTTTTATTATTAGTGTAAAAAAAAAAACCCAAAAACATTAAAAGTTATGTTATTTTTTTTGTTTAACTTCAATTCTGTGCTACTTGTGTTGGTCCGTCATCCAAATTCTCCATGAAGTCCTGTCAGTATTCTGTTTGTATTGTGACATTGGGGAGTTTGAATGGCTTTACATGGTACTGTAATCCACTTGTTGTCTTCGGTTAGAAACCAAAACGTTATTCAATTGTGGGCTATTTTCATGTATGTTTTTAGGATTATTATAAAATTATTACATATCCTATGGATCTGAGCACCATCAAGAAGCGACTAGAGAACCGATATTACTGGGAAGCCAGTGAGTGTGTAAAAGACTTCAACGCCATGTTCACCAACTGCTACATGTACAACAAGGTGAGAACACGATGCAATATGATGCACTGCTATGTTTGTTTTTCTGCGCCTCAGCTGAATCTAACTTGTCTGTTCTGACTGGAATCAGTGTTGCTGTTTTGGATTTGGCCAGCCAGATGGAGATTAATGGAATGGTAACAAGGCCTTCCAGCCTCAAAGATGATTTCAATAAAATGAATGGTTCAATGACTTGTTATCCGCTGTACAAAGTATTTGATTTGCTGTAAAACAGATAAAGACTTCCCCTCTGCTTGCTTAATATTCAACATGCAGGAGATGGAGGTTGGTCTGCTGTTAAAGTTGTCTTCATTTATTTCAAATGTCTTCACATCTTCAGCAATGGCACTCCAGGGACATTTACCCTCCTGGGAGATGTCTCTCATTTCCTGTCAGAAATCATCTTTTTTTCCTTTTGGTTTCTTGCTCAACTGCATGTAAACACATGTAGACTCCTGTTCACTGGATGTTTGATTGTTTTAAATAGAAGTGCTGTCGCTCTATGGCTAAAGTCACTAACCCTCCATCCTTTCTTTCTTTTCTTTCCACAGCCTGGAGATGATATTGTTTTTATGGCCCAAACCTTGGAAAAGGCCTTTTTGCAGAAATTGTCACAAATGCAAAAGGAGGAGGTGGTCACTACAGTCTCTGCACTTGAACCACTGAAAGTGAAGAAAAACAACACAGGTGACTCAGAAATTGGATATTTCATGTGTTTTTTTGTTTTGTTTTTTTTTAGTTGACACATTAAAAAAAATGCAACGATTATTTATCCATAAATTATTCTGATTAATCAGATAAAAGAAATTGTCAAATGTTGCAGATTTGACAAACTCTAGAAAAACAAATGATTTTTTCATTTGCTTTTTTATACTGCATTAGAAATGGATTTAAAGATAAAAACAAATAATTAAATTCATTTTTTAAATGAAATACTTTATTGCCTAACATTGCCTATTGCAGTAACAGCAGCCCTTTAGTGAATACTTGATCATTTGTACCAAAGGAGGCATCTGCAGTTTAAAAAAGAAAGAAGGCGCTGTGGAGAATTTATCCGTTCTCCATGCTCAGTTCTTGATGTATGAGGTTGAAGAAGAGTCAGTGAGTTGAATTCATGAATTCCATTTATTAATACCAAAATACAGCTGGTCCATTTCTCATGCTACCTTTAGGAGTTAGCGGGACAAAATGGCACCAAACAAAAGTTTTCCGTTCTCTTTGTCGGCCTCTAAGTTATGCCCAAAGAGGGCGTTCCTTAGTGTGTCTTATCCTGGAACCCTGGCTTAAAGCTTTAGTTTTCTTACTATTGGTTTAGTTTGAACTGAAGTTTTGTAGCTAAAACTGCCACTTTAGGAGTCCTGGGTAGAACAGATTTAACTTGGATGCAGAATGTCTTGACTTTTATATATTTACATGTTTAATTACTACTCTCACTGTTGTTCTTTCCAGAAAATTGCCTTTTTTTACTCTGTATTCTGCAGTTAATGATTAACCAATTACCAAATTAGTTGATAATTTTGTCAATAGCCGAGTCATTCCGATTAATCGTTTCAGTCATAAACTAAAGTACCGTACTGTTTTTATCCCATAGCAGACTCTTCCAGTAACTGCAGTGACCTGTCTAACATGTAAAGTTCTTCCCAGCCCATGCGAGTGTTTTTAATCCCCACCTGAAGCAGATGCAGTGAAGCAGAAGTCTGGTATATCAGACGTTGTTCTCCAGCAGATGGTGACGGTCATTCCTCCCGATGTTGCCCAGATCAACCCACCCAACCAACTTGCTGCAAAAACACACACAACAGTAAGCTTTGATTTGCTCATGCGGCTTGTGTCCTGAATTTGTGTGCATGCCACAGTGAACGACACAGAGCTCATCTCTTTCCTCTCCCGTCTGAATATTCAGATTAAAAAAGCCTTGAAGCGGAAAGCTGACTCGGCAACATCCGCCACTTCCATCTTCACAAACAGTGAAGTCTCCCCTGATGAGGAGCCTTCAGTACCTTGCACGTTGTTCTTCAGAACAAGCAACGGACGGCCCATAAAGCCCCCGAAGAAGGACTTGCCTGCTTTTGAGGACAAGAGGGTCAGAATGCCAGAGCAGCTCAGGTACTGCAACAACATCCTGAAAGAAATGCTGTCCAAGAGGCACTATGCCTACGCCTGGCCCTTTTACACGCCGGTGGACGCAGTGGCTTTGGGGCTCCATGACTACCATGACATCATCAAACAGCCGATGGACCTGAGCACCATGAAGGTAACGCTACAGAGACGTCAGAATATTTGAAGCATTCCAAAATCCAGTTTGTTCTGATGCAAATTTTAAACTCTAGAAAAAAATGGACCAGCAGGAATACGGAGACGCCAAGGAATTTGCTGCTGACGTGCGACTAATGTTCTCAAACTGCTACAGATACAATCCTCCGTCACATGATGTTGTCTACATGGCCAAAAAACTGCAGGTACGCTGCTCTTCCTGTCTAGTATAGGGTGAGACCAACGGATTTACCCCCTAATGTAAGTATGATTGAGCCAGTTTGAAGGGACACAAAGACGCTTTCCAAAAGTATCTGATTTGATCCCAAGAAACTTTAACAAAAAGAGATGATCAGACAAACGCATTCCCCTTTTGGTGCAATTTTTTTTTTTTCTTGTTTCAACAGGAGGTTTTTGAAGCCCGCTACATGAACATTCCCCAAAAACCAGAAGGGTGTTCTGTCTCTCTGCAATGTGCCGAAAACCAGCAGTCGAACAGAGTCGGAAGTCCCTCAACCTCTGAGAGTTCTCTGAGCAACAACTCCTCCGAGTCAGAGAGGTCATCAGATGAGGTTGCCATGCAGCTGGCTCATCTGGAAGAGAAGGTTGGCATCACAAGCACAACTGCAATATATTTTCCCCTAATTTCCCTCATTTTCTGGTTATTTTGGCAGTTGAAGGCGGTCAGCGATCAGCTGAAGCAGCTCACCAAAGAGCCTCTGAAGCCGAAGAAGAAAGAGAAGCTGAAAAAGGAGAAACGAGCCAACGAGAAGGGCCTTTCTCGACTGAAGAACGTTTCTGCGAAATACAACACTATAGTGCAAATGATTTCGAAATGCAAAAGCACCTCTCTGTAAGTGTCACAAAAATGGATTTTGGTTTTTTAACCATACAGCTGGCATTAGCCCAAGATAAGCTGTTAATTGTTGTTTTGTATTTTTGCGTTTTCAGGCATGGCGTTAAACCCCACAATCCCGGAGTCCCAACGAAGTGCAGCGAGGTCGTTTCAGTCCCACTGAGTAACCAGGAGAAGACGCAGCTAAAGGCAGACATCGACAAGCTACCCAGTAAAAAACTGATCGAGATGCTGAACCTCATCAAGAGCAGGGAGACGTGTTTGGAAACGGCTGAATCCGGAGAGGTGGAAGTGGACTTTGAAAAGCTCAAAGCTTCCACTCTCAGAGCCTTGCAGCAGTTTGTTGCTGCCAGTCTCAGTAAATGCAACAGCAGCAGAAACAGTAAGAACACTTCACCTCCTCCACTGCTCAAGCTTTACTCCGCCAGTCTTTGTTTTTCATGCTATTATTCATCTAAATGACTGTTTAAGGTGTTTGTGTTTTGTGCATCAGAAAAAAAGTTGTTGATCCCCAAAGGAGGACTGAAGAATGAAAAAACAAAGGAGGGTGGAAAGAGATCAATTATGGGCAACAAAAAGAACATGTTGATGAAACAGAAACCACTGGGTAGGATCGGGTCAACACATTTCAGGGATCCACTTCCTAATTTGAGTCTCTGAGATTTAAATTTTTTTTTTTGTTGTTGTTTCGAACTGTTTAAGTTGAAGTCTCGGGTAACAACTGCCAGTCGCCCTTCAGCAAAAGCAGCAGCTCCTCGTTCAGCTCCGGCAGCAGCAGTGACAGTAGCTCCAGCTCCAGTGACGGCAGTGACTCAGAATCAGGTTGGCTTCTCACTTTGTTCTCTACTTTTGGCTGGTTCACACAAATGTTAAACTGTTTTCAGTTTGCCTACACCCACAAAAAGTTTGGAAAACCTTTTTCATTCCCATTTTTTAAATTTCCTTTTTTAGTATACCTTTTTGTGAAACACTTCATTTTTTTTTTTTTTTTTTACTCATCTCATACTCTAAGATAAATTTCCAAAAAATGTGTTCACACCAGAAGAACATTTATTTTATTTGACATCTAATCCACATTCTCGTGTCTTTTTTTCTTTAAAAAACTAATTAAATTAGAAGTCAATTTTACTACAATAACTAACTGTCACACTTGATCTTTTTCATATTTGGTGTCACTCAGATTAAATTTCTTTATGAGACAGTTTTTTTTTTTGTTTTAGTCTATGGATAATATATTTAGTCAGCTGTAAGTTAGTGATGAACCTTTTTGCTGTTGTTGGATGGTGAAAGTATAGAACTTATCAAAAGCTATTCATTGAAGTTTTTGGTACTTGCAATAATGCAATTCTACCACAAGGTGGGAGTAATGCACATGGTTTGTCCACAGCAATTTGCCAGTTATACTTTGTGTGGAAAAGGTATTCTATATTTAATTCTCAAAACCTGGAAAGGTTTGTAATTTTCATGATAGTCACACCTTGACTGTGAGGGACGGACTCGAAAAGAGAAATGATGCAGAAAAATACATTGCATAAAATAATGACCATATTTTATAAAATAGAACATAATATACATAACAGAAACTTTTGTTTAATCCCAGCCATTCCAGTGCTTCTTTGCCAGGTTGTCAAACCCTGCAATAGGGATTTTGGCTCTTATCCTGAACGTTCAGGTTTCTGGACTGTCGCTAGGCAACACAAAGTTTCAGCTCCCTCCAAAAACTTGCTGTTGGTTTCAAGTCATGGCGATACATGACCTCACCCATCCTCCCCTCAATACGGTGCAGTCCTTCTGTCCCTTCTGCAGAGATTCACACCCAACCATGATGCTTCCACTACTGTGCTTCATGGTTACCATGGTGCTCTTGGTGGAGTTCATCCCACAAAGTTTTCTTTTGGTCTCATCTGACCTTCTCCCATGCTTGTTGGTAGGTGCATAAATACACTGCATAAACAATTCAGAAATTATTTAAACATCTCACAAAATGACTTTCTGGATTATTTTTTGTTAGTTTTTTGATTCTGTCTCTCACATTCTTAGAACAGGGAAAAACCTGAAAAACTGAGTGTGTCAGACACATGCTTTCCCTACTATAAGTGTCTCAAAATGACGCCTATAAAAGTCTTGAACAGTCTTGATTGTGTTTGCTGTTTTATTTGGAAAAACAAAAGCAAAGTATGGCAAAAGTTGAGTTACTATTGTAATCCCTGAAGATTAACACTGTGATCCATTGTACTGCTGAAAAGATGCAGGAATTTTAGAAGGCCATCCAGTTTGGATCAGAAAGTTTTCTATAAAAACCTCGTCATGAATGTCATGTTAATTTGGCTTTCATGGAGAAGATCATCTATCGTTGATGAGCATGGCTGAGTGTTTATTAGCTCTTTTAAGATTGTGGTTGTCTTGGATTTGACATTTCTTTTTGTGACTGAATGAAATCTCAGCAATTTCCACATTATCTTTCTAGAATATCTGAGGGGTTTTCAACCTTTTGAAACAGAAGTCTTTTTTTTTTTTTTTTTTTTTCTGAGATTAATCAAAAACTGTTTATTTTTTTATTTTACTTTTTTTTTAACTACAAAGGCCATAATGCACTGCTGTACAGACTTGAGGTCAGTTTGTATATTATTGAAGGTTTTGAAATGTCGATCAGCTGCATAGTTTTGCTTGTCAAATTTTTGTTTGACATGGTTCTGGTTTTCTTTGCCATGTCTCTTGTTAAGCAGATTTCTGAATTTATTGGGACTTTCTGGTTGAATAAAGACAGAGTATTAAGAACAAATAATGTAATGTTTATCATGGCCTAAGATGAAAACTTTAGTCTTCTCTATCATCGAAAAGCTTGATTTGTGTGTTTCTTTCTATTGTTTTTGTTTTTTTTACAGTGCCAAAACTGAAGAAAATGTCTAAGGATCCCTGTCAAAAAGTTCACCAAAAGGTAGAAGCACGTGTTTTCCTCTTAGGATTGCAACTTGCATATTGCAGTAGTGATGAATGTTTATCCTCCAATTAAAGGTAACCCACAATATCAGCAATAAGCGGGTATTGGAGATCAGACAGTCAGCGAAGGCCTTGATCAGAACCCGTCATCCGTCACACCCCATTAAGTCCACGCTTCTAGAAACTAAAAACGACCAAACAACGCAAATCCCAGGCCACTTCTATGACGAGCTGCCCATGTCCCCGCAAGGTAAATCTTTGACTCCCTGAGCTTCTAGAAGGAATTACTTGATTTGTCACCTCTAGCTTCAGGCCTGATCTATCTCTTGTACGTTCAAGTAAACATTTTAGTAAAGGTGTTCAACATGGTGCAATTTATTGTTGGCAGATTTGTCTGCGCTCTTATCCCCCATGGCCTCTCCTGGAGCGCTGCCAGACTGGGCTGCTGCCAGATTTGAGGTACTCTTCACAAAATGGAAGAACTAAGCAATGTCAAGTTCTTGCAAAGCCTTTTTTTTTTTTTTTTTTTAATTTCTGATGTTTCTGAAGTCCATTTTGGAATTGGAATAAAGACAATTATATGTCTTTATTTGGAACCAGGCCTATCATTACAGTTAACACCAGACATATATTGGTTTTACACTGAATAAAATCTCACTGTCTGTAGTTGAAAGGGGCCAAACTTATTTTGTTTAGAACTGCCAAAATGATTTCTGTTTGCACTGTGCCACAATACTGAGAAGATATGTCAGAGATTTATCCAGTTAAATCAAATTTGTTTTATCAGACATTTCCAAAGCCATGACATCATCACCATTGTTTAAAAAGACAGTGATCATTCTGCATGGAACCCTTTAGTTTTTTTTTTTTAAGTTCTTTTTTTTTTTAAGACATGAATATTTTTTCATTGTGAAATTTAGCAAATAGGAAAAAATGTTGTAATTCTGACTGACCTAAGATGAAAACTTTAATCTTCCTTATCATTGAAGTGGGGAAAAGAAATTATGTGTCTTTATTTGGTGTATGCAAACTTTTTATTTCAACTGTAAAATTTTCATTTGAATTATGTTTGCAATGTGCTTTAATTGTGAAGAACAGAATAGTTTCTTCATAGAGCAGGTTGTGTGTCCAGCATCAGGATGTTTCTGTGTAAACCCAATGTCTCCTCTATCAGGGTGCAGTGCTATCTCCTCTCACTGACAGTCCACTTCTCTTCAAAGAAGAGATGGGTGACAGTAAGTTCCTTAAAAATGCATAATATGATGTCACTATTGTCAGTCTAGAGGCATATTTATAAAACCTTTTTTTTTTTCCCCTTCTGGCAGTTTATTTGACTGATTTCCGGGATCCTGAAGAATTTCCTGATAGTCAGGCTAGCGAGCTCCCGCTCAGCCAGGCTACAAGTAAATCTACTGAAGAGGAGAAATCCCAGATTCCCAAAAAGGTTGGGAAAAACCCTAACCAGAACAGATGACAGTATTCCTAAGCCACTCAGTTCCTTCAGACTAGCCAACAGCAATTAGCAAACACATGGTGGAACTGTGCTTATATAAGATACTTCTGAGTGCAATGCTGGTAAAAATGTTGTTAAACGGTTAATAGAGGAGCCATGTTGTGATCATTTCCTGAAGCTGGAGTTTAAAAAAATAGCAGTGTTTTTTGAAAAGACAGCGGGCCTATTTCAAGGCATTAAATTAGGAAGTCACATTTGTTCTAAGTAATGTTTTATATACACAGCATTTTTTATAACAGCTGAAGGTAATGTTGTTACTTAATTTTGTTGTAAAATGGCAACATGTGCCTAGAAAACGTATGATGCTGCCCCTTTGAAGCAAACCTCTGACTCATTCTGTCACTTTTCTTTGTCAGGACATTTTCTTGAAAAATGCAGAGTCGTGGGCAAAACTTGTGAGGCAGTCGGTCACTCCAGCTGCTATCAAGGCCTCTAAAGAGAGCTTCCAGATGTTCCGCAAAGCCGCCATAGAAAAGGAAGAACGGGAGAAAGCCCAAAAGAAGAAAGCATTGGATGAAAACGGAGTGATGGAGCCTGTTGAAAAGAACAGGTGTTCACCAGAGAACACAATCCCTTTTCCCCGTTTAAGTTAATTTAGTTGCTCTTTGTGTTCCTGTGACTCAGTTTGTCTCCTTCAGCTTTCCAGCTTTGGGTAAAACAGAGCAACCTCTGGAGAAGATTAAAGAGGATCCGGATTTCCTGGAGAGCATCTGTCCGGAGGCCGGTTTGGAAGCTCCCAAACGAGTGGAGCAGCCGAGGTCTCAAAGTGAAGCGACAGCCCAGAGCCAGCAGTTTTCTGTGGATAAAGAGCGAGAGCTGGCCCGCAGGAAAGAGCAGGAGCGTCGCAGGAGAGAGGCTGTTAGTACAGTTTCTCACTCTGGAACATTTCCCTGCAGCACAGGGTTTCCCCCACTGTGCTGTTAGCCTGGCGGGCCACCACTTGACCCATGCTAAACATAATTAGTTTCTTTATTTTAACTGTTTTTTTGGGGTGGGGATTTATACACCAGTAACGGTGATCAAAAACACAAGTAAAGCTCAGTTTGCAGTATTGAAAAGATTGCAGTTGTATTGAAAATCTCTGACAATACATGGAGTTGCTGTTCTAGTCACACACAGCTTAACTATGAAGTTTTGACTCTTTCTACCTATTTTTTGCTAAAGCTTCAATGAGCTTTAGAAGACAGTTTTCTATTTATAAAGATGATGGCATTTGGTTATACATGCACAACACACAGATTAGTTTTATTTAGTGTACTGCTGTATTTCCTTTATTGTTATATTAATTTCCAAAATTTTCTGTCAACTTTTAACATTTTGTTTTAAACTTTTTAATGTTTATCTGATGGACTGCCCCTTGCGCTGCTACCGACAGGTTTAGACAGTTGCTGGGGAAAACCATGCTGCAGCCGTTGACATAACTGTTCTTCTCTTCTTATAGATGTCTTGTATTGACATGACCATGCAGCGGGAGATCATGACCTCATTTGAACTTGGCCTGGACTGAAGAAGGAAGCTGCAAACCAAAGCTCTGCCCTCAAAGATCTTCAGTTGTCATGAGGTGTAACATTGTGAGACTCTCTCTGGCTTGAGGCAATAAACTTAAAGCCTGAAAGGTTAAACTATGGGAGGAGGTGTAAAAGATAAAATGCTTCTGTTAGCATTTGAAATTTGCACTAACGCACTCTTAAAGTGTTTATAGCACTGTTATTATTTGAACTCACATTTACTACATTATTGTTCATCCTTTGACAGTTTACTGCATTTTGTCAGAAATGTTACATTCTGTTAGTTCTCGGATTTAATCGATTCCTTTCAGGAGATTTACAATAATTACTTTTTTTCGCAAATGCAGATTTGAGTGCATCATACATTCCTGCATTACAGTAATGACATGTAGAATAATGGAATAGGGTTGAAAAGATTTTCCAGCTTGAAGATTCACTTCAGCTTTTTGCTGGGCTATTATTACAATGTTAACTATACATGCATTGCGTTGTTTGGTCATACATGCAGTTGTGACTGTTCTCCAGTCGTGAACAATAGTAGCAGGTCTTCCAAGATGTTTGTATATGTTTAAAAAGGTTTTCTTTTAATTAACAAAATAAAGCTATTTTTCACTAATCAGTCTACACCGACCAATGATTGAGTCTGATATCTCATTTCTATTTTGCTTCTGCAAACTCCTTTGACCACAATCTTCATTTAAGTTAATCCACACTGTTTAATGTCATAGTTTCATCTCTTAAGGAAAGGATTTTCACAGGGCTTTTGAGAGTGTTTATGGGGAATTTACCAATCTTTCAGATATGCAATTTGAGGTAACGCACTGATGTTGGATGACAATATGTGGCTCACAGTCTTCACTGTATTTACTGTAAGTTTTATCTGGTTGTGAGGACACCTTGCTGGCCTTTCAGTTGCTTCAAACATGCCAGTCCATGTCTTTCTGAACCTTGCTTTGCAGACGCGTCAATCACCGTGACGAATATGACTTGGATGCCAGATGTTCAACGATGGAAGCAATCTACACACTTTTCTTGTTAACTTTGAAGCCAACCTCTAAAGTCATGAAGGCCTGTAGCTATTGATTCAAAACGTTGATCATCTCTATGGATCAAGTGGCATTTTTTAAATCAGTGAATTTTTATGAATTCACTGAACGTTGAGTGCAGCCTCTTCTTTTTACTAATGTCCTGGATCACCTTTGACCTCTAACTCTTCATATTTTTAGTACACTCCTTTTGATCATTATAACCCCATCTATCATGCCATGGTTTATGTATAAGAAACTGCCTGGTGAGATATTTGAAAAATAATCCAGAGCTGCTGATTGCAGTCTAAGCACGCAGGCTGTGTTGTCATTGCGGTGTTGTTACCATAGCACCGACGTGACGCCATAGCGTTTTGCAGTGATTTTTCTCTACCCTAACACAGCGCCGTATTTTTCTCGGCTGCGATGAAAACAAAGGAAAATAACCCAGAATTCTCCGCCGCTGTCGGGTTACTGGCTGACATTTGGTCCGTCCTTCCCTGTCGGGCAGCACCGCGTCCCGCTAAACCACCGCCGGTGTCACACGCAAGCGCGAAAATCTGACGTGATGCTCGTGCCACCGTCCCATTCAGCCGCTCGTCAGGACCCTCCCTTCAGACAGTCGTGCGTATGAGCTGGTTGCGAGACGGCTGCCTCCCCGGAGCTGAGGTTTCACACCAGAGGCAGGTGAACGGGAGGAAATCAATAGGCAAAGCGACTTGGATTGATTTCCTGCGGCAATGCGAAGATGGCGAGAGTCCTCAACAACTTGCTGTCATTTCTGATCAGACTTGCGCTGAAAATCAGAGTTTGGGGATACTGGGCGCTAGTCTACGGTTATTGTGCCCTCTGCACCACCGCAGCCCTGCTCAAACTTTGCTGGAACATCGTGCTGAGACCGACAGCAACCTTCCAATGGGGGATACGCGAAACTCCCCCGGCTTGTCTGAATGACACGTCCTTGGGAACTCATTGTTATGTCAGGATCAAGGTAAGACTCGCAGACGCGCGCGCCGCCTCGTTGTGTTCGAGTCCCTCGAGCGTGTGTTCACGTGCGCTCCCCCACCTTTTTTCGCCTCCCTCCCTCCTCACCCCGTCTTTCTTTTTTCTTGTTTTTTTTTTTTCTTTCTTTCTTTTTTGTGAACCCCCTCCTCCCGCTCCGTCGCGTCGTGACGAGCCGGGCAGGGCCTGGTTCTGTTGAGCCGAATCGTGAAGCGGTCTCTTGTTGTTGTGTTGTTGGCTCGGCGGAGCTCAGGTGGCGGTGCTGAACGAACAGCTCCTCCACCTCACTTCTCCGCCCGCGGCGGGGCTGCAGCCTGCCTCCAAACAACCAACCTCCAAACAACCAACAACCAACCTCCAAACAACCAACCTCCAAACAACCAACAACCAACCTCCAGCTTCAGGACGTGTTAAAACGATTATGTCATTTAGTGCGTTGGTCACTAAATCCTCCCGCAACCCAAACATACAGCGTGTAGGAGAGTTTTCAGCCCCCCATAGTAATCTGTCACAAGTACAAGGAGAACTCGGGATTCAGCTGCAGACTGCGTTCACTGCGTGTTTTAACACGCTGATCTGGGACTTTGTTGATAATCCGTTGAGCAGCTCTGCCCAAAGAAGTGCTTCAGCTCCTTTATGTTTTGCAAATGAAATGCTGATCTGTAGAAACAATATATTCAAGTGAAAATGCATAATGCAGATAGCAGTAAAATGAAACGACAGGTCGTTGAGTGGAGGCTGCAGTGATCCATAAACATGGTCTGCTCTTAGTGACCTCTGACCCTCCTTTGTTGGTTTTGTCAGCGTAATGATCATTTGTTTTTAACATGCAGTCCAGATGATGTCTTGTGTTTCTCTGAATGTTTTTTTCTTCTTTCCAAACAGCTGAATCCAGTTCAAATGTTTATGCGCTGCACTTCAATGCTTTTCAAAAGTATTCACACCCATCGGATTATCCTACGTTTTGCCACTTTAGAACCTGATACTGTAATGTATTTTACTGAGACTTTATGTAACATACCAGATAAAGTAGTGCCAATTTGTAAACAGTATTTTTTAATTTTTCCAAACCCAGTTGTTGCATCTGTATGTTTGATCAGGAGGGCAGCTACTCTCTGTGGTGTTTGCAACATACAGTGTGTAGGAAAGTTTTCATCCCCCCATAACAATGGGGAGGTGAAAACTTGCAACTGCGCTATACACAAGCACAGCACAATTACAAGAGCTTCATTTTACTAGTAACTTAAGCTAATCTGAATATTTACAAGTCTCCTCTTGATAGACTGAAATTGGTACCTACTGTCTGTCAACCACTTTGAAAAGTTTTTTTTGTACCTATGACATCTTTCATTGTCCCTCTTTTGTTTTTTGTTTTCTCCTGAGAACTTTCATTTCTGCTTCTCCTAACATCGTTTAAAAGTGAGGGTGGTGTGTTCAGGGTGATGTGAAAACTGTTTGTTTTGGGGCCTCTCGTTGGTCTCCACAAGGACTCAAGAAATACCGTTTTTTAAAGGTATGTTTTAAAACACACTAACTTTTTCACTCTAACGGGTATTATTGACCGGTGGATCAGAGACACAAATGGTGAAAAAGCGTATCATCTGTTTGGGAATTAATCACTCTTTCTTCTTGAATCTTACAACACGGATTCTGGGAAAATAAAAGCCACAGGTGGATGTAAAGTGATTTAAAGTTGCAGTATGTCACATTTTACAAAAATATGTTTCTGTCACCGTGTCCTGACAGCATGTTATGAGACAGATAATCTGTGAAAGAAATCCAGCTCTCCTCGTCCTCCAAGTGCTACTGCTGTCTACAAAAATGCACCTCAAACAGCCAGGAGGAGGGACTTAGCGCTGACTATTAACCTTCTGTATGCTGCTCAATGTGTGAGAGAAGGGAAAAAAATATACAGAACAACTGTTTATGCTCCTTCATCTATGCTCACTAGCACTATAATCTGTTCAGCAATCTGCAGAGGGTGAGCACAAGAGTGATTGCCAGCACTAAGCACCTCCTCTTGGGTCTGATTGGTTGTTTCATGACATAATGATAATTTTAACAAATATGTAAAAAGACATATGCATTTTTAAAATAAAAGTTACTAACTGCAGCTGTGACCCTCATGACATCGTTGAGAGGTAAATGCAAAGACAGAATTCAACCATAAGGAGCTGCCTACAGATTCATCTTGATCATAATTTTTTTGTGTTGTAATTGATATCTATCACCAGTCGCATTAATCTTTTCAGTGAAATATATCAACTCGTACACTGCAGATGACATGCTTTATTTCCTCAGGAGGTGCGTGTGCTCACTGCTTTAACATTCGCTGATTCTCGGTTTTTCACTCAAGGTACAGTAAATCATGAAATGCTGAGTCTGCATTTTGTGGCTGGGGATGAAGAGGAGGAGGAGGTTGTCGGCGCAGGTTTTATTTGTGCGTCTTTCCATTCTGCAGGAGTCTGGCCTGCGGTTCCACTACGTCGCTGCTGGGGAGAGAGGAAAGCCCCTCATGCTGTTTTTGCACGGCTTCCCCGAGTTCTGGTAGGTGGAGCGGTGAGAGCACCGCTCTGGGTTCAGCTGCAAACATTTACACTCTGCATTTTGCATACAACATCCATTGACTGCAACACTTCTTCACCGTAAGGCTGCTGCAGCACTGTTTATTATCTGCAATCTGACTTCAGCAAATATCCATCCCAGTCTTATTCACATGTGAATTATAATTGGCATGGGGGAATAAGGGGGTCTTTCAAGATGTCCTTATCCTGAAATGGGAAAAAAAAAAAAAATCATACATATGCTGAGCATTGTGTCCTGGACTGAAGCCAAAGAGCTATAAGCCTGTCTATATCTATAGGATGTTATGCAGGCTGAGGGCTGGAAAGGGATTCATTTAATAGTAGACAGGAGCAGTTACAACTTCACTCTCCATCTTCCTGATTGGAATGATGAACTGAGCTGAAGGTGGTCAGAAAGATCCAGCTCTTCCTTTTTGAAGTCTGTTCATTAACTTTTAGAAAGCCAGAGCAGCGCCCAGAGGATCGTACAGCAGGATGCATAACCCTGCAACGTTCAGGATGTTGTGAGAAACAAGTGGTGAACAGCTGTAAAGAATTTGAAGTCACAAAGTGTCCCATGTGCTTTTATTCAGCCCCAGTTTCCTATTCACTGCAGGTCTGAACTTTGACTGGACCATTCTTATCAATGAATATGGTTTAATCCAGTTGTGTCCCAATTTTTGTCCTGAGGGCCAAGTTAACAGCACCCTTTTATTTTGGTAAATGTAAAAATGCATGTGGCGTTCATTTTATTTTGTCTTTATCTGTTTAAATAATGAACAAAAACATGCAAAATTTTATTGAAGCAAACTAAATTGTTGCATTGTTTAGATGCAAAATCTAAAAACAGGTGGTTTCTGATTAATGATATTGAAAACCTCCCAAAACTATTCATACTGTCGGGGTTGTTTCCTATTTTCACCACCATTTTTTCAATTAAAGTAAAAATAAAAATCAAATAAATTTGAAAATTTGTGTTCAGTGATATAAAGCACATTTCTTTATGTGACTGAAGCCCTATAGAAGAATATGAGAAATGTGAATGTTTCTCATATGCTGCAGTGTTCGTGTTGGTAGAGCTGTGATTGCTGTGTCATGCAGTCAGAGTCACACAGTTACCTAAAAAAAAAAGAAAAAAGTAATAAATGGTTTGAATCATCACTTTTATAGTCATGATTCAAACATCACAATGTGGTAAAAATATAAACTTGCTTAAAAGTTATTTTCAAAATCTGACAAGCCCCACTTGAATGGACATTCACATTTTTTAAATATGACTACGTCAGGACAGAATCACAACCGTGCATGTTTCTCTTCAGGTTCTCCTGGCGCTACCAGCTGCGTGAGTTCAAGAGCGAGTTCCGTGTGGTGGCCGTGGACATGCGCGGCTACGGCGAATCCGATTTGCCGCTCTCCACGGAGAGCTACCAGCTGGACCACCTGGTCACTGACGTGAAAGACATCGTGGAGTACCTGGGTAAGACGTGCCTCCCTGTGATCTCCAGAGGGCAGGCTGGACGGTGTTGTGACGGTGTCTCAGGTCAAATATAAACTTGTTTATCAGTCTGTGGTCTTTGGACAACCTTCAGGCCTGCAGCGCACACAGCATGGCAAACTTCCTGTGAGTCAGCCTGCTGACTCCATCCTAACACTAGCAGGGAGCCAGCTGGAGGCTGTCCTCACACACCACCACCATCATCTGACAATTATCTGACTAGAATAGCTGCTGCTTTTTTCCCCTCCTTTTACTCTTAAAACAGATGCAGATTTCACACGTTAGCTCCTTTTTAAGGTTCTATTTAAATCCAGCATTGAAGTGTCGCCCAAGATTCAGGTTCTCAGCTGTCACTTCAGAACTAACAATGTGCCAAGTGGCTTCATCTGCAGCAGCTACAAGAAACCTGATCTAATTCAAACGGTCACCTTCTGTTTTTGCTGGAGTTCCCGTTGTTCATTAACTCGGTGATGTCTGTATTTGACGAGGAAATGGAAGCAAAGGTGCTTTTTGGCACATCAGACGGCCCTTCATGTATTTTATATAAACCAATTACAGAAACTATTTAACCAGCAAAAGAGGCACAAGGTTCACATCAATGTCCACCCCTGACATATTGTTTCGCTTTTTCAGAACCATTAACAGGGGCACACACTTTCACTTTTGCTTCGTCTCACTACAGAAGGATTCTCCCGATTTGTCCACCATCTTGAACACTAAGCGTTTAGGTTTCAGGAAGTTGATTCCAATCAGTGGCAGGAAGCTGAAAATAAAGCTGATTACAGAGTCTCAAGGTCAAAATAGTTTGTCAGCACAATGACAACATCATATCTTCATTTATTGGTTCTTTCATTGTTGCAGCTTGTAGCAGTATTTGATTTTTAATGTGAAAAGTAAACATAAATCCAACCATTCAAACTTGAAAAAAAACATTGAATGTATTCCAGTTAGACTATGTTTGAAAACCAGTAACATTCATCATATTTCTCATTTTATCCATTAACATAAGACAAACGATGCAAACTTTTGCTTTGTCAAATAAAAATAATTTAAAGTTATTGAAAAAAGAAAGTACACCCTCTTTTTTTTCCCCCTTCCAGAAGTAACAGTAAATCCTCTAATCCTCACCTGGTTCTACATTATTTCAAATTTAAAAGTCAAGTGTGTGAAAAGAAACACCAGATCTCACACTGCTATTGATTTTAAACAAAAGATGAAAGCGAAATGGAACAGAGGAAGTAGCAACGAGCTGATGCTAAAGTCATTTTGACCGCAGGAGTTCTACATGTACACAGTGTCAGGGTGGAAAGACACCAATTACTTCCTTAGAGAGGCAACTGCTGCTGCACATCAATCTGAGAAGAATTATAAAGATTCTAATACTTCCACAGAATTCAATTCCTATTATTCTTTATACTGAGGAAGATTACTTAAAGAGCGGTTATTATGTAAAATCATCTGTTTTGGGCTTTGAATCATGTTATAGTGTTGTTCCTCCATCATAACTTCTTAGTCCAACTATCCTAAAAACAACATAATGAAGGAGCATTGTTGTGCTGCAGGCGGGGTGGTGGAAAGAGCAGGAGCTTCTTAAAGAGACAGTGACCCAATTTCAAGGCGTCAAATTGCAAAGTCAAATTGCTCCTGTCATATTTGTTATATACAGCATTTTAATAACAACTGAAGGTAACACAGTTACTTGATGGTGCTATAAATTTTGATTGTAGTCTTCCCATGAGTGGACGTCGCTGCAAAACCCAGACGCAGCTTTTCATTATGAAATGACAGTATGGAAAATGCTGAGTGTTTCTGTCATATGTATTAAAGTTAGATTTGATCAGAACTGAAAAAAGGTGAGCTTTGATTTTGTCATAAGTGTAGCTGTGAATGCTGCCTCCTCTGCTGTTGTGCTAAAAGGCTCATTCATAAGTGATGTGTCCTCACTGACTGTCTCTCAACTGTTACCATAACACAGCATTTCTTAAAATGTAAAAGAAAACAAATAAAAGAAGTTGAGTTATGATGAACACAGTGTAGCCTCTGCTACTGGTTGCTGGTTGGTTGGTTTTCTATTTCCAGAAGCTGAATGTGGATTAAAACACCACTATCCGCCTGATGTGTTGTCCATAATCTGAGCTCAGTGAACAGTTCAGCCCTTGATGATTATCCTCCAGTCTTCGGAGCACATTCTCTGTGGAACATTAAGGAAAGCTCTGTTTCAGTAAAGCCAGTGATGGCTGGAGGATGAGCTCGTTGCATTGTTCCTGCTGTCACTGTATGTTACTTCACAGGCCACAGGGACTGAAGCACTCAATAATTCATCCTGCTGTGCAAATCATGCTTGATGGTCACTTAAGCGTGGAAAAAAGCTTGCTCTGATTGTACAATACCTGCCGTCCTCTGCTCAGCAGCTGAGCCAGGGGTCAGCAACCTTTTCCATTCACAGAGCCGCTTTTGCCCCCGCTGCTACAAAATAAAACTCGAGCCGCAAAAGAACAGTTTTTGAAATATGTACAACGTGAAATGTTTTATTATGAAAGCTAGCAAGTGAAACAAAAATGTATTTCTATTTTCAGATTTTAAAGCACAATGAGTTCTCAACTACAAAAGAAAAAAACCCAACGCTCGATAAAGAGTCCTCCTCTTCCACTAGTCACTGACCCAAATAATAAAAGTGATTACAAATTCTTTAGAATCGTTCTTTGTTTTCACAATAGTGTTACTATTAGTATTACCTTGTCCTTCTTTTGGTAACTTCATTAGGCTAGAGTTTATGAATACAAATTGACACAGGCTGTAAAACCTAATGTGTTGTTTTCCTTCTGCTTCGTTGCTATTGACTACTTTGTGTGGATCCGCCACATAAAATCCCAGTAAACTACACAGAGCTTTGTGTTTGTAATGTGACAGAAGGTGATAGATAAAGCAGTAGGCTGCGGCTCTCGTCTCCTCCATTAAAAGGGAATGAGCAGGCGGTGATTTGTCTGAAGCAGTGCTGAGACTTTGCTGAGTCGCTGTGAAGGATGTGTGAGGTTGGTGTTGATGGGCGGCTAAATCGTATAAACAGGTGGAGATGGGTCTATCGCAGGTTGCTCAGGGGGATTACTCAGTGGGATGGGAACAGTTATGTGATCATTATGATCCTTTAGTCATGGTCTGCCTCAGCTGTCGGTCATTAAAAACATTAATTAGACGAGAGCAAAGGTTCTTTTAGGGCGGAGGGTGTTTCCTGCTATGATGTACCGTGAAAAAGTGTTTCAGAGGCTATAAAGGGCGAACAGTGTGTGTGCTTTTGAAACTACAGTTGAAACCAGAAATTTACATACATTTAATTTTTCTGACTATAAGAAGCTACCGAACACTCTGAAAATGTATGTAGATTTCTGATTTTAATGACATTAATAAGTAAAAATCTTAAATATTCTCTCATTTTTTGTGGTATTTAGTGAATAGAAATAATTTTTATAATTCTAACTGACCTGAAACAGGAGAAGTTTGGACTGATTTAACTTCAGACAGTGAGGGAAAAAAAGGGAATATGTCGCTTTTGGTTCCTATTGCAAGTCCAGACTTTGACTTGGCCACTCCGAAACATTTATCTTTAAGGTTTTAAGGTGTTGACCTATCGAGAGGCTAACTCTGCTCTGCTTCAGATTGTTATCCTGTTACACAAACCAAGCTGAGGCCAAGTTCTTTTTCTCTTTTCAAATGAAAATAAAAAATTACAAAAATAATCGTTTGAATGATGGAGACTGATGTTATTTGTGTCTGATATTGAAAATGGTTTGAAATGTTTTAAGTGTGATAAACTAGAAATCTACATGAGGGAGAGTATTTATTTATGAGTCTATATCCACATGGTGTAGTTTTAATGAAAAGAAAAATGTTGTGTGTGTGTGTGTGCGCGTATGTGTGTGTGTGCGTGTGTTTATTTCATTCCCAGGGTACAACAGGTGTTGCCTTGTGGGCCACGACTGGGGTGGAACCATAGCGTGGCTGTTTGCCATACACTACCCTGAGATGGTGACCAAGCTGATAGTCCTGAACTGCCCCCATCCTTCTGTGTTCACAGGTATGATCTCGCCACAAGCCCGTCCTCACGCATTGCTCTTCATGCTTCGAAGGAAAACCAATTTTCCCTCATGCTAATTAGAGAAGCTCTGATATGGCTCTCGGAATATTACAGGAATTATGATCGTTAATTAGGAGGCGTCATTACTTCGATTGCGTGTCTGCATGCAGCTGGCAAATCTTCCTCTGCCTTTGGGGGTGTAGGATGATGAGGAGCTAATTACAGGGAGGCAAGCATAAAGCTAGAACAGCAGGTTTGACTGCAGGAGATGAGGCGGCAAAGTCAAAGTCCATCCACTGCCCTCGCAAGTGTGTGCAAATTTCCTGTTAATTAAAGCCAAGAATGAAACGTCTCCCTTGCTCCCCCTCTTGTTTGTCTTCTCTTTCTCCTCCAGACTACGCTCTGCGTCACCCCAGCCAGCTGCTGAAATCCAGCCATTTCTTTTTCTTCCAGCTGCCCCGCTTCCCAGAGCTCATGCTCTCCATCAACGACTTCAAGGTGGGCTTACATCCTTTTCAAGGTCAAGCTTGTGTGCATGCGGGCACACACGTGTGGGTGCGTGTGTGTGTGTGTATGCACTGGCGAATGTCGCACGCTGTTGCAGTGTTTGTTTTTCTGTGTCAGTGTCATTGGTTTGTTTTTCTGTGTCAGACTCCTGTCTGCAATCTACAGATGCTCACCTAATATTTAAAGTGTCCCCCATTTAATCAGGTTTATACCTTTTTTCCTGATATGTAAATGATCAGAGACCATTTCAGATTTGTCAACAGATTGGATTTCAATTATTTTGCATAAATAGAGCTTCTTAGTGCTGAGGCTGAAGCTGCATTATCTTCGTTCCTATGAGAGGAAGCTGGTGCCTTATTATCGCCTTATTAAACGGCCCTGCAGTACAGTTTCTGTTCCCTATGATGGAGTATTGGGGCCAGGCTCAGAATGAAAAAGTAAATCACAAGAATAAAGTCAGATATATTATGGGAATAATGTCATATTACTGTGAGGAAAAAAGAAGTGTGAGAAAAAGTCATAATATTGCTAGAAAAGTCACACGACAACAATGTTGAAATAATACAGGGATAAATGTCTAATAATACAAAAAGTAAAAACAATATTTTAAGAATAAAGTCATAAAAGTACCATCAGAAAGTCCTAATATAACAAAAATGAATACAGCATTGAAGTCAAAGTAATATGACTAGAAACGTTTTGCTTAAAGGTTTTAGGTTATTTAATAAATCTTGGTATCAGACAAAAACATCCAAAGTTGATTTAAAAATTCATTTTTTAAAGCTTCCTAAACTTGCGATATCTCCATACATCATTATGGAGAACTTTTGGATTTTTCTACTTTCAAGTCAGCCTCGTTGAAGATCAACTGATCACAAGGGATGAACTCTTCAGCAGCTTTAAGTTCATTTTACTTAATGAGTGAAAAGGTTGTGAATGATGCAGACTGATGATATTTGTGTCTGACATTGAAAATTGTTTGATCTGAAATGTTTTAAGTTGTGATAAATTAGAAATCTGCATGAGGGTGAGCCATTTCACTTTTTCTCTTGAATTTTAGAGATCCCTGTTGTTTTGGCAGCAGTTTTGATAATCAGCTTTAACAGTGACGCCATATTCAGTCTGAGTTTTTCAGGTTTCGAAGCCCAGCATGAGATGCCCGAACTGCAGCTGAAGGTCGTCAGAGCTGATCTCACCCGCGATGCAGCTTCTCTGTCTCACATTACGGAAACGTCGGCTGACCTCCTGCAAATTTTCTGCCAATCAAGTGGCTCCAGTGTCAGTCTGCTGTCTGTCTGTCTGTCCTGCAGGCCCTCAAAGCCTTGTTCACCAGTCGAAGTACCGGGATCGGGAGAAAGGGCCGCTGGCTGACTGCAGAGGACTTGGAGGCCTACTTGTATGCACTCTCACAGCCGGGAGCTCTGACAGGAGCCCTCAACTATTATAGGAATGTCTTCAGGTGAGAGACTGACTCATATCTCATATCTTTTTTTTTTCTTTAAATAAAAAAAGAAGAAAGAATTGGAGAAAAGTCTTCTAAATGGTATGAAAGCATCTGGGGTAACTCACTGACCTGCCCCACATACACAGTAGCAGGATGGTTTTCAGCCGCCGTGACCCGGTTCTGTTGACAAAATGTCACCTGAATATTTATAGCTTTATTTAGCCAAACTGACAAACATTTTAAATGCTCAGAGTCTATATGATATGATAAAACCTTTTGAATCCTTAAAGGGATAGTATTATGTAAAATCCACTTTTTGTTCTAATGTTATTCCTTTATCAGAACCATAACTGCAGTGTTCCCTTGATTCTTTTATGCTTGTTTGAGTAATCCTTTAATCTCCATGGCAACCATTCACCTGTGCAAAATGCCTGGTTGGGCCTACCTGCAGCTTCCATTCTTCTAAGCTCTGCCTCACAGAGCACAGGTCCTTCAGACTAGCCAGCAGCAATTAGCAAACAACTTGTGAACCTGAGTTCTCAGTGCAACGCTGATAGAAACATTGTCAAAAGCTTTATAGAGTGGCCATGTTTTGATGACTTTCTGCAGGCGGAGTTTCATCATAAGCGGGGAGTTTTTAAAGATACGGCTGCCCAATTTCAAGGAGTTTACATTTTAAAGTTAAATTTCTTTAACACATATTAAATGTGACTAACCCTAAGTCACATTTAATATGTATAGCAGTAGTTACTTGATTGTCCTATAAAATAATTCTGAAAGATGCCTAATGCTGCCCCTGTAAGCCATATTTCTGATGTCTGCTATGACATTTTAAAACGTTGTGGAGTAATTACCATTTTAATCGCTTTAGTTAAAGTGCTTGTCACAAAAACAACAGCCACAAAGTAGTTCGTGATTGGGAACCAGGAGAAAAATAGGGTTTTCAAAATTTTCTTCATTGTAAGATACATTAATCTCAATGAGATTGGATGGAAAACATGTGTAAACATTTATTTATTTTCTGGTCTGCCTACAGATTCCCCATTTGGTTTAACTCTAGACTGTAACTGTACCATTGAACAGCTGCATTTATGTTAAGACTTAATAACGCACCAGTGGACTTTTCTGACTAATTGGAGGACTTCTTAACATTGCAGGGCTTAGCCTTACTGATTCTTTTGTATGTTCAGTGAATGTTGGCTGGCTGTCCGCCAGACATTTTATGGTGTTTCATTGAGTTTCTTGGCGAACATCATTTGTAAACGTTCACCGAACATTCATGGCTACGCTCAGGGAACGCCGTCCAGGAACGTGAGCTGGGAAACAAAATGAGGGGTCAATACAAATGACCTCCACCAGGTTTTTTTTTTATTACTATTATTTTTAATGAAAAGCTGTCAAATTGATTTTTATAGCAACAAGAAAGTTAAAAGTGCTTTACACCATAAAGACATAATACAGTGGCCAACTAAACATTACATTTTGTCAGATGAAAAATCATCCTGCAAATATACCTCAAATATATTGATCCAGTTCTTTGGCCTTTCACCTCTAAACAGGTGGGGTTTTAGCTTTGATTTAATTGAACTCAGTGTTTCAGCAGTTTTGCAGTTTTGTGGACATTTGTTCCAGTTTAGAGGAGCATAAAAACTGAATGCTGTTTCTCCATGTTTGGTTCTGAGTAATGCACCATGTGTTCTACTTCACCATTATGCTGTACTTTGTGTTGGCCCACTACATAAAATTTCAAGTAAATACATTTTTACAATGAATCCGCTCTTTTGGATCCTGGCTCGCCGTTCTTCATGCGTTGTCTCTCAACACACACACACACACAAAGAGCCTGCATGTAGCAGAAACATCTTTCACTACAGTATCAGATACAATTCTAAGTCACTTCAGTGAAAGTTTATCTCCTCACTCCGTGGAGATAAAATTATTTCCAGCTGTGATAAATAAATTTAGTCTTTTAGCTCAACAAAACGTCACATGACATTCACTGAATATTGAGACTTTAATGTATCCTTTTCAGCACTCTTAAATCTGTACAGTGGAATAAATAACACACTGTCACTAAATACTTCATCAGTATCAGTATTTCAAGGAGAAAAGGTGCAATATCAGCAAAATAGCCTTTGTGAGTCAGTCATAATAAGCATTGCTAATTCATATACAAAACATCATGTACAGAACATTTAGAAAAAATCTATCTCTATTTCATAGAAATAGGAACACAGAAGACATATGCTTTAAAAACAATCTGTATAAATTAGCAGTAGTAGGAAATTAGCAATAGCATCTAAAAATAGATGCTATTTTTAGATGATAATGTCTAAAAATACTATCATCGCTGATACAAGCCTACCAAATATCTGCATCATCCTGCAGCTTTCTTTAATAAACTATCCACTTCTGTTAGCCGAAAGGAGGAACAGGGAAGAATATTGAAGGGCATGTACTGTATTTGTTTTTTTTTGTTTTTTTACATGTGAACTGTGCGTGCATGACTGGGCAGGCCATCTGCTCCCTTCTCAAGCAATGAGCTTCCTCAGAACAGCTTTTATTTGCTCACATGAAAGAAATTGTGCTGACCCATGACCACCAGGGATGTAAATATCAACGTGCAGTCATTCATTATTCAACCAATCATTTCATATGTGTTGTATCTAAAAACACACTGTGCCACTGTGTGGGATTTCACTGTCACTATAGTGCAGATAATATAAACAAGAGCATTTCAGTTGTTTGTGATCTATTGGGCCTGTTTCAGGCGAGCTCAGAAGTCTCAACTCAAAAGGAGTTGAGACATTTTTCTAGTGTTGTGTGGCCTCCATAAGACCAGACCAGAGACCGTCTCCTTTGTCCCTTGTTGTTTTTGTGCAAGCTCTTCGGCAGTGTGGTTCACTTCTGGCTGCAGTGTGAACGTAGCTTTAGTAGTGTGTAATTTTTATTTTATGTAAAGGCAACACAACACACTGCTTGAACCCCCCCACTACCCTCCCTCAAAGATTTCAGAAGGGCACTTTTAGTATGGAGTTCAAATGACCTGTGCTCTAGCACCACCTAGTGTCTATCTGTGCACATCCCTGTTCTTACCTATTTCAATGACATTCATTGAAGTTTGCAGGTTTAATGAGAGAATATTTAAGGAGTATGAATATTTCTGCAAAAAACAAATAAAAAAAAAATATTTTTTTCTTCCTCTTCTCTCTCTCTCTGTGGAAGTGCAACGTCAAGGCCAGGCTGAGGCTGGAGTTTTGCTTCCACAGAGCCACTGGGAACATGGAAAATTTCCTGCAGCTCTGGGGTTTTAATGGGATATTGTGCTAAAACTGATATTTAACAAGCACCTTATTTAATATGATCTTTAAGCTTGTCCTGATGTGATATCTAATCAAGACATTTATTAAATGAAAATAAATGTCTTGTAACTTGTATGTGTTTGTCGCCAGCTCGCTCCCTCTGAGCCACAAGCACGTACGGTCTCCGGTGCTGCTGCTGTGGGGTGAGCGGGACGCTTTCCTGGAGCAGGAGATGGCCGAGGCGTGCCGCCTCTACATCAGGAATCACTTCCGACTCAATATCATATCCGGGGCCAGCCACTGGCTGCAGCAGGACCAGCCCGACATTGTCAACACCCTCATATGGACCTTCCTGAAGGAGGGAGAGGGACGCAAAAGCTACAGGAACTAAACCTGCACCGCGGCCCCCGTGACCCCCAACACCCACCTTGCACCGTCCCCACTCTCCCGGAAGCCTTGAATATGCCTGTGATACCAAGCAACATAGTGATGATGCAATCATTCTTTAAATTTTTTCACATTTTAGATATATTTTTTAAAGAAGAAGAAGGAGAGAATCAAAGCACACCTCTCACTCAAGAGGAGAGGACACACATTTTAAGATATTTTTTGCACATGACAGCGACATATCCGCCTTAAAAGTTTTTGTCGGTTTCAGCATTACAAATGTGTGGCGAAATCTTTTTGTTTGTTTGTTTGTTTATTTTTCTTTGTGACCTGTATTGTGTGGTGCCTTTTAACTTTGGAGCTGTCGTGGTGTGAAGACGTCCCGGCCCGGGGCCCGGGGCCTCCGCCCGGGCGTGTCGTTGTCCACTGTTCTCGTGTCGCTCTGCTGTATTTCGGGCACAGTTCCCTGGCAGTCCCCCCAGGGCTTTGTTTATCAGGTAGTGTTTGTCAAAATGGAGGTTTCTTTTTTTTTTTTAGTAATGTTTTTTTTATTTTATTTTTTTCTCCCCCGGATATCTGCTCAAATATAGAGAATGTTAACTTGATCTTCCTGTAGAGAAATGTTAAGTGACAGTTGCCTATTGTACTATTTTGTATCTCTTCCTACACACTGCATTTTGAAACTCACTGAGCCAGGTCGATGCTGTTTGATTTTCTAAATAAACTGAATAAGTGTCTGTCAGTCTGCAGCGCTTCTTCGCATTTTCAGCCTATTTTTGGGTGACGATTCTTGTCGGGTGTTTGCAGCTATAAACAGACTCCCGTGCTCTGTCTTTGTGCTTGCAGCTGTCTCACCAGCAGTCACTGTAAGCTTCTACACAGAGGAGATGGAGGGGAGAGCAGAGGAGGCTTTATTAAAATTATAAGAGTCGAGTGACGCCGCAGTTTGAAGCTATTTTTGCAGAACAAACGTCTGGATAGTTGATATTTATAACTCTGCTCTGTGCCAAAGAAAAAAAATGCTGATGTAGAGTCATAATGGTTTCACATAAACAGCTTTCACAGCCACACTGTTCCACCTGAAGATGCAGATTGGGCTGGTTTCAATTAAAAGAACTAAACTGGAAATTTCTATTTTTTTTATTTTTTTTTATTTTGTATTGCTGAACTATATACCTGCACTATTGTTTGAATTTAATAAACTTTTTTTTTCCCCCTTTGAAAAAATAGTTTTTGTCCTAATAAATTCATATTTAAGCCCAGCTGCTCTCTGCAATATCAACAACATAGATGTTTGAATCCTTGCACCAGGCACTTGTGCCAATTGACTTGAGAGCAACAATTGCAGGAAGAGACTATGACGACATATGCACGTTTGGGACCCTTCAGGAACAGTCAGGAAATCTCGCAACAGGCGTGCAGAAGTAAAGGCTATTTTCACAAATAAGTAAGAGACGTTTCGTTTTCAGGTGGGAAATAAGAATGGTCAAATTGATTCATAAAAATAGAATAATCCTTTATTTGTGCCTTTCTGCTGAAACAGGTAGGAGTTTTGGAGAAATAGAAAAACACGAGATACAAGAATCCGAATAAAACAGTTGAAAACTATACAGTTGTGAAAGTCAAAGATAAGCAGTTTTCCTTTTTAATTTTCTACAAACGGTACAAACTTGATTCAATATATACCCAGCCCAAACGACTCATTCTGCTTTTTTATTTTTCTATTTTTGTCTTAAAAAGAAAGCTGGAATTTCTCTTTTGTAATCTCAGTGCTTTTTGTATTGTTTATATTCATTTGGATGCAGAAAACTGCAAAACTGAGTCATAATGGGAAAGATGACGTGAATGCAACTAATAAGCTATTTAAGTTTTGAGAATATCGGGGACAGGTAAAGGCGTCGTCCTAAAAGCATGACAGTCCACGTGCTTGCACTGCGCATGTCAGAGTACTTCCTGACTCGTCCGCTCCTTGGTTATTTGTCAAACCGTGTCCCGTGGGCGGGGAGCAGCGTGCAGCAGTGATGTCAACAACATCGGTCATTGGGTCAGCACCCTGGTAATGTCGCTACGAGAATATATACAAATGCTGCCAAAGGGAAAAAATACGGAATATTATTTATGCTGGTCTGTTTTCGTCGCGCGCCACTCGAAGTTCACGTTTAATCACATACACCGTTATCGGTAGCCAGTCGTAGCTAGCGCTAGCATGCTAGCTTTGAAAGATAGATAAGAGATGTCCAGTGTTTTTGGAGAAGCACAGACGGAATCAAGCAGAGACAGAACAGGCCCATTCTGACAGCTCAGGTATGTTTCCGCTATGTTTATGTGGTTTTGTTGGTGTTAATTCTGACACGGTTAAATAACTGCTGGACTTTTAACTCCCCCTGTTTCTTTTATTTATTAACTAAGCACCTGGTATCTTAAAATAATTTGCCCCTTTATTTACATTATGATTATGGGGTGAAAATTATATTGCCATCGTTGTCAAATAATTTTGATTCTCATAGCCTCTACCTCTGGTTACCACTAACTTGTGAAACAGCGCCTCTCTGGTCAATTCGGCGAAAAACTGTATTGCTACAAATACAACAACCATCTGCAGTCAGTAGATTATATATCATGGTTTCTGAGTGAATATGTTTTTCCTCAACTGTTTAGATTATCATGCCATTATTTGCAACTTGATTCTCTTGTCAGATCACAAAGTGAGCTGTCCTGTACGCTTGTCTTTTAGAGTTTCTTGAGCCATGATCAACACTGAAGCTGCAAGAGAATTCCAGGCCAAAGAGCGCAAATACAAAGAGCAGCTGAGGAGATGTTTATCATCAGCTTTGTCTGCAGACCTCAACAGGTAATATTTACCTCTAACTGGACAGGCGTTGAAAAAAAATCACGTATTATTTTCCTCGCACTTCACAATTATTACACCTCTTTGTTTTGGCTTATCATTTGAACTCCATATAAAATACACATACATTCTTGTGGTTGAGTATACTTACTTTTTGTAAAATTATATTGCAAAATATATTTTAAAATTATGTCTTGAATAATATAATTGTGAGAAAAATGTGAAAATGTTAAAGAGGGATAGCTGTGAGCCTGACTCTTAAAGTGAAGCCTTATGAAGAAGATATCAACACATGGAGCTCACAAGGAATTTCTTCTATAAACAGCTAATTGGTCACATTGATACAAGTGACCTGGGATGGGAATCCTCTTTGAACAAGAATGACCTGTCAGGTTTTTTTTTCTTCACTGTGATTGGAGCTGCAGAACAAATGTGACACCGTCATTTGATCTATGAGTGCACACTTGGCCGACCCGGACTGTTTTCTGGGTCACCCAGATCAGTCATAGCGGCAGGATGAGATATGATGATGGTAAAGAAAAAGTGGACCGCGTCAGGACTTGTGTGTTCCAAAGTCCTGAAGTGGAAAAACAGGCCATCATATATATGTTTAGAGCTCTGGATAGGAATTACGATGAGTCTTGAAAAGTATAGAAATTTGAAAATGTTTCTCCTGGGTCTGGATAAGCAGGGAATAAACAAAATAGAGAAGAGATGCAAATTTTTAAGTGCCTAGCAATTCAATTTGATTCTGATTTGTTTTTTTACTTTTTTTTTATTATTTATTATTGTGTTTTACTTTATTATTTTTTTCCTGGTTCCATATTTAAAGTTGCACCACTGTGCTCTGGTTTTAAAGGGAATGTTTGTATTTAGTGAGTTAAGTGAGTAAACATGGCTGACCACTCTGGATACTTAAGTCAGTCAAAGTATGAAATTCCTTGAAACACTTTATATTGGTGATCGGCTGCTACTTGCATGTAAAATTGAACTTATCTACCTCTACGAAGGGAGAGCTGACTGACAGACCGGCCCAGCAGGTCATGTCTGTATGTTTGCAGACATGACCTGCACACCCCGCTGTGTTAACTTGGCTGCTTTCTCGCTGTTTTCAGCAAATTTTTTAAAAATCTGTGATCGAACACAAAACTGCGACCGGTGCACCCCTATGCTGTCACCTTCCTAAAATAGTGATCTGGTAAAAAGTTTACTAAGTAAAAAGTAAAACTTAGGTTTTAAAAAATGTTTTTCTTTTTACCAAAATCACTTAAGGCAAAAAAAAAAAAAAAAGACTGAATGTGATTATATGAAATTGTGAAAAAATTTGTAAAATGTTTAATTTCTGTTTATTCTTGGTTTTAATATCTGTGTATTTGTTGCTATGGTTTTAAAGTCTGAGGCAGAGGCCTGGAAAATAACTGCTGTGTGTGTCTCCAGGTTGCTGCAGGAGGAACTTGAGGCAGATGTCTCCCTTTATGCGGGTTCTGGTTCAGTCCGAGCTCACAGAGCCGTGTTGCTGGCCAGAGCTCCGCATCTCCTACAAGGGCAGACACATAAAGACCCCATCATCATCCATCTGCCAGGTTACGATCTGCCAGCACTGAAGGATTTTCTCAGGTGGATTCTTAGTTTTCTTCTGTTTCCTGGTTTACCTCACAGAACAGCGTCACTTAAAGCCTCAGATCTGCATTTCTTTTGGCACTAAACTTCCACTGGGTGTCTTACAGAGGTTCATTTACATATATTCTGAACTTCAATAAATACCAAAAATGCTTCCATAATTGTTTTATTGAAGAAAAGTTGAGACGACTTCTCTGAAAGCAGCCTCATTTAACGTCTTGGTTGTAATGATGGTACAAATGAGCTATCACAATGAATCGAGTCATTTAGATGAATTCATAATACCGCTGAGAATTTTCTGTTTGTCACTCATACTTGAAAGGTTTCAGATTTCTCATTAAGGGGTTTGATCCTTAGGGAGAAGCAGCAAATTAGTCAATATGTTACTCGGGTTTTCTGTTATCTATATACACTCATTCTTAAAAAGCAGCTGCTGCTGGGAAACCAGAGACATTGGGTTCCTACATCACATTAGGACTGCTTATACATACATGTGAACTTTTGATGTTGTTTGCACTGAATGCCGACTCATAATGGGCTGCCAGCTAAAGAGATGAAGGCTGAGAATAGGGCCTTCTTCAAAATGAATATAAAAGAATAGTGAGTTTCCTTCTGAAATTTTAATCTGATCCAGCTTCATTGAACTTGGTTGGTTTCATTGGAGAGAGCTGGCTAATGTGCACAGTCCATTTCATTTTATTGGAGTTGAGGTTTGAACAATTCCAGAATTTTAATGTTGCTTTCCAAAACAGTTATAAAATCTTTTTATGATCCTTGTCTTGCCAGAACAGCCAATTCCTGAACTGCTTCGATGCCAGTGGTTCTTGTGGACTGGACAAAATAGACTACATGTACATTCTTCAGTTTTACCTCAACTCTGCTTCTAGATGATTTAAACTTGAATATAACAGGATGTTCCAACAGGATCCCAAACTGTGACAGACTAACAGCCACCCTGACCTGAGTGATGTTGGGAAAGTATGGATCATTCTTCAGAGCTAAGTGAATCAAACTCTAGCATTAGCGATAAAAAGCCTGGATAAATATCCAATCAGAATCCTCCCTAAGGCTTATTGATTGCTTCTCTGCAACTCCTCAATGAACATTTCTCTAAATATTAGTGAGAATGTATGTAAAATTTTGACCTTCTGTTTAAACCTTTTCACCCAGTGAAAAGGTATTGAAGCATCACTAAAACTGGTGGTTGTGGACATGTTCCATTCTGAATAAGATGTGGTTCACATGCATCTTTAAAGCTCATTATTGCTATGACGTTCATACTACCGATGAACATAAAAGCTTTTTACATGCACTGTAATATCTCCCACATCAACTGACTTCCTTTGATGCAGAGAAGCTGTAACTCATTTGCGATAAGAGGAGGTGTAACACTTAGTTTTCTCCACCAGGGGCAGTGATTCATTTCCAACCTCAATCCCTTTCTGCCTGAGCTATGTGTCTGCTTCTGCTAAAAGAGGACTGTATCTTTTGCTCTGAGTTAAATGCATTTTAGGAAAACAGATGCTAGCCAATTAGAGAAATGAATACACCACTGTTTCTCAGTTCCCATGTGGTCAAGATACCACGCAAAATACAGAATATACATTGTTTTTAAGAAGGTTTATGTCACTGATTAAGATAAACGTCTCTGTCCACAGGGTGAAAATACTTATCAGTCCTGTGGTGACAGAAGTCATTTTGTGTCAGATGATACAGAAGCTTGGAAACGCACAAAAGGTTCCATTTTAATTAACTTTCAGAGTCTTACCCACAGGCAAGTGTACACAGCAGAGCAGAGCATGCGAACGGCTGAAGCAAACCGCGACGCAGAGAGCAGCGCTGCAAACCGAGCAGAACCTCACAGTACCACTGACTCAGGTAAACACATCAACACGTGAAGGTTTTACTTTGGATCATGTGACCTCTAAGCTGCCCACCTCGATCCACTTTCCTCACATTATGTTTTCTTAGTCATAATCTACTTAGGAGCTAATCCCGTTTGGGCCTTTGTTTCTGTTCCTGCTAATTACAACAAGTTCCTGCTTTAGATGACTGCAGATTTAGACCCGGCCTTGTCTTTATTCCCTTAGTTTACATTGTTTTATCAGTCACATAATGTATCCAGAGCAGATTAAAGTTCACGTAAGATGTTTTGGTGCTTCCTTATAATTAATCTTTGCTTCTGTCCAGGTGTGTTTGTTCTTGAACCAGCCTCAGGCCTCAGTGCTGACTTGCTGGACCTGTACAAAAGGGGAGAACAGTGTGACATCACCATCCAGGTGGCTGAGCAGGTCTTCTCCTGCCACAGGTAGAGCTACTTTAGTAGCTATGCACTATACTACAGTGTCTTTGAAAAGTGTTCGTACACCCTGAATCTTTTCTAATGATAGGAAATCTTATGGTTTTGCTCAGTAAAGAAGCTCTTTTAGATCCCAAGTTGTTTCTTAAAGTTTTTGTTGAAGTTCATTTATAACTAAATGAGAAAAATCAAATTGTATTTTGAACTTCGTTACTAATTTGCAAAACATACAGAACGTGAAGACTTAAAATTCTGTATTTAAAAGGTGTAATATACTCCACCTAGTATGCAAACACCAATGTATAAGCTAAAATTAGCAAAAATGCTAAGGTTAGTTGTATTTATGTCAGAAGCATATGGGCAATTATTAGCCTTGCTGACTAACATTGATTTATGTCATTATGTTTGCTAACAGCAGTTTAGAAGTTAAAATTAGCTTAAATGCTGTCAATACCATGTTGATTAACACAGACTTTTCAATTCAGCATGTTAAGTTTAGCTTTCATATCAAATTAGCTATTAAACTAATTTTAGCTATTGAGCTAATGATGCTCTGCAGTGCAATGTATGCAGTGCAGGACCCAACAATACCTTGTTTTTAGAGGTTCTTGCAGCTACACGTCTGAAAATATGGAGAGCATTTGTATGCAGCCCTACTGAGTTAATATTTTGCTGGGTTTCCAGCTGTAAGTCTAATTGGGTGTTACTCTGCCAGGGTTGTGCATCTAGAAGTGGAATAGTTTCAATACTGTATACTGCAGTATGATTCAAGCTGAATAGCTGTTATTAGCAGATATTTTAGATTTTTGCCTCAGATACTTAATTATATGCAAATCCAGACTTTGACTGGGCCATTTTAACACTTGGGCATGTTTTAATTTAAACCTAGCAATAGTATCTCTAACTATGGGCAAAACTAATCTGATGGCAGAAGGCAAAAGTTCAATTCAGTTTCACTTAATTTTGGTCAGTTTACAATATTAAACACAGCAATCAAAGACAACACTACGTTACCCATAACTGGGCTGAAGCCAAGGCTTATGCCTGCCTACCAAAGTTTTCCACTTTTTCTGAAAGTGGAAAACTGGGCATAAGGGCTGCAAAGGACAGGCGATTGTGTTCCTTCTGCACTTTCATATATAAAGTTAAAAAAAAATTATAACTTTATCACATAAAATCCCTTTTTAAATAGAGTTTATAACAGGTCTAAAAAAATCAAGAGTTGTGAATGCTTTGGCAGGGCTCAGTATTTGGAGGTTATGGTAAATATGAACAAACTGGAAAACTTTATCAATTTTGACATAATTGCATATTCCAACCACATAGAAAACGTTGCATTTTACATTGCCTCGCAGGTGAGGCTATTCATGATTGAGTGAAAGAGGTATATCCACAATTATAGCGCAGATTTTCTCTTTAAAAGTGCATAATATCAATAAGTGAATATAAATTTCACAGTATAATTCCTGTATCCAGCAGGTGGTGCTGCATTAAGACCAGCACCACCTACTGGTACACTAATGTACATCTTTACCATAATGTAAAGGTGTACATTATGTTATGGTGAGTGTGCCCTTTTTACATTATGTAACATGTACAGCAGCAGAGGTGCAGCATGTGCTGCCTCACTCAACAGTGGGTGGTCATTCAGTGATTCAAAGGTAGAAGTTGCAACTAGTTACCATGGAGACAGTTTTCTCTTGACTCCTGTGCTTGTCACAGAGAAGCCAGGCCACGCTCTGGTTGCTCTGCTGCTGTGATTGCCATGGCAGCAGAGCTAAAGTTCTCTTTGTCCTTTGACTAAACTTCATTCAATAGATATTTCAAACCTTTACTAAATCCATATGAGGATAATACGATGGTGTGGGTGATTGGGAGTACATATGCAAAAGGTTTCAAACACCATCTTTAATAAAACATGTAAGTAAAATGAATTATGGAACAGAAATAAACCGTTCTAAGCATATGGCATGTGCATTAAGAAACAATTCTGCTTCATTGGCTTTCTAGGGCAATCCTGTGTGCACGTTCTCAGTACTTCCGTGCTATGCTCAGTGGGAGTTGGATGGAGAGCACCAGACAATGCATCACTCTGCACGGGTAAGACTTCTCCTCACCTCAAATCTCAACGTTTTACCTTGCAAACCCAAGTACTTATAGGACGCTACTAATAAGATCTTTGATGGTGTTTGGATTTCTACCAACAAAGGTTCTTGTTTGAGATGCATAAATGTATAGCCTTCCAAAGATGCTGAGGAGCAACTGTTAACACCCACACCATCTCTGCCTCCACAGTTTTTTTTTTTTGTGGTTTTTTTTCTCCTCCGTGACGTAAAGTGTCATCCGTCCGTGCATCGCTGATCTGATGGTAACAGAGGAAGACACGGCTATCAGATTGGAGTTGATTCGCTAGGGAAGCCTTTTCCTTCACCCTCAGGCTGCGGTCTCGTGCATTAAGTGCTGGATAATGTATGATTGTATTTACAGGAGTCAGGGCAATGTTAAAGCAGATCTTAGCAGAACTGTTTTTGTGACGTAAACCCAAGTTTGTCCACATATAACCAGAAAATTTTCTCTGTAGTATTCAGTGTCAAAAACAAACACATCTGTCATTGGAAACTATATTTAAAAAGGTGCAACAACTTTTTTGCAGAAGTGTAAAAATGTTAACAAAGTCAAAAACCAAAGTTATTGATGACCATGGTATTTTGCCATTGTGTGATCTAATTGTGAAATAACGAGTGGAACTCTTTGTTTCCTTCTCCTGACCAATGTGGCATTAAAATCCAATTGAGTCATCTGAACTGAGGGTGTCTGCACAATTTTGAATTTATGTATCTAAAATCCAGACTTGACAATGTATTAAATTCTTTAAAAATATATATGGGGTTGCACAGTGGCGCAGTGGGTAGCGCTGTTGCCTTGCAGCAAGAAGGTCCTGGGTTCGATTCCCGGCCCGGGGTCTTTCTGCACGGAGTTTGCATGTTCTCCCTGTGCATGCGTGGGTTCCCTCCGGGTTCTCAGGCTTCCTCCCACAGTCCAAAAACATGACTGTTAGGTTAATTGGTCTTTCCAAATTCTCCCTAGGTGTGAGTGTGTGTGTGCATGGTTGTTTGTCCTGTTTGTCTCTCTGTGTTGCCCTGCGACAGACTGGCGACCTGTCCAGGGTGAACCCCGCCTCTCGCCCGGAACGCAGCTGGAGATAGGCACCAGCAACTCCGGACCCCGTTAGGGGGAAGGGTGATCAGAAAATGGATGGATGGATGGAAAAATATATATGTTGGCCTAAAATGCATCTAAAATTTTGTCAGCGCAGGACTATTTAGTCTTGTTTATTCTATGTAGCTTTCTTTTCTCGCAGGACTTTTCTGTCAGGCAAAAGTTTGAGTTGCTTGCAGACATCTTCATTGCGTTTTGTGATGGGAGACAGTTGACTCTACTGGTAGCTAGCTGCTAGTTTACCATTGTTAGCTTACTAGCTTTATTGTGTCTGACAGGTTCAATTGTGAACTAGTGAAGAAACATCGTTGAACTTGAGTCAAATGGTTATTGAACAAAGGTTTTTGCAGTTGTTTAAATGTTTATTGATGGCAATCATTTCAGCTTGGGACCAGATGAGATGGAAATCTTGCTCCAGTTTATGTACGGAGCTGTCATGGATTTGCCCAGCGGAGCCAACGCCAGGTACCGTGTGTCTGAGTATGAGGTTCAGAAATCACTGCACACGATGAGAAAACAGGCTAACCTGAATGTGATCTCTCTACCACACAGTCAGGTTACCATAGCTGCAGACATGTTGGGTCTGGAGGGGCTCAAAGACCTGGTGGAGATGATTTTTACCCGAGACTACTGCCGTTTCTTCCCCAAGGTTAGAGAAGCAGCTGTGTTAGTGAAGGCAGTCTTCTAACATTAAGAAGTTTTGTCTTTAATTTTGAATAAAACATAGAAATTCTTAGTCATTTAATTTACAAACATCAAATTACTAAACTACCTACCTATTTTTTTCTGCTCCATTTTTCTGTTGGCCATCTTGATCAGGAGTCGATGTAAAGGACAGTAAAAGTCAAATACATTTTATTGTTGGCAGGACGAGTTGGAATGGATGGCACATTAAATATAATAGGCTATGAAATCTTGCTTACCAGCAGCACTTCGCCTCTATATGCACTTATTTTGCTATAAAGTTAGTAAGTTAATTTACAATGCTGCTCTGTTATATTTTAGTGCTTTACTTACTAAATATGTTGGTTTGGGGCAGAACATGTTACACATCCACTTCTAGTTTTCTTCTGGCTTTTGTATTTTAAAATCTTTTTTGAACAAGCTTTAGGATTTAAATCACCAAATAAACTTTGTAAGTCATGAACTTGACTGTAACACTTCACACTGTTATATTTTCACAGATCAACTTGTTTCTCTTCATAAACAAGCATGATATTTACTTTTTTTTTAACTTTATTGGCAAAGGATTTCTTTGTAAAATATTGCATGGTCTTTTTTTTTTTTTTTTTCCATTTCCAGCAGCCAGTTGACGGGGTCCAGAGAACGGTTCTAGAGTGTTTGTCGCTCACACATGCCTTAGGGCTCCAAAACCTCCACATGCTCTGTATGAGGTAAGTTTGCATTCGGCACCAAGTAGCAGCTGTTAATGAGAAAAAAAATACTGTCATATTCTGAATACTACACAATGATACAACATAGAACATAATTCACATTGAATACTGATATTCCGACATGGTTGTATGTTATATGGAAACACTTAGAAAAATTACAGGTATTTATGGTAGTTGGTCATAGTTGGAGTCATTCTTGCCACTCCTGGTTACAGCTGATTGACTTCTTTCAGACCTTTTTTGTCACTATCTTGTTGCTCGGTAACCAGGCTTTGGGTTCATGCTTCTCTTATTAAGCGACAAAGACACGAGGACAAGGTTCAGGGGCAATCTGCTTTAAAGAGAAACATAGCTTGTTTACAAGCCTAAACTTGAATGTTTTTCTTTCATTCTAATCTGGCTTTAATGTTACATAATTCAATTTACATAAATACTTTTACGTTTTAGAATGTTTCTAAGCTAATTTACTTCTCTTTTTCATTGTGAAATATACAAGTATACAGCGCTTTATAAAGCGCTTCCCTTAAATCTTTGCACTCAAACCTTTTCACTATAGCCACAAACATCCCTGCATGCTACTGGTTTATGTGATGAACTCAAAATAATGCGTAGTTATAAAGTAAAATATGTAAACTGAAATTAAACCACATGCACACTGTAGAGTCTATGGCTTCAGGGAACGCTTTTTAATTATGTCCACTCTGCGTTTTCAGGTGGGTAGCGGAACATTTTGTGAAAGCCTGGTGTGAGAGGAACTTCTCCCTTCTGTCCCCGGAGCTGCAGCGCGCCTGCATCACGGCCGTAACGGACACAATGGTGAGTGGACTCCTCCCACAGTCATCTGCTCTGCTCTCTTCAAGCCCAAATATCACCAAACAGAACACTTGTCCATTTCAACAGGAAGGAAAAAGCACGATCATCCGATTAGAGATGAGCTTTATTCAATTCTGTTATTAACATTGGCCTAATTCAGGACTTGGATGAAGATTGATCTGTGCTTGTAATTTAGTCTATGAATCAAGACTGACTCGCTGTGGTTTGGACTTGGTACATGCTGACATTACAGCACTATGAGGAAATTGCCTCCTCTGATCATCAGGGGGTTGGGCAGGAGTAAATAATTGTTTTTGGGGGTTTATTTATCTGTTGCTGTTTGGTTCACCTCTTTTGTTGTTTGTTGTTCTTAGAGAGTTTTTTCTTTAGCTAATAGATGTTTTTCCTCAGACTGTACGGAACGCTATGACGCTGCTCTGTGGTACGGAGCAGCTGATTGGCAGCCTCCCGGAGGTGAAGTGGGCCCAGCATGTGAGGGCTATGGCTGAGGAGCTCCAGGAAGAGACCCTACACTTCATAGTCCAGCACCTCCCCAGGGTGATCCACACTCAGGCCTTCCACAACCTCCGCAGGGTAATAACGGCTCCACACCTTTTAAACCAGGAATGCTCGCCATGCGGCCCAGAGAACATTTGTGTTGCCAACTGCAGTTTTCTCAGTTTAAAATGTCAAGTAAGGCACAAAAATACTCATCTTTTTACAGTCGTGCTTTTATAATAAGTAGAACCACGTTTTATCCAGAGGCTTTTCCTGAAAAGTTGACTTTGCTACACTCAAATCCGCTTGTATTTAATTTATTCAACTTGGCCAGTCAGAAGGCAGGAAGCAGAAGTAAACAACACCTTCAGATTCCTGTAACCTGCTAGGATCAGGTTCTTACAGTATGAAATAAAATCTGTTCAACCAAAATGCCAAACAATCACCAGTTTGACCTTTAAAATTCACACCACAGGCTGGCGATATTACTGACGAACCTACACAACACACTTTATCTTGGAATTGTTTTACCGTTTGGATGTTTTACCTTTCTCAGAGCTGCTGAAACATTCAGTTCCCGACTAGGAACAGACATGTCAGCCGGGCCTTTTTGTTTTACATGATGGATTGATCGCTGCTATTAGCTATTAGCTGTTTAAATTCAGTTTAAAATTTTGGAATAATGTTGCAGAAATTCCTCATGATGCCATTTCTTCACCAGAAACCTAAACTTAACGGTTTTATTGTGACAAAATGTGAAAAGTCTTAAGAAATGTGAAGACTTTCACACTGCATCTGTTTTCTTCTTGGTGTCACTGACTTGCAGAGGGAGGAGTTTACCAGAGAGCCGACGCTGCTGAAGAAGTTGTGCTTGGCGGTGAGGGAGGGCGTAGCAGTGGACAACTGCTGCGATCTGTTCACCGCTGTCCACTCTCTGTGTGAAGATAACTTTGATGGAGATTTTCTCCTGGAACATCAAAAACAAGAGGAGGTAAACTAATCCTTATTCTTACTTGGATTGCCATTGATTGAACATATGTTTGTTAAAAGACAGCATGACCTTATTAAATTTGAAGGTTTTACTTTATTAGTTTGTAGAATTATATAAATACAAATCCAGAATAGACGATACATGATATATTACATGGTTACCTGCATAACTCAATAGATTTTACAACAGTTTTTAGTAGCATTAATGGACAGATTTATTTATTTTTTTGGCTCCTAATTTAAGACTATAAATTTGTCTCAGTCCTCAGGGATCCAAATTCTGCACTTAATTGATTTATTATAACTGGAAAATTTAACGTTTTTAAAAAGTGACCCAAATCCTGTTTTTGCTGCTGTGAATAGACACGTTTTGTTTTCTAGTCTACAAAAATAAATATTTGGAAACTGCATGCTTTTCCTTACACAAACCAACAAAAGTATGTTTATGTTTTGGATCTACAATGATTTACAGATTCCTCTTTCACAATATATTACTTCTTTATTTATTTCATTATAAAGTCACATGTTTAGTTTAATGTGGGGGACGTAAAACAAAAAATTTTTGTGTTTGTCATTGAAAAAGGCATTTTTATTGCCAATAGGTATTCACATAAGATCACATCTCATCTACAAAGGTCTGAAAGTCAGGCCTTTGCTGATGTTATTAATCATAGGAAATTGAATTCTCAAACAACATCATTCAGTAGCTCTATCAATCAACAGCAGGCCCAGAGGCTGTTTCACAAAGACTTGCAGCAGATCAGATGATTTTATTCTGTGGTCTTCAGCTGCATGCTGAATCTCTGAATCACTTGAATCTCTGAGATTGAGGTGCTTTGTTTTCCGTTAATCAGGAAGAGAAATTATCTGCAAAACAACATAAAGATGAGAGCTAAGTTTGTGAGATGGCTCCTATGACAAAGTGACCTGGCTGCAGGAGTTAAAGCCGTGTACAGTAGAGCAGAATGGATTAGGCTGAGGGACGCTGTGACGTACACCGGCTGCCTCACTAATCTAGCCGTGTGTGTCTAATGTCGACGGCAGAGTGTTGTTGGTAAAATTTGCGACAGCAGAGAGCAACGTTGGGCCCCTTTGTCCCTCCAGCTCTATGTTTACAGCCAGGTGTGAAAACAGGAATATGGACATCAGCTCATGAGGTCCCAGATTCTGTTTAGGAGAGCTCAGCCACAGAGGCAGAGGGCAAGGGAGGGGCAGAGAGAGAGAGGGAAAGAGAGAGGGAAAAGGGAGGAGGCGAGGGTATTTGTTGCCATGGTGAAACATTCTTGAAGCAGCTGCTGATTCGCCCGCGCTGCAACGCACCCCTTCCATTCTTCTGCCTGTCTCCTCTGTGTCACCGTCAGCCGTTCAGGCAGGAGATCGGCACGCTACGCGGGCGCCTCTGGACCTTCCTGCTTCAGACCTCTTATGCGGCTCGCCACACGCCGGGATGGGAGGCACTCTCACCCAAACACAAAGAGAGGATATTAGCAGGTAAAGACTGGAATTCTGTCTTAAAGCCTGGCTCTGTATATGGAAGTAATATGAATGCTTTTCATTTGTTGTCTTCTACTAAAGCCGGTGGCTCTGCTTACATAAAAATCCTCCAAAGTCCTCTCTGCTCCAGCTTCTTATATTACAGCAGTGCACTGGCTGCTAACCCATTTAATATCCAGCCAGGGCTTTTATGAGGCATGGTGGCAGTGTGTGTGCAGCTCGCTGGCTTATGAATGCACATCAACATGGTAAATGGACCAGATGCGCCATGCTTGTTTTTAACAGGATGAAGCTCAGCCTGCTGCTGTTGTGGCTGTGCATACATTTAAAAGCTTTCACAAATGCAATTACCAACCCGTTTCATTCATGTTGATCTAATAATAATTGGAAATGGGATGCATAAATAATTGATATGACTGGTATCGGTGTATGGCCCAGTGTTCCCACAGTTCTTAGCTGTGTTTTTAGATTCTAGGGATTCAGGATTTAGAACCTTTATATTTAATAAATGTGGAGCTTTTCATGTAAGAGAATGTACCAGATGTAAATGAAAGATTATTAATAATATTGTGAAATAATGTATTGTTGTTGTTATATTGTGTTAATGTTATATTTTTGGTAAATCTCATTTGTTCATTGGTGACTTTTTTTCTCCACCTTCTGACAGAGGCTATTGATAAAGGAGACAATCGAAGACTTGGTAAAAAGCCAGTGTTCACTAGCTCACAGGTAATGATCATTCGTCTGTTTGGATCAGTCACAAGTAACATTTCATTTTTGCTTTTATGCATAAATTGAAAATTTATTTTTAATAAAAATAAAACAAGCATTTTATTTTTCAACTGCCCAAACCCATCACTTCATTGAAGCTCTTCAAGTTGTGGGGCACAAGTATCTATAGAAATGAAACCCAATTAATTAGTTATTTAACTGGGCAAAACAGCTAAATCTCACCAACTCAACATGTAGAAGCAATAGTTAGTTTTATAGGCCCTTTCCTATAATAACAGCTGTTTCAATAACAGGAAAACCTGGGATTTTATGCTGTTTAACTATGTAGAAGTCTTAAAGGGACAATGTTGTGTAAAAATCAACAGTTTTGAGCTTTACATGATGTTATAATGTTATTCCTTTATCAGAAACATTCCTGGAGTGTTACTTTGATTCTTTCATTCATATTTAAGGCATCCTTTAATCTCCATGGTAACCATTCAGCTGTGCAAAACACATGGTTGGACCTAGCCCCGCCTCCGAGGCACAGCTCCTCCTTAGAGCTACAGTTTAGAAACTTTTGAGCAGCACTCCTCTGTGGCTCCACCACTCAGCTCCTTCAGACTAGCTAGCAGCAATTAGCAACACCTGAATGAGCTGCTCATGTGCTGATCTCATAATAGGAGGTACTTCTCAGTGAAACGCTGGTAAAAACATTATTAAAGGGTTGGTAGAGAAGCCATGTTGTGATGATTTCCTGAAGACGGAATTTCAGAAAGGGCAGGAGTTTTTGAAGAGACTATGGCAAAGTGTTGTCATAGTTGTTCTACGAACAGAGCAGGAAAATGTAATATTGTCTGATTGCAGTTACCAGTTGTTTTCTTGGTGCATCTCTAATTTTGTCATTGCAAGCATTTTGCAAATTTAAAGGGCCAGTTTAGCTCAGATCAATCCGTGGAAGTGGCCATCCTTTAGTCACAGTGTGTCAGATGCCCTCATAGTAAAAGACAAAAATAGAAAGATTTATGGGATGTAACTGATGTGTTGTCTAAATGCTACAACATCATAAATTAGTAGCTGAAAGCACTGCATGTCCCTCAGTTCATGTAGAAAGTCAAGTTCTGTGTGCCAAAATAGAAAGCTGCCTTTTGAAAGACTCAGAGTAGATCTGAGATTAGACATCAATGTAACACGATGGTCTAATTTTATCCACTATCCCTTTACTGCTGATTTTTTTTATTTTTATTCCCTGCTGATTGACCTAGTGCAGTAATACAGTTACATGACTTGTTTATTTTTATCTCTCAGTCAAAGGCTGTAAAATGCCCCACATCTCAGTCTGAGAGCTCTCCGGTTCACAAGACAAACCGGGCGCCGCAAAACAGAAACCCAGACCTGCGCAGCGCTGCGTCAGCCATGAAATCCGATGGTCTGAACACGGCGTGCAAGCCGGGAGAAAGCCAAAACTCTAAAGCGAAGAACGCAAAGAAACAAGACAGGAGCGTGGCAACAAAGGCGAAGACAGCGTCGCCCGGTGCAGCGGTTGTCAATGGCACGGCAGCCGCCGGGGCAAAGCGGGATGTGGCCGGGGCAAATGGCTCGAGAAGCTCCCACGGGCCAAAAGAGCAAGAAAAGAAGCCGAACCCAGGCGCCAGGCCTAAAACCTCCCCCCCAAGCTGCACGTCCACAACCCAGGCGGCTGTAGCTAAGGCCCAGAAAGGTTTGGCGGGAAAGGCTGACAAGTCCGCTGTTGCCGTCACGACCCAAGCACATCCAGGTGCTTCATCCACATCAGCCACTACCTCGCCAGAAAACTGTGCCAGCAGTCTGCATGACAGCCACTCCATTCCAGGTTTACACTCTTTTATTGACTTCTTTACGTTTCATCAGCATCACCAAGATTCATTATCCTGTTTAATCAATGGTTGTTTAGTCGCCTCCAGAGATAAAACTGTAGCCAGAATTAGAAAGGAACATCGGTTTAATTAGTGTAATCAATACTGTGCTGTCCCTGAGAGGGAGCTTTGGAAGAAGGGGCTTATTTCATGTCTGAACAGTGATTTGTCTGGAAACAAAGCAACATTCAACTCTCTTTGTCAGTCTGCTGGTGGCAGCAGAGGTTGCAGCCTTCCACAGCTGTCACACAGAGGGAGGGGGAGGAGCGGGGGGGTCAGACCACTGAGCTTTTTAATGAGGGAGCTGGAGCTGGACGACCAACTGTCCTGTCCAGTCCTGCTGGTACAAATATACAGTCACCACTGTGGAAGGCTGTTCATTCAGCTGTTTTACTTTGTTTTACTCCAAAATGTTTGATCTAACAGCTGACCAGTCTGTAGGACGGAGTATTAGGGCCGAGCTGAGAAGATAAACAAAAATGAAATTATGAGAATAAAGTGATAATATTATCTAATAATATTATTTAGTCATGCAATGTCATGACTTTATTCTCAAATTATTATGCCTTTGTTCTCATATTTGGACTTCATTATGACTTTATTTTTGTATTATTTCAACTTTATTCTCATGACTTCATTCTCTAAATATTATTTTTTTCTTTCTATTTTGTTACGATTTTATTCCCGTATTATTTCAACCTTTTTCTCATAATATTATGACGTTAATCTGGTGTTACTATGACTTTATCCTCAGAATAATACAACTTTATTTTTTTCATTTTTCTTGTTTCCTCTTCAGAGATGTTAATATTATATATATACTTTATTCATTTAATTATATGACTTAATCATCAAAATTTTATTTTATTGTTTTATTTTTTTCTTGGTATGACCCTAATGCTCCATTGTGACTCTGGCTTAGTTGATGCATATGTATTATCAGACCACAGAACCAAATTACTGTTATAATTCTTCGTTGCACATCTATACTAAAGAGACACATGTACAAAAATAGTTTTTTTTTCTTGAGTCCACACAATTCCAGAACACCTCATTCTCATAACATGTGTCTAATAATTCTTGTTTTCTATAATGAGATCGTTTGATGCACAGTGCATTTCTAACAGCTGTTCACGTGTTTCATATCCTGCTTTCCAGGTACAAAGTCCAAGCCACAGGCCAAAGCAGTGAGCAAGTCACCTCTGACCAAACAGCCTCAGAGGTCCGACACAGCAAGGACCAGCAGGTGAGAGTGACTGGCTTCAGCTTCCTTTAACTTCATAGCTGGAAACAAAATAAATTTATAACCATGTCTTCTATGGTTTGAGTGTTTTGATAAACTACAGAGATGAGTAATCATAACAGTTCTCAAATCTAGAGAATTGTTATTACACTCTATATTTATTGACTGCGATTCAGATCCCTGTTCAAACTACTTACGGACCATTATGACCACTGATTGAAACAAATTATAGGGTTCTTTATCGGTCAGTAAATTAGATTTCTGTTTCCAACTATAGATAAGTTTGTTTCTTTTTCTCTTCTTTTTTTTCTGACTCTTTCTGATAGTCTTTCTATTTTCTGCTGGCAGCTGCAGCAGTAGTTGCCATATATTGATAAATAGCTTTTGCATTTCACATTTGAAAATGACCATTAAAAGGTCTGAGAACTGTGGAAGGTAAAGTCTGGAGTTTTATATGAAACATTAGTAGGATTTCTGAAAGGAAACAGATAACCTCCTCCTGCAAGAATATTCTTGTTATTGAAGTACAGTTTGTTATTGTGGCCTACAAGCAGAAAAAAGTAGTTCCAGGCAGGTAGGAACCAGCTCATGGTCTGTACAAGACATGTTTTGGAAAAGGAAATATTAGTTATGAACAGACTAAAACTTGACAAGTACAAAATGACAATGGTGAAAGTGACACAAGCTAAATCAGTGTTGAGAGTTTTCGTGCATCTTTTCGTGTGTGTGTGTGTGTGTGTGTGTGTGTGTGTGTGTGTGTGTGTGTGTGTGTGTGTGTGTGTGTGTGTGTGTGTGTGTGTGTGTGTGTGTGTGTGTGTGTGTGTGTGTGTGTGTTTGGATCAAGTTGTTCTTGGGAGGATAAAAGCAGCTGTGCAGTGTGCTGTGACAAGCCTCTTGTTTCCTCTTCAGAGATGTTAAAAATATCCATTTCAAACTTAGCATTACTGGGCAGTCATTCAGAAAGCTGTGGTGGCTAGGAACCTGGCTTTTTCTTAAATTCTAAAAGGAAACATGCTGCACTAGACTGTGCAAAGTTAACAGTTAAGTGCACCATCTTTCAGGCTGGTCCTCAGGTGATACATGTCAGATACAAAAATATTTTTCACTTGTCATCGTTTTATCGATGATTAAATGGGCTGGAACGGAAACGCTTTGATTGCTTTGAGCCAAAGTTGAACCCAGCATCTCTAACTTGAAGTAACTGTCTACCTATTTAACTGATTCTTTCATAATGCTGTGGAAGGATTTTGGCCTCTGTCTTAAAAAAAAAAAATCTGTCTTTAGCTCAGTAAGGTTTGTAGATCTTGAATAATTCATAGTTTACCTAATGATGGCCCAAAGCTTTTTGCCTGACTGTGTGAGTTGGATTGGGCCATTGCCACGCTCTATTTTCTTGTCAATCAGTTGCTTAAATTACTGTCATATTTTGGATCATTGTTTTGTCACATGACCCAGTTTAGAATAAGCCAAAGTGTTGGTTAAAATAAGCCAAATACACTGCTAATAGTCAGTAACACTAAAGCTTCTTCTCCATTGTCAAGTCTCACACTAGCTGGTTAATGTCATTTTAGTGTGTCCCATTAGTTGGGGGTAGTTTCTCTGAAATCTCTGTATTTTTGTTTGTTGCGTGTTGCCCCATCCAGCTGACGTTGTTTGCCTCTTCCACCACAATAAATAAAAAAAGTTTGGATCTCAGGGTTTGACCATGGAATTATCAATTTGCAGCTCCACACTTTGTCAACTGTTACAACCTCGTCACAGATTCCATAGGCCAGTCAATAAATGTAGTCGGCTGCCAAACATATCATTTACCAGGTTTTTACCATCCCTAAGGTGGTTTCAGAAAAAGAGGAGGAACTGCACATGATCTGCAAACGGCATGAATCTGGTCGGGGTTGACTGGGAAAGAACAAGTTCTTTATAAACCTTGTATTAGGGGCATAAGGTGATTGTATCATGTAGTTGTCACCAAACATGATGCTGGATTTTAGCCAGACAACTACTTTTCTCCCATCTAATTTCTAATTGTCCTGACACAAACTTATGCTTCCCTTCTAAATGGAGGCCTTCTGATCGTTTGATAATCAGAGTCTTTCTGATTATTCAAACTTGCTGGCATGTCTCAACCCAGGAAAAACCGGCAGCTCTCCTCAATGCGCTTCACCTCTAAGTAATCTACGCTGTTGAATGATGGACTCCAAATAGTTGGGAAGCAGACTAACCTTTACAGCTACAAAGTTGCATTAAAGCATATTTTCTCAATTTCGGTGCCAACTGGGGATATTTTTTTCATTATATCCTGACATGGAGAACAAACCTATGTTAAAAGCTTAAAATATTTACAGGTTTTGTTTTGTTTCCTTCTAATTAATAATTAGATGGAGAAAAAAATGGAAGGGAACATAAATACAGTTGTCATTCCTAATTTACCTTGTCTCATGAATGAAATAAAAGTTGGAGTGAAAGTGACTTCATTTAAATCTAATATTTTATTTTTGTAGTGTATTGTTTGTAAAATTATCCCTTTGGCTTCTTCTTCATCTATTTTACCAGCCCAACCAATAAACCAAGTGTGAAAGATCCGGCTAAAACCAGAACTAGTCCAGCAGAAAAGACTGCTGCAGCGGCAAAACCAGACACCAAGGGAAGAACTACATTGGACCATCATAGTGAGTTGTTCAAGCTCCTTAATGTAGTTGTCTGTTAAAATATTGTAAAAGTGAATTTATGTTTTGGGTATATTTTCTTCCTTGGTTTAGCCTCCAAGCTTGGAACTCCTATGAAAAAGCAAGCCTCTCCCAGAAAGGAAGATAGCAAGGATGGACTCAAATCCTCAGGCACCAATAAAGTCACCAGTGATACTAAAAAGAAGACCGTAAAACCTGTATCAGCGAACGGAGTCTTGGCTAAATCTAATGCCAAGCCAGCCAAAGTCTCCTCGACTACCAAGTCTGCATCAAAGCCAAAAAATACCCCAGACTCATCAGCTGAAAAAGCTTCACCAAAAACCTCCAAACCATCCAGTCCTGCTCCGTCGAAGATATCAGAAAGTAAAAAATTAGAAGCAGTGAATGATAAAACAACAGAGCAGGCTCCAATTGACGACTCCGGTAATACTGTGAAGCATAAGGATATTGTGCAACTTATGCCTTCTGCGACACAAAGTTTACATCCAGTAGGGCAGAGCGGAGAGGAATTCCTACCTTCAGAAGTGAGCACTGACCACATTGTGCAGAAGCCTGAAGCAGAGTCAGAAATCCAAACGAGTCCCCAAGATGAGACCAGTGTTGCACCACCTAACAAAGTCCATCATGTCCACTTTGCAGAAGCAGACACTTGTAAACAGTTGGATAAAAGCAAATCAAAGCCATTTCAAGATGCCGTAATCACTACTAATGTAAACGGTGGACCAGAGCACGAGGTTCGATCGGTGAATTCCCCAAAAGACACAGAATGTCCAGCCGGCACCCCTGGCAGCATGGAAAGTACAGAGACCCCCATAGAGGATTCCTGGAGTGGAATCAATCATCAAATCAGCCCCGAATCCGAGAGCGGCAGCACGCATACCACATCATCTGACGATATCAAGCCCCGCTCTGAGGACTATGACGCTGGAGGGTCTCAAGACGATGACTGCTCCAACGACAGAGTGGTGTCCAAGTGCGGTACCATGCGCTGTTCTGACTTCTTGGGTCGCAGCAGCAGTGACACCAGCACCCCAGAGGAGTTGAAGATGTACGAAGGCGGCGCTGGCTTGAGGGTAGAGGTGCGTTTGCGTGGCAGAGAGGCCGAGACCACCAGCGAAGAGGAGGGAGCTAAACAACATCCACGTTCTTGGTTGCAAAGAGAGGAGGTTCCGGTGGAGCACGCGGAGGTTAGAACTATTGAGAGCATGAAAGGTGTTCCCAACTACTCTGAGGAAGAAGAAGATGAAGAAGATGACGATGAGGAAGAGGAGGAAACAGATGATGAGAGGTCTGAAGTGGAAGTTATTCCAGGTGATGGATCACTGCCAACAACAGAACCCCCCCCACACTTCCAGGGCATCATTAACCTGGCTTTTGATGATGACTGCCCAGACCAGGAGAACAACGACCAACCGGATTACCAATCCACCTCAACCTTCCGCCGGTCAGTGCTGCTGTCTGTTGACGAGTGTGAGGAACTAGGTTCAGAGGAAGGAGGGGCCCAGACTCCACCCCAGCAAACAGATGAAGCTTTCACGCCCTGTGATGTTTTCGAATGCGACTCCACTACTTGTCCTTCAGGTCACAATCAAAACACCCCGCCGCTCAATCCCGAAACCACTGCCATGAAGCTCAACATAGATGAGAAGGAGGAGTCTGTGTTCCTCACAGAAATCCAAGAAACAACCAAAGAAGAGAGTAATCATGTTATATCGGATAAAGTTCTGGACTCTGACACTAAGGAAGTGCCTCCCCAGGAGCGCCCATGCCACCTGGATCTGCGCCACACTGAACAGTACAATGGAGGGAATAACAAGGGTCTCCCCAATACCTCAGAGAACAAGAAAGCAGATTTACATCTAGACTTAAATGAACCTCAACTGAGAGGGGGCTCTGCTGTGCAAGCTGCACAATCTCCATCAGGTAATGTATGATCTACAGCCCCCTTGTAGACCCCAAATCCAGACCATCAAATTTCCGTAGTCACCAAATTTGTCCTTGCAAGATTAATTCTTCTTAGCTCCGATTCCCAGGCTTCCTTTCGACGTGTACCTTATCTAGTATTGAAAAGATGGATATAAATGAGCTTAATAGTGAAGTAACTACTTCAAACTCCAATCATAAATGCACTTCATGTTTTCATTGCTCAAATCTTGCCTTCATCCAGATCCATCCATTGCAGAGCACATCAATATCCATATAAAGCTGGATTTTTGGTGTCATAAAACCTATTCACCAAACCTCTGCATTTTAAAAGAGCTAAACTATGTTTGATCAAAGCACTTAGGCAGTGGTAAATGACTGAAACTTAACTGCACTGATAAGAGAAATGCATTTGTTTAAAAAAAAAGATGCTGACTCGTGACGAGGCTCTGACATAGCTCAACCAATGCACTTTGATGTACATAAAGATAAAAATATTCTCTGTCATTCCTGTTAAACAGAGGGAAAAATCTGACCTTTTTTAGCTATAGATTGTTTGTCGTAGGCTGTGGTGCTCCTTACAGCATTTTGGATCAGTATGTCAACACTAAAGGAATCATGACTGAGTTTATTTTCTTGAACAAGTGTACCTACGTTTCTTTCGTTCTCATTAATTCATAAAATCAAATCAAGTCTGAACAACACTGTTCCCAAAGTACTTTTTATACTAAGAAAAAATACAACTTAAATTCCAAATACAGTTGAAAATAGTTAATATTCAGGCCACAATTAACCCAAAGCATATGGAGATGTATTATTTATGTGTAAAGATTTCTGATTGCATTCAGCCAACGCATCAAAAAAACGTTCCGACATTACTCCGCTACATATTTGACAGTTTGATCGCTATGTAAGCCAAGCTGTCACAACATTTGAATACAACAACTGAGGACATTTAACTTAACGCTACTGAAATATTGCAAAACACACAATAATATCAAATGACATGCAACATTACGAAGATGGCTATGTCTGTATAGATGATAAGTCATTCATCTCTGTATGTAGGGGGTTTTACATGGAAAGTGTGACTGATGTTTTGCTTTGCATATTGATCTGGTTGGGTTATTGCAAAAAGCCAGCAGTAATTTTATCTTACCACTAATATTTTATTTCTAAGCATTTAGTTGAATATGTAAAAAAAACTAAATGTGTGACATCACAACAGAAGTAAAATATGCTCAGAACAGTCAATTCCACACCTTTGATCCCAATACAAAGTGACACACACTTTAAAGATGTGACATGACTTGATGTTCTCCAAAGTCCCAGAAGTCTGCACATCTGGACCAGAATAACATGTTTTTCAGCATATCAGCATGCACAGCAAGGTGCTACATTAGTCATTACAGTTTTTTCTTTCCCTTCTCTTTCCAGAAACATCAACGTAATAAGTAGATTTATTGTTGGATAAAGAAAGTTGGATAAAGGAAACACAAACTTATCAAAGAAAATCCTCAAATGAATACATTCTCATATTTATTTATTTTTTTTCTTTCAATTATGAACTATTTTCCCACCATCGAACCACAGGACTCCACGTTTGAAGGGTGAAACACTGACCAAAGTCTCGCTTATTACTATTCATTTTGTTTACAGTTTTTATAACAGCAGCAAAAATAAAAAATAAAATAATAATAACCTTAGAATGATTTGTTGATTTTAAAGTACTGTATGTAGCACCTTTACAACTGTAGAGCAAATTTTTGTGAGATTGACCTCCCAACCCAAAAACTGATTGTCTAAAAATGATTGTATAAAAAAAAGACACCATATTGCCACTGCTTCTCAAAAAATATATTTTTGGGAGGAACTTTTGGTTTGCATCCCTTTGCTGTCCCTTTTTTTGTTAAGGAAAATACCCATTCCCAATGGTTTCTTTTTGTTTGTTTTTGTTGCTTTGTAGGTTTTATTTATGATTATTATTTTGCATGGCACACATGCATGATGTAATCACTTTAGTTTGTATTTCGCTTGTGCCATCCTTTTATATGTCTTTTTGTACATTATTTCTAGTCATCCCCAGTAGATGTGTGTGTAGAGACATAGATGTCTATTGTTTATGGAAAGTGTTTTGCTGTTGAGTACATTTAATTTCATGTGAATAGCCAGTTTAAAGTACGTAATGCGTGTCTAGAGCAGCTGTTAAAGTCCTGCCATGTCTCTGGTTTTTCCCAACCACATTCCCAAAAAGTGGTCCTGCCACACCATTATTGCAGTACTATCCCAATGCAAAAGTGATATATGTTGTTTTCAGCATCAGCTAACGAGTTGGTAAATTAATTTGCCATATTGTGAATGTTCAAAATAAGAAGACATGTTAAAAAAAAAAAAAAAAAAACATGGCAGCATAACATTTTTGTGTCTTCAGCTTGCAGTTGCATTTTTGTGACAGTATTTGTTCTTCAGCTCTGCCTGTTAAGAGACCTGTGCACAAACCTCAGAACATATCAGTGTTAACTCTCGGAAAAATGCAAAGTTCACCGGTGCTGGCAATGCATGACTTCTTTTGCTTTACGAGTTGGATAAGAGGCGCATTCTGAAATACATTCCTTTGTACATTACCTTTAAAGTGACTGTTGACCCTTTCACACAGATCTCAATCATCTGGTACGTTGTAGTTCACAGCAATAGCATTTCTTTTTATCGAATCATACTGCTTCTGCCACCTTCTGTCTCCTTACGTGACATCATGTTTGAAAGGGAAACGGCTTCATTAAGGGTAAAATCTGTTATCTGTGTTTCTCCTTAGCATGTAGTAAGTCATCTATAAAGTGTAAGAACTGTGGAAGAGTGTTTCAGTTTATCATTTTGCAGTATTGTCAATTGTTTTTAGGGGACAATGGTCTTGACAGACTGGATCAAACCTGCAAACATGACCACCGATCATCCAAAGTCCTCTCTCCCATTTATGAGATGGACGTGGGAGAAGCGTTTGAGCGCTGTTTGGATAAGGACAGAGATGTTAGACAACAGGTGGACGTCGAAAGACGGAAAGGGGAAACTGAGAACGGCAGCGACTTTGCAGAGCGAGACTGGAGCTTGCTCAGGCAGCTCCTATCGGAGCACGAGTCGAACCTGGGTGTGATCAACCCGGTGCCCGAGGAGCTCAACTTGGCTCAGTACCTCATCAAGCAGACGCTGTCCTTGTCCCGGGACTGCCTGGACGGGGAGACCTTTCTGTCACCGGAGAAGGAGACTTTCAAACGATGGGCAGAGCTCATCTCACCCATGGAAGACTCCTCCACCAGCATCACGGTGACCAGCTTCTCTCCGGAAGACGCCGCATCCCCACAGGGAGAGTGGACCATCGTGGAACTGGAAACACACCACTGACTACTCAGAGGAGAACCTGCTGGACAGTTGACCCCTCTTATTTAAAAATGATATGTTTACTATCTTTATTAATGCTAATTGTGATGTCACGTCTTTCTACTCACATCATTTCCTGGATTGTGCAGATATGTGGACTTTACACCACTTCCATTCACATTTGTCACTCCACCCTTAAAAGACTATTTGACACGAGCAGGCTGGTATGCATGCAGATATTTTTTGTGGATTGGACTATTCAGTTGGTTTCTCTTTTAAAACTGTAAAAGACAAAAGACTCGAGAAGAAATGGTGTCTTTTCTTTAAGACATTATCTTTCTTTGTAGTCTTACAATATGGTTTACTGACATTTCTTAAAGAAAAATCATGTTAGCCTTTTGGCTCCTGTTAAGCGTAAAATAAAGATTTGTGTTTCTGGAAAAAATTGATATATATGTGTTATCAGAACAACATTTATTTGAAAGGTACAAACTAATTTCAACTTTATTTTGTGTGTTTGTTTTTATTTCTTTTAGTAATTTATAAATGTCAACTCTAGTCTTTTTTTTTGTTTGTTTTTTGTTTGTTTTAGATAAACAGCCATATATTTAAGTTAGAACTGAGGGTGTGAAAGGAAACAAGTCATCCAAGGTTTAACATAACGCGAGCGGCATCTAGCGGTTTGGTGGTGACACTACAAAACAAGCGCAAACCGGATTTTGTTATCAGTGGCTTTTAAAAAAATCTTAAATTAGGTCTCAATAGTTCAGACTCAGCAATCTGCAGTGTTCCTGTGGATGAAGGCAGCTGTAAAGGAATGGAAATTACAGGATTACACTTGAGTAGGGAATGTGACGTCAGTTGTCCTAATAGTAGCTGAAATGTTGATTCTGACTGGTATATAACAGTTCATTATTACAAAGAAAACTGATTTTATTCTGAAAACTGATGATTAAATGGCCTAAATTTAATCATTGAGTTTAGGGATTTGATATGATAAACATAATTTGCACTAGTAGATACTTGTTGACTTTTTTACTTTTTGCTCAGATATATTCATGGCCTCTATAGTGGAGACTGCTGTGGTTTTGGATTAAATATTTAATCGACCTGCCATACAGAGCAGTTCTGGCGACGCAACTTTCTGATCTGCGTCATTAAGTCCACCTTTATCAAAAAATGGCTTCGCCCAGTGAAACTATCGCTCAGTGGAGAACGACCATTATAATTAGCTCATCCCTCCAGGTAAGGAGAACTATTTAACAGCTTCTATTTCTTTTTGACAAAAATACACGTGGAATAACAAGCTCTGTAGCTAACCTAAGCTAGCACCTTAGGTTAGCTAAGTGGGCAAAGTGTTCAGTAAGTTAATTAGTCTCTTATTATTTCTTTGGAAAATGTCTGGACAGAACCATGACACCTGCAGGACGCTCGGCGCACAGCAGCACAGAATGAGGTTTTCTGACAGCGTGGAAGCCGGGGCCTTCATTTTCCCGCTTTCAGGTGAGCTAATGATCGGTTTTCCATCTCATCTATATATAACTATGAACCCTAAGTCCTGTTTCGTTTTGGAACGAATGTTCCTTCATAATGACTTTAAATGAAACATTCCAGTCACAGACACAGTCCACTTTTTGTTTATTGTTTATGATTTATGTTACTGCAAAATACTTAGATTTCATTTTGTTGTTGAACATAAAGCAAATTGATGCTTTATATTTTTTCACATTTTAATTTTTTTGCAACCAAAAGGAAAGCTGATTTTGGTGGTATTTTACCTCCTTCACTCATGAATAAAACCCAGTCCAGCCAATTAATTGACCTAATGGCCTAATTAGCTGATTGAGTCCAGCCAAATTCCAGGTCAAAAGCAACTGTTTCCTTAAGGGACCAATTGGGTTCTTGAGAATATTAGTCAATAAACAGCTAAATGAAGACTGTAAAACACCAGACAAATACGAGATAAAGTTGTTGGAAGGAGTTGCTTAAACTACAGTATCTGTAATGTGCATGTATGCCCAAAATTATTTTAAGTATTAGGTATTAATTGATTATCAATTATTTTAAATAAATTGGGGGGGTTTTCTCCATAAATGCCTTTTCTTATATGTTGTTCCATTATGTTTTTCTCATTTATCAGTAGCAAATTTCCTGCTTAAATGAAAATGATCTATGGATACAAAAATGTTCAGACTTATGTGCATGTTGGAGTCAAAGTGTGCTTAATGTAAATAGAGATCTGCTGGGTCTTTTAAAACAAGCTTTAAATGAATAACCACCTGTACTAACACACACTGCTTTAATTCCTAGGTACTGCGTTCCTGCTGGTTGATCCTCAGGTCCTCCCAGAGCCTCTGGAGGAATCAGGATTAACTGAACGCGTTGAAAAATTTGTGCAGGTCCACAGGAACTGCTTTATACTTCTCTATTCTCCCTTTAATGGGGAAAAAGAACTGCAGGTTTTGACTTTGATTCAGCACAGGTATGTAGTGCGACTGCTTTCCACTGCTTCATCCACGGTCAGGTGTCTGCGCTGTGTTTTACAGATCTGAAACCGTTTTTTCTCACCTCACGGTGGATGTTTTCCTGCCTGCCATCAGCCCCTGGTATAGTGTTGAAATAACAACATTTTTTCCCTCATGGGCCTGGTGAAATGTTATTTTTCTGATGTTGGTTTCATCTCTGTTTGAATCCCGGCCCAAGCTCTTGGTATTGTTGGTATTTAATGGACGAAAATTACAATAGTTCATTTAATTTACAAAATATGTAAAACAAATCAGGCAAAAGAATCTAATCAGTTTCTTACAAAAAAACCCACGCATGAAACGATAACATTAAACAGCAGGTGTGCTTCTGTGTCTGGTAAATTTTTGGTTAAAACATGTTTGTTTTTCACTCAGTGGGTTAAGAATCCAAAAATTCTACTCAAATAAGAGTAGAGAGTCCAGCATTGTCAAAGTTTTTTTTTTTAATGTTACTCAGGTAAATGTGAGTAAATGGAGCTAGTTACTACCCAACTGTGGGCAAGGATGACCTGAATAGATGGCAGTGAATCGTGTGTTATAATTGCCCCATTAGTGACTCTAATGGTCCTGTTGGTGTGATGGTAAAGATTACAATTTGTACCTCAACTCATCAACTTTCCCCTTCTTATAATTCCAGATTAACTTTAACAAAAACTTTTCTTTACATTTTCAGATTTATCGGCAGCAATCTGAAGATCCTTCCTGTACGAAATGCTGCACAAATAGCCAAAGGAATGCTGACAATCGCCAAGGTAACTTATTATTTGGGAAAAAAAAGTGATTTATGCTGCTGTTCACTCGCGGCATTTAAAATAAAGACAAACCAAATTGTCTGCAGGCCACCAGTAAACCGCACGCTGATAAAATCCGAGAGCGCATGTCTCTGGCCCGGGCTCACATCATCGAGACCAGTCCTGTGTGGGAAATGCTCAGAGACATTTTATGAAGCTCAGCAGGTGATCCAGTTAGCTTTATTTAGCATGACACAAGATCATACACAGTCGCTGCTGATGACACAAACTGTACTTTTGAAAGTAATTTCAGTAAAGATAAAATGATCACTTTACAGCATTGCATTCTTTATTTTATTTGCCAAACAGAAATAAAACACATGAAAAGTTCCCAGTGCTGTCTCAGTGTGGTTTTCCCTGCTTTTCCTCTGAGATCTCATCTATTCGGACAATAAGGCTTTCCATCAAGTCAAAAGTCGCCAAAGCACTCTGCAGCACCTAAGAGACAAGAGAACCATCAATGTTTGCTGAGCTTTCTCCAAATTAGTCATCAAGTAGAACAAGAAAAATCTCTACCTGATACTGGACTTCTGGAGACATATGGGTGACTTTGTCGTGCTTTACTGTTATGGTTTTTAACAGTCTGGTAGACCGAGCATGCTCTTTGGCTTCTGCAGGACAAACAGCATGAACAGAAATAAAATATGAAGTTAAACTGTTTCACAGATCAGCAGCTCATTTGTACCTTTCGCTTTTAGCTTTTGTTCCTCCTTCAGCGCTTTCATCTCGGCAGAGTAATACGCTCTCGACATGCTGATGCACACTCTCAACATTTTTAGGTATTCATCTTTGATCCTGCACAGTTCTTCCCAAACATCAGCCTACAGGTGACAAAAGTCAGCAGCTTTTTAGACTGACCAGGCAGACCAGCAGAAGGAATGTGGCAAATTAAACTGACTTACATCGCTCTTCACTTCTTTGTCTCTCATAAGCAGATAGCGCAGAAGATTCAGACTCTCCATTATTCTGAATAAACAGACAGAACATCTGAAGTAACAACCTTTGATGATCGTTTAGTTGAATCTATAGGCTTTCTTTTGGCTGTCAGTAGGGATGCACTGATTTAATTTGGGCCAATATTAATATAATGATGATGCTCAATAGCCAATATTTACCAATATTATGTTTATATTCCCCCCAAAAAAAAAGTATAATGATACTTTTCATTATATACATTATATATATATTTAATTTAAAAGGGTTTCAGTGAGTTAAGTCCCTGAATTGTGTTTGGAAATATGACTCACTTGTCCATATTGGTGAGTAAATCTGTCTCTGCCGCTTGTGGTAAACTGAGCACCAGCTCAAGCAGTGGCAGAAGCTCCATCCCCAAGAACCACTTATCAGCTTCACCCTGCAGGAGAGTTATGACAGATTCATCTCATTCATACAGTTATCAGATCAAAGCTAACAAACATGAAGATGTTGATCACATTAGGTCTTCATATATGTCTGTGTTGAAAATCCAAAAATAATTTGAAGAATACATTTTTTTTTACTTGGACTGTGTTCTATATCAAAAATATCTTTTTTTCTGTCACCTGAGTCTAATTTTAGGTTAATATTCATTAAATGAAGCTGGGTTGGTAAATGCTTTCAGAATCAGAAGGACGCAGAATGAACTGACCCTTCATGTGAGGTCACAGTTATAATCTGGGGTTGCTTCAGGTCAGTGTTAGGTCAGTAATGGGTTAATTCTTTACGCAACTTGTCTTGTGAATATATTGTATGTTCTGAGATATAACAAGAAGCTTCCTTATTCTCACCTTTATAGACCGTTGAATTTGACTCCTGATGTTGTTCACTATGTAACCTTCAACACCTGCATGGTGGCTTGTTTTTAACATGCACCTGCAAAAGAGGGGTCGATAAGAAATGGTGTTTGCGTAGAATAAACATAAGACATTGGGGAAAATAGCAGACTGAGGTATTCATCAAGTATAAAATCTACAGTTATTAATCTGCAAATGCAAAAAGACATTTCACTTCGATTCTCACCGGAAGAATTTATGCTTTGCTTCAGCATCAAGTTTGTTTATGAAAAGTTGGAACACCTTCAGTCCCGATTCTCTCTGGAGAAACATCAAACTATTAAAACAAATCACCGAAATATTGCTCTTCACATTGATCTGACATTTGTTCTGTTATCACAAGTGATCATGCTTTTACCAAATGCTGAATTGGACAGTCGGTGAGAACTTGTCGCAGGTTCTGTGGATTTCAGAACAGCAGATTTCAATTATTGAACTTCATTTTTTAGATATTGTCATGTAAGTAGATCTGTTCTCCATTAAATAAGAAATGAAATAGAACAAACATGAATAAGTTTGTTCATTCAATCAAGTCATTAAAATACATGTCACACCATCATCCGTCCGTTTCTTCACTGCATGATCTGTGTCTTCCAGCTGTCGTAACTCTTACTAAAGTCTCTGCTGACCGGAACATTTCTCTACATTTAGGTCATTGGTGCCCAAAGTTTGTCCTCGAGGGCCGGCATCCTGCATGTGTTAGTTCTCTTCTTGGTGGTAGCAACAACCTTCTCAGCATGTCAGTGTTCTTCTTCTACCTTCTAATGAGCCATCATTTGTTTTACCAGAAAGAACTAAAACATGCAGGATGTCGGCCCTTGAGGACCGACTCTGGACAACACTGACTTCGGTCCCCCAGTCAACACAAACGGCTTGGTAGTTTATCTTACCTGCAGTGCACTATAGAAGCTCTCCAGATCTAGTAGACCTACTGGAAGGCTATTATCCTCCACCTTCTCCAAGCTTTTAGCAAACAGTGCCTATGGAAAATGATTAAAAAAAAAAAAAAAAAAAATTTAACTTGATGCCTTCTTTTCCAGGGGATTTTCTGTGATTTCTATTCATACCAGTCCCTTGAGTAAATGTGATTCCTTCTTCCTGTCAAAAACGCACAACACACAAACCTTTAGGCAAACATCTTTCTTTTGTTTCAAAGGCAAAAAAAATTATTAACCTTCAATTTACTGATAGCATACCTACTGAGGAGTTGATTGACGTGCTCCATGTTGCACTGAAGAATAAACACAGGACTAAAACGGACAGAAGAGCCCAAGTTGTATGAAACATTTATTATAAAGGTGAACAAACTCATCACAATGTTAACTGACCATACTCTGACCTGAACACGGCTGGAAATGTGTCCATGGCTATGAGCTGGACAAAAAGCAGATAGGCCAAGCATGCGGCCGACTCCTTGGACAGGTTAGTATCCATCGTGGTGAATTTCCTCAGAGAACTGAAGAACAGAAGGCCTGGAAGAGACTCTTTGATTGCAGGCAGGATGATCTGTCGATGCACAAAGAGAAGTCTGGCCACATAGGAAGGAGATTTCCCTCCATAAATATTTGAAACGATTCTTCGATTTAGTACCATTATTTCTACTGCAAAGAGCCACAAAGTTGATTTTCGGTCTCGGTTCAGTTCAGCTTCAAGCAAAGGTTCTTTTAAACTCAGCATGCAGCTGAAAACAAAAACACCAATCAGATCATCTGTTCTGGTATCATCAACTAGAAAAACAAAGTCTGTGATAAAAAGAGTGGCTGTTTTATGCCAAATTGCACTTCAAATTTTTTTCAAAATCATTTTAAAACAAGAACCAGAAATAAAGACATAGCATGTTTACTCCAGGCTCTTCTAGTAAAGTATGCTGGGTGTGTGCACAAGAAAAGCACTGAAACAGAAACGCACAACTTAAGAATCTCAGTCTTCAGCTCATCATCTTCTGGTGTTGGGTTATAGTTTTCGTCCTTCTTCACCCCATCTATAAAAGGCCTGGTGAACGTTGCCAAGGCGACGCAGCAGTGACACAAACCGTGCTCATCAGCCTCCTCCTGCTGCTGGGTGTAAGGTACAGGCAGCCGGGACAGCTGCTTGTGAAGGGCCGACAGAGCCAAACCCACACCGGCTGCCCGGTTCTCATCCAGCTGCAGCAGAACTGAAAATACAAAAGACTTTTATGTATTTAACTTTACTGGATTTTCTCCACATTGATCTCCAGTTATCAACTGTAGGGGGAGCCAAATACCATGTTTGTGTGAAACTTTGTCTGTGTTTTAGCCTTAGATTAACTTCACATGCTTCCAAAAAGCATGTGATTTTCAACTAGTGATTTGCCTTGCAACTAGTGATTTGCCTTGCAACTAGTGATTTGCCTTGCAACTAGTGATTTGCCTTGCAACTAGTGATTTTCACTTTGACAGAAATTTTGATACTAGAGAGACTTAGAGGTGTGTTTTTCACTACTGTGTTGACGGTGAATGTGACATGTAAAGACTTTCACACAGTAGCTTTACATACCTGTTTGAAGGTGAGGAAGAAGGAAGAGAATGGTTTCAGAAATGGCGCCTGGATCCATGTCTTCAATTAATTCAAGGAAGCTCTCCAGGACGGTTCTGGAGCTGCACATCTACAAAGCAGAGCAAGTCTGAAGTGTCCTGAATTCAACCTCCGTATGTCGTTTTTTATTTTGTTTTGTTTTTTTATTAACTTACTGTGGTTCAAAGGAAATTATTGTCTGTGTTTTTTGGTCAACAATTTCAGGTAAAACAGACACCAAGGTTCACTGTAGACGCCAAAGTAAAGGAAAAACGCCACAAAAGATGTTTTCTATCAAAAGCTGACTGAAGCTGCATTGCTGGAACCCACCTTGGTCAGTTGTGTAAAGGCAGCCTGGCAGTGGTCATGACTCTTCTTATTCCTAATTAGTTCATCTACAAGGGGTGCCAACAGACGGCAGCCCATGGACTTCACAATTCCCTGTGGGTGAGAAAGCACATTATTTACTACAGTGGTGTCCCTTCATAACGAAATACATTTTATAAGTAGAGTTTGGCCCTAACAGTAACATTTTATGTGGACTGATCTCTATTTGGAGGAAGATCAAAGAAAGTAATCTTATTAGAAATCCATCATTTCTATAGTCACTGCAGGTGCAGACATATGACGGATTCCTTTATGTTTCTGTCGTAAATTGCTAAATAACTATCATGCCTAAAAGTGCCATAACCTACAGCTGCAATTTAAAAAACTCAACAAGGACTGACTTTGGAGAAATGTTTGAAGAAATATAAACGTTGCTGCTTTTTGTTGCCAAAAACCTCACGCTACATCTCAAGTGAATGCTTCTCATTACATATTCAATCAATTCAGCTCTTCAATACAGTTAGCCTACAAATGAGACAGCGGTAAGAAGTGTTTCTCACAGTAGGCCACACACAACTGCATGAAGTGTGGTGAGATGGGACAACCAAGGGCACTTTGAGGAGCATCACGCTGATGGGTGTTAGCAGTGGAGCGAGAAATCTAACTGAATATCTGCTTGTTTCCCTCCACACCTTTGGGTCAAAAGGTCAACAACTGCCAAGTAAACTGCTGCATCTTAATGTTTAACATAGCTGGATGTACTTTTAGTGCTGTTTGACAGATTAACAGTGTCAATCTGCCATCACTTCATATCTGTAGGGTGTGAATACAGTGCGGGGCCCTCGGTCTGCCTCCTACAGTGTTGGTGAGGTCACCTGGTTTTTCTCATCCTGGATAAATGTTAGCAGTTGTTGGCCATCACCCCCACTGAGACAGGCGGCTCCGACGTCCCTGAACTGCTGGTAGTCCTCCGGCTTCAAATCTTCTTCTGGAGTCTCGCGCTGAATAAGTAGATATCATGTATAAATAACACAATAACGTGTTGCACTAGGAGAAAGTATTTTTCTCACAGATTTGTTCCGATTTGTACTTTTAGCATTTTTGCAATGACGAGGTCTTTACATCCTTGTGGTCTTTTTGACTTTGAAGAAGTGTCTTATGGTCATAGCATCATTTCAGTCATTTCAGTCATTTCAGTCATTTCGGCCTTAATCTCTCTCTTTTTCAGAAGTGAAAATGCTTTCATTCAGTGTGCTGTGCATCTTGCGTTGTTCCCGTTTATTTTACCCAACCCTAGTCTAGTAGATGTGACGTAGGTGCACATCCACCTTCGTCATGTTGGTGCAAAAGTCGAACAACAGTGGGGTCAGTGCAGAGCCCTGATGGATGCCAACCCTAATGCCAAAAGGAGGTGAGGTTCCTGATGGATATCGGACCGTTGCTTTGGTGTCTCAGTACCAAAGGCAGTACAAATCCTTTTGTGACACTGTGGTTCATAGTGCTTCCCCACCACAGTTTGGACTGAAATCCTGTTGAGTTGGTGGACTGCCCTGAAACAGGCTGTTCATACTCAGCCATTCTGTCATGTGTGACTGAATTAAAATCAGCCACTCATAACAAATGTGAAAACCGCGTTTTGCATTTTGCCCACTCTTAACATTTCTTCCATGATCCCGGAACATGTACATGCAGCATAAAACAAAACAAAAAACAGACTTTACCTTCATAATTCTCACAGTAAGTCAATAAGATTGAGCCAAGAAATCATGAAAACAAAGTTTTTGTTACTTTTGGTATTTAATTTAGCAAAGCAGGTACTATTTTAAAATCTCTTCTCACAATCGTACCATAAGTCGACGCATTGTGGATAGAAACATGATTAGCTCGGCTCAGTGGTTTTGTGGTGGGAGAACATGGTGGACTCACCCATCTCTGGATGATCTCATGCACTTTATCTTCATTCATCATCAATGTTTCCTCCGCCCTCAGAGCCAATCCTGTTATCGACACGTCCACAGCAGATGTAGTGGTGGTATCTAAATGATCAAATAAATAGCTCTCCTGGCGTCTCAAGGGAGAGAAAAAGATTCAGTGTGTGAGGAACCGAAACATAAACCTCTTATCTCCCTTTGTGCTGCACAGCTAATAGGATTAAAGCAGGACACAGACTTGAACCGTCGAGTTGCCTAGCACTCGGTGGTGGAAAATTAATAACGAATGAACTGCCTCTCTAATATTCCTAAACCTTAAATATTTAAAATATTTAAAAATAAAATAACGTTTTTAAATGCTCACAGTGACCATGTTGTAAATTCTGCTCGAAGGTGAACTCACAGAAGTGTTTTGGTAGTTTCCTGTTGTGTAGGTGGTGATGTGGTGCTTCATGCTTACCTTTATATTCTGTGACTGAAATAGATGTTAGTTGACATTTGCGTGTTATTTTAAGACGATGTGCAAAATATATAGCCTTGAAAGGTATAGCTAAAAGTATTTTGGTTCCTTTCTATGAACAATGTGTCTGCTTCTGTATTTTTTTACTTGGAAAACTTGTTGATGTTAAATGAGAACGTACCAAGCTGATGACAAATATCAGCCCAGAATTGATGCTACCTGTGCTTGACCTTTCGCACGTGGTTTTGTAGCTCTGACAAAATATGAACAAAAAGAAAAAGTAATAGAACCTATAGAAAAAAACAGGTGCTTCTTAGAAGGTCTTTTAATTCTGAAGTGGAGGGAAAATAGCTCAAAGTTCAAAGTTTTAAGTTCACTTTTGCTCAAACCTTTTAACTCTGATTCCAGTAAATAAAACCCTCCTGCCTCCAAAAGTAACTTAATTAGTAAGTGGAGATGAAGTATGAGTGACTTGATCACCGTATGAATTGAGCAGTTCTGTGAAAACCTGAGATGTTTGTTTGAAAACTTTGTGGTTTACATGCAGAAGACTTGAGATTTGGGTAAAGGTTCACCTTGCAGTAGGACAATGACCTGAAACACATGGCCACAGCTGCAATGGAATGGTTTATAGATCAAAACATATATTTATGTTGATGTCTAATTGAATTGTGTATCAAGAATCAAGGGTGGGAGTGATGGAGGGGCAAGACTTGAAATCTGATGTCGGTAAATTTTCTCAGTCCAGTTTGACTGAGACTGAGCTGTTTTACTAGTAGAGCGGGTAAAACATCCAGTGAATTTCAATCACTGGATGAGCAATACAGTGTCTCAAAAGGCTTCCAGTTGTAACTGTAATTGCAAGAAAAAGCATCTCTGAAGTGCATAATATCTGGAGGCACAAATCTGGGGAAGGACCCAGGAACGTTTCTGCTGCTTTGAACGACTCAATGAGCTCAGTGGCAAGAAAGAATGAGGACAGACAACAGGCTGCTCTGATATCAGGCTGAAGTGTAACTGCTGCCAAAAGTGGATCATCAAATTATTCCATTGGCAGTATTATATACTTTAGTGTTGGTTTGTGACACAAGCAAGCAACTACAGTTATCTACAGCTGTTCTAAAAATGCCACATATATCAAATATGACTTAAAAGAAATTTGACTTTAGATTTTAATGCCTCTGTCTCTTTAAGAAGCTCCTGCTCTTTCTGTAAGTCAATTTTCAGGAAGTCATCACAACATGGCTCCTCTATGAACCCTTGAATGTTTTTACCAGCTCTGCACTGATAAGTAGCTCCTATAAAGAGCTCAGCAGATGAGCAGTTCCACCAGATGTTTGCTAATTCCGGCTGACTAGTCTGAAGGAGCTGAGTGAAGGAGATTTCTGTTTTTAATACGTTTGGGGAAAAAACTCCAAATCTTTTTTCCACATTGTCATAACGGGGAATTTATGTGCAGAATTTAGAGGAAAGAGATTCATTTAACACAATTTGGAATAAGACTGGAACATAAACATGTGAATATGTGAATACTTTCCAGATTCTCTGCAGCAGAAGAATAATCACTGACTTCCTGCTCCGTCATGACAGCAGCAGAGCAGCAGCAGAGCAGCAGCAGAGCAGCAGCAGAGCAGCAGCAGAGCAGCAGCAGAGCAGCAGCAGAGCAGCAGCAGAGCAGCAGCAGCTCTGGTCCTGATTTGGGATGAATGGGTGGAGGAGCGTGTTTGAACGGTCGGATTTAGCCGACATCTGCCGCTCAGGTTTGCTCTCTGTATTGGTGTTTGATGAAAGCTTTGGACAAAAGCCACAGAGCAAATACAACACACACTGCCTCTCACTCCATGTTTGTCCAGCATTTTGTGGTTCCTAATTGCTGGCTGATGAGATTTTGTTTTGACACCGCTCCTGGGAGCAGGAAGTACTCAAATAAACGGCGTCTGACATGAACACGCACTCAAGCATTTACTTTAACTGCACTAAACCCCAATGATTACTTAATGATGGGCCAATGTTTTCAAACGCAGTTTAATTTAATTAGAGGAGCACGCCACAGAAAGCTCTTTATGGTTGCAGCAAAAGATACAAAGTGGATCATTTGTCTTTGGAACAAACATTAGATTTGTAATTGTATTATTCCAATAGTTATTTTTGGCTTCGCATCTACAGGGAGACTTACAGCATTGATCCCTTTCTAACTCAGGAGGGCACTGTTTATCTGGTGGAAAATGAGTGATTATTGACAATATTTTTATTGTAAATGTTCAGTAATTCATCTTGCAAGGGCCTATTTTTTATCAATCCAATGGATTTTATTTGATTTCATGCTCATATTTTTTACATACTGTTTTTTCATACTTATATCTTATTTAAAAAAAATTAACAATGTTTTTAATACTGATACCACTATTAGTTATTTTAATACATGTTCAACAGCAAGAATTTTTCACCATTATTATTATTATTATTATTATTATTATTATTATTATTATTATTATTATTATTATATTTGAGTATAACTAAGCTGGTATAAAATAAATCTGAGGAACTGGATTAACTTTATTAACGATAAGAGACTTAAAGACAAAGATCAATATATCACTTTGGAACCCAGATCACTAAAGTTTATTTTTTCTTAATTGTCATTTTGGAACAGAAATAATTAGATGAATGAATTTTTAAAATAAGTTGCTGAAAAACCATGAAGTCATTAGTAAATAAATAAATAAATAAGGCAACACCAAAAATAGTTGTTTTGTTTTTTTATATCTGTTCAAATATTTTATTCAAACAATAGAGGTTTTTGTGGTTTTACACACTGAACAAAAGGTCAGAGGTTGTGGATCAAGTGAGGACATGTTGCCTCCTAACAGCAGTTATTCTGATGTTCTTCTCTTGTTGACTGTTTTCCATACAGTGATATAATTCATAAAGCGTCTGGGTTTATCTCTGTGTTTTTGTTCTTAGATCTCACTGATGAGAAAGATTGAGCGGCTCGTTGCAGCTGGTAGCAAACTGTTGCAGTATTTATGGGTCAGTCTAGTATAAAGCTAGCAGTCCTGTGAGAGCGCTGCTCCATTTTCCCCTCTCCTCACAGCTTTTCCTTGGTGACCTCTTAGAAAGCAAGAGGTTTTAAGTGAACTCTTTATCCAGCTGGTTTCCTCTGGAGACCTCTGCTGACTGTCAGCCCAGAACCTGGTCAGCAGGAGCCACCGTGGTCAGGGCCACTCAGCAGGGGTCCTGCTGGAGGAACACTGAGGAACATGAGTTTGATTTGCAGACTATTTCTTTTTCAAACAACCCAGATTTGTCTTTGTGATTTCTATTTAAAGCTTAGAATGAAACGGAATTGCCTGAAGCCAGAAACGCTGTATTTTAAAAACATAAAGCTGTTCTATGTCACTGTCTGACATTTTTTTTGTCCCAGAAGTTTACATATATATCGTCAGTATTGAGCTGTTTGACTTGGGTCAAACATTTTAGGGTTTCAATCTGGAGTCTCAGCAGAAGAAACCATTTTACAGAGCAGCTGCTGTAAACTTCTGAATCTGAACAAAGTAACAACTTTCCCTCTCATTACTTTGGAATTTAGCAAACAAAACTAATTTTGTCCAGAGTGACTGATGACGTTGTACTGATTTACATGCCATCTTTGGAAAGACCTTCAAACACATTCAACGCTAAAGTTCTAAAAAGCTAAAACTGTTATTAAATTGCTGCTCAACCTACAGTACAAGTTCAATCCCTAAAGCTCAGGGCTGGAATTATAATTTTCCTTGTCTGTAAGTTTTCCTCTTCCTCCCGCCAACAGGGCCGAGGTGGAAGCTGGAAGCTGCAGGGACAGGTACCCCATCGAACTAAGAGCTAATGGAGGTGGAGGTCTCACCAGGGAGAATCTTGACCCCAACCCCTTTTTGTAAAAGCTTTGCCCCCGTGGCAACCAGTCGCAGGGAGGGGCCGTACCGGAGCGTGTTTAGTGAACATCTGTTTGTACTCTGGCAAAAGGCTGCTGAGGTGATGTAGCCCAGCTCTTTCAACACGCAGCAGAGCTGCTTTCTCTGCCGGTGTGCTTTGAGCTGAAAGCTCCCAAGGTGACACAAAGGCTGGTTGCTGCGGGGCCCGAAGGTCCGTGCTCCCTATCAGCAGACTCCGCCGCTTGCCTGCTGAACCTTTTGTAAACCGGGAATTGACTTCCCAACGTCAACTTGTTCCCAATCAATAGGCAGAGAGCAGACACCTCGCTAGACACAGATAACCGCTGCTCCCCGGCTGTATGTCCAGGCTGTAGAGACTGTCACCCTGTCATAATCTGATCAATAAGCAGACGATGTCCCGGCTCACTCCGCTGTAACACGCGGGGGCTCGGCTCCCACCCCAGCAGCATGAGGGGGGCGTGAGGGGCAGTGGGCAGGGGAAACTGCCCAGCAACTCCCCAAGGTGGCTGAATCGGAGATGTTACATGTGAACTGGCTGTCAAAATGATTTAGTCATCCCCGTTTCTTGCTGGTGTTTAAAGATGCTGACACACTGTGTTTTGGGTTCCAATGTCTTGTTGAAACTGATGGAGGCTTTTAGCTTTTCTCTTTTTTTTTTCTTCCCAGACTCCTTTTATCCATTTAAGAGTTCGTTCGAGTGTTAGGATTTCTGTGTCACCTGCCACAGATGTCTCCTGGCACTTCCTGCCCACACAGTTTGCTGTCAGACCCTCTGATCTGCTGCCTTCCTTTACTTCTGTTGCTGCTTGGTCAATAGATAGGAGATAAACTTGATAACCTGTTTTCCCTCCAGTGGTGACTAAGCGTTTTCTCTGTGTCTATCTAAATGCGACTAGGTGAGCTGAAGAGTGTGTGTGTGTTGTGTGTGTGTGTGTGCGTGTGTGTGCGTGTGTGCGTGTGGTGTGCGTGTGTGTGTGTGTGTGGGTGCGTGTGTGTGTGTGTGTGTAGGCGGTTCAGAGTGGAGGTGGAATCCAGAGTAAAGGAGGCCAGATCAGATTCAACTGGAGCTCATTAAAGTTTCAGAGGAAGCCAGAGGGAGAATAGGGGGAGTCACTGCACTGCCAGGATCCATTTCCTTTGACTCTGACTTTGTCATTCTGGATCCATCCAGTGAGACGCAGGCCTGTTGTTGACTGGCCTGTCTCTAATGGAGTGATTGGCAACTTATTGGAACTTGATATAAAGAACAAGAGCAACTGGGTTGGCTTGGTGCTTTATGGGCTTCTTTCATCTTACTGAACCTGAACTCTGCTGCTACAGAACCAGATGGTTCATGATGACTGGGTCAAACGCCAGACATTTTCTGTGGAAGAACTGAATATTATTATTATTATTATTATTATTATTATTATTTATTTTTATTAGTAGAACTAGTGTTCTTATTATATTAAAAATAGATTGTATTATTATTATTACTGTTAATAGTAATACAAATTGATATTTTTATTTAAAAGATGTAGTTTTATTATCATCATCATCATTATTATTACTAGTATTTCTAATAGTAATGTTATTAGTACAAGTTATATTTTCATTGTGTTACAAAAAATGCTTTTTTATGACATTTAGTTGTATTGAATAGTGTTATTATTTAATAATATTTAATTATTAATATAATCACTATTATTATTATTATTATTATTATTATTATTATTATTATTATTATCATCATCATCATCAATAGGAATGGTGAAATTGTATTATTAAATTACATTATTGTTATTATTATTACTATAATTATTATTATTATTATTGTTATTTATTTTATTATTATTTGAAGGAGTTAAAGTAGTATTAGTGATAATAATAATAATATTAACAGTATTTAATTTTTTGTCATCATTCAGAATACACACCTTCTGAAAAGTCTTATTCTTTAGGTCTTCTTTTTCCTCATCATATTATTGATTGTTATTTTTTAATGTAACTCGTTCTTGGTTTTTTTCTTGTTGTCATTGAACACATCCTTGATGTCAGATCCTGTTCATTTGTTGAGTTTCTCTCTCTTGCTGCTCCAGCCTCAGTCATAGTGTTTCCTGTTGGACCTGAAATCGCCTGAACATTTTGTCCTTTTTAACTACAAAGCTGGAATAACTTGAGCAAAATGAGTTTCATTTACTCACAATATTAATAACTGCAGATAATCTGTATTATGTTGTTTTATAATCTCCCTCACGCTCCAACAGGAGACGATCATTTACATGCTGGGGATGTTTCAGGACCCATCCTGTGATCTGGCTTCCTCTTCTGCTTCTTGTTCTTCTTGCCCAGCAGCCGTGGTCCAGTTCAGACCCGCGGTTCTGTGGATCGGAGGTACTTACCGTCCACTCCTCAGCGCTTTGATCCTCCTGCAGTCTGACACATGACCACACTGACCCCTGGATGGGCATTAGAGCAGGCTTCAGCAGAGCCAACATCTGTGCCTCCCAGCACTGCCACTGCTCAAATCAGTCATTAAATCAGAACACAAAAAGCAACTTTACTTGAATGCCTGAGCATAAATATTTGATCATGGCTGAGAATAAATCTTTGCCGTTTTGTAGCGTCTCCCCCGGCTGCGGGCTCCTCTTATAGATCTCTCTCTCTCTGCTGTTTAGATACAGGCGCACGCTTCGCTTGGTCATTTGTGAAATGGATCTTATGAATTTTTTAGAAAGATTCATAGCTACAATCAGACCTGGTTAGACTGGGTTATATCTCACAGTGCCGAATGTACAAATCTCTAGTCCATTTTGCATAGATAATATAAAGAGGTTTTTTGTGTTATTTTGACAGCAGCATTAGACTTTCCAGCATCTTAACTCATGTTCCTTCATAAAGGACATTTTGACTACATCATACTGACTCGTGGTTTTTGTCCTGAGCCCAATATAGTCTAATGTTGTCCTGTTTTTGACATGGGCTCATTTTAAAATCAAGATTAGGTGACGACCCCATTGTAAGTCAGAAGTGGGAAAACGTGTGGGAAACTTGAGCTTGTTTAGAAAGTCAAATGAAATGTTACATAAACGGTACATGAAGAGGACATTTCACCTTCCAGATCCCAGCTTGACTCTTTCTGGTACGGATTTATTTGAATCACTTCTTATTGAAGGAATAATGTGTCAAAGAAAAACCAATAATCAGGCTTTCCTTTGAAAACAAGTATATTTAATCAGAAAGTAAAATCATTGCAATAAAATGTTAAAAGTGAATCATTTATTCTTTCATGAAGAATGCATCTTACTAAATTAGCTTTTCACCCAAAGCCGGTTTAATGTCTGCAATTCAATTCAATTATCTACATGGAATCATATTCAGTAAATTACATTGTGATTTGTTTCGTTTCTCAGATTAAAACTAACTTGAGAATAAATTCTTTTAAGCAGGTATTAAATATACTTTTCGTTAAGCTCATATTTCTGATTTTAAGAATCAGAAATATGATTTCTGATTTTGATGTGTCTGATGTCCTAATTTTAAATGTCATGTTTTTATTAACTATGAGTGGAAAATCATCATTACTAAAGGTGTTAAAACGTCAGGTTTTGTCTAATCAGTTTATTAACTGTGTTTCTCTTGGTGTTGTTACTGAAGAACTTTTCAATAATATTCTCATGTACTGAGTGGGTCTACATATGAGATCATTTTTCCACAGTGTTTCTGTGTGGAACTATAGAGAGACTAAGTGTTTTCCACCAGTTTCTCCCACATTCAGAAAGAGAAAATAACACTATAATCTAGAGTTACAGGATTAATATGAAATATGTAATAAAATAAAATCAGTTTCATAAGAGGGCCAATTACAGACCTCGACTTCTTATCTCAGTCAACTGGCTGAAAAACATAAAACAAAATAAATATTATATGTTAATATAAATGAACTAAAACACTGTCTGAAAGCCCTGGTGTCAAAATGATTCATTAAATACTTTAAAGTGTTCATCTTTTTTATTTAATCAAAGTAGAACCAGTGAGGTTTCTACATACACTTTGTAACATTATGTTTTAGACGATGCATTCACTGACTTTCTCATTATCTATTGTTATACTAAATATGTAATTCTCTAAATAACCTCAGAATCTAAGACATGTTCATTTCTTACTTTGCCTTTTCATTGTTAGCTTGTTGTGGCTGTTGTTGTCATGGTGAGGTCCTCCTGCCTTAGAAGCAGCTCATTTTCTAACTCAGTGTTTGAGCTTTGCATCTTAGTCCAGCTGCACGCCCTGCCTTATCAAACACACAGTGGTGTGTGTTGCTTTCTGCTCCTTTCCTCACCTCAAACTCTCATCCGTCTGTGAGTGAACAGGAACATCATCAGCTTGCTAAAAGGCTGCACTGCTCTCATACTTGTCACTTTTTTCTGTAGGATTCCTTCTCATCTGTCTTCTTTCGCTCCCCAAAACCATTCAAGAAGCTCCAGTTGTGCCGCCTTTTAATCTGAAGAACCTTTTACTGTCACCTATAGGACTCATGTGTTATTAGAGATGGACTGGGAGAGAAGACAAAACCAGGCCAGTGATGTAAATGCTGGGCTGAGTGTAGAATCGGCCCAGAGGGGGTGGAGGGTTTGGTGGAGGGGTGGAGGGTTTGGTGGAGGGGTGGGAGGTTTGGTGGAGGGGTGGGAGGTTTGGTGGAGGGTTTGGTGGAGGGTTTGGGGTGGAGCAGAGGGCTCTGTGACTGAGCGACGGTGGAGCAATAGTCTTTCTGGTTCCTGAGTGACGGCTCACATCCAAATGGTGCAGTGATATGTGATGCTAAATGAAGCAGCTAAACACGTCTTTAAATGAGAGAACAACCTTACAGACTCTCCTGCCTCCTATTCCCCAAACCTGTACCCTTCCACCCCTTCTATAGCCCACCCCATTCGCCCCCCTCTGACTGAAGTCATGCTGTTCAGGGCCTCCGGACCCTCAGAACACAGAGCCCCAGCTAATGGAAAGCTTTCAAGGACGACGGCCAGAGAAAGATGTCAGCTCTCGTTTGGCCCAAACACCCTGAGACAAACTGTTCTAGGCAGGGCTAGAAAGTGAAAATAACACCATCTACACCTCTCACACACCCTTCAGTTGACCGCTGTGAGTCTCACAATAACTTTCGGTGAAGCCACTGGACAACATATTAAAATGCTGGTTTTGGACTAACACTGGCAGTAAAAATAGAACTAGTGATAAGAATCTTTGCAAAGAAGCGGGGCAGTCAAAGCCAGCACTGACCTTACATTACCGTATTTCTTCACTAAAGAAAAATCTTCATTAAAACTGCAAATTATACTAAAACAAATAAAACTAGACTGTAGAATATTTGACCATATGTTCTTTTCCTATCACTTGACAACAACATGTAACTTTGTGTTGTTGTAACAAATGGCGTAAAAAGTGAATATGCAGCAGTAAATGTAACCCATAGGGGTGCTTTGCTAGAGGGGGCGCCAGAATATGGCGTAAAAATGATTTCTATTGGAGAGCTGTATCAGTGGATATCTGGAGACGGTTCTTCTCTCATTTAAATTGTATTGTCGTCTGATGAAGATGAAGAGGGACAAAAGAATGATGTCAGGACAGAAAACAAAAAACAGGAAGAACAAGAATAAAGACGTTTTAATGATGAGGAAAGCTTTTCAAAGTGGTTGTAAATAGTTTCAGTCTATCAAGGAAACGTGTCTAAAAATTGAAGTTAGCTTAAGTTGCTATGATGACACTGCTGTCTTGTTGTCTTGTTTTGTTGTCTTGTCTTGTCTTGTTTTGTTGTCTTGTTGTCTTGTTTTGTTTTGTTGTCTTGTTGTCTTGTTTTGTTGTTGTTACAGGTGCTTTAATGGTCCATTCTCATCTCAGACAGTAAATCTTCGCTCCTGGTTGTAACGTAATAAAATGATGATGTTCAATGACAGTGAAGAGTTTCAAAAGGCCTGTGAAACAAATATGTCTGTCCTTTTTACTTGGTTCAAATCCTCGTGGAAACGTTGTTTTCTCAGACTTTGTGGGACAGTTTTACTCTATGTGCTTTAAGTTGAGGAAAAATAAAAATCCTCAAACATTCAGTCATTTTCCGGCAGCAGAATCCAAGGTGGTGCTGGACTCCCTCCAGCCTCGCGCCTCGCGGATGTCTCTTGTCTTTATTTTCCTCTCTCTCTCATCCTGCTGCCGTTTCTTTGCTGCATCATGAATAATTTGTGCCTGCGCCTTGTTGCTTGATGACAGCTGTGCAGTTGGTTTGCAGTCTGTTTTTCAGATCAGGTGAATAATGAATAAGGCCGCGCAACAAAAGAGCCGTTGTGTCCTATATGAGCGTCCAGGCTCCTGCTCCTGCTCTTGTGTCGCAGCTCGGTTGGCGTGTCAACCAACCTGCAGAGGGGGGAGGGGGGAGGACGCTACAGGCAGGCAAACAGAAAGAAAAGAAAAAAGTCTGTTTGATGCAGCAACTTTTTCCTATAGAAAACATAAACAAAGACTGTAAAAACGGTTCGGTTGTCTATCTGCTGCCTCATCTGTCTTTGTGTCGTTAATCCGTGCTGCTGCTCTGAGGCCCTCTGTCAGTAATGCTGCTCCTCTGTGGGGTTGATCTCAATCTGGAGCCTGTCAGACCTGTGTGAAATCTGCTGAACTGAGCATGAGAGCAAATACAGCCTTATTATTACAGTACACACAGCAGGCGTGTTCACCCTCAGGGGAAATAATCACATTTACTCTCTGTGTCTCCCCTCACAATAAGAACATCAATCACTAAGTTGTTTTCTAAGTATCAACATCAACACTTGTCAGCTGCCTGGGACTCATCTTTTTTTCTTTTTTTTTTAATCAAGGACATATTTGTCTGTGATTTTCTTTTTTTGCTCCACTGTAAATTCGTAAGAAAAAAAAATGGAACAGTAGCTTGTTTAAGGTGTTATTTTAAAGAAATCATTTTTATTTTTGAAGTTTTCAGTTTTTGTAGAGCAGTTGGGTTTTGTAGAGCAGTTGGGTTTTGTAGAGCAGTTGGTTTTGTAGAGCAGTTGGTTTTGTAGAGCAGTTGGTTTTGTAGAGCAGTTGGGTTTTGTAGAGCCCAGTGGGTTTTCGGGGGAATGACGTTTTTTAAAAAAGTGCACTGAAAAAAAATACAACCAAATCTTTTGAATTTTGTTTGGTGTGATTGATGACATCACCAGAGGCACAGGAATCAAGCCGGTGATGGAGAACCTTTTTCTTTTACATCTTGCAGGGACTGACCCGGTGCTGTGGAGCCCAATTTAATTCATTTATTCATTGATAAACATCAATGTTTTTTTCTTTTTCTTTTTTCCCCACAGCATGCTAATTTTGAAGACCCAGTACTCAAAAAAAAAACAACAGAAATATGTACAAATATGTACAAACACCAGATTTAAGAAGCGCCTTACTTGACGTCACCAGAGGCAGGTGCAGCTGAAAACTTGCTTTTTGAAGGCTGGATTTTATGATGGTGAGAGACATTGATATTTATGATTTAAAAAAGATAAAAGGAAGTCATAATTTCACATTTTGCTGACCTCATTACGATAATAAAAGTCATAATTTCCACTTTCAATCATAATTTTGAGATAAAAAGTCATATTGTTTTAGTGCAGCATCTCATGACTTTGAATTTCATAATTATGATATTCAAAATTATGAACATTTTTCCCATAGTTACGACGTAGGAAGTCAAAATTGTGACTTAGAAAACCGAAACTATGATTTTCTAACTCATAATTATTACTTTAATGTTTTCATTATGGCTTAGATAATTAAAATCATGACTTTTTATCTCAGAATTGACTGAATCCCATAATTAATACTTTCTACCTGAAAATTATTACTTATTATCTTATAATATGATGTAGAAAATCAAAATTATAACTTTCTGATGCTCAATTATTACTTTGAATATTATAACAATAGTATAGGAAGATGAAAGAATTATCTCAACGTTTTATCTCAAAATTGACTCTATATTTCGCAATTTTTACTTTGACTCTCATATTTATGACTTTTTATTTTATAATTAGGACTTTGAACGTTGGAATACTGACTTCCTGATGGGGTTTATGATTTTTCCTTCTTTGTGTAAATGGGCATCCACAGAAATTAAAGCAAACATGGCTGGATAAAGCTGACCGTGACGTAATGACAAACCATTACGAAAGTGAGCTAAATGTATTTTCTAGAAAAGGCTTCAGTCACCATTTATTTTAGTCTGTTTGCAACAGACTCACTCAATATAACCTGTAAAACTGTCCCTTTGTTTAATAAAGGGCTGAACTGAATCCAATTGAACAAATGAACTCTCCCCTCTATCATTCCTGATTCCTTCCAGATTATATGATAATAGATCATCCAAACCCACCAGAACTCTGACCCTGATCTTCCTAATTGAAGTTCTGTGTGTGTCAGAAGTTCATCCTCTCACGTCTCTCTGTGCTTCATGTGTGATCCTGGATGATGTGACTCCTGGGTGTTTGGATCCGAACCCCTCAGACTGCACTGTTCTGATTACTCTGCCTCTCCCATCGATTCAGACGTCTCTATTCATTTTTGATATGCCTTGAGGTGCAGGGTGAAGTGGTGGAGGGGGCATTAAAGAAGGAACATCCCCCCCTCTGTCTATGCTCTCGGAGGAAATCTGGTCAGCCTAATGGCTTGTTTAAGGAGTTTGTCTTGAAATGGTTTTTCTCTGAGATTTCACTGCAGGATCTCCATCCTCAGAGGGAGAAAGCAGAAACGGTCATAACAACAGTGGTTAGGCAGAGTAACGCGAGGAGGTAAATGTCTCAGCAGCTCTTCCTGCCTTTCGTCGACATCATGGCTCACCTATTTAAAGCGTGCGTGGCCGGCCGGTGACTTGCTACAAGCACCGAACGGCGAACCTGGAAACTCCCCTTCAGAACTTCCTGGAGCTCGTCTGTGCTGTTTGTCATTTCTTACAGCTGAGACTCAACGCTGAGTGTCTGAATTAACCAGAGCTGATCGATGATGATGATGATGATGATGATGATGATGATGATGATGATGATGATGTGAGCAGCAGCATGTTCTGAGCACCAGCAAACCCCGACACCGACTTCTTCCCATCCTCCTTCGGTCGGTTCGACTCAGCTGCTGAAATATTCAGTATTTTCGCAGGCCTGAATCTTGTACGATTTAGGGGAGGAAGTGAGGCGTTAAAAAAAGAAATCCTTGTGAGTCACTGATTTCAATCAATGTTGAGGAAGGAAGACGTCGGCTCTCTCTTTGGTTTCTCTCTGCTTCATACAGTCTGAGGTGTTTGTCCACCAGTATGAATGTTAGATTACTAACAAATGTCTCACTCACCATGCATTAGATTGGTTCTGTTTCCCGGTTCATGTCTAAAAACGAGACCCGGAAGCCAAAGTTTGAGTTTGTCTCTGATGTTCTCTTAACATAACATGCTTACATGTTGGCTGGATTTTTTTTTACCACTCTTTCTGTCCGAAAAGCTGATTTTTAAAGCACTACACGGTTCTGTTTGTGACGGTTCTGGAAGCTTTACGTTGACCCACTTCATCTACGTTTAAGGAGCGTTTGTTTGTGTCAACGTTTCAGATGTCTAGTCAGCATTTTGAGGTCAAGTCAATGAGTTTGGGCGTGGTCTTCATTATTTCATCAACTTTTTGCATGGAAACATTGATGCAAAGGAGTCCCTCATCATGATGTAGCCACCACCATGCTCCTCTAGTTCTTCTTTTTGTCGTTGAGGTTGAACAGTTCCATTTTGGCTCATCTAACCATAAAACTTTTACCCAGAAGGCTTGTTCGCCCCACCTAGAAGATGTTTCTTTCTGGTGATGTAAAAACTCTCTTTACTGTGTTCCAGCGTCTTCCAGTCAACGATCAGGTCAGGGTTTTTGTTTTTGTTCCTAAACATCCTGGCATATTCCCTTTGACCTTAGGGTGACAGTTCACATCAGGCTGCTGAAACCTTGACAGTTTCCTCACAGACTGATGCACCAGAATATCCCAGAATGGTTCAGGTTTACTATCAAAAGCTTCAGGTTAATCCTGCTGACTGGCCTCAGTCAGCCATGCAGGATGTTACTACTTCTTACTAAGTGTTTTAGCTCCAACAGACACATCATTGCAATCATTCTGTTTGTTTTGCTGTCTAATCTTTCAATTGTGCCAGATTAAATCTGGCGTGTGCTTTGTGGAAACAATCCCACTGTCGCCAAGCCTCCCCTCCCCCAGAAAGAAAGAAAAACCCCCAGTGATGAGGGTAAGAGGTATTTGGTTAACAGTTAGATCTGCTCAGGCTGTTGAAGGTGCAAACACCAGGCTGCAGTGGTCAAAACAAACAGGAGCCTCTGGGCTTCAGTCCCAATCACAGCACTGAAACGCTTTCATCACACAGCGCGTCAGATCACACTTTTGCTTTTCAGCTGGACTTCAGTAACTTCTGGTCATAATAAATCTGCACCTTTAAAAATCTGCTGGTGTTGCATTAACCTTCCAGATCTCTCAGGTCTTCTGGTTCTGGTTCTGGTTCTGGTCTGCATCCCCAGAACCAGAACCAAACATGGAGAAGCAGCATTCAGCTTCCAGATTTGTTCCACAGATCTGGAACAAACTTCCAGAAAGCCGCAAAATGGCTGAAACACGGAGTTCCTCCAAATCCAAAGTGAAAACCAGCTGGTCAGAACTGATGTGACCCATGAAAAAAATGGAACATTGACCAACATATTTTATGTGTGATGATGATTTTAACAAAATGTGTTTATGAGGATTTATTATTATAATATTTTTTTATGTTTTCATTATGTACTGCTGTAAATGTCCTGCACAAATAAACTGATTCAGTTAACAGAAGTCCAGTAATATACTGGACTATGAGACTGAAGCAGACTGTGATCAGACTGACTGGATTATTTATTTTTTACATGTTTTATATCTCGTTAATTTCATTTATGGCAATAATAATCCTCAAATACAATTTAATTGATGTCCATTTTAACCATAAAATCAGCATTTCTTCTGACAGAACAATAGAGAGAGAGAGAGAGAGAGAGAGAGAAAGAGAGAGAGAAAGAGAGAGAGAGAGAAAGAGAGAGAGAGAGAGAGAGAGAGAGAGAGAGAGTCTGTTTTGCCCTCATCTCTGTCAGATGAAAACAACACCTCCAGTCTTTGCAGAAAGAGCAGATTTTTATCAGGTGCGTTTATTGTCCGTTTAACAGAGTTATTTAAATCATGCTTTATCTGAACACATCTGCCATTTTCCTCTATCATTTCCCCCCCACAGCTCACAGCTTATCTCTGGCTTTAAAAAAATAATAAAGAAATTAAAGGGGATTATTTAAAAAGAAAAGCGATGCTGTCATTAGTGTTGCTCGTGTTTTTTTCACCGCACCTATAAATAATACAAATTATAAGAAAAATAAAATACAAAAAAAAAAATACCCAGTCGATGGATCCAAATTGTCTTGAATTTTCAGTTCATTAAAAATGGAGGAAAGTGTTGAGAAAAGGAAGGAAAAACTCGGTTGTTTTCCTCCTGTCTCACTTCAGTCCGTGCTGCGTCTCTTTGTGCCTCCGCAGGTCCACCTTCCTCTGGAAGCCTTTCCCGCACAGGTCGCAGCCGAACGGTTTGTATCCGGTGTGTTTCCTGCTGTGCGTGATCAGGTTGGAGCTCTGGCTGAACGCTTTCCCGCACACCTGGCATTTGTGCGGCTTCTCGCCTGGAGAGAGAGAGAGAAGCAAAATCAGTCAATTTATTTATTTATAGCAGATCAAGCCGGGCTGAAGGTGCGTCAGTAAATTGAATTATTTCGTGTTTGAAATGCTGGGAGGCTGCGAGACTGCGCAACAAAACTTAAATACTGGAACTAAGCAATAGTTTAAACAAATTACAAGTTGTGAGAAAAAAAATACGTAAGTAAATAAATAAACTGGAACAAAAGAATTCAACCTCCAGCTGACCGACATCAGCGGGCTGAACAGAACTGGCGCTAACGGGGCGTTTTGACGCACTTTGGTGAAACTCACCTGTGTGGATGAATGTGTGTTTCTTCATGTCGGACTTCTGGTGGAACCTCTTCCCGCAGTACTGACACGGGTAGGGCCGCGTGTCCGAGTGGATGAGCAGATGCGTGGATAGCGTGGAGGAGCGCTTGAAGCTTTTGCCGCAAATTTTGCAGTCGAAGCTTCTCTCCTGAAAGGCGCGGAAGAAGAAATAAAAACAAAATCAAACAAAAAAAAGATGAGATTGATGTGTTTTGTTTTTTCCTCCAGTGTGTGCATCCACCCTGACGCTGCAGGATGTGGTTTCGCGGGGTTCTACCTGTGAGTGCACGGCTTTGTGCTGCTCCAGGCTCACGGCGTGGCCGAACGTTTTGCCGCAAATGTCGCACGCAAAAGGTCTCGTGCCGCTGTGGGATCTGCGGACGTGGACCTCCAGACCGTGCGGGGTGGAGAACACCTGATCAACAGAGATGACGATGAAAAAGGCAGCAAAAGAGACGACCGCGGTTTCCTCTGAACGCGCTTCAACACGAGCCTCACCTTCCCGCACTTCACACACTTGTACGCCCCGTTCAGAATGAGGCTGGAGCAGAGCAGGTCGGCCCGGGCCTTCCCGTCGGCCACCTTCCCGTGCAGGCCCGTTTCAGAGAACAGCAGCGCGGCAGCGTGCCTCCGGTAGTCTCCGTAAGGCTCCTCCAGGGCCCGCTCTGCAAACACGGCCGGGTGGCAGCTCCGGTCCGCGTAGAGCGCCATCACCGCCGGGCTGGTGTCCACCTCCAGGCCGGGGTGGAGGCTCCGCTGCGCCACGGGCCGCTGCACCTCCAGCTCCGGGCCCGGCCCCGGCCCCGGCCCCGGGTAGCTGCTCCAGGCGTACGGCCGGAAAGGGACGGCGAAGGGCTGAGTTTCACCCACCAGGGGAGAAAGCGATTTTTCGGAGTCAACTGGAGGAAGACAGAGGAAGTTTGAATGAAACCAGTGGCGTGATACGGGAGCCCAGCAGGGCCCCAGCGGGGCCCCAGCGGGGCCCCAAAGGACTGCTGCTGAAAACTGTGGACATGAATTTATATCAAAACTTGTTATTATGCATTAACGTGGATCAGCCCACACACAATGTTTTACCGGATAAAAAACATCATGTGGTGATTTTTAAAATGAAAAATAAAATGAAGATATTTTTAAAGTGTCGCTGTTGACAGCAGTCCTGTGTGTTGAAGGCGTCCGCAGAATCCAGTCACTTGTTTTCTTTAGGAACAATAAAGAGTTAAATGGATGTGTTGCTTGTAAAGCTCATGTTTAGGAGAAAGTCTGACATATTGAGGAACCTTCTGAACACTGATGGGCCTCATGGGGCCCAAAGAAATGTGGTAGCCCCCTTGTTTAGGGTCAGGGTCAGAATTAAGACATGAATAATGTTTTGGTTAGATATAGACTAGTAATGGTTAAGGTTAGGAGAAAACGTTAACCACAAAAATGACTGGAACTCAGTACAAAGATTTAATATGGGTAGCAGTATAAACGTGTGTGTGTGTGTGTGTGTGTGTGTGTGTGTGTGTGTGTGTGTGTGTGTGTGTGTGTGTGTGTGCGTGTGTGTGTGTGTGTGTGTGTGTGTGTGTGTCTACCAGGTGACGCGGATGGGGACGGAGGCCGCCAGAAGTCCTCATAGTCCGCAGATTGAGCGCACAAACTGTCGGCGCAGCTCAGCGGAGACCTGGGGGAGAAATCCGCAGCTTCTCCCGGGTGGGAGGCCGGAGACAGGCCGTAGCTGTCCGCCGAAAGGTCGGCGTCCTCCTCCGGGAGCTTATCGGTATCTGAGGTGGAGGCGGAGAAGAGAAGCTTCAGATCCCGATCTGGAGACATCTTTATAACCAGGAGGCTCCACAGCACTTTGACTAGAACCAGTCCTGATCAGCTCATCAATCAAACACTTTATCCTCTCAGTAACATTGACGAAAATCGATCAAATCATATTTTATTATATTTCAAAATCTTTTTAATATTTTAAAGTCCTGTTTGTTTTATTTTATTGTTTTACTAATTTTTAAAAGTCAGAATGTCAAAGGCCTTTATGAACCAAATCCAAACTCTGGCTCCTGCATCTTACCTTGTTGTTATTGTGCTCCAGTTTTTTGTTTTTGTTTTTGTAATATCCTCACAATCCTTTCCGTAGATCCTGGTTTTAAAGCAAACTGTCCAATTTGACTGCAGTTACATTATGATCCAATAATCTGTAGTTTTCATACCTGAACAGATGTTCGCCAGTATCGAGTCCAGTCTGCTGTAATCATCTTCCAAAGTCCGCGGTTGGTGGTAGCTGTGCGCCTTCTTACTCTTCACCAGGAAGGAGCGGGGCATGTTTAGAGAGAGTGTGTGTGTGTGTGTGTGTGTGTGTGTGTGTGTGTGTGTGTGTGTGTGTGTGTGTGTGTGTGTGTGTGTGTGATGGGGAAGAAGAGCGATGGTTAATGACGGGGATCCAGCTGCTGAGCAGGAGGAGGAGACCCGGCGGCTCGCGTCCTGTTTACAGATTTGATCTGAGCCGCTGACATCCCGAGCGTTTTAACAGATTTCCACATGACGACGGAGCATGCGCGCAGGCGTCCATCCCGTCTGCCAGGTGTCGGCTCGGACAGGTGTCACCGAGGCTGACCGCCCGCTGAGCGGCGGCAGGCAGACCGCGGAGAGCCGCAGCGGGGGGCCCGCGCTCTTGTCACGTCTCTTCCGCTTCTTTTTCCACTCACCTCAGTTTGTACTGAGACTTTCTGTCCCGCTTTCGTGACGGTGAACAGTCCTGAAAGAGCAGAGGATGATGACTGGATTGAAAAGTTAAAACTTCTTTTCTTTTCTTTCTTTCTTTCTTTCTTTCTTTTCTTTCTTTCTTTTTTTTTTTTGTTCAGGTTAGTTCGAGTCGCCGCAGAGTCCTCATGGATCAGTCCATCAGAGCCGGAGGAGCGGTGCCGCTCAGCCTCTCAGTCAGTCAGAGAAGCGGGAGAGAGGTGGAGGCAGCAGGGGCCACAGGAAACGCGGAGGCGCCCACCGCGGCGTGGAGCTCCAATTAGAACATAAAGAGGTGGGGAAAAATCTCATTTTTCCTCCACGATAACGCATGTAAATGACACACAGTGCGCGAGACGATTTGAGAAACCTCATCGGAGTGTGAAGAGCGCCATAGTGCCGCTCTGCTGATCAGCTGTCTGTTATATGACGCAGTTTCAAGTTGCACTGCGGCTGTTTGCGCCGGAGACAGATCATGACGCACATATTAGCAAATCAGGGCTGAGCCAGACAGTCAGGCGCGAGGCTGGAGGTGATGGTGGAAGAAGAAAAACGTTTAATCACACGAAATAAATAATAAGAAATAAGAAAATCATAACTAAATAAAGAAAGAGAGAAAGAAAAGCAGGAAAGCAGGGCTTCGCGTCAATCTGATCTGGTTTACGATGATCGACTTTACCAACAAAACGAAGGACAGGAAATCAAACCGCACCGATTAGAGAAGCTGCGGCTGCAGGGCCCGCTGGCAGGGGCCCGGTGGCAGGGGCCCGCTGCATGGGCCCGGTGGCAGGGGCCCGGTGGCAGGGGCCCGCTGCATGGGCCCGCTGGCAGGGGCCCGCTGCAGGGCCCGCTGGCAGGGGGCCGATAGGAGCGCCGCACAAACTTGTGCAAGTGAAGGTGCCAAGATAGGGACAGGACACCAAATCAAACATTCAAAACAGAATATCAAGATCTGCGCCGCTTCTTGGGTAAACTGCGCTCCGTTCTGCGCCAATTCATTCCTGTTTTCCGCATTCAAACAGCATGAAGCAGCGCAGCGCTTTGAACAGCCTGCTGCGTTTCCAACAAACTGGAAACTCTGCATGGTTTTTTTAACGTGTTTTCATAAATACGATGTTGTGTTAATAACAAACTTCAGACTCCATGTCAGCATAACTACGTCATTCTTTGAACATGTCCAGTGAAATTCAGTTTATTCTGTTTTTACTGATTTTTAGAAATCATCTCTGCTGCACATCTGTTTTTCTGCACTGATATAATTTTTTGTTCAGTTCTTACTCCTGGAAGGAAACACTGCTGGATCACAATGTTTTTTTGTTTGTTTGTTTTCTGGCTCTTGTCCCTCTGATGGAATAGCGCCCTGAGTCGGAGCCATATTTCTCCATTTGTTTCCCCCTTAGAAAAACAAACCGTTTGGTTCTGAAAATGAAATAAAACAAATCTAATGCAGTAAAATCCGCATAAGCACGCTGGTACAAACCATAGTTATTTTAGATAGCGAGAATTTCCTCTCCTGCTAAACATTTATGTTCGTTGTGGTTTATGTCCAATTTCAAATCTGTTCATCATCCTTAGATTCAGCTTTCAAAACTCTTAAATGTCGAAAAAAAAAAATCACCAAATGATTCATGTCCTCCCACACTGCGCGGTCTGCGATTTTAATGCGCTTTAGTTAAAGCCAAGACAAGAATCAACCGCAAGAAAAAGAAAAAAAACTCATTCAGGAGACTGATTTCTCTCAATGTTCATCTCTAAATTAAAACATGAATTCATGTAAAATTAACGGAACGAGTCATGAACTGGTTTCCGCTCAGAGCCTCCGCTGCTGCAACAACCTGGAGTTTCTCTTCATATTTTGAAATGATCAAACGATTCAAGGACATTGCATCATTTAGACAAATAATATTAATAAACATCCAGATGTGGGTTATGTCTCGGTGCCTGAGGAGAGCTGCTCTCAAAATGTGGTTTTGTGCATGAAAAAAAAAAAAAAAAAAAAGGTTTTGGAAACCGCGACAAAAACACTTCCTGAAAGAAGAGAACTAGAGAGGAAAAGACGCTTCGAGTTTCAGAGAAAAAAAAAAAAGTGTGATCAGTCAGCTGAAGATTTAAATAATAAAAAAAATAAAACATCTACCGCAGCCATTAAAACACCAGAGCGCAGAGTTTATGAAACTTTTATTATGAAATCATTTCTTTCTCTCACCAGTACAACAATCTCAGAGTGCTTCATAGTGTTGCCATGTGTTCTTACACTGCAAAGTGCCACGATGTGCCCCCCCCCCCTCCTCCCCCCGGTAAAAATCAACCAATCAACGGGACGTTCTGGTGACGCGGGCCGAAAATTGGGATCTGATCGGCCTGAATCCTGTCTGGTTCCCAAATCCAGCTGCTGGCTCTGGGCGGACCGGGCAGCCCAAAGCTCCACTTGTTCTCCTCCGTTTCTGTGCAAACGTGTTACATCATCACATGCCAGATTTGACTCAAACGCAGATGGGCCTCGTGCAGTCAGCCATGGAGGAATACTCTGACCCCTGCGTCCTTCTCAGAACGTAACGATGCGTGATGACTGAGCCACCCTCTGACAAGAACCCAACTTCCATTTCCTCCAATCATATACATACTAAGTGTATATATATATATATATATATATATATATATATATATATATATATATATATATATATTCCCTTATTATTTGTACAACATATCTAAACATCAGATATGTAATATTAAACATGGTTTTTTCAAGTTCAAAATGAATAAGGAAAAAAACAAAACAAACATTTACATATGTACATATGGTATGCTGAGCGCCTGGTGCAGGACATGAGCTGAAGGCCTTGATTGGGTCAGTGCTGGCTGATAGAAGCAGCTTTAATACCAGCTTCTGACCAACACCATCAAAGCCACACACACACACACACACACACACACACACACACACACACACACACACACACACACACACACACACACACACACAAGTACAGTTCCGGGCCTGCGTGATGGGTAGCCACAGCTTCAACGTAAGTTGTTTATAAAATCCTTTAAAAATATAAAAGCATACTGTATGAAGTGTGGAGTTAATAATAAATGTTTGCACAGTCTGTCTTTCTGTGTTGTACCAACAGGAGGGCGACCCGCAGTCCCACAGGTCCCCGGGCCCCCAACCCTCCACCTTGTAGAGTTTGATTCCATTTGATTCTCTGCTGAGGTTCAGATTGACCCTGGCTTTGTCAGTGGTTCCCAGGAACAAAAAAAAAAAAAACAAGTGGCATGAGTCAAAAGATATGAAATGACGGATTTGCATTTTGAAATTCAGAACTCTGGATCCGGGCCCTGCGCTCACACCGTGGTGGACTTGCTCTGAGGCACAGAGAGCCGCAGGGCGTCGCCGTCCTCCTCGTCGCTGTCTGTGTCCTCCAGCTTGGCCCGCAGCCTGATGCGGCCGCCGCTCCTCGGCTGGAGGCTCTGCAAGTCGGGGTCCTTAGCGCCGTCGTCGTCGGAGGACTGGTAAGACTCGCCGACCCCCATGTAGTGATTGACGATGTGGATGCCATCAAAGCTGGGCTGGCTGACCAAGCCCTTCTGTCCTTTCAAGCAGCAAATCTGTTAGAAGATCAACAGACAAAGGTTAATGGGTTAGAGACGCTGAGAACTGGATCAACTTACACATAGAAGCAGAAATACTGAGACATGGTGACCTTCAACAACTTGACGGATGAAACACTTAAAGGGACAGTATTATTTATTTTACAGTGCTATTTTATAGCACAATTAAGTAACTGTTCATTTTAATTGTTCTAAAAATGCTATATACATCAAATACGACTTAAAAATTTTTTTTAATGAAAATTGGGCCTCTGTCTCCTGCCGTTTCTGAAACTCCGCCCTCAGGAAGTAATCATAACATGACTCCTCTATTAACCCTTTAGCAATGTTTGTACCAGCACTGAGGAGAAGCTCCTGTAATGAGCTCAGCAGTTCCACCAGATGTTGGCTAATTGCTGCCAGCTAGTCTGAAGGAGCTGAGTAGGGGAGGAGCAGAGGACGGCTGCAGCTCAGAGGAGGAGTTTCATTCTCAAAGGCGGAGCTAGGCCCACCCAGGTGTTTTGCACAGCTGAATGGTTGCCATGGAGATTAAAGGATTTCAAACATGTATGAAAGAAAGCAACACTCCAGGTAGGATTTTGATGAAGGAATAACAAAGTATATCTCAAAAAAGGATATTTAGCATTTTACATAATACTGCCCCTTTGAAAAAAAAAAAAAGAAAAATGATAACCTGAATCAGTTCTGTATCCATGCCAACGGAACCGATTCAGACTGAGTTCAGATCTGACTTTACATGGAATCAGTACAGTGTGGGTCAGATGCTCACATTCGCTCTGTTGGATGAATGCAATATTAATTAATAAATTATTTTAGTCATCTACAGGCAGTGTTTTCTGACAAATGACTTCAGTAATTCATAAAACCAAGAACAGGACGCTAAAGTTTGACTTCATTGTTGATTTTCCAACATCTATATTGTGAAAACACGCAAACATGGATCAACCACACATTGAATTCAATTATATTTAATCTATTTTTGCATTATTTTAAATACAGAAACTAAACAATTAGTCATGCAAGACTTTCTTGTTACAATTCAGCATATCAATAAATTCCACTGATTAAACTTTGTGGACATTTTGTTGTTCTTTTGGAAGCAATACCAGAATAAACAGTTTTTATTAATATTTCCACTGAAATGACAGTAAGAGTTATTCATTACTTCAAAAGAACAGCTAATTAATTCTGATCATAACTGCAGATTGACTTATTTTTTTATAATTTTATTCAACAAATTTAAAATGTAATATGGATGCAAAACACAGGAACTCCTAAAACAAATCACAGTAAGTGGGTGAACTCTGCCAGGAGACAGAACTTTATTAATGTGAGACAAATGCCTGTGAGGGAGATGGCCCATCATGCTTTGTTTTGTAAGTTTAGAGAAGCAGCTGTTTTATGTTAAATAAATGTAATGACATATATTAAAAGACATTTATGTGTTTTATTCACACATAAAAGTCAGAAATTAGCGCTTGCTCCATGGCTTTCATCAGACATTAGAGCTCCAGATACTCTGAGTTGCTGAAGCATTCTGGACCGTCTCCAACTCCCAACAATAAACAGCTTCACAGCGACTCAGTGAGATGAAGGTCAGCTGTAGGTCACATGACAAAGCCACTGAAACCCACTCACCTCGGCCAGCCTGCCATGCAACAGACAGACATGTAGGAGAAAAAGATGCATTCAGAGCACTGCAGGCCAAAGGCAGCACAGAAAGCCAGCCTACGTCAGCAGCAGCTGCTGGGGCGCGCAGAGGAAGTTGTGATGTGGTTGACTACAGTCAACATTTCCAGAATTAAGATGCAGGTTTTTAATCAAATTTTTTTTTAAAAAAAGAAAGAGGGGAAGGTAGTGGGGCTTGTTCCTGAGACGACGTACTTTCAGATTTGTTCAACGCAGACGTGAAAGTTGACGGGATTTGAAGCAGGTCGCTGCTAGGAAAGCAAGACGAGGGAGGGAGGGGAAATGACTCGCTTTCTCTGCTCAGTCACCTCAGTGTAGAAGAAACACTAGACTGAGCGGAGAATACAGACAGACTGCAGATGGACTGAGGAGAAAAGAAAGCATCTTCACTTTTCACATGGAAGGTGAATTCATCAGCAGTGACGTCTTATGCAAATTTACAATTCCTGGTTATAATGTCAACAACTTTTGACTTTTGTTGAACGCTACAGGCACAAACCTTAGTGCATTTCACAGAGATTTAACATAATTCCTAGGACACAGCAGTTCATGACTGGAATAAAACCACTTCATGGTTGTCAAAAAAGTTTCACGAATAACAAAAATCAGCTGCCTTCAGGAAAAACTTAGATATCTAACCAAAACATGGGCGATTAATGATATTAATCAGAGAAGCAGCCAAGTCTTCTGGAGAAGTTGTTGAGATCTACAATACAAGTTTGAATGGCCTAGTCCAAGTCCAGACCAGAAACCAATTGAGGATAAGTGGCAAGACTTGAAAATGAATGTTCACAGATGTGCTCCATATAAAATGACTGACCTTGAGCTACTCAGTAAAGAAAACGGTGGCAAAATATTGACAGGGTTTAGAGAGGAGTTAGGCCCCGTTTCCTTGGACACCGTTATCAGTGAAATTCAGCCGATCGTTTCCACGACTACAGCGATCGGGGTCTGCCACACCGGCATGTTTTGAAGCCTGGTCCCAAAATGTCACAGAACGCAGGATACGGTAGATAGAAAAACACAGTGGTGGATAACATACTGCTGTTAGTGCTACTTAACCTGCTGTTTGAAATGCTACACTTTTATTAAAAATATGTTTTTTACACATTTGTTGTTGAAACTGTCACTTTTGTGACAGAATGGGAAAAGACACATAATGTTATATTAAATAAAAGAAAATGGAGCTCCTCTGCCTTTTCCCTATGTTCCTGCTGTTGATCAAGCTTGTGGAATCACACCCTGCCCTTGTTCTCTGCTACTCTACAGGTTCTCCTCGAAAGCACAGCATGTCATAAAGGCTAAGGCTAGTTAGCATGGTTACTGATGGTAGCAGATAAACAGTTTTCCTGGAACAGTGGGAGGTTTCTCTGCCATCAGCACTTTTAGCAGCACAATAACAAGCATGGCTGGCTCTGATTGGTTGTTTTTGATTTCTACAGACAGCAACAGTAGCTCTGAGAGGAAGTCGGTCTTTTCAGATCATATGCCTCTTATCTGTCTCTGGCAGTTTGAACAAATATGTGACAGACATATATTTGGAAAAGTTGTATACTGCAGCTTTAACACAACTTCTGATAAGGAAAATATACATGTGTGTTATGTGAGCAGTGAGCTGAGCCACCTCTTAAATGAGGTGGAAGCTAAGCATGAAAAATACATGCACATTTCAACAACATGCTAAAATCACAGCGCCATCAAGTGGCCAGCATGACAGCTACAGCTGACTCGACTAAACATGACATTTTTCCCAAATTAACATCTGAAAATACCGACAGAGATGGCCTTTGACGTGCCTCAAACCTTCCAGTGTCGATAGAAAGACGCTTCTCAAATATTCTCTCTAAAGGAGCCGAATTTATAGTATTTTGTGTGTTCTTTTTAATTTCAATTCAGAAATATGCACCGTTTTTACTGCGTCTGTCACAAACATCTCAGTAATACACTTCAGGGTCTCTGAGGAAATGTGAATAAGGTCCAGAGGTATGAATACTTTTGTAAGGCATCATAAATAAGCATCAGAACTTTAACATTCTGATACGTCCGTTACGTGCTGCGTTCGTTCTCGTGCTTCAGAGTGAACATGGAAACTTGCGCGGCAGGTCTGTGTCTGTCAGAGGTGTGCAGTGCAGATCCCGCACAGGAAGTCTCTGGGTGTAGTTAACACTTCTACTAATCTGTAAACCAACTCACAGAAAAATGGAAAGAAATGTGAAGTTTTACATCAAAGGGCATCAACACCCCACCTGATTACTAACCCCAACCATGAACAAAGCCTAGCTAAAAAGCACTTGATGAGGGCTGCATGTGGCGCTTGTGAGAAGCAGCCTTACCTCTTGTTTCAGCTCAGATATCTGGTCTTTGAGGTCTCTGATGTACTGGCTGGAGTCCGTGTGGTTCAGCTGCCCTTGGACCTTCCCTTCTTCTTTCTGTTGCGAGAGGAGATGTTACACTAACGACAGACCAAAGTGATGTATTCTGGGTAAAAACAACCACTTGAAGAAATGAAGAGTCTCTACACAGATTCTGACTGGCACAGAGGGAGATTCTACATCAGCCTGAGATGATAAAACATGTTGTTTTTCAAATGCAGTATTTGAGTTTGTGAGGTTGACTGTCGTCATACAGTTACAGGCAGAGATGAAAAATAAGAAAACAGTTCATATTGTCACTGTTATCATTATCACAATAGTACCACAAAGTATTGTGATAAGACTATAAGTCCATATCGCCCACACTGACTTAAAACTGGAAGACACATTAAAACTCGACCACCAAAAACAATGAATAAAGCTGAAATTAAAACCACACAAAACTAAATCCATAAATAAGATGGATAATGAAGTCACTGAAAACGAAAGTGCCCTTTCAAAAAATAAAAAATATCAATCATCAGAATAGAAATGACTGAGCCGACTTGAACTGATCATGCGGTTAATTGCTTGTACCATGCGACTGATGGCGACGGGTTTAATTCTGCATGCTTGACTAACATTCTGAGGAGTAAAGAAGTCAGGCTTGTGTGGCGGGTAACCAAAGTCACAGATGTCCGGGGGAAAACGGTAAACGCTGCCATTTCAGCTTGATTTCCTCCCGAGGCCCTGGGGATGAGGCCGAGTGTCGGCCCCCGACAGTTAAACAGCGCATGTGATGTTTATCCTCCTCACTAAGACACCTGCAGCCAACGGGGGCCAATCCGCTTCAAACCTCAACATTCAGTGCACTTTCAGTTTGAAAGCAAATTCAAATTCAAAATACTTTACTGATCCCAAAGGGAAATAAAATTTTGTTGCAACTCATAGTAATTCAAATTCTTCTAACAGTTATTGTAACAGGTGATGGCTGTTGGTAGGAAAGCTCTCTTGTAGCAGCTCTGAGCTAAAATACTAGAGAGCTGCGGCACTGAGGCCAACCAACACTCCGAAATACAGACAGGACTCTCTGCTCCTGTGGTGAGTTACTGCTCAGGTCTGTAGGTCCCTGTAGGCTCTCTTTTGTCTAAACAAGTGAGTTTGGTTTCAAGAATCAGTTGTTTTTGAGGTTTAGCGGCTCCAAAACACTGCAACAAAAACGGCAGGCCGTTAATGAGACTTCCTCCTGTTCAGCTGTGTGCATCAGCAGGTGTGGGGCCGAGGCCGGGCGTCTCCAAAACCACTCTGCTCCCGTCCTCCCATTTCACTCCAGCTTAAACCGTGGGCCGTAAACTTTGTTTCAGCTGGCTTGCAACCCAGGACTGAACTAAACATCCTGTCAACATCACATCCTGCGTGAAGACAGAAATATCTACCAAATAACTAAATCACAACTTAGAATTTCTTCTGAAATTCCGTCTAATTTTATTCGCGCATTTCCAATCAGCTCACTGTGGACACTCTGACATGTTTTCTTCCACCATTGCAGACGACAGGTGTTTAGGTTATTCTTAATGTGCACAAAAACATTTCAGAGGGAATGTGTGAAACTTCGCAGTGTGTGGGGCTGAAATGCATCCCTCTTTTTGTTTAGCTGAGAGTGAACTTTCTGTCCTCGATCTGCAGTCCAAATTAAAACAATTATAGCTGCAGTTCCGAGGCAGATGCAAAATGTCGTACGACATTGCTGCACAAATCTCTGAGCATGTCATAGAAACCTCAAAGTAAACCATGCATGCCACCTTTGGTAGAGTCTCTGCTTCAAGATGAGAAACCACTTCCTATCAGACCAGAAGACAGTGAGGCTTGTGGCGTGCAGAGGCCGTGGCTGGCATAGAGAAGGAGGTTGTATGACTTTAAACTGAAATCAGGCATCCAAGTTTCTTTGACCAGGCTCTCCACCGTCTCTGGCTCTGCAGGAACTACTGTTCAGTCCAAACGGTCCTGCAGGAACTACTGTTCCTGCAGGACCGTTTGGACTGAACAAACCTTCCCTCTGATCAGAACCTGACCCTTCACGTGAAAACCAGACCGTCATCAATGAGCAAAACCTACCCTGATAATGAAGCAAACTTCATTTTTTGTCTCAATTCCCTGTAGATTAAAACCATTATCGTTCCCCACAACTTAAAGAGCAGGTAACCAAACCACAGACCAAAAAGCCAAAACTGCCACACTGATTTAAATCCCTGCAGAGTACAGAGGGGAAAAAACCACTAAACCAACAAGTATCATCTGATTACTGGTTTCTGTTTATAAAATAGAGAAGGACCGAGGTGTAAATAAAGTTAAAAGGCTTTTTTTTGTTATTGACGCACTCCGCTAGGAGTTCATTATGTAGATTCTGCAAAGTATGGGGGCGGGAGTGAGTTTTCTGTGTTGGGTGTTTGTGCTCCATCACTTAGTAACCAAACCTCAGACCACATGGTGTGATTGTGTGTTCGCCTGAGGAGAAGATGAGGGGGAGGCCATCTTTAGCCGAAGTCACACTTATAAATAGCTTGTGTTTCTTGCTTGAAATATAAAAACAGCTAAGCACAAGCATGCATGCACACCTGGATTTTTTTTTCTTTAAAAAGCTCTTCTTCATCAGAACTGTTTTCACCTTATCACATAATCAAAGTGGTGCGAAACTCGATAGGTATTTTAAAAAATACCCCTAGCCCAAGCCTCTAGCGGAAAGATGGCCTGAAATAAATGTCACGTAGCGCTAGCTGAAAGGCTGAAATGATTGGTGGACCAACCATTCGTGAAAGAACTTTTCAAAGATGTGAAAAACTATCTGCAACCTTCTGTTTTTGCTTCAGTCACAGTTTTTTCCAAACAATTTCAAGAGTACACAAAAGAATCTAAACGAATGCAAATTGCGGTTTTTAAAAGACGATTCATTCGAATGTATTTATTTATAAGATTTATTTTAAGAAAAGCTAAGGTTCCGTGGTGGGGCAGGGTGTAGAGCATATCCATATAAAGAGGCCTTAGTCCTCAATGAGGATTCCCTGCCTGTTGACCTTTGCTGCATGTCTTCCCCTTCTCTCATTTACCACTTTCCTGTCTAACTAATATTAAATACAGGCTGCCTGAACCAAAAAAAGAAAAAAACAAACAAACTACCAATTGTCCGCCTAATAAGATCTGGAATTAATTGCGATCAATCGTTTTCTGAAATTCACACTTTGATGTAAAGCCACAAATAAATGCCATTACTGTCTGACATATAAAATGAAGAAATTTCTTAAACACTGCCTGACATGGAGCCTTTTTCTGGTTTGCTCTGCATCCCCAGAACCAGAACCAAACATGGCTCTGAAGCAGCATTCTGTTTTTATGCTTCACTAATCTGGAACAAACTTACAGAAAACTTAAAAAACAGCTGAAACACTGAGTTCCTTTAAATCAAGGCTAAAACCACACCTGTTTAGAGTTGCTTTTGATTAAAAACAACTGAAACATTGATTAAAATATTTGATGTACATTTGATTATTAATTTCATAAACAGGTATGTTGTGTTTTTATCATGTGAAGAACTTCAAACCACCTTATTGCTAAAATTGTGCTATGAATAAACCTGACTGACAACATAAAGTTGGATAAAGATTATCTTCACAACAGTCCAATACGTTGGTGGTAGTGTGGTGGACCGGGTTTATTTGCTGCACTGTAGCAGAAAAAAATCCACCAAGATAAAGTCTGACCATCAGTTTATGACCGTAAATTAATGAACACTTGGGTGTGCAACAAGGCAGCGATCTGAGACACAATCAAATCTGATTCCAAGTGGCTAAAGTAAAAAGTTCAAATTTTAATATGAATAAAATGAATGAAATTTGCCTTCAATAAGCCATTAATATTTGAAAATCCTCTAATTTGGCTGAATTGAACCATTTCTACATAGGAAAGGGCCTCAGCCTTTTCATAGCTTTGTAAAAGACTTGTTGATAGATATTGTAAACATTGATGTCAAAAGTTGGCAAAACCAGGTTTTAGTTTTGGGGTCACATTGGGTGAGGCTAGTTCAGCATTTCATTAAAAGCTGTTTGATGATATTGACAATTGAAATAATTGTGAATAAGCAATGAAATGACAAACATAATTCATTAAGGCGTGCCTACAGGTAATGGGAAAAAGTCACCAAAAACATTTAAACACAATTTTCACAAAAACACGACCAGCACATGTTGCCACGTAGAAACAGGAAGAATTATCTAGCAGCAGTGCTGCTGCAGTTCTCCTCAGTGCAGCGATGATGTAACACGCTTTCAGAAAAACAACTTATCAGAAACTTCATGCTTCTCAAAGAGCAAACTGGAGCAAAAATTGAGAAGAAAGCGAGGTGATTGGATGAAGTCAATGTGGTCACAAAGAACAGAACTGAAACCAAAGCTAGACTCATGTCTGCAACACAACACACTCTAAAACTGCCACTGACTACAGGCTTTTATAAAACATGGGAAGTAAACAAAACAAACTGAAGCAATCTTAAATGCCTCCATCAATAGATCAATCTCTTAAAAAAGCGAGAAAAACACTCCGGTCAGAGAAAATTGCACTATAAAACTCATGAAGAAAAGGTACCCGCCACTTAAAAGTTACTTACATTCAGACATGGTTATTTAGAAAGGTTTGATAAACCGTATAGAGTTGAGTTCAAAAGATGAATATTATTTATCAGCTATAAAGGAAGCCAAAGGGGGGCAGATATGTGGAAACACTCAAAAGATCATGTTCATTTAAATATCGATTTTCTGAAAACTTGCTTCTTCTTTGAACAAGTTCTCACTAAAACAGGGCAAAGCGGCTGGAGTTATGCTGTGTTTTTTTTTTACTTAAAAGCATTTGACACACTAACCAATAATATATTTTCAGATATCTCACATTCGTGTTCGTCCAGCACCCTCCATGTCAACTAAATGGAGGGTGTGAAAGCCAACCGTGTGAAAGGACTTGCAACTTTAAAAAAAGTACTGTGTACTGCTGATCCCAAATATATAGCCTAATATATTGCAGATGTTGCATTCAGATAGCAGATAGCAAATGGCTTTCTTTATTATTATTATTAAATTTATTCCATAGTGTTTAATACTTATTTCTTATGCCTTTTTTATATTTACCAGTAACTTTATTTGTGGAATAATTTACTTTAATTTCTTTGCAACTGTGGATTACTTGTATTGTTAGGAATATGTGGTGTGTAATTTTAAGTCAAAGACAATATCAGAAATATTGTGTATTTATCCACCCAGAATATAGGTGAAGATGTGAAACAGCAGCAGCCTTATATTCAGGCAATCAGCAACAGCAGAAAATCCAATATTGATTGACTTTTACTTTTAAGTCAGGAAGTTGTGTTCTTTCAGCCAGCTGATTGGCAGTATGCAGGAACAGTAGTTAGATTATTAGGTTTTTGGATTTATTTTCTACTGGAAAACAGTGCTACCTAACGCTAGCTAAGGTCACAAACATGCCTGTGATCAATACTAACTGGAAGAAAAGCACCACTTCTTTACTACACACTTGTCTTCTGGAATTACATCTACTGATTCTCAGCAGAGATCATTTCCACTGATAAAAAATGTTGACTCAACAAGTTTAGAAAGTTGTCAAATTACTAAAATCCTTCAGAATTTCAAGCACATAAGGAGGCTACATGTGGGCTAAATGCCAAGAAAAACAGTGACAGACGCTTACTCATTTGTGACTAACCAAAAAGAACCATTTTGTGAACTTGGGGAAAAATATTATATATCCTTTCTGTTCGCAAAGAACTCCCAGTGAGGCCATGTCACTTAAAATGCACAGCGAACATTCCCCAAAATCAAAAACTATAAGAGTTTGAATCAAACTGTTAAAGTGAATCCGTGCAGATGTAATGCTGCAAAACTTGTGAAGATGCTCTATAGCTGTGAGCCTTTGAAGGCCTGATGGTGGGGAAGTCAGGGCAGAAAGCTGCGACAGAAATACACACAGCCCAGTGCATTTTAAGAACACAGAAAAGAACCGACTTCCTCTCACTAAAACTTGTTTACACATAATTTGCTGCCACGCTCCCCAAAGGTAACGTAACAAAATCATGGTGGGTTGTAAAATGTTGAGCACACAAACACGTTGAAGCTTAATTAGGTTTGGACTTTAGAGCCCCGTCTGTGTTCACGGCTTCTGGTGGTCACAACAGATGTGTGTTGACGCGTTTGTTGAGGTCAGTCTTGCTGTTATGTAGCATCTCATGCATGTTTAGGGATAAATACTGAGTCTTTCTCACCTGCCTTTTGACGTTTGTTTATAAAGGGTTAGGTTTAGGGTTTGGTATCGGCCGATACCAAACAGCTGAATCAAATGGTTTCTTTTTTTAAACACAGACATAAATGTACTGACTAATTTATGTGATAACTCTGCCCCAGTATAGCACCTTTTTATTATCTACCAATGGATTCAGAATCTTAGCCAAGCATGGAAAAACAGACAGTGTCTGATCCATAAGGTCATATCCATTCAGTTTAATTCCATGCTTTGTGCTCAGAGCACCATCTTGCTTTATTATTTATTTTATCATTTTACTTTAGAATTCCTAATTACATGTTCTGAACCATTTGAAAAGAAGGTTTGCTGCAGTTTATTTTTACATGGTTAACCAAGCTAGTCAAACTATTGTTTTTATCAGTTTAAGTTTCTTTATAATTTACTTTACATTGGCTGTTACACTCCAAATTGCTGTCACTGATACCTTTCAATATTGGGACTGATACAGATAATATCAGATTGGTTAAGCTCTAATATGAACACTGCTGTTGTGGCTGAAAACTTATATTAACTGATGTTATATATGTGATATTTTACTATTCTCTCAAGATCTTGGGAGAAAACAGACCACACTGACTTCACCACTGCTTCTCTGCTTCAGTTAAACTCCCCACAATCTTTTGTTGCACCACCATCAGTCACATGACCAAACAGAAATATTAGGCTAATATTTGCCCAGTTTTTCTTTATGGGACTGAGGTTAAAAATTACAATGCTGCCGATGTATCGTCTATTTTTCAGATCTTTTTTGTAAAAGACATATGAAGCCATGAATCTGTTCTTTCCACTATCCAATCAGATGCTAATTTATTTTGGTGTGTCAAAGAAATTTTATATGAGATATATTGAAGTTTTGTGGTTACTTCATGACTCAAACTGAAAAACCTTCCAGGGGTGTGAAAACTTTTGTGAGACGCTATGTGGGTTCCATTAGTTGGTAAATCGTCCCCCAGACATGTTTCTGCTGAAACTAGGTGAAAGCTTGTCTGATGATGTCACCAGATCAGCTAAACTTTCCAGATGAATATAAAATTCTAACACTTTTAACTCTCTCTCCCTTCCCAGTCAGATCTTTGCATATTTCAAATCAAAGAATAAGTTAAAAAAATCACAACATCAAATATCTGTCATATTAAGAAACAGCTACGTGCTTGACTTCACTTCCTCTTTTGAATTAAACAAACGACAAATTTGCTTTGACGCCCTTATATTTCCCTCTGTGGCTGAAAATGATGAGATATGTGTGATGCGGTTTGTGAGGGAGTTGAGGAAATCCAAAGCTAGCTGGGACTTTACCTGAATCTCCAGCTCAGAGATCTGCTGCTGGAGCTCTGCCATGGCAGCAATATTATCAGCTTCCCTCAACCTCACAGCCATTACTTCTTCCTTACTCTGCAAAAAAAAAACCCCAAAACAGCAGCTCTTCAGTATAAACACTTCTTTTTTCACCAAGTTCACAAGTTGAACTTCACAGCTTGCACCACAACTGAGCTGTGGTGACTCGCCCCTGCAGAGGTGGCGCCAAAATGCTGCAGCAAGCTCTTTGTACCTTGCATTCAATCTCAGCTTGCCTCCGCTTGATCTCTTGTAGCTGCACATGCAGATCCTTGTTCTGGGTGGTCAGCGTCTGCACACGCTCCTGCAGACAGCGGCTCTCCTGTTCGGCCCGTCGCAGCTGATTGCTGTGAATCTGATTCTGGAGAAGCAGCAGAAAAACATTTTTTAACAGATAAACGTACAGCATATGGTTTTGGATCAAACAGGCGTTTAAGTGATTCTGGCTGGGAAAAATGCAGGTGAAGTAGAAAGCTGTTGCCCTCTTAAGGCGAAAGTATAGCATTACAACCTGTGGCTTTTGAAAATGTCCCGTCACATTGTTCTTAGTTATTACACTTAGCTTAGATTACATGAAAAAAAGATTAGAAAAGAAAGATAAAAGCTTGATTACAGAACAATGTGAGCGCTGACCTGAGTCTCCATCTCCAGCAGCCTCTGTCGAGTTTCTCTCAGCTCTGCCTGGACCTCGGCTTCTCTCAGCCTCACGCTCATCAGCTCGTCCTGCAGCTCACTCAGCGTGTTCTTCTTGGGGCTGTCCTTCCAGCGACTTGCAGTGCGTGCCAGGTGGCGCTGAGGAGATGCTCACAATCAGACTCTTTCTGACTCAGACTCTTTCTACTTGTGTAGGGACCCAAGTCAGGGTCCCTACACAAAATGAACTACTCCTTCACATCTATGCTTCCAGAGTTCTCTGCTCATTTCTGTCCACATTCTTTGAACAGGAAATAAGAGTAGGAAAGTGGGAGGCAAAAAGTGGTTGGTATTGGGAATAACATCTGGAAATATAATTTTTTCCCACAAACAACATAATTATCCAGACCTGGAAAGGTGTTCAATCTCAGACTGTACCAGAGTGCACAAGAACCCTTTCTTAAACTAAGCACATTCACCTGTGAAACACAGCTTAAACTTCCATCCATCAATCGCTCACTTGGTAAATTTGCAGCGTTTTGAATTTTGGACATTGTAAAGTCCCGGTGTGTTTTATGCCCAGATGTCCTGCTGCTCCAGCTGCTCACCTGCCAGTGTTCTTCCAGGTCTCGGACTTGCTGCCTCAGCTCCTTCAGTCCAGTCAGAGCCTCTGCTTCCCGCAGCTTCACCCCAATCAGCTCCTCTTGGAGTCGCGCCACGTTAGTATCATCTGGTAGTGACGAGTTCCTCTGCAGAAAGGTTGTTCAACATACAGATGAAACTCGGGTTAGTGAGCCGTGTGATAAATATGTTTGTGTGTGCTTGCAGCAGCTGACCTTCTCCATATCAAGGATCTTGTCTTGCATTTCTTTGAGCGCACACTGGGACTCGGCCTCCTTCAGCCGGGCCTGGACCAGCTCCTTCTCCAGCTGCAGGACGGACTCCTCTGAAAACCGAGGCGGTCCCTTCTGCAACCGACACAGAACGACAGTCAGAACGCACAGAGACATTCATGCTCACACATGAAACATCATGCACTGCCCCCAAAAATAAACAGTCAGTAATATCCATCTTCATACTCTCAAGGCCTCTTCAGTGTTTCTCCTCTCGCATCACATCATTAATTCATGTCCATTCATTGTTAAACAAGGCAGCAAATTATGTAAAACAGTGTAGCACATCACATTACCATGTGAAATCCAAACATGAATAATTAAAGTTATCCCACCAAATATGCACAAAGAGGATTCTGAGAGGGAGGGGCTACGTGTGAAATCACCCAGCTGCTTACACATTCATGAACATATGGTACACCGTAAACAGTGACTGATGTGTGTAGACCTGTGTGCAGCCATCCGGATTCCTGCATTGTGAAACAGGTTGCTATCTGGAACCAATGAGCAACGTGAGAAGAGATAAACCCTCTTCTCTGAGGCACACCAACCCAAAAACTTCAACGTCTGCAAAGTGACTTAAACTCTTTTACAAATAAAAATCAACTGAGTCCATACTTTGACTTTGACCAAATTATATTCTATTCGAGGGGGAAAAAAATCCCAATAACATAATACAACCATCACCATGTTTCTCAATGGGTTTACATTAAAAAGAAATGACACCCAGGAGGACACTGCTTACTAATTAGGCAAATTATGAAGGCAATTGACTACATTGAATTCTATTTAGGGATATCAGATTAAATACAAAAGCACACCACACTTTTAAGATTTTTATTTGCAAAAGAAAGACAGAATGGAAGAACACCATGTATTTTGCTTAGGTCACTTTGTCTTGGCGTGTCATATAAAATCCCCCCCAACATCTATTAAAGTTCATAGTTGTCATGTGACAAAATTGTAAAAAAGTTTGAATACTTTTATTTAGTAATACTTTTTTTAATACTTTTATTTAATACTTTTATTTAATATTTTTATTTTTATATGCTAAATTTGGATAAAGATGTTTGTTGGGGGGTAAAGAGGCAACTCCAGCAGCCGAATCAAAGTTTCTGAATGAGCATTGAGCCACTAGGTTTCCCGTTTACTTCTGGTCTAAAAGCCGCCAAGTTCTGGTTTTGAAAAACTGGATTGCTGTAATGAAGCAGGACAAACAAGTTCAAGAACAAATTTTCCTTTTTACTTTTCTTGGTAGGTCACTGTATTCTTTTTACCGGTATGTATTTTATCAAAAGTTAAATATCTCATGTTACATCTGCGACCTTACCACAAAAAGATATATTTAAAGACTTTAAGAACGTCATATTTTTAGTAGAATGAAGACGCAGTCTCACCAGAAGAAAGTCGTAAAATTACAAGAATTACTGAGAGCAAAGATTTGATTGATAGTTATCAAGATGTGACATACAGGTTGTTAAGTCTGTGATTCCTTTTTAAAAATAAACACTCATTCCAAAGTCCTGCTACTGGAAATCATTTGAATCTGTTGTGTTAAAAGATAAAGTATTTTCCATTTGTATAACCAATAGTACATTATAACTTAACAAGATGCTCAACATTTCTGATTGAATTTTTTGTTATTTTTGTGTTAGTTATCATACAATTACTTATTCATCATCCTAATATTAAGGCTTTTTTCTTATATAGTTACAACTTTATTTTCTTAATATGACTTTTTTTGTCGTTTGACTTCATTCTGATATCATTAGGACTTTTTGTCTTGTAGATTTATTTTATTTTTTTCTTAGCCTGGCTCTAATACTTCTTTGTACTTGCCTATTTTTTCCAGAGATGTATATTCAGGTGTGTTCAATAGTCAGGAAATTATGGTAATGGACAAGTTACATTGAGAAATATTATCAGGAAGAAAAACTCCATGAACTAATAAATAATTTGTGTTTTTTACAGACCTTATGATGAATGACAAGTGTGTGCAGAATATGTATGAAGGTCTTTTCTCTAGATTTCTGTTATGTGAACCTCTAGTTGTTTCCAAACCACATTCATCTTTAACAAAAAAAAAAAAGAAAAAAAAAAGAAGAAAAGCAGTTATTTAAAAGCTTAAACCCAAACCTCACACCCAGATCTGAGCTGTACTCCACCTCTAACGCTACGAACGGCGCACCGCAGCATCCTGTCATGCCAGGTTTTTCCGTCCCCCTGCTTACCGCTTGTGGCTGCTGCTGAAGCTGCCTGATGGTGTTCCTGGCCTGCTCCAGCTGAGCAGTGGCCTCCTCGCTCTGCTGTTTGACCGTGGCCAGCTCCCGCTTAACCAGGTAGTTTTCCTCTGCCTCTTGGGCTCGAGTCACTTGTCCCTTTGGACATAAGCAACCGAGGAGGGGTGGGATGAGCATGACAGGAAGTGAAACGGAAAAGGCGGAATGGGTGGGCTAATCAGACAAGAGGTGGGAATGGGTTTTCATGCTCGTTTGAACGCTGGCAACTGTAATTTGCATTAACCCTTAGCTGTGCTCAGCTGTGATCCTTTCATTTTGTCCAACATGCCATAATGTGGAGTTTCATGCACTGGATAAACAATGTTATCAGTTGCCATGTGATGTAGTTCTTTATTCATTAGAGTTCATCAGATTCTGATTGGTCTAGGATTTAGCTAAAGTAAGCATGCAATGAAAAACAGAAAGAAGAAAAAATAAGGGAAGGACTGAGATGGATAGAAAAATAAAGGAATATACCTGAATCAATCTATCTGCCAAGGAAGCACTTTCCTACAAAACAGAAATATCAACAGAGACAGAGGGAGAGAGACAATCCAGAGGACAGTTAAAGCACACAAAAGAACAACTGATTGCTTCAAAGAAGAAGTGCAATGTTCATTTTCTCTCTCCATTGTTTACTAACTGAACCACCAAGAAGAAAAGGAACATTGCAGGTGCGGTGAAAAGAAGCGGAGCTAAGCTGGTGACAAAGTGAGGAAATTAGTGATTCTGCTAACAAAAAGCTTTGGATGTGGTCAAAGCTGACAGGGAAGAAAGCTACAAAATCTACAGTGAACAGAAACAGGTTGGTTTAGTGAGCAGAAACATCTCATCTAAGTTTTTTTTTTATTCTTAAAGGATTCGGTTAGTTAGAGGTTTATAAAGTCAAAACGCCTCGCCCGGAGCTCAGTGCTGAAGCAGCAGCCCGGCAGACGCTCCTGTTATCCACACCAGGCCTCATGCATGGTGCAGCAGCAGAGCTCAGTCTGACAGTATGCCGAATACCCAGCATGCAGTGCTTCCAGCCCCCGCCAACACCAAGCGTCATCATTCACATTCCACATCTGCGACACGCAGTTTCTCCAGTCAGCAACGTCTGGGGAGACGCTCACCATTTTTGTTGTTTTTCTTTGAGTGAAAAAAATGTCGCTTTAGAGACCGTTACCATGGTGACCTAGAGATGAAATTCAACGTCTTCTGACTTGATTTTATGGGTCAGCAAATCTGCTTTTCAACTCAGCAGTTACCCTAAAAGCAGGCAGCTTCCCGAATGTGTAAGACAGGCGAGTTAGTGCGAGAAACGGCTCCATTGTTAGGAGGGATGCATGACATCTGAGAAAACCATGGATTAGAGTTGAACTGGTCTGAAAGGAGAAGTATGCGTTTCTGTGGTGAACTCACTTTTTCCAGCGTGTCTATCCTCTGTTTCAGGAGCCTGTTCTCCGTCCGCAATCTCTGAAAAACAAAATAAACACAAAGGATGAACTCATTAGCCATAGAAACAGACTTCTGACTTCTAACAGTGGATATGCTGCAACATTTTGGTGGATAAATTAATTTTCTTGCATGATTTCCATGTCAATAGTTCCAAAAGCCTGATGAACACAAATGTTCATCTTTATTTTTGAGACATGACGATACAGCATCTAACAAATCTGTTCATACCCCTCTATCATTACAATTTTATCACATCACAACCAAAATGTTTCAGCGTCAGACTGCTGAGCAGAAGACTGACAGCTCTGTTCCCATTGACCATATAATTTGAAAATAAAGTTGCTTAATGGAAACATGGCACTTTTAGAAGAAAAACAAAACAAAAAAAAACAAGAACTTTTTGCTGCTAGGATGTTGTTGTTTTTTTTGACCGTATCAGAATTGGTTTGTAAACCAAAATTGGTTTCTGCAATGGAAACACTTTTCACATGATCAATCAATCAATCAATCAAATCAAATTTTATTTGTAGAGCACCTTTCAGCAACAAGGCATTCCAAAGTGCTTTACATAATAAAAATACAAAGTCATAGAACACACACGCACACACACACAAAAAAAACACTTTAAAATGAAACTGCAAGTCAAGTGTTTTCTCATAGTTTGCTGAGCTCATATTCTTGTGTGGGCTACTTTAGGCTCGCTACCTGCTTCCATTATTTACTGCAGTATGATAATAACATGCTTTTAAAGGGGAAGATTGTTATTTTGGTCATTATATCTGTCTGGTGTCCTGGTATCACTGACTTTCCATAACAGCCGAACAGAAGCCCGTATCTGTGTGTCAGGAGAAGTCCCATATGACTACAAATGCAACTTTTCTTATGTCTGGAAGTAAGGATGGCTACAATTGGCTGCTTTTTAGTGTGCACAAAGAAAGCAGGGAAAACAGGAGAAAGCATGTAACATCTGCACATGGAGCACACAGTAAATATGAACAACTAGTCAATATTCAAATTCAAAACACTTGAATCATTCCAAAGGGAAATCAAATGTCAGAAATCATTTAATTCAAGCATCTTCAATGAGCCTCTCCTCGGGCTGCCACCTTATCGTGGTGGAGGGGTTTGAGTGCCCCAATGATCCTAAGAGCTATGCTGTCGGGGGCTTTATGCCCCTGGTAGGGTCACCCAAGGCAGACAGGTCTTAGGGGAGGGACCAGACAAAGTGCAGCCCGAAGACCCCTATGATGCATATAAACTTTGGTTCTCGTGTTCCCTCGCCCGGACGCGGGTCACCGGGGCCCCACTCTGGAGCCAGGCCTGGAGGTGGGGCACGTCAGCGAGCGCCTGGTGGCCGGGCTTTAACTCATGGAGCCCGGCCGGGCTCAGCCCGAAGAAGAAACATGGGACCCTCTTCCAATAGGCTCACCACCTATGGGAAGGGCCACAGGGGTCGGGTGCATTGTGTGATGGGTGGTGGCCGAGGAAGGGGGTCCTGGCGATCCAATCCTCGGTTGCAGAAACTGGCTCTTGGGACGTGGAATGTCACCTCTCTGGTGGGGAAGGAGCCGGAGCTGGTGTGTGAGGCTGAGAGGTTCCGGCTAGAAATAGTCGGTCTCACCTCGACACATGGCTCTGGTTCTGGAACCAGTCTCCTTGAGGGAAGCAGTGTAGCACCAACACTGTTTACACTGGGGGTGGTGTGCTGCTGACCTCGACTCGGGACGTTGTGGGTCGGTGGGCGGAGTACTTCGAAGACCTCCTCAATCCCACCAACATGCCTTCCATTGAGGAAGCTGAGCCTGAGGACTCTGGGTTGGGCTCTCCAATTTCTGGGGACGAAGTCGCCGAGGTAGTCAAAAAGCTCCTCGGTGGCCGGGCCCCGGGGGTGGATGAGATTCGCCCGGAGTATCTCAAGGCTCTGGATGTTGTAGGGTTGTGTTGGCTAATGCGACTCTGCAGTATCGCATGGACATCGGGGGCAGTTCCCCTGGATTGGCAGACTGGGGTGGTGGTCCCCCTGTTTAAAAAGGGGGATCGGAGAGTGTGCTCCAATTATAGAGGGATCACACTCTTAAGCCTCCCTGGCAAGGTCTATTCGGGGGTACTGGAGAGGAGGGTCCGTCGGATAGTCGAACCTCGGATTTTGGAAGAGCAGTGTGGTTTTCGCCCTGGTCGTGGAACACTGGACCAGCTCTACACCCTCAGCAGGGTCCTGGAGGGATGCATGGGAGTTCGCCCAACCGGTCTACATGTGTTTTGTGGACTTGGAGAAGGCGTTCGACCGTGTCCCTCGGGGTGCCCTGTGGGGGTTCTCCGGGAGTATGGGGGTACCGGGCCCTTTGATACAGGGCTGTCAGGTCCCTGTATGACCGGTGTCAGAGTCTGGTCCGCATTGCCGGCAATAAGTCGGGCTCGTTCCCACTGAGGGTTGGACTCCGCCAGGGCTGCCCTTTGTCACCGATTCTGTTCATTACTTTTATGGACAGAGTTTCTAGGCGCAGCCAGGGTGTTGAGGGGATCCGTTTTGGTGGCCTTAGGATTGCATCTCTGCTTTTTGCGGATGATGTGGTCCTATTGGCTTCATCGGGACGTGATCTTCAGCTCTCGCTGGAGCGGTTCGCAGCCGAGGGTGAAGCGGCCGGGATGAGGATCAGTGCCTCCAAGTCTGAGACCATGGTCTTGAGTAGGAAAAGGGTAGAGTGCCTTCTCCAGGTCGAGGGAGATGTCCTGCCCCAAGTGGAGGAGTTCAAGTATCTCGGGATCTTGTTCACGAATGAGGGAACAAGATCCCGGAACAAGGTCCGCCGTGAAGCGGACGCTGTACCGGTCCGTCGTGGTGAAGAGCGAGCTGAGTCAAAAGGCGAAGCTCTCGATTTACCGGTCGATCTACGTTCCTACCCTCATCTATGGTCATGAGCTTTGGGTAATGACCGAAAGAACGAGATCGCGAATACAAGCGGCTGAAATGGGTTTTCTCCGTAGGGTGGCTGGGCTCTCCCTTAGAGATAGGGTGAGAAGCTCGGTCATCCGGGAGGGACTCGGAGTAGAGCCGCTGCTCCTCCACATCGAGAGGAGCCAGTTGAGGTGGCTCGGGCATCTGGTCAGGACGCCTCCTGGACGCCTCCCTGGTGAGGTGTTTAGGGCCCGTCCCACCGGGAGGAGGCCCCGGGGAACCCGGCGCTGGAGGGCACGCTCTTGGCTGGCTTGGGAACGCCTCGGGATTCCCCCGGAGGAGCTGGAGGAAGTGGCTGGGGAGAGGGAAGTCTGGGCCTCCCTTCTTAAGCTGCTACCCCCGCGACCCGACCCCGGATAAGCGGCAGAAGATGGATGGATGGATGGATCTTCAATGAGGAAGGATCTCCAGTAGCAGTCAATCTGACTGTGAATCTGAAGAGGCCTCTGACCGAAACCATTATTGCTGTGTGACAACAATAACATGCGGCTGTTACAGGATACTATCAGCTCAATGTCCAGTTGATAGACGTGATATTTTACAGTAACATGTCCTGGATGTCACCATCAGTTGTTGGCAAGCACTGCTAATCCAACTCATTTGCTTTTGTTGCTCTTCTTTACTCTCTCTCTAGTTTCTAATTGATTCTATAAATTCAAGAAAATCCTAAAGATTACCACTTGTTTTGTGCGAATGCATCATTTTGAGTTTATTGAAAACTTTCCGAAAACAACGCTCCAAATCATTGGGCTTAACTGATGCCAACTCACACCAGCAGGAGGCAGTATTTCTACTCCTCTGCAGCCTCAGTCTTACTTGATGTCAAGTTATAGTGTGTGCTCAATGTGGCGAGTAAAAAAAATCCAGCAGCATCAGGAATTGTTACCAAATGACATTTTCTGTTCAGAGAAAAACTACAGCAGTCACATGTGAAACAACAAAACTGTATCCAGATGCATTTCTAATTAGAGGTTCCTCAGTGGATTAAAAATACACACATACCTTTATCTCCACCTGTTCTTCCATCTCCTTTGTTTTGATTGTAGTGTATTCCTTCTCTAACCTGGAAAAAAAGACAAAAATATATCATCAAGTGGACTGGTCTATTAAGACAATACAGCCCTGGATATCTGGAAATAAATAAAGAGCTTTTTATACTCTAATCTAATTGGATTATAAAAGAAGATGAGTTCAGTTTAGAAGAACTGAACTCAGCAGGGCTTACTTCTTCATTTTCTTGGCGTTGTATTTAACTTGATAGGCAGCCTGGATGACCTTATCAGGTCCGCTGTCAAACTGATGTGGGATGACCTTTTGGAAGTGCTGAAACAGGAAGAAAAGTAACAGAAGCAGATTAACTGTGCAACCTGCTGTTTGGAAAACTGCTGTTTAACTTCCCAGTACTCCACCCACAGCTGCCATGTCCACACATAGGACACATGTATCAATTAACTGGGTGTGGTGGAGCTTCCTTCCAGGAAACAAAGTGCAAAATGCAATGAAACCAGAGCCAGCTGAGTAAAGAGTGACAGTGTATACCTGTAACATTCCCTCCATGTCGAGCTGGATCAGCTCAGCCTGGTTCATCTGCAGAATGGCCAGCCCCACACGGAAAACGATCTCCAAACCCTGAGGACAGATCAGCTGGAATCAGAGCGGGAAGCTCAGCGTCCTGAGAACCAGTAACGCACCGATCCGCTTTATTTCACTTCCGATGCCGATATCTGAGGTTCAGCATCGGCCGATACGATCCGATACAGAAAAACAGCTGAAGTAATTTAAAATGTTTCTTTTCTTTTTTCATAAGTCTGTGCCAATACAGCACACATAAATGCACCAACAGATTCGTAAGATTGGTCAAACATGTAAAAATACCACAACTTTCATTTGTTCAGTCAGAGCAATTTATTTTACAACCAATGTAAAATAAATAACAGAATCTGAAACTGATAAAAACAATAGGTTGACTACCTTTGTCAAACATTTCAAACTGATCAGAAAGAACAATGTTAATTCTAAGTATAATGTAAAATACATATTGAAGTACAGCGTCGCTCAGAGCACAAAGCATAGAATTAGACTAGAATTATTTTTCCAATATTTGAACCGATACAGATGTTAATATTGTTTTCAAGGGATTTAATCCCTTAAAAATTGCTCATGCAGGTAACAATGCTATTGGGAATCCAGCAGGTGGCACTAACGTATAACTTTTCTTTCCATATTAACCTTATTTAACATGCTTTTTCAGTGAAGCTGTTTTGAAAGTTGCGTTAGTCTTAAGTCCAATGAGAGAAAAGTCTAAGTTTTGTGAAAATTACTTTCTCAAGAATAAAAGAAAGTCAGTAAACTGAATGAATGACATCAATTAATAGCATCTCTTATTGAAAGTGGGTAGCTGCTCCTTTTAACTAACCTCACACATGAAGATATCAAAAATCCTGGTGGCTACAGGTAAGGGGTAGGAGGTGAGGAAGATGGTGAGGAACCAGGAGGAGGCATACATGGAGGTGTGGAAGCTCTGAGCCTGGAAATGCATGTGCAGCTCTGGGAGCTGCTCCTGGAAATTCACAAAAATCATTCAACCCATACCGCAGATTTCTCGAGAGCATTCTCTCTCTGTAACTCCAGATGAAGTCCCTACCTGGATCATGCTCTCAAACTGATACATGCACAGTCCCAGCTCGGCCATGCTGGGCTTGAAGAGCTCACGCAGCCTGTAGTCCTGCATGAGCTTCACAAACACACAGAAAGCCTCCTCCTCTGGCATCTGGAGCAAAACAAGACTAAATTAATTAACACCTGCGGGAATCTTCGCTGACTGCAAAGGTATTTTACAGATATGTTTTTCAGTAGCATTGTTACCTGCATGAGCAGCAAACCCACAATGAACGCACTTCCTTGACAGTAGCCAACCTCGCGATCCACCAGAGAATAGGCCTAATAGACCAAAAGAGAAAAACAAAAAACAAAGTCATTAGATATTCTTTGAATAGTTTTTTTGTTTCAGATTGCTGTTGGAGTGAGAAGCAGGTGTACCTTCATGACGTTGAAGAGCACTTCCTGGCCCAGGCTGTCTTTCTCTTTGAAGAACTCGTGTTCAGGATAGGTGCGAGCGATGTCTCTGCGTATGAGCTTCTCACACGGCGACGTCATCTTTAGGAGTTCTGAGTACTGATCTTTGATGGGCATGTTCTGGGCGTTACACAACAGCTGCCACACTATTGCCCGAAAGTGGTGGGGAATGCCTTTTCTAACGAGATCCTGCAGGAAGACAACAGCAACAAAAAAAAACAGATGTTTTTTTCTCTCTCCTTTTATTTTTTTTTGGGACCTTGAGGCTATTGGACAATAAAGTATCTGTGCCTAAACCTACAAACTAATCCCAAGCGCTCATCAGTGTGGACGTTGCTAGTGAAAGAAGAAGACATAAAGCTATTTTTAATATCAGCACATATGTTTAAAATAAAGTCAGAGAAAGCAGAAGAACAAGAGATTCCATGATCTACGACTTCGAGAAATGTCTGAAGTTTCACTCAACGTGTAAGAGCGACAATTTCAGCAGACAACAGGAAGGCTGAATACATTATGGCATGAAGTTAAAGGCTCAGGCTGCTGGAGGACAAAATTACCACTTGTCTTCACTTTCTTCTATTACGCTTTTTTTAAACTACTTTGAATAATTAATTGAACTTTATTGTACTGTTTGATGATAAATTTTATAATTTAAGTATGATTGAATTGAAAAAAATTTTTTATAAAGTGTCTCAGGATGACATTTGTTGTCATCCTGAGACAAGCCATTGTGCTAGAAAAAAACTGTTTGAATGCTGTACCCATCTTAGTTAATATACACTGTATGTGAAGGTTAAAGCTAAAAAAGGAGACTGAAAATCAGGCACAAATTTTTGACCTCTGCATTTCTACAGCAGTTATTTTGTGATTTTCACAAGGATTGTTGTTTTACTACAAATCACAAATATTCCATATAGAAACAGAGAACAGCCGAGTCCGTTTCTCTGAAGAAGCGGACTCGGCTCCTCAGAGGAATCTAAGTCACCCCACACCTGCAGTGGGCGCTCTGAACCCTGGCAAGGTTTTGTTTCCCTGCTGCATCGTTCATTTTTCCGACTGTAGTAACAAAGAGAGCCGAGGACTCGGTTCATTTGGCTGAGGCGTGCACTTTTCAAATCTTTCCAACAGGAAATCCATGACTCGTGTAAAAGCTGCTGTTAGTTTAGCTCCATTTTAAATACATTAAATAGCTTCATTTTAAATGCACATTTGGGAGCCGTATTTTCACATGTGAATGCAGATGAGGGGAATTGTAGAAGAGTAATTTAATGTAAGATAATGGAGAAAGAAAGCTGACGTTTCTCATAACAGCAGGAAGCCAAGAGTTTGCTTATATGATTTAGGTTTGTGTCTGTATCCCATAGTAACCATGTATCCACTACAAAACCCAATCTTTTCAATGAAGCACTCTAAAGTAATTTGTTTCTGTATATTTCAACTGATACAAGCTGATGAAGCAATTTCCTGTGCTGACAGGGAGAACTGCTCTTTCCTGCAGTGATGACAATGCATAATGGTCAAGTGTGTGTGAGTGCGTGTGTGCGTGTGTGTGTGTGTGTGTGTGCATCTGGTGAGCCCAGGGTGCATCTGGAGCAGAGGTCTGTCCACCCCCTCACCCAGGCGTTCAGCAGGGGGGCTCCCTCTCCCCTTGAGACAATCTGTGCTTTGTTCTGTGATGGAATAAGGGGGGGCTTCATGTCGACTGTTCAACAAAAGCTGCTTTCTGCACTCTCTTCACACTAAATAACATGCAGCACTCAGATATAATCAATATTTTAAAATCTGAACTTGGGAGAGTACAATAAAACAATCTATAATATGGCCTAATTGCTTTTATTTAAAACAAAAAAGCAACAATTAATTGCAAAATTATGTAATGATTATTGGAGGTGTAATAATACTACCTTTGACATTTCCTGTTTGGGTGTGACAGATACATTTTTCAATTTCACACACCTTTTCCAGAGTCAAACTAGTTGATATTAGTTGGTTTATTATTTTAGATATTTCTGAATACATCTTCACTGTGAAGCGTATTGTAGCATTCTTTGAGCTAGCCGATAGCCAGTGTGCAGTCACAGTTGGGATAAGGGTGGAAGCACATCCCATGCAGTTTCCTGGTCAATCACCAATCACTAATCTTTAAAAAGCTTGACCTGTCGATTCCTATTGTGACTGATACCGTTAATTTTCTTTTGTCTGAAAAGTCAGAAAATGTAATGACAGAGTAGCTAAGTTGGCAAAGGTGGGGTGACTACTGTTAACCTCCCACATGCAGACGTGACCTCGTGGGGATCCGTCTGGGTTTTCTCCCATTGACATGGATTCCTCTGGTAGAATTTCTACCAGGCCAATCAGCTAACAGAAGAAATTGCAGACAATAATGTTGATTTTTTGCGCCGTTTTAAAATTACAGTCTGCCTGTGGTTTTAGCAAAGGAAGTGAACGAAGCCTTGTTCAGCTCCTAACCTTTATTTCTGCAGTAGAGGATGGATGAATCCAGATTGGGCATTTTCCAGTAAGTTTTTAAGCTTTTATCGGATAAGGGGCGGCAACGCTTTAATCTGTGCTCTGCACAAACCAGAAAATAACTCTGGTAACTCGAGAACTTTCTCTGGCATTATAAGAAATATAACCTGCATGTTAAAATATTTTTTGCAGTTTGGAAACTGTATCAATACCTTTAACCAGCTCATGCCGGCTCAACAGGCTTCTGTTAAAACAGCAGTAGATTTAATGTGAATGTTAAAAAAGTTACTAACAGTACCACAGTTAAGATTTTGCTGACAAGTTCAGAATAACCAAAGTTCCTTCCTTCACACAACAACTGCTGTATTTTTCTGGAAGCCAAGAGGAAGAAAGCTGCAGTTCTGAGGAGGAATCAGCCTGTCTGAATAATACCCCTGCCTTATTTCAGTTTATTGATTGCTTCATCTACTGGATTGCACGACAACGCAATTAGTGAATTAGTGGACCTTTGTGTTGCTTTAATATTTATATGCAGAATGACAAAAACAAGAAATATCTCCTCCTAAAGAGGCTGTTAGCATTTCTCATGTTGTGCTGAATGTATGACCTGATAAAACATTGTTGGTCAGCATTTACACAGAAGACCACTTTGGGCCTGGGGTTTAAATCAAAGCACTACCGACAGTCACATGGAACATGATTATCACAGGGCTGCAGAGAGTTACTGTAAAAACAAGCCTGCTAAAATTAGCATCAAATGTCAGGAACCAAAATAACAAGATCAGGGGCAACACTGCAGGGTCAGCCAGGACGAAGATAGCCTGACAAATTATCTCTGACTGTAGTAAACACTGCAACAGTTTGAGCTTTTGTGGTGTCTGGCGCAGGGCGAGATGGTAAATGTCAGCAAAAATACATGTGTATCACAAGAGAGACTGCACAGCTGAGATGTGGACGGTGTTGTGGAGTTTAGAGCAACAGCAATCAGGGGCCTAATGTATAAAAGAGTGCGCAGTTTTCACACTAAGACTTGGCGTACGGAAAAATTTAGAGAAGTGCGGCGCACAAAATAAATTGGATGCAAAAACCCGTGCGCACCTTTCCTCTATAAATCCTGACTTGCGAGAAAAAGAGCACAGCTGCTCGCTTTGAATCCTTTCATTGGCGATGTTCTCCATCAGAGCCAAAGCGCTGTGCCACAATTACGCTAATGTGGGCGTCCACAGTCCACATGAGTGATCAGGGCTTCCTGAAACACTGCAAATGACCCCATTTCAATTACTTGAGACAAGAACATCCATCATCCATAGGTTACAAAATCACTGATCACAGAAGCAGCCAGCAGGCCCATGGGAACTGCAGCAGCTGCAGAGATCCAGAACTCAGGTGAGAAAATCTGATGGAAGAGTGAGGAGAAGAAATTTGGCAGCATAACACACCTACGGCACTGTGCTGACACAGTGATGCACAGCAGGTTCCCTGTTTCAGCTTCAAAGCAAGGCTTATAGTTAGTAGCAGCTTCGCTAGCAACAGCTTCTAAATAGATTCTAGTCTCAAAACTAAATCATCACCAACCTTCATTTCCAAAAAGTTTCACATCAATAACTGTGTTTTCACACCTGAGAAACAGGGAGAGTTGTCATCCTGCATGTTGCCGGATTGTCCATCAAACACACAGGATCTCTCCTTTGTGGTTGTGTGCCAGACAGGATAGCAGCTATTTAGCCGCTTTGACAAGGAGCCACACTGAAACGCTGTACAGGATCTGTTTACACACACACTCTTACGTGGGCTGCTTTGTATGTGTGTGTTTATAAGTTAGCGCAACAGGGAAACTCATTCGGAGCCTCAGAGAGAGAAATCAGAGGCAGAACACAGCAACTGCGTTTCCATTACAAATATGTGCAAATCTTTGTCTATATGCTGCTGATGTAAAATAAACAAAAAACAAAATAAATGTAAATAATTTGAGAAATTAATTTAATTTCTCAAATTAAATTAATTTAATTAATTTCTTAGATAACTTCTTATCTAAGAAATTAAATTAAAACCGCACGTGAATAAGATTGTTCATGTGAAAGTCATTAAAAATCATGGAAGCGACAGATTTAAACAGTGATTTGAGAAATCCAGAATTCAGCCACGGTGCAAGAGCTCATATCTATAAGCCAATCAGAGGAGAGGTCAGTGTCTTATTCAGGGTTGGAGCAACAAGCCCTGCACACCTTGGAGGAACTACATACGCAGCATTTTGGGGAAATTTTGGTCGCCAATTTTACAGAGGAGCTATGGATTCAACACACCGAAATGACACAACTTCCTATGTGATGCTATGAGAGCTCTGGAGGAGCCAGAGGCACATTGTTAAAAAAAAACAACAGCAAAACATCATCCTTCAACTACTTCCTGTTGTAGAAGGATGTATTTACTTATTTTTTTAATGGTGGAAAAATACTCTCAAAGTAACTTAATTTTTTTACCACGTTACTCATGTGAAGTAAAAAGTGTTTCCATTGCCGTTTTGTGAAATACAATTTTGTTTCACTTCGTTATGGCTGAAAAACCATGTCATCTTAGCGCAAAAACTTTTTAGCAAAAAACATGACTTGTTTCAAAATTGCCTTTTTTCTATTATGCAAGTTTATTTTTGCTTTTTATACTGGTGCAATTTTATGATCATTGGAAACACAGCTACTCCCTTGGTGGTGACAGTAGCTGTGTGTTCCACTTGTACATGCTCCACCCGTTGTCATGACAGCAGCTTGTAGTTTGGATGAAAGTACACCTTGGCGAGGTGTTCTTCAGGAGTGTCTCAGTAAGCGCTCTACGGCACTAACGCACTAGCCTCACCTTCAGCTGCTTCTCTTTCTTCTTGCGCACCTCCTCCCACTCGTTGACAATCCGTCCCCACAGGATCCAGGTGTCCTCCTCCAGGTGGGACAGGTTGGAGGAAGCCGAGGAGCTGGACACCAGGGAGGAGCCGCTGTTTCTCCGGGAGCCGTTCATGGAGCGCAGAGACTTGCTGTCCGTCTCCAAAAGCCTAGAATTAAAAATCCGGAGATGTATGTTGTCAATTAGGGCTAAAACTAAGCATTATTTATTATTATTATTATCTATTGTATTATATATTTTGTTGCAGTATTTCACAAATACGATCTCGAGGACTCCATATATGATTGAACTGAAGTGACTTTTTTTGCAAGGTGCCTTGAGATGACATTTGTTGTGAAATGGCACTAAATAAATAAACTGATCTGAATTTAATATTTTAGTTGGTTGTTTTGATGATTAGCGGATAAAAAAATAAAATAAAATCTGCATACTTTTCATTTAACAGCTTAAGCTTATTTTATACAATATTAGTAGTATACAAAAGTACAATTCCAATTTATTTCATGAACAAGAAAAGAATAATTTTCTAAAACATATCTAAATATTTCTACCATCAACACATGAAAAGCTCAGCTCTTTCTGCTCAACACAATGTCGGGCTGATTTGGTGATTATTTTTTGGTTTAACCAGCTAAGAACTGAATAGCAAAAAAATAAAAAAAACACTCAATTCTTTTCCCCTTTTTACAGATTGTGAAGCAGGTGAAACTAAAACTGTCACTTGAGGATGACTGGGTAGAACATATAGACCAAAATGGTTTATTTTTTTCTCTTATATGCAAAATGGATAAATTGTTTGTACAGTTTTGGATTAATTGCTTTTCTTACTGAATTATTCTTTTCAAAAAATTTCCTTTTTTTGAGTTTATATACGCTAGTTCACAAATAATCAATTACTTAATTAGTCGAGGTTTTATTTTTTTTATAATAAATGGATCATAATTAAATGTTTTGATAATTCAATACCTGTCTAAAATGAGGGCATATTTGGAATGTGAGCATTTACACTTTTACATATTTTAGCTTAGAGAAATATCTTCAAAGTATATCAGCAGTGAGAGCAACAAGCGACTTGTTAACGTTCCACCGGAAAATTAAGGAACTAATATGACAAATGGAAATATCTTTGTATATACTTAGTCAGGGTATTATAAGCCTGGTCTGCCGCCAGGCTTTCCTGGTTCCCCTACCAGGCTAAGCATTGCTTATTTTTTTTAAGACTTTTTAAAATGTTTGCATTTTTTAAGACTTTATAGATGGTATTCAGGTATTAATAGTCCAATATTTTAACAACTTGTAATTTCCTGTTAACTTTAAACATTTTTAAACTCAAAAACACAAAAGGCTGCTGGATGAATGACTGCCCTAGAACCCAACCACCAGGCTGAGCAAGCTTTCTGGGGGAAACCTCGCTTACTCTTCGTGAACAGAAAGTTACTTGAGCAAGAGGTTTTATTGTGACAGAAAAAGTAAAAAGCTACTTTGAAATTCTCCACTCTACCAAGTAAAACCAGACACTGAAGGGAAGCAGCTATAAACCTGACGTTTTAAAATTAGTCTCAGATAACTTGCAAAGCGAAAGGAAGACAATGCAAACTGGACCTTGTGTTCACATCAATGATGGAAACATTTTTAGGTCAGAACTGTTTATTTACAAGCCACAGTGTTCAGCAGGACAGCTCTGCAGGTTTAAAATAACTCAATGAGTCAAAGTTGGATGAGCTGCAAACGCATCAGCCAATTAGTAATTATTGAAGAATTTCAAGAGATGCCAGCAGCCAGGCAGCGTGTAATCATAAGCATATGTGACCATATGCCTTATTCATACAAACTACTTCTTACTTAATGTAAACAACAATCAGATTCAAGGTTCAATACTTTTCAATAAAGAAGGAAAGAAGTTGCAAGATTTTTTGGAAACAACTAGAGTTTGATCTGCGTCTTCAGAAAATGACTGGTGCACCGCCTCATGTTTCCTGCAGCAGTTACTGATCTAGGAACAGCATGTGGAGAACAGGAGACCCAACTTCAAACCATGACACAGAAACAAACACTCCGACACCTGATCTTGGAAAAAAGAAAAAAAAGGTCTGAGGTCTTTCCAGTGCAGCCTGTGAGGACAGTGAGTGATGTCCCAGAACGGCTGGGGGTTCCAGACAAATTCAGGTCATGCAGGAGAGAGAACTGAGCAGAAAAAACTACATTACGGACAGTGTGAGACAGAATACCTAAGTCAGAGACTGGAGGAGTTTACACTTTGTAGAAAAATTCATGAACTATGTTTTATAGTTGAACTACTAGCTCTACTAATAATTCACCACAAGTCAAATAGTCAGAAGACAAAATAAGTATTGGGAACTAATGATGATCAAGCAAGAGATGCAGCATATAAACACCAATTTTCAATTAAACTTCTACCCACATGATAAATAAGATACTTTAGCCTTTAATTTCATCTCCATTCCCATTTTCTGCATTTTAAATCAGTATAACATGAAGTAAGACCACCTTACCAAGAGAAACTCATAATTTTCTCCTCATTGCCTTGGGATTTCTTCAAAACTGATATGTCTGGACTTAGACAGCGCAGCAGTGAGTGCTGGATTCTGTTGTTCTTGTGGCAGGACAGGACGAAGCTCAATGCCCTTTATCTGTTCTGCCGGGTCCAAAGGCCTCACCAAGCACACAAACCTGCGGTAAGCAGCTGCAATATCTCTGATTTGAACACCAATACCAAAGTTCTCACTGCAGTTCCTGCAGCTGGTCTCAAAGTTCCCTGATGACGAAATGATTTTACTGTTAGCATGTGGCTATAGCTTAGCTCAATTTCACTGGATGCAGGAACAAACAAGCTAAAATTAAACCTTTATCAAGTTAATTTTGATTAAGTAATTAATAACATTTTAATTCATTAACTTTTTTTTTTTTTCCCCAACATGAATTTTCCAGCAGGAACTTTTGCATTCATGCGTTGCTGGTACTCCCGTAAATGTGACACACAAACGACAAACAATGAAACTGCTTTTCTTGGGACTTCATTTTTGCCACAAACCTTTATCTGACTGGACACCGGACAAGTCCATTATTGTCTTCTCGTTTTGTTAAAAAGAGTTAGCCCATCAGTGAAGCTATTTAAGCCTAAAATAGCACCTCAATGCAAAGCATGTAATAGCAGGAGCATGTTAATGTCAGTGTCCTCGTTCCATGAATGATCAGGAGTTCCTGAAACTCTGGAAAGATGAATGTTTAGTATTGCACTTTGCATCAATGTGGTGGTTGAATAACCTAAGCAACAAATAAAAACAACAAATACTTTTGTTGTTGAGCTCATATGTCTGTTTATTCAATAATTTAGTTGAATTATTTTTTTTAAATTGAAAATATTGGTCATTTTGTAAATACTATACGATTAATTAATTACAGACCCTGCATTTAACTGTGTCCCACTACTAGATAAAATGCTAATTTTTCACTTACCAGCATCTGTCCACCCAAAAGAAGAAACATATCCAAGAAAAACTTATTTAGCTGGACAAGCATTGTGATGGAGTTATCAGTGAGCAAGTGAACAAACCCTTAACAATAAGAGAGAGTGACACACTTGTGCCGAAATAGATGCTTCTACTCTCACACACACATTGCTCAGCCATGGATGAAAGGCTCAACGGAGAAAGAATTCCCAGAGCTGGCAACAGAAGGCCATTGCGTCATCCTCTAACAGTCTATTAATTCAATGTGAACAATGACTGAATCAGCAGGCCACAACAATGTTCTCAATTTACCACACACACCCTTGGTGATTCCATGCATACATCACTTAGCATGCTGTGATGTGGCCTTTGGGAGTGTGCAACAAGTTATTGGTCTTCCTACAAAAACCAATCAGTTCAGCAACAACACAGGACATTGTTGTAGAAGTGATAATCGGCAGTGACATTTGATTTGACCTCACCTGCAACTTCTCACTGCAGATCAAATCAGTGTAAAGGTAGTTGAACATCAGCTGTCAGATGAGACACAAACTGAGGAGAACTATTTGGAACTATTTGGTCGATGAGCTCGGAATATTTTCCTTACAGATGGCCAGATTCAAATGAAAAGCGCTTTAATGCCACAAAGCAAAAAAAAAAAAGAAAAGAAAATGTAGTGTAAACTTCCCAGAGGTAGTCTCCAGTTAGCAAGTCACAACTTGCTAGATGTCATTGAGGTGTGTGTGCAGATAAGAGGGGGATGGTAAGGACTTCTACAGCAACTGTGTCAGGTATTCTGAGCACAAAGCCAACAAGACAACACAGCAAGATTTATTCAATAATTCAATATTTTCTTTAAAATGTCAAAAAATTGAATATTTTTATGTTGTATAAATACATAAACCTTGCCAAATTAACAAGTCACCTGAAATGCAACTCAGATTTGTATTAAATCCTGATGCACCGACACAAAAACTAAGTGCTGATGTCGATGTCCGCTATTAATTTTGCTACCATGGTCGGTATGTGACAATATTGCATCATATGTATTTCTGTTATTCGAATATTGTGAAAGAAAAATGACCACACTGCTGACATTTCTCCTCTGTTTCAGTTAAACATCCTGCAGTCCTGCACAATGTCACTTTTAGTGTCACATGACCAAATCAAAACCACATAACCAGCCTCCTCCAAAAACACAAAGGACAAATTACTCTGCAACGTTTCATATGTTAATATTGGCCCAGTTTTACTTACTTGACCGATAATAGTTTTAAAAAATGACTAAAATTGCCTGATACTGTTGTTAGTGCTGATACTTCGTGTATCCCCACAATTATGACCATTTAATAGCAGTTATGATGTGAAACTGAATTCAGATCAGTTTTATCTAAGAAGTTTGTCATAATTAACAGACCTTTTGAGGATTTTAGAAGAAGTACCACACATCCTGCAGCCTGGCTGCAGTTTTGTGCACTGGGTTGCAAAAAAAATATTTTTTTGGAAGTTGTCTATGTTTTTTTCTATTTTGAACCACAGAATCCAAAAATGCCATCCATTTTTCTCAATCAGGTCAGGTTCATATCCTAGTCTGATTGAGAGTAATCCAATCTTCTGACTAAATTGATTATATTTTTGTGATATTATCAGTTCATTTCCATTGATATTTCCCATCCAAAAAAGCCTTGAGTAAAAAAAATAGTTTTCTAACAAAGTAAATTAATTATATGTTACAAACTTAATCAATGAATGATCAACAATCCTGGGGAGTGGTGATAGTTACATATTCTAATGTAAATGTTACATCCCTTCAAAAGACTGATGAGAATACTTCATTAGTAATAGTATTCTTAGTTTTCTTATGATCAGTAATGTAATTAAGAACTTAATAATTAAGCCATAATTAACTTTTAGCCAATGTTTATTATTATTATTCTATTTTTTTTTTCTTTCATATTAACAAAAACAAACACCTGAAGGACTACACTGGATTTGTTTTGTGTCTGTGTATATTAACTTAAAAATAAAAACAGTATGATGAGACAATTATACTCACTCTCTTGGCGGTTTTAAGCATTATTTTTGAATTCCTACTATAAAAACTGTAATAGTGAGCATGTGTGGCTGGGTTTCTCTGATGAGTCATGTTACCCAAACTTCACCTGCAGTTTAATTCTGATTCATTTATGACTGAATAACAGGAACGCTGACTGGGAAACCTTTGCACAGAGGAGGCTTTCTTTGCCAATTATTGACAAAGAAAAGAAGTTGTGAACAATGTCTCCTCTGGTGGGCTACCGTAACAAAACAATAATCATGTACCTCAAAAAGAAAAAAAAAAGAAAAAAAAAAAAAAAAAGGGAAAAAGGTTTAACTTTTGTGAAGAATGAGAAGAGAAATTCAGTTTAAAAAAAAAAAAGAGAAAAGAAAAAATCCCATCTTGCATCATCATGCAAAGGTAACTGAAGAATCTGCATCAGCCAGACTACTGACCTGTTCTGCTCCTCCAGTTTGGCCAGCAGCTCCACATCGTCGGGGCTGAGCTGTGCCGGGGAGGACGGCGAGAGGGCTGGCGAGGACAGAGATGTGGAGGAGGAAGTGGCGGGGGTCTGTAGAGATGTGGGCGTGGCCACCTGGCTAGCCATCTGACTGACGGTGTGGGAGACCGAGTTCTTCACCCATGAGAGAGTAGAACTCAGCTTTCCAGAAACCTTGTCTGTCGCCACCTGTGGGGAAAGATCACAGGAGTCATTTTATTACATAATCACTTTCCGACCTCACTGCACTCGGTCTCACAGTAAGTCACCGTCTAAACTTAGATCCATGCCAACCAGACGCTGTCCAGTCAGAGCGGGGTGGATCGATGCGGCTGCTTAGCTTTCGCTCTGCTTTAGCCAATGTTCTGATTTCCTGATCAATACCTCAAACTGCTTGCTTGTGCTGCAGCAAACGTTTGATGAGTCAGGACTGAATCGTGACAGTCAGCACTGGATGCTACTGGAAGTAGCATTTTAATGCTACTTTAACACCACATTCTAGCCCCTTTTCTCCCCCCCCAAAAAAAAGATTAACAACGAGAAGTCCTGCTATTGCTAAGGAGAATTTTTTACAGAGCAGAGCAATGATTAACATTACTATTCCCTCTCATGGAGAAAAATGGCGACAAAGGTGTGAGTCTTGACACGTAATCTGACCGACACTCAGACCTGGGCAGACATACATACATTTGAAATATAAAAGAAACTGTTTACATCTGATTCCTTTTCAGAACCACCACTGAAAAAAATGACACACAAACCCTGACCAAAAAGCATGTAAAGAGGTGACATCAGGAAAGTTTCCTACCTGCTTTTCCCTCCCAAAAATCCAACCCTTTCAGCCACTTTCCATGACAAAGCTATTTTTCAAATCTCCATATCCATCAAAAGAAGGATTTTAGACGCTTGTTAAACAGTACTATCACTTGCTCACTCTTAGAAACATTCAGCCAACTTAACAGAGTCTTCCAGTCATATGCTGATCATACTTGCAGGAAGGGTCAAAGTGCTACAGTCAAGATAGTCATTCCACACAGCTGTACTTCGCAAAATAAAAAATAAAAAAAGCCCGGCTGTCATAATGCAGGAAACAAATCGAGAATAAAAACAACTGAGTAAAAAGCAGCAGCAGTAGTGATCTATTACAGTTTTTAATGCAGTAATATTCATGCCCACTTTGTGTATACTTACCCAGTTACACATTTATTTTAATCTGAGTATGCTATTTTTAATAACTGCACATTTAAATTCTTTTGCTGCAAATTTCCCCTTTAGTCTTCAGTCTCTTTTTTTATTTCTGTGTGAATCTGCAGTCCCTTTGCTGCTGTTTTACCTCAACTTCCCCACCAAGAGTCAATATAAAATGTTTCCATTATTCTTAACATTTTTGTGTTCAACCACAAATTTTAAATTAATGTGATAGAGAAACACAAATGAGTCAATAAGAATCAAAGACGAATCGTAAATGTCTTTCAACATTTTTGATGAATAAAATGTAAAAGTGATTCAAGCATCTGAATCTTTGTGTGTAATTTCATCCCGGTATTGCAGCAGGTTAGGCCAAAGAAGAATATCCTGAGTTTTAAAACACTTAAAAGAACACAATTAAGTGTATCACCTGAAAACAGAACGGGTGTGGCACAACTACAAACTGCCATGCATCCAAACTAACAGGACAAGCAGGGGCAGTATTAATCAGAGGATCATGAAGAAGCTGCAGAAAACCACGACTCCAGAAATCCACCCTTTATGCGACGAAAGAAAGCCAGAGGAAGTCATCTATTCAAAGGCAAAACTTCACATTTCTACACACGTACAAATTTATGAAATTAAATAACTCATCAGACATAGTTAAAAAAAAATAATAGTGTCACGCAATCATTTTCAGAAAACTTTTATCCAAATGAACTCGAACAAATATGTCATTTGTGTTGTTTTAAAATGCCAAATGCACCATGGGCAGCGTAGCGCAAAGTTAAAACCTTTGTTAGCCAATCAGCTGATGTGGTTTTATTTACTGCTAGCAGTAATGTAATGAAACCCCAAATCTCTGTTTACCCATAAGCACACACAAACACAAATACAGAGCTTTGTGTGGATGAAAAGCTGAAAAACATTCAAATGTATTGGTTTTCCCAGATATCCAGAGGGTGACATTATGTCATAATGTCATCTTATGACATTTTGTCATAAGGTGTAAAAATCTAGGAAAGGTTAAGCAACATGAATTCTTTGACAGACTTTTTAATTAACTAAAAGGGACAAGAACTTTTATCTGACATAAGTAAATTCAATCCTTCCTATCAACAAGTACTAAATAAATGGCATACAGATGAACTGAGGAAGGCATCTTTTGTGCAACATCAAATCATAAACTTTAAGTGTGTTTTTTTTTTCCACTAGGTGTATTGAAGTATTCAGCAGATTTCCTCTTTTCTTGTTTAGATGACTACATGGTTTAGCCCAGATGTTTATTTGCATACAGAGCAAATAACTGAGATCTAATCACAAGTGTTCAACTCCGGATGCATAGAGACTTAAAAATGGTTCAATGGTTTCAGCTTACAAAGACATAAAAAGTAAAACAGTGAGCAACTCTGTTTATGAGGAATAATAGCTGATTGTAAAAACCCTTAAATTTGTATCCATTTTCTCCCCACCCAAAGCTTTGTGGTGCTCTGAGTCAGACTAGGATTGTCTGTGGACTTTTTCCCTGAAAGCAAAACAAAAGAAAGTCGGGCCACGTGGCTTCTTATGGCGCGTTAGTGAGTCAGATTTCACCTTACAGCTCGACATGTGCTCTTTCAGATCTGATATCTAGAAAGTAGAAGGCAGCTTCCTATGTATTTAAGGGTGTTTTCACACCTGATAGTCTGGTAGACTGGGCTCAGTTAATGACCAAATGTGCTACATTTTCAGCTGGTGCCATTCTCTTTCACACTGCAATGTGTCAAACCAACCAAATCCTTTGAAGAATCTGTTCATCTGTGGCAGAACCAAGAGCCACAGAAGCAAATAACTGAAAAGCTCCGTTAGAAGACACTGAGATCAACTTCCTTCTTCACAAAATGTAAACCAAAACAGAATGCCGTCAAAGATTTTAGCGGTTGTAGGATTTCTCTTTTGTCTCCATTTCTCCCATTAACACTCGATATAGGCGTTTGTTTTGGTTAGATTTATCCAGAATGCCCTGAACCTTAGCCAACTTTCTGCTTTTGGAGTTCACATATGCATTCAAACCACGCCAGAGTTCACTTCAACCCAACCGAGACCCAGGTCAGTAGGCGGACCAGAGTTTGATTACACATTCACACCTCCCCAAAAGAACTGGACTTTCTAGGCAAACCAACTAGAGTCGGATTAAACTGGACTAAACAGGGCTGGTGTGGATGTGTCCTAGGTGTAGATAGATTTGAAAAGATTTCAAATTACCTGGCAGCAAATTAAAATTTAGACTCTGGTTCTACTACTGTATGTCAGATGCCAGCATCAAGATTGGCCTTGATATTGATATTACGTCCAGTGAACCGAACCGATGAAAGCAGGAATTCCCCGTAAATCCTGGGTAAGGGGTTTGTTGCTGCTTTTGTTCGCCAAAGAACTGAAAGAGGCCCAGAAATGCTGGTAGCATAGCTGATGAAGCTACAGAGGGTTCAAGCAATGGAACATCAGGGCAACTAGGGAAGTGAAAAAGACCAGAGGAAGAAGTGAGAAGTGTTTCCCTTATCATAGCTGAATAGATCTGTCACACTAGCTGTAAAACAACCAGGTAAAAGGCTAGAAATTATATCTACATGTACAAATCAAAAAACTTCTAACATACACTCGCTCCTATCTTCATATTGTATTTATTTTTCTGAATAACCTTTTCAGGCTCTGCAATGGACACCATGGTGTGAGAGCACTGAAACCCAGGCTTGGCTCACAATAACACACTCGAATTGAGGTGGAAAGGCCTTTCTTTTCACACGCACAGGGCAGCTCATACTTTCCAAATGTACAATCAACATTTCAATGGCCGGGCTGAAGGCTATTCCTCAACAAGCACTGTCTAGAATCTGCTTTAAGTTATAGCTAAAATGAATCCCTGCCTTTAAAAAAAGCACTTTTTTTTCTTTTTACACAAATCCCTTTCAATGTATGTACACTTCTAGAACCTTTGAACTTTTATCCATGTTACAAAAAATCTGCTTCAGCGTATGTTTTTAAAAAGTGTGGTACGAAATTGGAAACAGAACATGGTGGAGGCAGTGTCATGCTATGGGAGTGTTGTTCTTTAGCAGGAAAAAGAGAAGTTGGTCTGCATTAAAAGGAAGATGGATTGAGCCAGATACAGGCTAATCTGGATGAAACCACATTAACCAAATGCTTACAATCAAACTAAGCTTGAGGTACTTTTGAGGTATTTTGTTAATCTCATAATTATCTACTATTCCACATTATAGCAATTATATTGAAGTCTGTGGCTGCTACTTGACAAAATAAGGAAATGCTAAAGGATTATAAGCACTTTAGGTGCGACAACACTGTTCATGTGACACTTTATTTTCGAGGAGAAAAAGTAAAACCATAGTACTTTGAATATGTTGTCCAAACAAAGGAAAGCTCAGCTAAAAAATGAAATTTAACACAATTAAATAACCCTAAAGAAGTATATACAACAGCTAATTTATTCCGATAGATAAAGCTGTTGCAATAAGCACTGAATCAATTCATCTCATCATAAATTAAAACAAACTTCCATTCCATAATTAGTTGTTTTTCTGGTGTGTTGGTCTAAACTAGCCCCTTTTTTGAATGTTGTTTAAAGAGACTTTGGTATTCATTTGATTTGTTGTTTCTGTTGTTTTGTTTATTTATTTGGCATATTTAAAATGTTGTCCAGCTCCAGTGTTAAATGTTTAGGTTAGAAATTAAAGGTTTATTAATATTTCAGATTATAAAAAAGCCATTACCATTATATTATTTGAAAGTTGTTTCAATACAACATTATCATAAATTGCAATAACCTCTAGGACAATTATTGTGCCCCAAAATAAAAATGAGACTAGGCAGGAACACTTGTGGTCTAATTAACAGTGTAACCCCACCCACCAGCTCACATGTACTGCAGAACAACACCAGAGGAGGATTACAGAGTATCTGTGATGTACAGTTACTAAGAATTTACACTTGTTTTGATCGCAAAAAGTGTCTGTTGTTTTTTTTTTTTTAAACTGCCTTTTCATCCTGTTTGTTATGAAACAAGCTCAAGAGGAAGATGTGTTATTACTACTTTCTATCTCAACACATTATTAGCCCAACCAACTGGTGTGGAACAGTTAGCAGGAGAGCAAACCCTCTGCAGCTTCACGTCACAGAAGATTTAAAGCTGATCTTTAAAGCACTCCCCCATCCCCTGAAGGGGAAGGGGGCCACAGCCAAACTAACTCTCACAGATAAAGTACTGAAGTTCTGCAGCTAGCATAAGAACCATTTGGGCCCGAGGAGCCAAGAAACAGAGAAGGAACTCACTCAAGTTTTTAATAAAGCAACTAGTTTAGGCACAGTGTCTGAATTCAAAGAACGGAAACCATTTACTCACCAGCTGCTGTGACTGAAACTTCACATTCGAAATACAGATGGACTAGATCTCCATGCGAGTGTTGCTACTGGGGTAAATTTAATACTTGAACTTCTGTATAATAAAATACAAAATGGCATTCCTTGGACATTAGTTTACATGTGATTCAGGCCCCAGGCTTCAGTGTGCTGCTAAATAGTACTAGATCTTCAATTAGCTTTAGCTTATAGAGAGTAATGGCTTCCAGTCACCAATAGATGCTTCCACAGATAACACTGATATCATCGGCACCAGGGAATCCCTCTTTTACAGTTTTAATCACAAAGCCCCTTTTTACTGCAACAAAATTTAAAAGTGCTTCACAAACACAAAACATGTCCCATCAAGGCTTCGCTAGTCCCTGGTAGCATTTATGGAGGATTTCCATAAATGTATAGCAGGGCTTCACTGAGTGCCTTATAAGCCTGGCGGGCCACCAGGCTTTAGCTATGTCCCCACCAGGCTAAGCATATATTTTTTTAGGTATTTTTGGGGTTTTTTAGGTGTTGTTCATAATGTTTTCAAATAAATTATCTAGCTGTATTTTCAATAGCTGGCCTTATCACTGGGCTTAGCAGGTGTGCTGAGGGAAGCCCTGCTTAGGACATGCTTGAAAACGCACATTGCTTTGTGGTATCGACTATCACCGATAGTAGACACTGAGCATTATCAGTTCTACATGACATCACAGATATTTTGCAAGCAAAATCAGCTTTTGAAACTCATCTTCCTCCTTTCACAATGTGTATATGCAGAGCAGCATGTTGAATTGCTAAACTAATACTCACACTTTTTTGCTGCATATCACTTGTTGACAACGTGGCTTGTTATATATTTTAATGCCCTTCAGGTTAATTATGTAAATAAAAAAGAAAAGCACAGCTCTTAAACACAAACATGGCATTCTTAAAGTTATCTTTCTGCTCCTCTCTGACCTTAATGAAGTTTCTCATTAGCTCTCTGCATTCTTACTACTTTCTCCTGTTTTTATGCAGTGGTGCAATATTTAGACCTGTGCTGCGTTGAAGATGGTAATCTGAGGTGGGTTTATCACCCACAACATCCTTGTTTACATCCCTGTCTACAGTCTGAGTTTGAGACAGTGAACGTTGCAGCAGCAGCACAGCTGAGCGGTTTAAATCCTCTGCTTGTTCCACATATCATGTTTCCCTCTCTGTGAAACATGCTCGTCTCCAAACAGCAAACACAGGAGCGGTGGGTTAGCCTCTGCTGCCCAGGTTCCTTTTATGGCTCGATGGTGCTGAGCTCTGAAATGGGGATCTAGCATCAAATTCAACAGTCGTCTCTCTTCCAGAAAGCGTCACAAGTTACACGACATTACCGAGAACAGAATCCGCTTAAGCTGAACGAAGACATCGGGTTGTTTTTACCTTTTGCAGCTAACACGGCGACTTATACTTTGTTTTACTTTATGGGCTTTATAATAAACATCCACAGTCTGAAGAAGTCTCCAGCTGCAAAAGCGTCAAACACCATCGACACCACTGACAAGCCGCAGGTCGAAGTAATACTGCGACAAACCGAGTTAAGTAATAACCATTTGTGTTACTTGAGCGCAAAGTCACAGTATTGACTTCAAAAACAATGGAATAACTTTGAGTCTGTTAGTGAGTAGAAGTCAACTCCAGTAAATAGACCGAGCCCGGGAGAAGAAAAAAACCCCAAAGACATCCTTTACCTTGAAGCGTTTTCAGCCAGCAGCAGTAAATGTCTCCTGTTTCCCATGCACGAAGATAAAGCTTCAATAGTCAGAGAAAAAGTTCCGCTCGGAAACGCTTTACGTGCGTACATAGAAAAATGGGACAAGCCAGAGCGGCTCGGTTTCTTCTTGAAAAGCTAGCCAGCATTAAGTTAGCCCGTTCCCATTGACTCCTCGGTCCAGCCCATGCAGCCGTAATACGTGTACACAAATGTCTCCGACCCACAGACACGGCCTCGACTGTTTACATCCTAACAGAGCATGCGCGAACCTGATGTAACACTGCCACCAAGTGATCAACGTGAGGAACTGCAGTCCACGACATTCTTAAATACAAAAGCGCTTTTTTAAGTTAAAACATAATTTGATCATATTCAAAATGGAGACCAGAAATGAATTTAGCGAAAATAGGCTAAAAATAAAATTGAAGCATCTCTCTACAATTTCCCATAAAAGCACAATAACTGATGTTGCACTCTGATACACATTTAACTACAGTTTTAATGGCTCTAATGATTTTTTTGAGGGGTGGACCACAACGACGCAATTACAACAATTACACAATAGCATACCAAACTTTATTGTTAACAAATTAGAGTGAGAAATACAATTTCCACATACTTTTCAATAGTAACCTCATTGTCACATTTTTCTGCTAAAACAAGATTCACTTTCTTGGTGAATCTTTCAGTTTTTCTTACTCTGTTTAGTTTGTTTATATGACAAAGTGTCTGAAGTCAGATTAGCAAATCTGATTAATGCAGATAAATATCTTTGTTTTATTTTTGTAAGATTTTTACTTACAAATGAAATCTTTTTTATAGTACTATTTCTCTTCTACGACTACTTCTAACAACAACAACAAAAATAAACTTTAAATATTTCTCTTTTATTAATCACATTTCTGCTTTTATCTTAAAAAAACAAAAACCCCCCATTTATTCAACTTTACTGCATAAAGTAGCACTGACCTATGACCCTAAAATCTCACCTGCCCACACATAAAAAAGAAAAAGTCAACTTAAATGTTTTCAAATTATATGTCTGTCTTTTAATATGGGACTCTTTTTATATTTTGGATCTAATAACTCATCTACAAAAATTACACTACTCTGTTTCATTAAAAATGTTATGTTTAATATGTATCTGAGCAGATCAAAATACAAAAATTTTTAAGAATTTATGTTTTTATTTTTGTTTGTTTTTTGTGGCCCTAAAGTGCTGTCAGCTTGATGATTTTGGCCCTTGTGGTAAAATGGTTTAGACAGGGGTGTCAAACTCCAGTCCTCAGGGGCCGCTGTCCTGCAGTTTTTAGATGTGCCACAGGTACAAAAACCGCTGGAATGAAATGGCTTAATTACCTCCTTCTAGTGTAGATCAGACCTCCAGAGTCCTGCTAATGACCTGATTATTCTATTCAGGTGGTGCAGCAGAGGTGGCTCGTTTGACACCAGTCCTTTCCCAGTCTGAGCAGTGACTGGGAAAGAGGCAGGGTGTAGGCTGAACATAACACTAAAAACAATGTCACACTCTCCAAAAAAAACATCTCAGGGTCACTTATTAATTTACATGCATGTTTTTAGGGTTAGGAAAATGGTGTACCTAAAAAAACCTCCCACATTAAAATGGAGAACCTTTTACCACCCTGTCCTTCTTCTACAACTGCTGATATGAAGGTTCTTATACAAAACCCAGATAGTCGAAAGCAAATCAGAAGTCTCAGCCACTTGTTTACCCTTTCATTATTATCACAAACACACGATATGAATGACTGAAAGGCCATTGAGAATGAGTTGTGTCAGAGCAGCTCTGCCTCGGGGCAGCTGCTCTGACATCACGTTGTGATTTTATGTTTTTGACCAAAATGGTCTGAGATGACTTCAGACTTAAAAGTTCACTTTCACAAAACACTAAGCATAAAGAAGAGATATGAGCTTTTTCCAGTTAGATTAAAGAAATTCTAGATTTCACAAAATGTGGTTGGTCCACATTTACTGAATTGATCTAAATTGATGAGGTAAAGTGGTTCAAACTGTAGAGAGTGTAAACATGTGCAGTCATATTTGGTAAATTAGGATATGATTTCTGATGAGGCTCACTTTGAAAATGAAAGGTACTTTTGAAAATAACAAAGGGTACCTTGGCGCTTTGGTATTAAGCAGACTTTGTAGTAAACCCCACATTTCAGTGTTAAAAATGTTTAATCTAATATTCTAATTTTAAATGTCATGTTTTCTTTAGGTGTAAATAGAAAATAATCATAGTTAACAGGATAAAGGCATTCAAACATCCATCTGTATGTAGTTAATCTATATAATGTGTTTCACTACAAGTTCCTCAAGAAAATAGACTTTTGAATAAAATTTGTTGAACGGGTCAGTAAGATGTCTCATCAAGTGCTATTTTATGTCCTTATGTTTATGCTTCGTTATTTGTTTTTTTTTGTTTCCTCTGATGCCCCGTAAAGTACTTTGGTTGATTGTGTATGAATGGTGCTCCATAAATAAACTTGCCTCGCTATTAAAAGCACAAATCCCAGCTTGAGCTTATGAATATTATCTCAGTTTGTACCATAGTTTTCAAATTATTTGGAAAGAATGATAAGAAGTTATGCAATGCGTAACTAATCAGTGTTCCTATATTAAAATGTCTTACCTGGAGCTCATTGCTGAGAGGAAAGAAGAACGTCACTTCAGTTGGAGCGGCGTGGAGTTTCAGGCTGTTTGATAAATCTGGCTGATCTTTCATTGAACCTTCATTCTAAAAGTAGCAAATGCTATTAATAAGTCAAAAAAACAAACAAACAAAAAAAAACCCTACTAAAAATCCATTCTTAACCTAATCAGAATTCACAGCAGCCACAATTAGACCGGCTTCAGTCAATGTGAACAGAAACTCCCAGTGAATGAAACCTGGTGAAGAATAAAGGAACTCTGGGGAAAATGTGTCTGTGTGGCTGCCTAGGTTCACATACCGAACAGTCCCCAAACCTACTTTTCAGGTTTCAGGTAAGAGCCGGCATGACGCATGTCTTTTGTTGGCTGCTTGGACACTCCTCTGGCTCAGGCGGGAGCTGACGTTGTGGAGACAAATCACGACCAAACGCGGCCCCATCGATCTGATACGTCATTCTGTCTGCCGCGTCTCATCACACTGACAACGTTATGTAACCACAAACATAAACACACAAGTGTTCAAAGTGAAGATAGCTGAAGAAGTTGTCATGGAGAGAATAAACTAAAACTGAGTGTAACAACGTGTTTAGTCTGATTTTTCATTGCCTCCCTCTGTTGTCTTCTTACTCTAATCCTTTTTAATGGCAATATATATATATATATATATATATATATATATATATATATATATATATATATATATATTTTTACAGTGCCTATAAAGTATTCACCACTTTAATTGTTTTTGGAAATCAATCATTTTCAGGAAAATTGGACTATTTGACCAAAAAAGTAAATATAAAATCTAACCCTTCAATGTGGAAGTGAAAATTGATTTCTACTAATTAAAGATAATTAAATAAATCATTTAATGTAAGATAAATGATTGCATAAATATTCATCTGCTGATAGATAAAATAGCTTTTTGACCAAAAAATGTAAAAAACAAAAACAAAAAACCTTGATTTATACAGAAAATAAAAATGAAAATATTTCACTTAAAACATGTGACTTCTTCCTGCTGAACTGTGCTAAGCTGTGAACAGATCTTTCCACGTCCCCCCACATATTCTCCATTGGATTAAGGTTTGGGTTTTGACTAGACCCTTCCAAAACATCCAGCTTTTTGTCCTCAAATCACGTTTGTGTAGCTTTACCTGGATGGTTCGGCCCGTTGCCTTGTTGGAACAGAAATGTTCTCTGAAGCCGTAATTTTCTTGCAAGTGTCTGTCTTTTTTTTTTGTCAAAAAAGTCACATTTTGTTGGTCCTGGTTAATTTACAAAAGCAGTAAAACGCGTAAAAGATCCAACAGGGTGAATACTTTATACAGTGCTGTTAACATTTCAGAGTTAACAATCAAATATTAGTCCTTGGGAGGGATGTCAAGACAAGAAGCTGGTTTAATTTGTACTTCAGTATAAATTAACATTCTGGTGGTGGCAACATTCTCTGTTGCCACCACCAGAACAAAATGGTGATATAAAGGAACAGCATGTTCCCCATTCTAAAACATTGCTCAATCAGATCAGCTGAAACATTTCTATATCTTTGTTCCTGTTTCAGATTGAATCTATCAGATAAATCGGTGTGTGGATTATTCACAATAAACAAAATGTTATTGTACTGGTCAGTACCAGTACAATAACATTTTACTGGTCAGTTGCTTCCACACACTAACCATGGCCACCAATGTTGCAGTTATTTTGGTTTTTTAATTATTTATCGTTTATTTATTTTTTATTAATGATTGTGCAATGGTAAGACCGTAATAGAATGTATTCTGGATTCTGTATCAATGGATTCTTTCAATCAACTACGCCTGTTTAGAGGCCAAGAAGCCAAAGTAAACAGTAGCTATTAGTATTAATTTTATGCGTTATGAAAAAAATCTTATTTGGAAAAGTTTTTTATTTTTTTATAGTTTGTTATTTTGTAATTGTGCCATTTATTTATTTACGTATTTTAAAATACAAAAACTTGCACATAGCTTTCTAAATTTCTTTGTTGGATGACATAATTTCTAAATATTAATTTATATCAGATTTTCTGACTCAATACTAAAACAGTCTTTTTGTGTCATTTCTTTGACTGTTGCTTTTTCCGTTTAATTGGGTAAAAATATGTTAAAGCAGTGTTAATCTTACTTGTGTACGATCTTCAGACACTCCAGCCACCCTTGCTCATCATGATGAGCTGTCATGCTTGACCTTTAAATGTTTCTTCTTGTCATCAAGACCGAATAAATATATATATTTATATATATAATTTTATTCTTGTCTAAATACAAAAATTTTTCTCCAGAAAGCTTTTAGGTCATCCATGTGGGTATTTCCAAACTTTCTAAGTTTGTTTTTATTTCCTGCTTGTCACACAGAATGGATTCTCTGTGGACTTTGACACTTGTGTTTTGCCACCTTTCATCCAGTCTTAACTGAACTTAAATTATTAGGAAAAAATAATAGGCAAAGAAGATCGTACCCACAGAAATGTTTGTGAATGTATCGCCCCGGATCGACAGGGGGCAGACGTGTGAAAATATAGGCTAGAGTTTGGTGCTTTCTGGGCCCGTGACGCAGTATTTAGCAAGCATGCGCACTACGATCTTTCTTTTCCCAGTGCAGCGGAGTCCCAGCCCCAGTCTTTGGCTCCGGGCTCCTTCATAAGGAGACTAAAAGACTCCAAAATGGTTGGTAGTTCGGCCTCATATGAGTCCACACGCATTCCCTAAACGTCCAGGCGTTGTGTTCTGTCGTCAGATGGTTCAAAACATGTTTGTTATGTCCAGATGATGATGGATTTATTCCGGCTAATTCCTGACCGGTGCTGCTCAAACGTGGCCTACCCGTTCTTCTCCTCAGTTTCTGCTTCCTGTTGTTTAGAAATGACGTTTCTACTGTCACATCTTTGGGATACACTGCTTATTTTTCGTAATTGTATCCCCTTATTTTTGAGTGCCAATTCATTTAATTAGCGCTGCGTAAGCAGACGTGTTAGCTTAGCTCTTCTGGCTGCAGGCTAGCTAATGTTAGCTTGGTGTAACACTGCTTTCTGACTGAGAGTTATGTTAATGTTCAATCACCTGTTCTACTGACATCATCACTCTGTCACTGCTTCCCTTTGGCATGCTAACAGTTTGCTTCTGTGTTTGCAGGGTTTTGTTAAAGTGGTGAAGAACAAGGCCTACTTCAAGAGATACCAGGTCAAGTTCAGGAGGAGGAGAGGTAAAACCTCCTCATAACATCCCCACACAAACATGCCCATAGCTGTCATTGTGCAACTAATTCACCTTTTTCCCATCCAGAGGGAAAGACTGACTTTTTCGCTCGTAAGCGTCTCGTCGTCCAAGATAAGAACAAGTACAACACGCCGAAGTACCGCATGATCGTGCGCTTCACCAACAGGGACATCATCTGCCAGGTTAGCATCTGAAATCCTGGTGTCAATTTGAAAATGAGGAAAAACTAAAACGGTGTCAAAATGCTGTTGCAGATCGCCTATGCAAAGATCGAGGGAGACATGATCGTGTGCGCCGCCTACTCGCACGAACTGCCAAAGTACGGGGTCACCGTGGGCTTGACGAACTACGCAGCAGCCTACTGCACTGGCCTGCTGCTGGCCCGCAGAGTGTGTACTCACTCACATTTAGGGAAAAGTTTGAGGGAACAAAGAAGCAACTTTTAATTAGCTCACAATGTTTCACAACATTAAAACTGCTTCTTACTTTCCAGCTTCTGAACAAGTTCGGCCTGGATAAGGTGTACGAGGGCCAGGTGGAGGTGACTGGAGATGAGTTCAACGTGGAGAGCATCGACGGGCAGCCGGGAGCTTTCACCTGCTACCTGGACGCTGGGCTTGCCAGGACCACCACGGGCAACAAGGTGTTCGGCGCGCTGAAAGGGGCCGTGGACGGGGGCCTGTCCATCCCACACAGGTACGTCCTGGACGGCGTTCAGACCAGCTGCTGCCTGGCCACTGTAACGCTGGGCGCTAGCATAGCGGCGCTCTGTGGTTTGCTGATCGGATACCTCCAATCAAACTGAATGAAAACTTCACTGAAGTTTGAAGTAAAACGTGCAAAAAGAGACTCAATAGGTTAGGTGCGCTTTAACAATATTTTAGCAAATTTAATAAAGTATATTTTACGTTTTATATATATATATATATATATATATATATATATATATATGACTTATCACTTTCCTCTTTTGTTTCTTTTTTCCAAAAACGGGATGACAAAAGTCTCCAGTGTGGCATTTTGGTCTCAGCCTGTTTCTTTTGAAGGATAATTTTGTTTAGCAATTTCGTAATTCTTTTTTTTTTTTTTTTGTCTTGTTTATTTATCTGGGATATTTGTGATTTCATCCATTTCCGGTGTTAAATGATTATTAAAGAATGTTCTTGCATTATTATGCCACTGTACGACTTGAAAATGATATCAAAACAACAATGTTATCGTTGATTGCAGTAACGTCTGGGACAATTTATCATCCAGTAAATGAATCAAAGCCTAAAGCCTTTAGTTTCCTGCCTGATGACATAAAATTCAGATCTAAAATCTTATTGTTACTTTCAGTGCGATTTGTCTGTAATCAGCATTTGTTGCTGTCATATTTACGTTTTAGCCAGAGCTAAGAGACGACGTGGGTCGTCTGAAGAGCTCTCAGCTCCTGTTTGCAGTAGTTTTCTATTGGATCCTCTCAGGTGGTTTTAGTACTGATGTGTCTGTAACATCGTTTGTTTTTGATTTCACAAAGATTTTACAGATTACATTCAAAGTATGTGCTCAGGCTCTGGAAAGATGACAAATCTGAAATTCCAGATGAATGACAAAAAAACAAACTCCATAAACATACTCGTACAAAAAGGAGACATGAGTTTTTCTGCCTGCAGATTGTCTCAGATGAGGGGTTTTAACTGGACTTGTGTTAAAAAAAAAAAAAAAAAAAGGTAGATTTGTTAATGTGCGGTAATATACTGCTTTTTACATTTCCGTTTGACCCATTTCTGCTTCTGAACAAAGCTCTCCAGGCCACTTTAAATGAAATGCTTATCTGTTTCTTCAGTAGAAAAGCGGCTCTTGTCAACGTGTGTGTTTTTTATTGTGAGAACGGAGCACTCAATAAGTTTTCTCCATTGCTGATTTATCCAGAACTTTGTGGTTCGGTGGGAGAACTTGTTGATGTAGCTGCTGGCCGGTCACTGGAGCAATACGGTCAACCTGAACCATGAGCGGCAAATCTGTCGAGTTTATTATAATTGTATAATTGCTTAATTGTATAATTGCAAAATTAATGCACAGGTTTGCTTAGATTGAGATTAATATAAAGTATTCATGTAGACACCATTACAGTCAGTGTTTGGTATGGGAATGAAACTAAAAGAGGCTGATAATTTATTCCAATCAACATAGAAATATTTACAAGGAATATTTTTTCTCAAACGCTTTCAAAAAATTTACATACAGGAGAAAAGAGTTGAGGAAAAATGTACAAGCGGTAAGATTATACACAAACATTTTTATTCTTGGACATCAAGTTAGGTTGAGGTAGAAGTAAGAAATACTGCCACCTGCTGGTGGGAGTTGGCATCCTGTAAACCCAAAGTTTTTGACCCTTTTAATGGAAAATGTGCAATAAACTCATAATAGTCAGTTATAGTGAAATGTGGAGGGTCTGTTTTTGGTGTGAATTTGTGTTTCAGCTGCACATTGTTGCCTTGTCTGGAAAAACACAAATCCTTGTTTTTACTCCTGCTTTTCCATCATAGGAGACTGGAGTTTGGTCATTATGAGTTATGCATATCTAAATGTAAAGGAATTTTTTTTTTATTTGATTAAATTTCTTTTCAATTGCAGAAGTTTAAATGTTTCTTTCCTTCCCCAGCACCAAGCGTTTCCCTGGTTACGACACAGAGAGCAAGGAGTTCAACGCTGAGGTTCACCGTAAGCACATCATGGGCCTGAACGTGTCTGAGTACATGAGCTACCTGATGGAGGAGGACGAGGAGGCGTACAAGAGGCAGTTCTCCCGCTTCATCAAGAACGGAGTCACCCCAGAATCGGCAAGTTGTCCCAGTCAACCATTGCTTTGCTTTGCTAATTTGCTTTGGGTGTTTTTTTATTGTTTGTTTGTTTGTTTTTGTTATGTAAAGCTGGGACGTTTATGCAGGAAAGGAGTCATATTAAAGACTAAATATCTGTTAGAATTCAGCTTAAACTTTATAAAATGTAGATCAGACTTAGACTTTGTCATTGCACAGACATGATGGTGAATTTGGCAACGAAACGTCTTTTTTTGGTAAACAGTAAAAATACTAATGTATATAATTTTTTATATACATGTATATATATATATCAGTACATGTGTAAAAGTGTTACTGATGCAAATAAAAAAATGAATTAAAAGAAATGAGGGGCTCCTCAGTCCCAAATTTGCAACAGTGATATTTGTTGCAAAGCAGAAATCAAATGGAAGAGTTGAGGTGATGTGACTTTGTCCCCCAGTCTGCTGATCAGGGGACGACACTTCACAGCTTGCAACACAGAACAAGCTTTTATTTTTTTGTTTAGTTTTTTTTTACTTTCAGTTTTTCCATGTTAAGTAGAAGTATGTAATCATGGTGTGAATGATGCATCAAAATGTAACAAATGCCTTGAGGTTAACATTTACTGTTTTCACATATTAACTACTGTGGATTCAACACAACTTTGGTTTTACTGGCTTTAACTAGAGAACAGAACAGGTTTAACCACTTCCATTAAACTACTGGGCACTGAAGTTTGCACTAAGCTTTATTAGGAACATGGTTGCATTTGTTGTTGATGACATCATACCCTAGATAACGTGAGCTGGAAACGTCTAATACATTTTCATCGTAATGGACGTTCTAAGGATCTTCTGTAGGAATTGCGAGGTTCAGTGTTGAATGTGACTTTGTGTTTATGCTTGTTTCAGATTGAGGAGATGTACAAAAAGGCTCATGCTGATATTCGTGCAAACCCTGTTCATGAAAAGAAGCCTCCCAAGGAGGTCAAGAAGAAGAGGTGAGAAGTGATTTGTGTCAAAGCTGTTAAAAAGCATCACCTCCTAACTGCTCTGAATGAAAACATTCATTTTGTAAACCCTGGATGCCTGTCTGTACCAATTTTCTTTAAAATTTTAATGCTAACAGAAGCAATTGTTAATCTTTTTTTTTCCTTTGGGTCAAAGGTGGAACCGTGCCAAGCTTTCTCTGGCCCAGAGGAAGGACCGCGTCGCCCAGAAGAAGGCCAGCTTCCTCCGGGCTCAGGAACAGGAGGAGGCAGACTGAGGCATCGCTCTGCTCTGTTCCAAGCGCAGAAATTTGTTCTAATAAATATGGAAAAAACATCAGTTTTCCTGTCTGCTTCGTTTTCTTATTCACTTCAGTTCATTCATTGCTCTGATGTAGAAGCATGAGTTGTAGTTTTCCTGGACTTGTGTGGTGAAGTTGTCAGCTCTGGTGTTGGTGTTTAAAAGGCCTGCAAATGAAGATGAAGGTTCTTCAGTTAAAAACACCCACAATTTTACCCAGAAGAGATGGATTCCAATTGGAATCTCAAACTGATGATTCAATTAATTTTATGCAAAGCTAAAAAGAAGCAATTACTGTTTCTGTTTCCAAAGTGCATCAGAAAATGATGTCCAGTTTGACATGATGTAATCAAATGGACAAAAATATAAATATTAGCGTTCTTAAAAGGGTGTTGACCTTTTTTTTATTTCAAATTTTTGACCCTATGGAGTACCACAAACTGCCATTAGGTGGTGCTCTGGTAAAGTTTGATCAGCTTTTCAGCAACGTGAAGCTTGTATAATGGTAATACAGACATCAAGCTTTTATGTTAAAGATTATTTCACAGCGAATAAAAACCAACTTCTCTATAGCTTTGATGCAGAGTACGTTACATCTCGGGGAAGACTTGATGTTCACTTGATGTTCACAGGGAAGCAGTGATGTTGACGGACAACTTGAATGGGACTGTTAAGCATCACTGTCAACTTCTGTACAGACTGCTGTTTCAAAGTATTTTCATAGGTTCAGGAACAGGAATAACTGCATCTTTAAGATTGTAAAGGAAAACCTGTCCAAAGATCAAGGACACCCCTGCAAAGTATGAAGTGCCAGCAACCACACATGAATCAGACGAGACGACTTGGGCTATGGGGAAAAATGAGTAATGGTCTAAAGTCCTCTTTTAAGATGAAAATCGAAGTAGTGTTTTGTTTGGGAGTGAAGGCACACAATCCAAACTATCAGACTAATATAAAGTTTTCACAGTCACCGACGATTTGAGGTACTACGTCATCAGCTAGTGATGGTCCATTAGCTTTTAAGGTTAAAACAGAAAAATTTAGAGCACTTCATGCTTCGTGATGTTGACAAATGTAATGGAGATGCTGATTTTATCTTCCAGATGGACTTGGCAGCTGCCCACACTGCTAAAGTACCTGCTTTAATGGCCACATTATCATAGTACTGACAAACTGGCCTGGCTCAACAGAAAATCAATGGAGTGCAAGGAAGATAAAATGCCACACGGGGTGAAGACTAATAAAGCCAAAGCACACCTCAGTGGAACAACAGGCTGATCAACTCCATCCCACATTGTTGCAGCGATGCAGACATTTATGCGAATCGGGGCCTGCCCAAATACAAAGTGAATATTGTGTAAATGAACATACTTTTCATCAGGCCCATATTACTGTAATAAAGTTTTTTGGTTGTTGTTGTTTTTGGAATCTAGCATTCTGAGAAATTACATTTTGGATTTTAATTAGCTGTAACATAATCATCAAAATGAAAAAGCAAATGCTTTAAAGATAATCATCGGCCTCTTTATTGGGTACATTGGCTGAAATGATTAACAGAAATTCTGAATCATCTAATCCGGTGCTCTCCAGCCCTACTCCTCAAGTTCTGCAGTTGTACCAGTTTTAGATCCAACCTGTTCCAACTCACCTGAATCAAATGAATAGTTTATCGGGCCTTTGCCAAACTTGATGGCATGCTGAAGAGGTAAGAGGTCAGTCAGTTGATTCTGCTGAGTTGGAGCATGGATGCATCTAACAACTGTAGAACTGTAGCTCTCAAGGAGGAGCGTTGGAAACCCCCAAACTAGTCATATAGCAGAAACTCCAAACATTTAGGCATCAAGACGTGAAGATGAGATGTTCCATCCGAGCTGCAGAAAAGGGTTAGTTTGAATGTAGCACAGAAAGAGGCTGGTACCCGACAGACTGGTTTGAGTATTTTAAGATGGTAGGGTCGGAACTTCATGTAGACGATAAAACATGGACTGAAATACGCAACCGTCTCTCGAGTTTACAGAGAGTGGTCTGACGAGTCCTGATTCTTGCTCCATTGTTCATATGCTCGGGCCAGAATTTGGTGTAAGCAACATAAAGCATCAGTGGTTCAGGCTTGTGGTGCTATAATGGTTTGGCATCTACATCTTGGGATACTTTGTGCCTCTTGAGACCATATGACCATTGTTTAAACACCTACCTGAGTATTGTTGCTGACTGTGTCCACCCTTTCATGACCACAGTGGACACATTTTCTTTGTCAAAAAGCCCCAAACATCTCAAACTGGACTCCTGCTCCCAGTCTGAGATGCTGCCACAGTGAACTGTGTAGAATAAGTCAAACTATTTGAACTGAAATACTGAAACAGATCACCTTTTCTAACCTAGTATATTGTAATGAGATGTACCAGTAACTGGCCGATGTTTACTCTGTAGAATAAATAGTACATAAGGTGATATTGAAATGATTGAACAGACAGCTTTATAATTTAATCACGAATATAGGTAATACTAAATATAAGTGGAATGCTTCCACTAAGAAACTGATTGCCCGTTTTAAAGAAGCAAGAACGCCCAGGCGTCTTTATTAGGAGTCTTTTGTATGGGAGATTTTCTTCCACAGTAGAGTCTTCAGATTGTTCAGAATGAGGGAGTGCTCAATCTCCATCTGTTCTGCCGAACCTTTCAGTGCCATGCAAGCATAGAGCTGTTTCTCAAGCTCATTGCTTAGATCAGACGGCGCTCCTCTTAGGATGTAATTCTTAAGGGTGTCACAAACTTTTGCCAAGTTTGGCCTGGTGACCTCAGGTGTGCAGCGATGCTTGGTGAGGTCGCAGCTAGTGAGGCAGTCGGTCCCATACAGACAGTCCTCGTCGACGTCGCAACGCTGCTGTCTAATTCTTTCCTGGAAGTTGGCTTCAGGGATGATGTATCGGGCGTCCACGACCTTAAAGTCATGCCGCTCGTTGTAGCCGAAGGTGGTAGTCCTCACATCACACATGAGGAAGCTTCCGTAGGTGCCATGGAAAATGTCCTCGACCAGTTCTAGCAGGCCAATGGAGATCTTGGCCTTGTGGGGCCACGAGGGGGTGAACCACTGCTCCATGCTGCGCCGCAGACCTGCAGGAATCCACAGCTCAACGATCCAAGGCAGGCTGATGCCATACAGGGGAGAGTACGGAACTTTCTCCATCATGTACAGATCTCCACAGAAGCCGAGCAGCCTGGGTGTGTGATCCCGTTCCTGCAGGACGAGCGCCAACAGGAACTCATTGAGCTGCAGCAGGGCCCACGTGGAGCGAGCCTCTGGCAACGAGATATGGCCGTCTTTATTGGAATCTGTAAAGGACAATACCTGGGTTGCCAGGTCTGCGAGATTGGCTTGATCCCCGACTTTTGCCTGTGGAGAAATGAATAAGCTTTAGAACATACCCAGGCTTTGAATCTAGACTTGAATAAAGCCTTCCTGACCTTCAGATGGCTGATTATCATCTCTCTGAACTTTTCCACTGAGGTTCCCTTGGTGGGTTTGTTGAAAGCAACGGGAGCAGCCTCCTTTCTAGGCTCCATCTCACCTCCAAGATCATAATGAGGTGCCTCCTCCATCTGGCACTTAATGACTCCTTGTAAATCTCCCCAGTTTCCTGAGTAAACCTGAAAAGAACAACATGGTGCTTATAGCAGCAGTTGGTTATATAACAAGCAGACAGCAGAGAACAGCAGAGAACGGCATTGATTCTCCTCCAACCTGGCTGTTAGGTTTGGCAGTGAAGCACTTCTCCAGGTAAAGTGTTTCCTTCTCACACAGGCTGCTGCAGGCTGTGCCATCAATGACTCCTTTCCTGTATTTGTCACACTGATAAATACAAATAGAGGCACATCTTATTACACGCATCAGTTTGATCGGTTGGATTGGTGCATGAAGTGAATGAAAGTACTCACGATGGAATTTTTGCAGTCATGCCCTCGACAGAGCTCTGTATAGGATGAGTACTCCACATACACGATCCAGCTTCCTACGAACACAGCCAGCCAAGAGAAGAACAGGTACTTCATGTGTAGGTAGGAGAATCTGGCCTGTTGGAGACAGGTTTCAAAGATTTAAACCGCGGTTACTTTGATCATTAGCTTCAAAATCTATTCTAGTTAAATGGATTAACTTTACATAATTACCACTGGTGCTAGAGCACATTCATACCACGATTGGTAGGCAACCCAGAGGCACAACTGGATGATGTAGGGAGGAAAACTGGAGCCTAATCAATAACTTTTGGAATGCAAGACAACTACTCTTCCCACTTCACCTTAAACAATTCTGCTTGATTCTCATCTCCCTTCACTCCGTTGTCTGGGCTTTCTCCCATTGACCTGGATTTCTCTGGTAGAATTCAACTGGGCCAATCAGCAGACAGAAGGAGAAGTTGTGGACGATGATGTCTATTTTCTGTGCTGTTTCAGAATTGTAGTCTGCCTGTAATTTTAGCAATGGCAGCAAAGGAAGTTAACAAAACCGTTTAGTCTGTGTTGGCTCCAAATACTGAATTAGCATTAACAGTCATTTTGTTCGGCTCAGCTCTTCTCTCTGCACAGTGGGAGATGGTTGTTAACAGCGCAAGCTATTTCCAGCTTCAAAACTTAACAGCCAAATGTTAGCGATTGGGTAAAATTCAAAACTTTGACAGAGTCCATGCCTCCAGCAAGCTATCATTTCTCAATAGCTGAGAGTCCAGGCCCTCTGAATGAAGCAAAGTGTACTAGAAGGGGCCAGGCGAGTTCCCACTCAGCCACACTGCTTCAGCACAATGTGGCTCAAACAAAGTTAATATCAGCATCAGTGTGAATGTGTGAAACATGTCAGTTGTACATCATTCCAGATGTCTTTGTTCATGACCTTGTTTGCCTCTATGAAGGTTTATTCTGTTGGGCTTACAGTGTATTACTTATGTAATCTGAACTTTTACAGAATTCAGATTGACGCCTCCTTTTCCAAAAACAAAACAAAAACCCCCCCAACAAACATAGAGCTTTAATTAAAGTCCAAATCAGAAGTACCATTGTTGCTTACTCCAAATTTATGGGACTTATCATTTATTATTATTATTATTATTATTATTATTGTTATTATTATTGTTCATGCTGCTTTCAAGCCAATGTTGCCTGTGGCAGAGAGCCACACAATGTGCTTCCCTATGAATCATGGGTTTTAAAAGCGGCACTGAGCAGATCTTTAAAATGAAGACAGGTTACATGTGTTATCAAGTGTTGTTAACTCCTCCACAGCAGTCGGTATTTTACCAGTTTGCATTTGGGGAGCATACAGGGTGTGTGTTAACGCAGTGTCAAACAGGAGGACGTCAAAATAGTCTGGAGACTGACATCTTACAGAGAAAGATTATTTACAAATGGGAAAATATTTTTGAACTGTTACTGGTTTCCAAGGAGCAGAATGTCCCAGAAAAGAATAATTAAAAAAAGAAAAAAACAACACAAAAAAAGCTAACCATGAACCAATGTATTCAAATATGAGGCCATCTGTCAGACAGCTAAAGCTGGCTGGGTGTAAACTGGGTCATCAACAGGCCGGTCATCCCAAACACATCTGAAATCTACAGTAGATGTCTCTGAACCTGCTGAATTTATTTCTTATCTTATTGGTAAGAAATCAGGCAGTTTGATCAACCCATCAGGAGGGAGGACATATGGGTGGGTTTCTAACCTCGCTGTTTCAGGCAGTCTATGAGCCCCAACCCTGTATTACGTTCACAGACAAATCAGCTTGACAGGAGCACACAGTTCAGAATTTATTTTTATTAAAGTGATAAAAATATTCTCTGCTTCTCCATCTTAATGTTGACTTCTAAGAACCTGTAAGTAAAATTGGCAGCAACATGTAGTCAATATTTTTTTTCTCAGCCACCCGATGGCAGTAAAACATGTCTGAACCAATATCTCCTTAAACTCTGTGTACAATAATATAATGCATGTACTTATCATTGGTATGGATTTTATTCATTTTGGGGTTAAAATGTTTAACAATTTTTTATCCATGGTGGATTGATTATATAACATAGAGATTCAGTCACACAAACAAGAAATTTGACTGCAGTTCCACTTTGTTTGATTATGTGACTTTTTTTCTTCCTTTGGAACATGTCAGAATATTTGGGGTTGCTGCTTCCTTTTGGATTCCTGTCAATGTTAGTTCTTCTGTAAATAGAGTCTTAAAATCAAACAGAACAAATGAGTGAGTAAATCAGAACCGTGATTTTAAGGCAGGTTATGGTTCTCCAAAAGAAGTGATTGATTTTACAATACAGAAACAGTCACATAGTGGATGAAAATGATCTGCAGAGTTTTGTATCCAAACAGCAGAATATTAATAACCGAGCTGCACTGAGACACACTTCATTAACAAAGTCAATAACAGGTGACAAAATGTGGACAAGTTCAGGGAATATGAATGTTTTTTCAAGGGACTGCTTGTACAAGAGGTACAAGTTGATGAAAGTGTGTGAGGACATGATTGAGTGAAGGCTGGAAGAGCTGAATCAGAGTGTATTCATCCCAGTGGATGTTTAATAATTCACTGTAAGTTGTGTTTACATGTGGGACACTCCAGAGTCATTATCTTGTCTTTTAGTTCTCTTTCTGACTCCGGTCTGGCCGGATCCACAGCAGCATTCCTCCAAATGGAGAACATTAGAGGAAATCGACGCTCCCTCTCTTATCTGTTGACAAGTCCTGCAGTCACTGCATGACAGTGATGGATCTCCCTCCCCCGTTCACAGTTCACAGGTTTCACTTCCACTTCATATCTGACACTTCATATCTCTCCATTCTGCTCTCCTTTCTCTAATATGCAGTTTTTGTCTTTTAAGCCGAGTTCCATTTTCCTATTTGTCCTTTCAAATATTTTAGACAGTTTAGTAGAAAAAAAAGCAAAAAACCCCCCAAACTGATCATTTTCAACTCTAGGACAACAGATTAAATTATACTGTTATACGAGTCTCTTTCCAAATGGAACCTTCGTCCATTTTTTGCTGTTAACACTACAGATAATGAAGAAATCTGCTTTCAAGCAGTTTCTGTAAGTCACTTGCTAATCCAATTTCTCTCTGTGAAGTGGCTTCTACTCACATATTCTGTTCTGTGATCATCCAGTTTTAAGGAAAAGGTTTGGTATTGCCATGGCACTGAAACCCATGGCAGCGTATTCAGCTGGATTTACTGTCGGTCTGGACTTTGACAGGACCGTTCTGGCATGAATTACTTTGATCTAAACCATTTTCTTGTTTCTTTGGCTGTTGTGCCATGATCCGGCTAAAAACAGAACCTCCTCCAGAATCTCAAGTCTTTTGTACCTTCAACCAAAACATTTCCACTCAGGTCTTCTGGTTCTGGGGATGCAGAGCAGAACCAGAACCAGAACCAAATACAGAGAAGCAGCATTCAGTTTTTATGCTCCACTAATCTGGAACAAATTTCCAGAAAACTGCAAAACTGCCGAAACACTGAGTTCTTTTAAATCAAGGTTAAAAACCAACCTGTTTGAGCTGCTATGTTTGTTTGTTAATTTTTATGATGGCATTTGATCTAATTTAAAAATCTAATGTTGGTAATTGGTAATTTTATGAAATCTGTTGTTTACAGTTAAAACTGTCACCATGCCGTGGCATAGTGAAGAAGATTGTAGACTGAAGAAATGCACCGCTCCTGCTCAAAAACAACCAATCAGGGCCAAGAGGAGGGTCATAGTGCTGTCAATCAAGCTCACATGGGTGCTGCTAAAAATGCTGACAGTGGCGAAACAATGTAATGTACCAGGAAAACTGTTGCTAACTAGCAGGAGCTCTGCTATGCTAAGTAGCATGAGCATTGCTAACAGGCTCTTTTGTGGTGTAGCTTGTCTCAAAGAGCTTTCCTTTTTTCACAGGTTATTTGTCGCATAACATGCATAACACTATGCACTCTGATGCATAGCCATAGTTTTAACAAATACTATACAATACAAATGCAGTTCCTGGGATTGCAACAAAGTTCATGTGAAACTGATAATCTTTTATACATTTATTTCACACATGGTCAATTAAACAGCAAATTCCTTCATTTATTGCAGCTGCTGTAAAAACAAGCATCTTTTAACTTATGCTGTGGTTTAGATGAAGGTAAAAATCCGTTGTTATTGCTCTGTTTTTAAAGCTTCTCCATCAAATTCCCCCTGCTATTTTATTTATTTATTTTTGTATCGATTGGCTTACTTACAAATCTGACCGTGACCGCCTGCTGGATATTTAACTGCCCTGGCCACATGAGTGGGCGCTGCCTGAACCTCACGTCAGTAGGTGGGAAACCATCGGCAGCAAAAAGCCTGACGGAAATATCCCTCAGTGGGGAAAACAAACACACAGCTCGGCTTCTTCTAATTGATACTTTGCGGCTTTCGTTTCAGATCTGTCTGATGCATTTCCATCCGTGGGATTCTGTATTGACCCTTTGCAAGAGAAGAGACTTACACAAACATGGCTAATGAGGTAATATTGATTGTGGCCTCTGTGACAGCTATTAATTAGCGACTGACTGTGACCATAAGCTGAGATGGGTGAAGGGAGAGAAAAAGAAGGGGAAAAAAAGGCTGCCTGTCTTTATCTGGATGATCTCCGTCCTCCACACCAACGCACAGCGCCCTGTCAGAGAGCTTTTTTTAAAATTTTTATTTCTTTTTTTTTTCACTAGCCCTGAAGCTTCAGATAAACTGCATGCAAAGAATGGAGGACATGCTGTACCTGATACTGGACCACTGAGCCAGAGAGGAGATTGAAGCTCATCACGAGCCACATATTACTGTCGCAATGCTTTTTTTTTGCTTTTTTTTTTTTTTGCAGCTTGCCCACCATTCATCCATTATGTATGATTATAAAGCTTCCCCTCAGAGGTTGCTGTTTAATGGACAGCTGTGCAGATGAGAGGAGGCTCGGAAACAAAAGACGGAGAGGCCTCAAGGAGACATTTTGTCAAATATTACCGACAGATTAGACAGCCATCGTAAATTATGCAACAAGAAGCGTGAGCCAGGAGAAACGTCTGGGAAAGGACCGCCTTTCCCTGCTCCTCCCCTCACTCTGATGGGGAAACTGGTCTTTATAACACAAACCCTGCGTTTGTGGCCTCAAAGCTCACAGGAGATCCACCGCAAATACTTTTTGTTTCTAGTGCAAACATCTTACCACGCTTGAAATAAGACAAAACTAACGTATGAGTAACTTTTTAATAAGATATAAGAGCTTCTTAAAGTCAGTAATTGTTTAATATTGATTTCTTTAAAGGACTAGTTCCACAAGCCCATTTTTGTCACTTATAACAAGACGCTTTAGTCATAAGTGAAAAATCAGCCAGTGGTACTGGCCATTTTTTCAACAATCCTAAAGAACGATTGGCTTAAAACAAACTCCTACATCCTGTAAAAAGTGACTCCTCAGTTAGTTTTGTTTTATTTTCAGTGTACCAAAGTATTTGCACTAGAGTAAATGCTTGGGAATATTTTGTGTTTTTGCTTTTTTGATGAAACTGATGAAAAACTTTGGAGTTTGGATGAAACATGTTGGAAAATGTTTGTTTATGGAGCTTATTTTACAGATCTTCAGTGAACTGCTGTCATCATTCAGTTAAAAGATTGATACAATGAAGGAAACTGAGTAAATCAGAGAGAAACTCCTCACTTTTAAAGAAAAAAAGGATTACAAAGCTCATCACTACACACACACACGCACACACACATGGTCAGAGTGTTTTATTGGAATGTTATAGGACAACACAAAGTAGTCCACACTGTGATACGGGAAAAAAATGATACATGCCTTTCCGTGTCTGTATCAGATTTGAATATCAACTAAGGTTGAAACAGTCAATTAAAAATAATCATGATGAATCAATTGTTGAAATAATCCTCAACTATTTTAGTGAAAGCTTCACCTGTTTCACATTCGGTGAACAAAATCTATTGTGCAACTTTTGCTATCCAATTATTAATCAATTAATCCAAAATGAATCAACAGTTTAGATCTACAATGTACTGATGTTCAGTCAAGCAGAAATCTTTTCACATGTTGATGGTAGAAATACTTTTTTGGCTGCAGATGAATCATTTCCTACAAATGATCAAATTCTATTCCTGCATTTTTGGCAATAAAATGTTTCTTTTCTTATTTATGGTTCCCCACAGTATAATGCTGCCACCACTTTGTTTCACCATGGCTGTGGTGTGTTCAGGGTGACATGCAGCGTTATTTCCCTCTCCTCATTCGGTTTCCATGCTCTGGTGATGGATTGAGCAGAGCTCTTTGGGGCGTCCAACCGGTAGCGCGCCTGCCATGTCGGTTGAGCTTCATGATGTTGTTCGTTCACTAATGTTCTGATGCCAAATCAAACCAGAATCTTTTTTCATTCTTTTGTAAATTTTTGACACTGCCACTTTCCCAGTAGCTGTGTTTGAAGCATCTCTCCACTGTGAGGAAAAGGTTAAACCAAATGATCTAAATCACAGCACGATTTGAATCAGAGTGTTTCATCTGAGGACGGAGCAGGAGTAACATCGCAGTCAGTTTTTGTATTTTTAGTGGAAATCGTTTGCCTTCAGAGGGTCTCTGAACGACACCTCCTGAGCTGTCACCGGCAGGCTGCGGTGGCCTAGAAAACGCAGCGGCGCTCGGAGCGGTCCCTGGAGAGCGCCTCTCTCTTCCTTCTTTTAACTGGTCCTGACAGTTTTTTGTCTCTAACATTTGTGCGTGTGTGTGTGTGTGGGTGTGTGTGTGTCCACAGACAAGAGGTGAGATGAATCTGCCTAAATTAGGGAAAAAAAAACAAGTGGCTTCAGCTGAATGTATTTAACCAGCAAAAAAGAAAATAAGCAAACCAGTTACAGTAATCTGAGTCTGAGTATCGGTATCCTCCTCTGAGATTTTACTTTGGATTTAAATGCTGCTTTTGAGTGGCTAACACATCTAAATGTCCTCAAGAAGCTTTCCAAGCAGCTGGACTCCTCTATTTGGACCTGATCTGATTCTACATGCATCACTCTGGTTTTGGATCTGAATGAAAACGTTCAGCATGGATTCAGTTCACAGATTACTGGAATCCCAGGAAAAGCTGTCTGAAACCCTAAAAACATGTGCCTTTCACCACTGTAGCATAATCGCAAGATACAGAATAACAATCAAAAAAATAATAACACATTTTTAACTGAGTTCATCCATTCAGTTTTGAAAAACACCACGCTAATGCTGCAATATGTAACTTTAAAAAAATGTTTTATACATATTTGTTAAAACTGTTACATCATGATAGTTTAATATGACACTGACAGTTTCAGACCCACCACTTTCTCTTTGAGCTACTATTGCTGTCTGAAGAAATGCATATATATATAAATCAGAGTGAGATTATGCTGCCATCATAAATCATGTCATTTCATCTCTCTGCAGGTTTGGCAACAGACGCGTGTAAAGATCTTAACCTGTGTTGTGATTTTAAAACTTTTGCTGCTTTCACAGCAGCCCGGTTCTAACGTGTGATGTACCAGCTGCACCGTGGAAGTGGTTGCTACGGCAACCGCGGGCTCAGGAGGACGGCTGATCCCTGCCGAGCATCAAGTGACTTTGTGAGTCATTCGGAGAAACCTTCAGATGGTTCTGCAGATTCGCAACGATTCAGAATCAAAATGTGACGGGAAAACACGCCACGCGTGGACCCGCGATCAGCTGCGTCCTCGTTTCTGTCCTCGACATGTAACAGCCCGGCTGAGCGCACACACTGCTGTTCATGCAGCGAGCCGAATCAGAACAGAAAGAGAGAGAGGTGTGTGTGTGTGCGTGTGTGGGTGTGTGTGTGTGTGTGTGTGTGTGTGTGTGTGTGTGTGTGTGTGGAGGGTGGTGGGGGGATCCCCCGAGAGCTTACCTGGACGTACAGAGGCTTTCTGAGGAACCCCCATGGAAACGGACCTTTGGCCATGGCGAAGGCAAGGGCATCTCACATCTGCCGCGGTCTGAATCAGTTTGCCACACTCTCATGCATCCGCGTCAGGCGGCATCGTGCGGGCCAGCCGTGGAAAACATCCCGACATAAAGCATGATCGATCCTGGCGGCAGCGCCGGGGATGCGAGCCGGGACGCGGCGAGGAGGAGGCAGATTGAGCCGCGCCGCGCCGCCGACTGCAGCCCAGGCTCCCTCATGTGGGGACCATGATCTCTGCTGGGGGGGAGGGAGGGGGGTGCTAGACCAATTACAGAGCGAGGAGAGATACTTGTTAGAAAGCTGGTGGTTTGTTGCTGTTTGGCTTTTATCTCTGTCAGATTTATGTCATTGTTTTCAAGACACTAAGATGAAATGAAGAAGTATAATTTTTAGCAGAAGGTGACACTTTTCTGGTCTAGTTATTAGTGTTTGGCTGTCATGAATGGTGCCCAGGGTGAGTCTCTGGTCCACACCATCAAAAAAAATAAAATAAAATAAATCAGCAATGTGAACATTACAGTTACATACACACAGCAGGCTAATGCAACCCACATCCTACTTTTTGATAGAAACCTAAGTGGCCAAATTCAGATCTTTTTCAACTCTTTTCTTCCCCCCCAAAATCGACTTGTGTCACTTCCACATTCGATGCTAAATCTGATTCGTATCCTGTTGTTTTCAGGTTTTCAAAGCGTCTGCGGTCACAACGGTCATGCCACACTGTTCCTGTCATTCATCACAACTGAGTACAACAGATCACTTTGTTTTTACTAATTGGAGACGGTGGTTAATTGCAAAAAAGAAAAAGGATTTATATAGAATAACAGAGCTGGAGGATTCCTTACAGTGACAGCAGAAAAAATGATTTAAACAAATCTGGTGTCATTGTCAAGAAAAACGGATTTAATAAGGGAGCCATTTAGAATCTGCTGAGCATTTAAAGGATGCTATAATGCTGAGTAGCCTGACGCTGTGAGTGGGTAGATAAAAAATGTTTCATAAGAGAACTAGCAAACAGCAAGGTTCAGTGCAGAGGAAACACTGAGAGTGACAGGCTATATTGTTTGATTTGATGTCAGCTGTGATTAAATCATTTAATCAAACCTAATACAATAAGAAAAAGATTTCCAATGCTTGCTGCACAATTCTCTGTCTGGAAAACATCAACAGCTTCTTCTCCTGAATTTGATTAATCAGGTAAGAGGATTTTGGTTTCACAGCATCAGTATCTAATGAAACACAGATTTTGACATGGATTTTGAGCAGTAAAAGCACTCACATCATTATTTTTATCATTACTGAACTATTTCACATCACTGAAATACATGTATTTTCCGGGCATGTAGTCTCATTTCACAACAGTCAGGTAACTATGCAACCTTCAGTTTCTGTAAAAAAAAACAACAACAAAAAAAAAAACCCATATATACGCAGAGCGTTTCGCAGATATAGAACCACCGCGGGTGGTTCTTATCCTCTGAGCTCGAGTCCTCTACCAGAGGCCTGGGAGCTTGAGGGTCCTGTGCCGTGTCTTGGCTGTGCCAAGGACTGCACATTTCTGGACTGAGATGTCTGATGTTGTTCCTGGGATCTGTTGTAGCCATTGATCCAGTTTGGGGGTGACTGCCCCGAGGGCCCCGATGACCACAGGCACCACTGTGGTCTTCACCTTCCAGGCCCTCTCCAGTTCCTCCTCAGGGATATATATATATATATATATATATATATATATATATATATATATATATATATATATAGTCTTCACCTTGGTCTCTCTTAAACTCCGCCTCCAGGAAGTCAGACATGGCTCCTCTATTAACCTTTTAGGTTAATAGAGCTCAGCAGTTCCACCAGGTGTTTGCTAATTGCTGCTGGCTGGTCTGTAAGGTGGGCGCTCAGAGGAGGAGCTGCGTTTCAAAGGCGGGGCTAGATCCATCTGGGCGTTTTGCACAGCTGAATGGTTGCCATGGAAGATTACAGGATTTCTCAAACATGCATGAAAGAATCAAGGCAACGCTCCATGTTTGTTTCTGATGAGGGGATAACATTACAACATAATTTATAGGTCAAAAAAGTCTATTTTACATAATTCTGCTCCTTTAATTGAGTCAGCAGCATCAGATATTCCAGTTTATGGTGGAATATCTGAGATTCATACAGGATTGAAATCGCTCCATCCTTGCTACAGAGAACTGTGAATTTAAATTGCTGTGTACCTCAGCCACCATAAGGTGGCGCGCTGTAACCTCAGCAGGAGCCTGTTGGTGTCTGAACGGCCTGAGATGAATGAGCTCATTACTGGAACATGTTGATCGAATGTATTTGAGTGATTTCTATAGAGAAGTTCAGTACAGACCAGTACAGTCTGGTAGTACTGGTCTACTTGTGTCATTTCTTCCAGATGGAGAATCCCCTGATGCGTCTCCCTCAGAGAAACTCTCACTTCCTGCACAGAGAAGCACTTTTACTCTGCAGCATCTCTGAAAATATGCAGCTCAGGCTTAAAACTGCATCCCAGATGGCGCGATAGCATGACTTTGAGCGTACTTTATGTAAATGCGATGACTAATGTTTTCTCTGTCAGCCTGCAGAGTTAAATATTATCAAGGACGACCCACTCATATTTCTGGTGTCCTACTGCGGAGCGTTTCGCAGATGAAGACCTATAATAAACAGAAGGACTTGTAGCACAAACACGGCAGCAGAAGCGAAACTCTTTTCAGCAACAGGGCCAAGTTTCTGGCTGAAATAAATAAACTTGTTTGGCGGTGAGTGTGTGAATCTAGTGCAGGACTCTGTGGGACGATGCACTAACACCGGATGCTGGAACATTCTACAAAACACTGTCCTTCTTTACTTCAGTTTCAGCTACTTTCTTCTACAATGCAAACATTTGCATTATATCAAATCTGTTCAGAAAATAAACTCCTCTCACTCCATTTTGTCTGCTTTCAAAGCGACCTGATCTTTTGTTTTGGTCTGCCCTCCGCCCCCCTGTCATTATTCTTTGCATGTGATCAGCCTGCGGTCCGAAGGTGGCAGTAGAGAAAGAACGAGTCACACAGCAGAAGGAGAAAGAAACCACAAACAGCCTGGGAGGCAACAGGGATGTGTGGCGCAGCAATCATAATAATAGCACAGGCCGATAAAATCAGTGATCAAACCGGGTTCTGATCAACTGGAATCAAAGGAGCAGTCTGTGTCCCAGCAGAGAAGCTTGAAACACGCAGAAGAAGCTCCTTCTACTCAGTGCTGATTATTTGGTGTAACATGGAGCATCTGCAGAGCATTTAGTCCTGCAAGGCAAAACATGGCTTGAGTCTCTCTATGTATTTATTCATTTAGTCAAAATCCCATCAATAAAAGATATGCTTTGCAAACCCGAGGAGTCCAAACACTCTGGGTCAAAGTAGTCAAGAAAAAAATATTAGCAGGCCAAAAACAAACAAAAATTAAACAAAGTAGAATTTTTTTAAATTAAAATTTTTATGGAAAATTATGTTTTGCTGAATCTAAAGAAATTCACATTGTTTTGGGCTTCATTTAAAAAAAAAAAAAAATCATCCTCAGTTCTAACAATAAGATCCGGGTCACTTTGCTTTCCAAATGCTTGCTATTCTTAGCCAAGTTCACTAAATTACAATACACTTGCAGGCCACATTTTCTCCTTCAGAGGGCCACAAATGTCCCCTAGGCCCCACTTTGGACATCTCTGTTTGTATGGATATATTTTCAAGGCACTTATTAAAACGGGTATAATTTCAGCAGGCAATATGAGACCTGAATTTGTTGACACTAGTAGTATGCTAGTGTTCTGTCTCTGGCCCGGTTCTGTCTGACATGTTTGGGGCAGCATGAAGAGGATGATGCTGCACTTACACCTGAGGGAAGTATTTTACAAAACTGCAATGGAAACACTTGAGACACACAAGCCACATGACAAACAGCCGGACGTTACTACTGGAGGAAACGACAAGGTAGACAACAGGAAGTAGTTGTCCCATTAGGATGATGGTTTGTTTTAGGAGCTTTTTGTTTTGGTTTTTCAGACTATGTGCAGCTGGATCCTCCAGAGCTCCCACAGTTCATAAAACGTTGTGAGTCATTTGAATGTGTTGAATACATAACTCTTCTGTAAAAGAGTGAAATATAATTTCCCCAAAATGTCGTATACATAGCCGCTCTTAAGAGTAAGGGGCTTGTCGCTACAACACCTGAACAAGACGCTGACGGATCCTCTGATGGCTGACAGATGATTGTTCTTGTTTAAAAAGAACCTCATCACACTTCATCAATCGTTTTGTTTCGGTCTTATCAGTTTACTTCTTCCACTGAGTTATTTTTAAATGGTCTACTTTGCTCTTTGCAGCCTCTGACTGACTGAGAAAATGATCCGTTTCTTCAGGGCTGTGCAGTAACAGTCTTATGACTGGCTAATTGTAATGTTTTGTACTAAGAGAAGCTGTGTTCAGATGACCTGCAGGCGAGTGCTGAGGTTACAGCCTATTAAAAGCCGAATACCAGCAGCAGAGCAGCTGAACTGAAAGACAAACCAGCGTTTCATGTGAAAGGGAGGATCAAGCTGCTCAGAGCTTTCAAGTTCAGATGCTGAAACATTACCTTCCCAGTATCGTCCTTCTGTCAGGGGCTTTAGAAGAGGTTTGGCACACCGGGTTGTTGACATTTTGATTTTCCAGGCCTACAAATGAGTAAGTTCCCCGGCGAGCTGACCCAGAGGGAGCAGGAGCTGCTGAGGATCCGGCGGGACAGCGACACCAAGGCCGCCGAGCTCGCCAAGATGGAGAAGATGCTGCAGCAAACCAAGAACATGATGGAGAAGAAGACCGATTCCGGTCCGGAGAGCAAGGGCTACCAGGAGAACATGGGTCTGTAATTTCACATCTGTTAAATCTTGGTGTGTGTTTTTCTTTTCTGGTGTCACACTGTCCCTTCTGCTGCTCCCTGCAGTGGAGGACCTGGAGGAGAAGGTGCGCTCCACCAGGCGCTACAGGAGGAACTCCCTCCACCACACACAGATGCTGGAGAGCCAGATGAAGACGGTGAAGGGAGAGCTGGTGGGAACTCTGGACCACCTCCAGGAGCTGAGGAACGTCCTGCGGCGCTCCCAGCAGAAGGCGGAGGAGCGCAAGGCGGCCATGGAGAAGCTGGCCGCCGGCCTCAGGTGAACCGTCTTCCTCTAGAGTCGACCTGTCGGCCATTTTCTCGCTCCAGACTCTCTGCCGTCATGCAAGGCAGTGCAGAAAGCCTGTACACCGACTAAACTGAAGAAGACCAGACTAAAGATGCTTTCACTGTTTTCTCCCAATATATGCAAAGTAATAACTCCTGTGTAGCTCCATACATGTGATAAAAAAAGATTTCAATGTGTTGAAAATGTCTTGTTGTGTTTCTGGACTTGTTCCCCTGAAGACAAAGAAGTGTGTTGTGGCAGAGATGTGATCAGAAGTCGTTTCATGCTGCGTCACATGCTGTGAAGAGAATAGAGTTCATTCGCAAATTGAATGTTTTCTGCTCATGATGGACTCATCCGCCCTGAGATGTTGCTTTTGCATGATCAGAGCAACAACAACAACAACAACAACAACAACAACAACAACAACAACAACAACAACACTGTCCTATGAGGAACTGGAGGTTGATACATTGTGAGGTCTGCACTTCTACATTTAGCTGAAAATGTGACGTGATGCAGATTTGTGGTTCTTTTTTTTTTTCTTTTGGAAGAAACAAAATGATGACATTGTGAAATAAAGCGACAGAAATCAACTTTACATTTCTTGACTTATTATTTGAACTGAATAACAAACAGCTGGTGAGGAAGAGGCTGCTGGTCGATGGAGCTGGAGGAGGCTTGTCGATGGTGGATGTTCACACTCGATGCGCCCACAGAGGGCGCTAGAGTCCTCTCAAAATTCAGCTTGCGACAGAAAAGCAGAGGCACCTTTTCAGTGTTCCTGATGAACCTAAATATAAAGAAAGTGTGTTTAGAAGAATGATTTTGTTTGCAGACTTTTAGAAGAAAACCGTTTTCTATTTATCATCTGTAATTGTGAAACTAGAAAACAACAGCTGTACTGTGTGACCTAAACAACACAGAACAGTATAATTTTGACCTGAAAGGAAAATATTACTTTAAAATAATAATAATAATAATGCATTTTGTTTCGAAATGCATGCATGATATATCGCTACTAACATTTTATTCATTTTTTAACGTATCAAAATTGGTCCGATAAATAAAACTGGGTCAATATTTAAAACAGTAAAGTCATGTTAGCTGCTTGCTACTTAATCTGACTCTGGTCTGTGTGGTCTGACTCAGTTCTTGTGGGATCAGTAGACAACATTCCAAGACTCCAGCGCTGAGGGGAGACTCAGGGCCGGGTCGGGTTCCTCCTGTGTCTCACCAGGTTTCTGGTGAGACACTCCTGGTCCTATCAAACACTTCATCTTCACTTGGTGGATTTTCGGGCCATGCATGTTCTTGCAGACGTTACGACATGAACACTGCTTGCTTGAAATTGGTTGTCATCCAGTCCTGTCTGGTTGTCACTGTTGTCTCAGTGTTCAAGTAATAATGAATTCACTTCTTTTTCATCTGGATGCGTCGTCATTGATGTTCCTGGAATTGTTGAATGTTTCGGGTCTTTCAACATCATACTCCCTCTCCCAGGTGACCCAAGGGGGATGATCAGTCCCCAGCTTGTGTCCATATTGCTAAATGGCTACATTCACTCCACATTCCTCTCTTAGGCCAAAACCATCTCCATCCAGTGTCTTCAAGGACACTCCCGGACAGGTCATACTTAAAAATTCCTGATAAAAAAAAAATTTTGTGTCTCTTTTTTATCTTCTCTTCTGCTTTTTCATTATAGTTGTAACTGCACTGAAAATCATGTACTATTTTAAGTTGGATTGCCAGGTATATTCCCTCTACATCTGTTGAAGTCTAAAGTTTTCACATCATAAAATTTAAAAAGTTGCGAGCTTCAGTCCACAGGACATGAGGAGTTAAGGCGTTCCCTGTCAGAGCAGAATCAGTCTTCTGGAAGAGTGAGCACCTTATACAGATATGTTTTGCCAAATGACTGTCTGCTGGATTCTCATTCAACTGGTATGTGAAGCGATGCCATACTGCTAAAGGGCAGCCATTGATACCTGACATGACTGCTAAACCAAGTAAAACTAAGCTAAGCAAGTTTGACAAGGTGAGGAAGAAAGTTTGCTTGAAGGAAAAAAAATGCATTGACCCCGCTTCAGTAAATGATCATAAACTGGTAATGTTTGACTGCAGCACAGAAGTTTCTAGAATTCAAAAAACAGCAAAGCAGAACAAACCATTGAAGCACGGTGGTGGTTGGGTGATGATTTGGGCTTGTTTTCCTGCATTTGTGTACCTGACGGTCGTGCATTTGATCATAAACTCCTCTGTTTATCAAATCAGAGGAGATCTGACCAACTGCATCAAATGTAATAAACTACTGTGCTCTGACAGAGCAATTGTTCTCAAAATCTCAGATTTTGGTTCTATCAACTATAGAAAGTTGGCAGGGTTCTGAAGAGTTAAAATAGACAGAGGCCATCACATTACCTTCTCATTTTTTATGTTTTTTTGTTTGTTTGTTTGTTTTAATTGTGTGATTTTCCATTATGTCTGATGTTTTTACCTGAGACATAATGGGACACGCACATTCCAAAACATTCTGCCTTTTGGAAGAATGTTTTGGCTCAACGTTCCAAATAATGTTTTTCTGTAGGTCTTGGGAAAAATCAAGGAATAACTAAATGTGTTTTGATTCTCATTGACGCCACTCTCTCATCCACTTCAACCCTTGACCTCCACTTCATTTATCTCCAGTGAACTAAGTGCGCATGTAACACCTTCCAACATATCAGAAGATGTGTTAAACTAAATAGGTTTAGTAGAACACACAGCACAATGTTTTTGTCCTGCATTCACAGAACTAATCCTGAATTACATTTTCACTTGGAGTCCAGTTGGTTTTGATGACCAGTTTCTCTTCATAAATTAAACATCTATTTGAAAACTACTTTTTGTATTCACTCAGGTCATCACTCGCTGCGTCTCCATTACAAATGTGCACAAAACGTCATATTCCACTAATGTTGAAAAGCAAAAACAGTTTTGAAACTGAAGTGTTTCCATTAAATAAGAAACACTGTTAAAAATTGCGCGGGTGTAAATTGTGCACTATAAGTCAAAAATCATGCCATGTCATGACCCTCCAGCTCCTTCCTGTTGTCTTCTTGTTCGTGATTTGCGCCAGCGCCAACAGCCGGTTGTTGATCGGCTGTTGGCCTCGTATGATGCAAAAAACTGTTTCTATCCATGTTTTGCTGACTAAATCCATATTGATGCGACTCCAAAGATCCACCTCATCCCAGACCCAACAACGTTTTACTGAAAAAGACATTTTTCTATTAAGTCATAAAAAAAATTGAAAAATTTGAGATTTTTCTCTAAATCTCAAATTGCGCTATTATATAGTCAGCGGAAATGCAGCTTTTGTCTTCCATTAAAATATCTTTGATGAGCTAAAACATTGAAGTGGATTTCAAACAGCAAATCAAGCAAGAAATAGCAGGAAATACTTCACGGTGGTCCAATCAAAGTTTAGACCTGAGACTATATCTGAAGTACTAGCGTGGGAGAGCTAGTGTCGAAATAAATCTTCAAACCGCAATGAAACAAAAGTTACAGAGAGACAAAAAACTGGTTCCTCGGTATGCGGACAAACTCTTGAACGAGATTTGAGTATGTTACCACACACCCAGAAGAACTCAGTTACCCTCAGCACACATCACTCTGCAAATAAAACCGTCACATTCTCCTGGTTTTATTTGCAGATTTTGCGCCCTGCAGCCGATGTATGGTTGGCCAAGGACTGGCGGGACAACAACACTGGGTTTGATAAATAGTTTGAAAATTGCTTGTTTGCTGATGTTAAGTATGCTGTAAGTAGGGGCAACAACATCATGAAAAATGTCCTTGTTTTGACAGCCACAACCAGAGGCATCCTAACAATGAATGCGGTGATCACAGCGACATTTGTCGCAATTATCACACACACTTATGTAATCAGTTGAGATTTGCACTGAATATTTGAAACAAATTCAAAAAAATTATTCTAAACTCTTTGAGGTGTTTGTAATTTTGGCATTGGAATAAAAATATTGCAGTCTTCAGGTCCTACATTGTTATGATGAGCTGTGTTCGAACTGGATATGGGCGACTGCGGCTCTTTGGGGAGTCGTCTTGTGACTGGAAGGTTGTAGGTTTGATTCCAGCTTCTTCCCGCCACATGTCAAAGTACTCCTGAGCAATTTACAATTCTCCTGCATTGGAAATTCACTATATGAGTTGAGTGCATTTATCATGAGTGTAAAACTATAACCTGACATCAAAGAGGTCCTGGGATCAAATTTTGCTCCTTTTTTTTGAGTTTGATTGCTGTTCCAATGCAGAGGTAGATACTCTCTGAGTCATTTTGGATGAGTTGTTGTATGAAGGTGTATTGTTGGTTCCCTCACAATGCATTGTCCAGAGTATGCCTGCCTCATGTCCGTTGACCTCATCGAGGGAAGAGAATATGGGAGTTTTGGAATAATGATTCCAGATTCTTCTTTATCCAACATTGCTACATTGCTAGCCTTGTCCTGTGTCACTGTCAGACAGCTGTCAGACATTTGGCTGACAACCACCTGTAGAATTCCTTAGAACACAGGAGATTGTGGTTGACTCATTGCCACATGGTGCTCAAGTTGCACGACCGCAATGCAAGACAGACAGGACAAACAGCAATGGACACACACCTAATGAGAAGTTACAGAGAACAAATTCTCATTAGTTGAGTACAACTGTTATGCTGTGATTTTGTTATGTTTTTGGACTGTGGGAGGAAGCCAGAAAACACACGCAATGCACAGGAAGAACTGGACTCAAACCCAGGACCTTTTTTTCTGCAAGGCAACAGGTCTACCAACTGCCCAACTGTGCAGCCTGCACTCAGTCCTGCTGTCATATCCTTTGTAAAAGAGAGACACTTTCTTATGACTTTTGTCTCACATTATAATTGAGTCTTTTTCTAAGTGTGACATGAGCATTTACCATGCTAACTGATGCCTTGTGTTTCTGCGATGCCCCATGCACGTCCTTCTGAAATTCTGTAAACTAGCAGGATGTCTTTTCCCAAGAACACTGAAACATCTTCCACTTGTGGGTCATTATTCTCACCGTTATCTGATGGACTTCAAATTGTTGGAAAATGACCTTGCAACCTTTTACAGATTGTCTCTTCTTGGGATTGTGATAACACACACCTGTATGCTCCAGGACACAGACGAACACACTTATCCATATCAGTCAATCAAGAAAATTTGATTAGCAATAACTAGTTGTTACTTTTCCCATGTAAACAGAATGAAGCCAGAATGAACAAATATTTCATCTATAACAACAACATGGGATTTGGTGAAGGTGCAACAGCCTGGAAGGAGTTTAATATCTGAATCTTGGGTATTTGACTCATTTTGTTTACAGGACTTGAAAGCTTGAGTTGGAGAATGTGGCTTTAGTAATTTTGCGATGTCTGAAGGACCTCGGCTTTGCAGGATTCTGAAAGTTTAAGTCAGGATTTTAAAAACAACTCGAAGCTGAAAAATCATTTAACTTTAACTGGAGTGAAGTGAGCTCTTCTGTTTATTCTAGTCTAGGGTCTTCTTGCAGAGTTTCTGATTAACCGACACTGACTAAAGGCTTTTTTGGGCATGTGGTTTCCAAAGTGGTTGACATGACCAAAATAACACATCATTTCCTGAAGTCTGGTTTGACAGTTTATAGTCTGATCAGAGGTAACATGCTCTCTCTTGGCAGTGATCAGACACTCTGACTTCTCCAAGTTCAGTTGAGAGCAGTGTTTGAACCAGTTTGCCATCCATAGTGTCTGACAACACTCAAACAAACAAAAGCCACTTAAAGGACATTTCTACAAAGTGGCTTTATTAGAAATTTGTTGCATTTTAGAAAATAATAAATAACTTTTACTCACACCAGGGAATCCGTACCTAGCCTAAAATATGAGTCTGAATCATTTCTGGATGGCTTCCTCCCAGCTCTCTGTCCGTAGCCGGTTCTGGTTTCCTCTGCTTAGCATTAACATTTGGCTTTAAAGTCTGGAAATCCTGTTTCCTTCAGTGAGTTTCCTTTCATTTGTTCACAGTGACTCATGTTGATGTCCTTTTGTTTACCATGTTTGTCATTTTGGAACTTGAGATATTCCTCTCTGTTCCCTGTCTTGATACTTTATAATTTGCTTTTTCTTCCCAGCGTTTTTATCTGTTTGACCCAGAGAGCAGCTAACCTGTGTTTCAAACAAAACCATTCCCTTCCATTCCTTCTTGCAGTCGTCCTCTTATTAGGGCCAGGTTTACTTTCTGTCAGCCAGATGCAGCGACAAGACAGACGGTATTTATACTTATTTTAAACTTTGCCTACAGTTCCTTGTTGATGCAGCCATACCTGCCAAATCTACTCTCAGCTTGTCAATTTAAACCTTCAGGATTCAAAACGATGTATTTGATTTCATGTGATACACCAATGAAAAGTAGTGCAAAATTGTGAAATGGAAGGAAAAAGACACATAATTTTAATTTTTATTTGACAGTAAAAAACTGAAAAAAATAAAGCAGGAATTTGTGTTCAGTCAGAGTCGACAACCTGCATAAAACAACTTTAGCTGCAGTTACAGAAACAATGTTGGCCCAAATTTAGACTACACTTTTTGCAAGATGGACAAAGTCAGTCAGATTAGACTGAGAGCATCTGTGAACATCACAAATTCTTAATTAATTGAGGTGTTGACTTCATCTAAGCCATTGTGTTCCGTTAAAATCTCTAAGCTATTTTGTGCTTAGAGATTTTATCTCTGATGTTTCTGTCTTGGAGGATGAAATTCAGGCAAATCTCAAATGTTTCACCAACAAGGGTTCTTCCAGGATTGGCTCTAACCCACTTCCCTGTCGCTTCTGAGGAAAACATCCCATATCATGATGCTAACACCCATTCTGCCTGGCTGCAGGGATGGTGTGCTCAGGATGAACATGCACCAGATTTTATATGGAGTTATCAGAGTAAAGGGGGCTGAATTCACTGCAATTCACTTTTTGTAGATTTTATTTCTTTTCTTTTTCTTTCAGTACAAGCTGAGATGATGTGACCTTTCCCGCTATATGTAAAAAAAAAAATTACAGGTAAGTCATCACGCAGTTCACAAATACACTCAGAAGTACATCTATACCTTTACTACGTTATGCCAGAGAAATGTCCAGCTGTAATTTTGACTCTGACCTGCTGATGAGCTGCAAACTCAAATCCTCTTTTCCCTGCGGCAATATGCTGTGTTCACTTCAGGTTATTGTTCTCCCCCCGTGTATCCACTCAAAAATCCCTGGTACATCTAAGGTAAACCTTATAAAATGAAAGGCAGGGTGTTAGAGGAAGGGTTAGGCGGATTGCTGATGATCCAAGAATAATGCCTTGCAAAATTAATCTAAGTATATGAGAAAAAAAGAAAAAAAAAAAACAGAACGTCCTGTTTTATTTCTTTTTCAAATCTTTCTGGATCTGAAGTTCAGTGACTGTATCTCCAGGGAATGTCGTTAGGAAAGAAATTAAATATTTGTGGATATTGATTTTTGAGCGAATCTTTCGTGAAATGCAGAGGTGGATTTATTCATAATGGAACCAAAATCTTTTCAAAAGCAATACAGTTTTGATTTATTGATCTGCAACTTTCAGTTTTTAGACGTTTGAGGGGAAGGACGCTGGTCACTGAGGTTTGTGGTTCTTGGTTGCTGTGGATGTTACTGTCCTCTTTTTTCTACCCAAATTATCACTAACAATGTATTTGTAAAAAAGCTACTGCTAGCAATCATATTGAAATAAGCACTTTAGCTAACATTAGCATTTTACCACATTTTGGCTTTTCCAATGATTTTTGCATGCTGAATGGAGTGTGTTACTGTTGGTCAGCTTGCTACTGATAACCTTTATGCATCATAAGACAAAAACTACAAAAGCATGAGATGAGAAATGAGCCAAACATCCAGTAGAAAGAGATCTTTTAGATCAGCTTTTGTAATTTCAAACTATGTTAGTGCATTTTTAACTGCACATTTAGAACATTTAACAGCACAAAGAAAAGAAAACACTTTTCTAAGTTTACTGTATTTGAGTAGAGCCATGGTGAGGTAGCACTGACACACAGTTAACTCCTCCTCACTGACACGTTGAGGTGGAAACCACTCCATACTGCATCCCTACAGCTGAGAACGGTTTCGGTGAGAAAGCAGAGTAGAAATTTGTTTTTCTCCTTTTTTACGAATGATTAAACTGAAGCGTACAGCAGCATCAGTTCTGGTCCACCACCAGCTGCAAATGATCTTCCACATGAGCGGAGCTGCTGCAGCAGGAAATTAAAACCGAGAGGCAGCCGCGGGCAACCGGGACCGCCAGATCCCTGCTCCTATCCACCTCTCATGCTCAGTCATAAAGAATCCCTGTTATATCGCTGCGCCATATGCAGCTACTCGCAATCTGTGTGTTTATGGGAAACTCCGTGGTCAGGACAGCAGAAGTATTTCCCCCAAGAGTTATGCAACTTGTAACTCAGAGAGGTTTTGGCCCTAACAAGTTAGAACCGGCCCGTGTGTGTGTGTGTGTGTGCGTGTGTGTGTGTGTGTGTGTGTGTGCGCGTGTGTGTGTGTGTGTGTGCGTGTGTTTGCATGTGTGTGTGTGTGTGTGGCCGTCATTATCTGCTCAGTCAGTGTGTTGCATCTGTTTGGTCTCGTGGGTGATGGAGTTGGCGTGTGTGGCACGGGGACAGGGAGGTGTGTATTCTGCAAAATGAGGCAGAATGTGCTGACGCGGCTCTGCCAGTGGGAGTCGATGGAGCCAGCCCTGACCTGAGGCGACTGCCGGAGCTCACAGAGGAGATCTGGGCCACAGTCTTAGGGGCCACTGGCCGGGCAAAAGCCATGCAATCGAGAAACACGCGGGCTAAAGCAACAGATATGTAATTGCCTAATCAACTGTGGTGGCAGCACAGAGGGGCGTTTACCATAACTTAGAAGAGGCGACCAGCCTGTTAGAGCTGCTGCAAGAAGCTCAGGAAACAGATGAGTCAACATTCTATATTTGGAGCTGTTTTTCTGCTGGAGAGAAATTATGAGTCATAATTTTGTATTTGACATACTCATAAAATGTGTTCGTAGAGCAGTTTAACTGTCTGGTTTTTGAATTCTTCTGTGCCTTCATCAATGCTTCACCTCTATTCAGTGCAGCTAGAATTCCCTGGCTGCCAGGTAAAGTGCCTCCACAGACAGACTGAATGCATTAAGCTGTCAGGGAAGAAGTGCTTAGACCACCATCTTTCATTTCAGTGAGGCGTCCTGCATTACAAATCGATGAAAACAACAGAGGCAAAACAAACAGACTGAAACCTGTTTGCATTACCACCCTTACAAAACTCAAACTTGGGTAATGGATATGCTTACAGTTATCGTGGCAGGAAATGTCTGCAACTGGCGTACTTCCTGTTTCCTACTGTTTGGTAGCAATAAAACCAAACACATTCTAATACATCTCATACAACGAGATCGGGCTTCTTGTTTCAGATGTAAACACAGAAAAACAAGCTGCTGCCTAAACAGAGGTAACCTAACAACGAGCCAAAACATCAGGTAAAAAGAATCTACCTGGTAGAAAACATATTTATGTAATGCTGTTGCAAAGTTAAAGTTTTAACTCAGAAACACAAAAACACTCACGGAAATTATGATAATATTATCATTTATTGAGTTAAATTGACATTGAATCACTTCTTTTGCTTAATCTAACCTTCAGTTTGTGTATAGCAGAATGTCAAGAGACAATTATTTAGGAATCTATGAAAAAAAATCCCCTCACTCAAACTTGCTGATGTCTGCAGTCAGATCAATAATAAGTGGATGAGGATGTAAGTTTAGACAAGCTGGGAAAATGATTTCTCTGTTCTAAACACCTAGAAATGCCAGATTTCTAAATGCTACTATAACTTTAGCAAAAGGTTAACATGCAAAAAAATAAAAGTACAGTGGAGGGTTTGTAATGCTGTGGGACATTGTTCGAATGCAAAGCTTCATGAAATATTTGAAATTTAAATTAAACTTCTGATGGATTCCATCAGATCAATATCAGAGAATGATCCACCCTCGTTTCATCAGTCTCAGATCAAACTGCTATGGAAAAGCTAATAAATTTATTATTATTATTTTTTAAAAAAGCAGCAAAAACTCTTTCATGGTTGCAGTGATGAGGGGCTTCATGCGCTGCCCTCTGAAGCTGCAGGAGTCGGGAGGATAAAGGCTCAGAATCATGTGAGCTTTATGAGGTTCAGATTTCTCCTTAATGGGGTTTCTGTGGAGCCCAGATACATAAACCTCCAGATTATTATAAATACTTTTGATCGTTAAGCTAACCACTAGCTTAATGGAAAAATATTCTAGCTGAAGGTTTTGCAGCCCAACAGAAACACAACAGAAACATTTGTGTTTCTGTTGGACTCCCACTTTATAAAGGAGTAAAAACATCACATGCAGAGTAAACGTTAAAGCTGCTCACATCTCATTCAGATTTCACTTCCTGTTTTCTGTCTGTACATGTTCAAATATAGATGATCAGCAGTAAATTAAAAGTGACACAATTAAAATCCCCACAATTAAAACTGAAGTTATGTAAGAGTGGGAATCAGGAGGTGTGTGTGTGCGTATGTGTGTGGTTCTGCAGCCTGGGCCGGGCCTGGATGTGGCTGAACACGCCTCTCTGTCTGAGGGTGGATGTCCTCTCTGCTTATATAGCCCACGGCGGCTCAAACTGGCTCCGCGGACGATTGGAAGAGCAGCAGTGCAGCGTCTCCACAACCAGCATCTGATTCTCTCCTCATCCAGGTAAAGAAAAACATCTTGGATCTGTAAATCTTTCCTGTCGTGTCATTGTTTATGCAATAGCAACAAGTTTCTGCAAGGCTGATCATGCTCCTGCATGAACTCTGTCTGCTTTATGCATCTACTGAAACAAACTTTTAACACAAGCTGCATACAAGTAAAGCCAAGAATGACTAAATAATGCACATTGTGACCTGGTGTCATGGAAACAAAGTATTTTTTTTACATGATTATATGTTGGATATTTGGGTGTAGAGGGTTTTGTCCACACCCATCATAACTATACTTTCAGCAATTAGCTAGATGAGTTTTCTCAGAGCCTGTGGTGACTGGTTGCTCGTCTTTTAAAAACGCCCCACAGACGACTTGCAGTGCAGCTCAGTGGATCCTGGCAGGACACACCCTGCTGTGTTCAATACATTCTGCTTCAAGAGCAGCGGTGTTAATAAATAAAAGTGCCTGTATTACAGGTTCAGCAATGAAATGTTCCTGGAACCTGTCAGGAGTTTATTGGAAACAAAACAAAGAACTATAATGTGCAGATAGTGATGTGGTTCAACGTTTGAGTTTCATGAATGACGCTTTAATTATAACAGCCAGTGGAGGTATTGAACTGGTCTCGGAGCATAACTGTGGGTTTGAGTCACAGGAAAAAGAAGAAAAAACAGTCATAAAACTCAAAGGGCTACAGTACTGAAGATGATAAGCTTCTTCCATGCAAGAAACTCATCAAGTAGTTTTCTGCAGCATGGTGTAGTCATTAATGAAAACGTGTCTCCTCTAAGGCCTTCAGCACCATGGCACACCAGGCGTTCCAGACAGCAGGGAAGAAGCCCGGCCTGCAGATTTGGCGGGTGGAGAAGATGGATCTGGCTCCGGTTCCATCGCAGCTCTACGGAGACTTCTTCACCGGGGACGCCTACATCATCCTCCACACCACTGCGGCTCCTTCTTACAACGTGCACTCATGGATCGGTATGTCCCACCTACAAACCCCTGTCTTTTTTTTTTCCTGCCACTTGTTTAACTCCTGTCCCGTTTGCAGGTGATGAAGCCACCAAAGACGAGGCTGGAGCTGCTGCTATTCTGATCACTCAGCTGGATGATCACCTTGGTGGCAGTCCAGTCCAGTTCAACGAGTTCCAAAACGAAGAGTCGCTCACCTTTCAGGGTTACTTCAAGTCTGGCATCAAGTACAAAGTAAAATACTCCTGTTCTCATTTTACATATCAGTAACACTTCAGTTGAAGAGGTGAAACTGTCCTAATCATATAACTCCTGTTCTGAACAGAAGGAGTCTTGGTGAATGTTTATGACCGTCGTCATAACATGTCATTCAGTAAGCAATGACATATTTAATGCAAAGTTAACGACACTTTACATTTTAATGCATGTTTTAATGCAACTTTGCATTAAAAATGCCAATATTTTCCCAATAATGCAACATGTCTAAAAGTTGCATGAGCTTTCAATGCAACTTTTAGTTCAACTTTGGATTGTTTGTATTGTCAAGTGTGCTGAAGTAAATGACACTTCAGGACAGCAGCCATAAATTTTCATGAAGACTCCTTTATGTTTATAACAGGTCTTCTGTCAGTCTTATGAACATACCTTCACATAAATGTTGCCTAGATATCTTTTGTTTTTTGTGATTTTTTTATTCGTGAATCAAAAATAATGGGACTTTTTAAGCAGAGCAGTTGAATTTGTGAGGTTATTTTTGGGATCTGTGGTAGCCTGCCCCTCCTGGTTTTCCAGAGAGGGTTTCCATGGAGAGTTTGAGCTGCCAAACAGAGACTTGCTCTGACAATGCCACAATACCAGACTGCTACAAATGCCATTAACTTCTACACTCAAATACCATTCTTTTCTTGGATCTGAAAGATTTTTGTCCCAAAAAAACAAAACAAAGAAAAAAAACAGGAGTATCAGACAGGATCTGGTGTTTGGAAACATTCCTCTGAGATTCTGCTCCTTGATGCCATGAGTCACCACATTCCAACTGTTTTGTTGGCCAAAACTTTCGCACAGACTTGCTTCCATTTCACCCCGTCCTGAAGATGGCACGTTTCAGATTTCCTGCCTCAGAACGCCTGGAGAATCCACTGGATTCATTGTGACTGCAATCAAACCAATCTTAAGATTTATTTACATGATAATATCCCAAACCTGTAAGCTTCTGATCCATGAAATAACACTGGAAAATACCTCTTAGTGGCATTAATTGTGGATAAATTAACCGAGACCACAATGGAAATAATGAACATTTTCATCGACCAACATTTTTGCTTTTGTCCATAGTATAACCATTCTTTTTAGCCAGATCATTTCTTATTTTCTTAATGGGAATCGCTGGACTGTAAAGGAGCTTTTTCTTTGTACTCAGATTTTCTGAATTTCCAGTTGGAAGCAAAACAAAACTTATTCATCAGTTCAATTGACCAAAAGGAATTTGATCCAACTAAGAAGGCTGTATCTTGTCAAGTCCAGACATAATAAGATGTCAGACAGACTGAAAGCATAAATAGTTGTGGCTTTAGAAGCATTTGTGGCTGATGGGAGTGTACGTCTTGGTACTGCAGCCTACTGCAGTACCAAGAAAACCAATGCTTAATTAGAGAAATTTTGCCGCAACTAAGACTCCTCCCTTTGATTCCTTCTGTTCCTTCTGTTCCGCTCGGTACATGTAAGCCTGTCAAAATTCACTGGTTCCAAGAAAGAGTGGATGGACGGATCACAAAGGGATCACGTTGTAGGTGTTCATTTGTCTTTGCTTTGGTCGCTGAGGGCGGAACAAACAGGGCGGTGTGTGAATGTCTCTGTCCTTTCAGAATGAAATGAACAAAGTTCTTAGCAGGATGTTGACGTCTAACATATTCATTGTTTTCATCTGTTCTGGGTGGGACAGCAGAGGTATAAATGGTTTGTTATCCGCAGAAAGGAGGAGTAAACTCAGGCTTCAAGCATGTCGTGACCAATGACACGACTGTGAAGCGCCTGCTGCACGTCAAAGGCCGGCGGACAGTCAGAGCCACCGAGGTGGCCTTGTCCTGGGACAGCTTCAACAAGGGAGACTGCTTCATCATCGACCTGGGAAAGGCAAGATAAAGTCTGAGCTAAAGAAAACCAATGCTTAATTAGAGAAATTTTGTCGCAACTAAGACTCCTCCCTTTGATTCCTTCTGTTCCGCTCGGTGCAACAACAGGTCATCTACCAGTGGTCTGGCAGTGAGAGCAATCGCTATGAGCGTCTCAAGGCCACTCAGATGGCCAAAGACATCCGTGACAATGAGAGACATGGCCGCGCCGAGGTGAACATGATTGATGAGGGCAGTGAACCCGAGGCTGTCATCAAGGTGAGCTGTTTTCTTCTTTGGCTCTTCACCAAAACACACAAAATATTCGTCGCAGGCTGTGTTTCCATGAGGTCTATGAACAATAATCGCTACTCGTTAACAGGAACTTGGTCCAAAGCCGAATCTCCCTTCAGGAGACAGTGATGTCGATCATGCGACGCACAAGAAGAATAAGGCATCTCTGTATCAGGTAAATATACCACTGGTGAACATACCTCAATGAAATGTTTACTTTTTATCTAAAAAAAAAAGTTACAAACTTTGAAAGTGTCACAGAAACATCAGTGACACTTTCATTTCATGCAGATTAAAAAATAAAGTCAAACAAAAATGTTTTTTGTTTGACTGGGGAAGTAAAGCATTCTTCTGGATGACTCCTTTGTTAGCAGTGTCTCTTCTTTATGTTTGGTCTCCATGGTGATTAAATGTTGAACTGGCCAAAAAAGGAGAAATGTCAGAAATAACAAACAGCATCAGTAAGTACAAAACACTGCAAACTCGTGCCACAAAACAAAAATGCTCCAGACCACTATGGAGAGTGTTGGTATTACCTCAGTAAATATGCTGTTGTTTATGTCATTGTAAAAGACTGTGCTTTTGAACAAGACTCCCACTCACTAGAGGACATCCCATCTTCACTGAGGGTCTGGTCTTGTATGGTTTGGTGGTTGACTCCCCCTATTGGTCAGGAGCACTTCTGTTTTGTGGAGCAAATCATTTGTACTTACTGTTGCATTTGAATTAGAGGTGAGTGGATTGATCCAAAATATGGATGATACTGATACCAAGTTGGTTTCAGGATCTGATCAATACAAGCGTGGTAAAATCAGTCATTTACTTTCAGATTGCCTCTTGCACATTCACTTCAATTTTGTATTATAGTTTCTCAACTCTGCCTCAAAAAAGATTTTGTTTAAACTTGATCGCTGAGAATGTGTTCTCTTATTATTATGCCATGACCACTATGTCATTTGAAAATCATCTCAAAACAATAATGTAATGGTTTGTCACAGTAACATCTGGGACAATTTATTGTCCAGTAACATTTGTTATTGTGACAGGCCTGCATGTTATCTCATAGATTTGAGTGATACATTGAAAAGTCTGAGTCGTATCTTTTATTGGTAGATTTCTGATGCTTCTGGAGGCATGACAACAACTCTGGTGGCCAATTCAAACCCATTCAAACAAGACATGCTCTCTCCCAGTGAATGCTACATCCTGGATAATGGAGACGATGGGAACATATTTGTTTGGAAAGGTATTAGGCTTTTGATTTCTGTTTTTTTTTTTTTTTTCCCAAAACTTTTCTGTATTTTGTACATTTGTTGATGTACAATTTGTGTTTATAGAAATAGGATTTTGCTACTTCTCCATTGAAGTACAGACTAAATTTGTTCATCTCTGATGTTTGTACCACATCCCACATTGCAGGACCAAAGGCAAACACAACTGAGCGCAAAGAAGCGTGGAGCATTGCCCAAAAGTTCATCAAAGAAAAGAATTACTCTCCAAGAACAAAGGTAATGCAGTCAGCGTCTGTCACAGAGTCTCCATTAGATGGTGTGATGAAAACACATTCATTACTTGGTGTGTTTCTCCCAATAAAAGGTCCAGGTCATTCCTGCGGGGAGTGAGACCACTCTGTTCAAGCAGTTCTTCTTCAAATGGCTGGAGGGAGCGGCCACAGGTCAGACCTACACTGTGGGTCGCATCGCTAAAGTGGAGAAGATTCCCTTCGATGCCTCAAAACTCCATGGCAACAACGCCATGGCCGCCCAGCATGGCATGGTGGATAACGGCTCTGGGAAAGTCCAGGTGAGGTTATGGGCTCCTCCACAATAACAAAGCATGTATCATTTATTATATTGTTATGACTAATAGCAATAGTAGTAGTAGTGTTTACACATGACACTATTGACTGTTCATAGATCTGGCGTGTGGAAGGAGGTGACAAGGCCCCTGTGGACCCGTCCAGCTATGGGCATTTCTATGGAGGAGACTGTTATCTGGTGCTGTATTCCTACAGTGATGGAGGCAGGCAGAAGCACATCATCTACACCTGGTGGGTGCAGCTTTGCATCATCTCTCAGATGGCCTCAGACAAACTGGTCCCTGTTGGTGTTCTGTACATCTCTTCTAGCCTTCTAACGAGTTTGACTATCTGCAGAAGTTGAAATGACTAAATTTACTGTTATTCACAACATTAACAGAGATTTGATGTATATTAGCAAATTATGTATATTAGCTAATAGACTGAATGCAGCACATTTCTTTCCTGCTTCTGTTGCTCAAAGCTTAAACAAACATTCTCAGCACTGAACCTGGTGTTGCTTTGCTGCAGGCAAGGCCAGAAGTGCAGTCAGGATGAACTGGCTGCTTCAGCTTTCCTCACAGTCAAACTGGACGATTCCATGGGAGGAGTTGCCACCCAGGTGTGTTATCTCCATCTTGCATTTTTACTGAATACAACAAACATCCATTACATTTTACAGATAAAACATCACTTCAAGTTATATTTGTTATAGTTGCAAGCTGCAAAATTGTTATGTTCTCATGCGTAGTGGGTCACATAATGGCAGTTGGTGGTACTGTGGTCCTGTGTTTGAATCCCAGGCTCGGTTCTTCTGCATCTTCTCCCAATGCATAAATGGGTTCTCTCTGGGTACTCTGACTTGTCTGTTTCATTATGATGTCAGCACCACTTCCTGTGTTTTGCTGTAATTCTTAACTTTTGTGCCAAGAGCTTATTGGATTCTACACAGCCTCCCTGGTTCCAACAGAGATCTCCACTCAAGGACTTTCTTACCAAAAGTAAACCAAGAAGCTCTAAAATGTCTAAACATCTCCAAGCAGCAGTACCACTGAGATTACCCAGGACTAAAGAAAGTTGCTCATTGGTAGCAAATCAAAGTATAACCAGTTGACCTTATGAATCATTTTGTTCAGATTAGTGTTTTTGAAAGGGAACAAGAACAAACTCCACTCCAGTAGACTTCAGATAGACCAACTGTGAGAGGACTTACTTTCCAGTTAGAAAGCTGAGCTTTCATGCTTTCTCCACATCTTCATGCTGTACATCATCTGTGTCTCTACAGGTCCGGGTCACTCAGAGCCGAGAGCCTCCTCACCTGGTGAGCCTGTTTAAGGACAAGCCTTTAATCATCCACCTGGGTGGGACGTCCCGCAAGGGTGGAGACAGCAAACCCGCCAGCACTCGCCTCTTCCATATCCGCCAGAGTTCCACCAAAGCATTGCGGGCTGTTGAGGTCGGCCCTGATTCTTGAGAAAAGTTGATGTGGAAGTGATGCTTTTTGTGCTGAACTGTGGAAATCTTCAATCTCTTTCACCCAGGTGGAAGCCACGGCCTCCAATCTGAACACTAACGACGTGTTTGTGCTCAAATCGGCAAATTCCCTGTTCGTGTGGAAGGGAAAGGGAGCAAGTCCGGATGAGATGACTGCAGCCAAGTACGTTGCCAGCCTGCTGGGTGGAACTGCCACAGAGGTGGAGGAATCCAAGGAACCAGGTGACGGGCAAAAGTAGATGCATAATCACTGCAACGTGGCAATGCAATGCATGCTTTGTTATGTTGATCAGATATTATCCTTTTGGCAGCTGGTTTCTGGACAGCGCTGGGAGGGAAGAAAGAATACCAGACCTCCAAGACACTCCAGAACATAGTCAGACCACCAAGACTGTTTGCCTGTTCCAATAAGACCGGTCGGCTCATTGTGAGTGTTCAAGTTTTATATTTTGTCTTTTTTACAAATAGTTTGTTTATGTGATAGACCAACACAAAGTAGCAAATAATTAGACAATGGAGGAAAAAGAATAAATAACAAAATGACTCAATTGGATCAGATGGAGAGAACCTGTGAAGACCAGTTTTCGGTTGAATCAAATTGCACAATCAAATTTAGGGCTGGGCTTTGACTGGGAAATGGAACTGCAGATTAAGAATAATTGCCCTTGTAAAAGTGGAACCTCTGCTCCTGTCTTTAGTCTTTTGCATGCTATAACAGGTTTGCTACTGGTCTTGCCCTGAGTTCATCCCATCATTTCTGCATTCATCCCCACACCAAGATGATGCCACCTGCTTGCTGTCAGTTTTGTGCCACATGTAGCATTTTGCATATTAGCCATGAAGCTTAATTGTGGTCTCACCTTAGCAGAACACCATCTTCTCAGTTTCAATTTCTTATTTATTTTACATTGGCTGTTCTACTCATAACTTCACTGATTCAACAAATGAAAATTGTTTGACCAGGCTTGTGAAGCTATTGGTGTATTTAAGTGTGCTGTACTGGAGCAGAGTTATCACACATTTATATTTTAGTACATGTATGCTATTGCATATTGGTATCTAATACCTAACGATGTTGGTATCTGAAGTGAAAAGTGGATTGGTGCATCCCTAATCTAAACTGGGTTTTATTTTTGGGCATTTGATTTCAAGGGGGAAACAAATGCACACCACACTTTTCAGACTTTTACCAGTGAAGAAATGCTATAATTTTCCTTCCAGTTCCCCATCATTTGCTATTTTATCTTGCTCAGTCACATAAATCCCATGTTTGTGAATATAATGTTTAAATGTTTAAAGGATGAAAATACCTTTTGCACTGCGCCACATATTTACATAAGCATGTGTTTGATGACGTGCAGGCAGAAGAGGTGCCAGGCGACTTCTCACAGATTGATTTGGCAACCGATGACGTCATGGTTCTGGACACGTGGGATCAGGTCCGCTAACGATGACACGGTTCAGTGGTAAACGTGTTTTCATGTAATTTCCTGCGTTTAAGCTCACTGAGACTTTTCTGCTCTCAGGTCTTTGTTTGGATTGGAAACGAAGCGAATGACACAGAGAAGACTGGAGCTCCTAAAATCGGTACAACTGCCTGCTCCTTAACCCGCCACCACCGACTGTGAAGAATGTTTCCAGAACATCCCTGACTTTGAGGTTTTTCATTTCTCCTTCTTTTCCTTTCAGCCCAGGACTACGTGAATTCAGACCCCTCTGGTCGCCGCGGCGTCCCCATCACCACCATCAAGCAGGGGCAGGAGCCGCCCTCCTTCACCGGCTGGTTCCACGGTTGGGACCCCAAGATGTGGAACTAAGATCTTTTGGAACCCATAGTTGCCTTCAGGAAAAAAAAAAAAAAAGAAAAAAAAGAAAACATTAGTGGGGAAAAAAATACTTTAAGGCTATGCAACCTAGTATTTGAAATGTGTTCAACAAAACCTCCTGCCATTTTCCTTTGCTGTTATTCATGTGTATTCATTTGCTTTCACCAGTTTTTGCAACTCCTTAAGAAAAAAGCGACATGATGCAGTCTTGTTTTCTGAGCTCCGTGGCCTCAAAAACTGAGATTAAAAAAAGAAGAAAAATAAATCTACACTCTAAAAACACAAAATTGTATCAAGTATTTCTAATCTTCTTTACAGTGCAAATATGTTAGTGCACTTGAAATACGACAAAACCAACTTACAAGAAACAGATTGTTTTAAGTTAACAATTCCTTGATATTGATGAAAATCTAATAATTCCATTCTCAGATTATTTCACTTGTAACAAGACATGTTTTTCTTATTACAAGTGAAACAGTCTGCCAGTGGAAGTCATACTTATTTGTTCATATGAAGGAGTTATTTACTTAAAACAAGCTCCTATATCCTGCTGACAAATTATTTCTAAGTTTTGTCTTATTTCAAGTGCACTAAGATATTTGCACTATAAAGAAGATTAGAAATACTTGGTACAATTTTGTGCTTTTGCAGTGTTGAGATTTGAATTTGACATTACGTTTTGCATATTTGGGCCCAGATTGTAAAGATAAATGTCTGACCTAAAATTGAATAAAAAATAAAACTCTTTTCTCACCCCATATTTTGTCTGACAAGCCTTTGATTTGTCCCACACCTGGGTTTCCCTGTGACAACAGCCGTGTTATCATTAACCCAAATCCCCCTGTGCAGCTGCAGCATGTGCTGGCCACGCTTGTCAGTAATCTTCGGGCCCAAAGCACAAGGCTTCTGCTGAGTTGCAAGCCTGTGGATTAAGGAGTGGGCTTTAACATCACCTCGCTCCTTTTGTTCTCCTTCATTCTGCGAGACAAACGCAAACAAAGCGGGCATAATGAACCAGAAGGTGGTGCTCATCACGGGCTGCTCCTCGGGGATCGGCCTGGCTCTGGCGGCCCGGATCGCCAAGGATGAGAAGAAGAGGTTCATGGGTAAATGTTTCCGTTCGTTGCTTCTCCTGAAAGCTTGAAAGTGTTGGGTTAAATTTGAAAATGGTCAGATGTGTTTTAGGGGTTTTTAGGTCACACCTAAAGAAAGAAAAAACAGACAGAAGGAAAAATATTGTGATCCGTTAGTTTAAAGGGAAACGTTGAGCTGTTCACTGCAAAAACACACATTATTACTGAGTATTTTGGTCTAGTTTCTAGTGCAAATGGGTTAGAACTAAGAAATAAGATAAAACAAATGTACAGGTAACTTCTCAGCTTTTTTTAAACTCAATACTCCTTTAATATTGGTGAAAAAAGTATTAGTTTCATTGGTAAATGATGTCACTCATACAACACGGGAAAAATGCCTTATAAGTGAAATAATCTGCCAATGAAACTAATACTTTTTTATCAATATTAAGGATTTATTTACTTAAATCAAGCTCCTGTTTCTTTCTCAGTTACTTGTTTGTTAGTTTTGTCTCATCTCAAATGTACTAAGACATTTGCAATAGAAACCATCCAAAAATACTTGTTAAGATTTTGTGCTGGTGAATTGTTGGGTCTGTTCGTTTACCTGACTGGTGCTCCAGTCAATTCCCCCTGACTTTTAGTTAGCATAAATAACAAAACACACAGCTGAAATGTGCACAGAAACTAGAAGATGAATTCATATTTTTGTCAATTTCATTCCTCTTGGCCGTTCGCAGTGACAAATTTAATTGGATAACAAATAATCCCAGTAATTATTGAGATAAATGATAATGTTGTTTTGAGACCGTTCTCTAGGAAGACATTAAGTGCATAGCAATGCAAGTTTGCCCTCTCACAAAACTAATAAACTTTAATTTTATAACTATAACTTAAAAGTGGAAATGAAAGATATTTTAAATACCCAACATAAAACACATCAAACACAAACAATAAATAATACAGAAGAAAAGAAGCACTTACGACCAAAACTGTGAATCATCAGAATGGAAATTATTGAGCTCATTTTAATTAATCGTTCCATTAATTGATTATTTGATTATTTTGGCAGGTTTACATACCTTCCAGTTTCAGGAATTTGGTTCCTTGTTTAATGCAAGAAATGAATGAGAGAGCACAAAAAACTCAGTGCTGAAAAACATTGTATGATTCTAAATAATCAAGATTGTGGAGGCATGTGTGTTTTTTTCCATAATATCCCAGTAACAGTTTTCTTACAGCATTCTCTTGGAAAGAAAAGTCACTAAGGTCTAGGGATTATCCTGAGTAAACGACAGCACAGTTTATCCATATGAATTATTGCAGGTCAGCAAAGTAGGAGCCTAATTACAGAATAAACCCATAATGTGTCTGATAGTAAATATGCATCAGGATGTTTTCCTACATATTGCGTAGACCTGCATGAAACGCAGCTGCGTTCTGCTGTCAGAGAACCATTTGTTTGTGTGTTGTAGTCTATGCCACCATGAGAAACCCGGGTAAGGCCGAGGCGCTGGTTGAGGCAGCCGGCCGGACTCTGGGCAGGACCCTGGAGATCAAGCAGCTGGACGTGTGCAGCGAGGAATCCATCAAAGCCTGCGTGGACAGCCTGCCAGAACGCAGGGTGGACATCCTCAGTAAGCCTGCACACACCTGCTGCTAAAACACCTGCGCACACACACCTGCTGCTAAAACACCTGCGCGCACACACCTGCTGCTAAAACACCCTCACGTTCAAAGCTTCACTCATTCTGTGCACACATTTTCACTGTAGAAACACTAAAACACAGTTTTTGCTCAATGCAAGCCAAAATTTTGAATAGTGCATCCCACAGTGAGGCAATACAGTTTTCTTGTTCTGCATGTGTAAGGGTGAGTATGGTGTACACATCAGAGGAGTGTACACCAATAATATTCATACCAAGTTAGCATCAGTATTGGATCAATACTTTAGTTTCAGATTTCCTCTTGAAATTTATTTCATTTTTCTATTGTAGTTTCTCAACTCTAACTCAAAGCTTTCTTGTGAATTCAAATAATTTCTTTTGTACTTTACATAAGAAAAAATACATAGAAATTTGTTCTGCTTTCCTATTGTTTCTGTTTATTATGTTTTTTTTAGACACCTATAAACTTTGTCCAAGTTTTTTCCCAGGTTTTGACAAAAATAATTCAAAAGAAAAACAATCAGAAAGAAAAAAAAAAAGTAAATTTTTATTACATGTCAAACTTAAATAATAAAAGGTATTGGTATTGGTATTGTTATTAGATCAATACCTAAACATATAGTATGGTACACCTCTATTTGCACATTGGCTTCTCTGGTCTCTGCAGTGCTGCTTCATACACTGCCATCTACTGGGAACTCAATGGAAATTTAGGAAAATCACACAACGCAGCGTAATTAGTGGTCAGCCAGAGACATAAAGCACATTGGGAATATATTTCCAGTCCTTCCATAGATATGATATTTGAAAGTTGCACACTGCAGTTGGGAGGAAATTGCATTGTGCCTGTAGGTCAATCAGAGAAGCCATCTGTTAATGGCTGACATTTAGTTTCTTACCAATGACTATATTGGTAAGAATATACCAATATATCCAATATATTGGTATATTCTTACCAATATGCCAGCCAGGCATCTAATATATGCCTGGCTGGCATATATTACATGTAGGGACTGTAGGATGTTGAGGAAGCTAAGGGTGTGGAAAAAGTGAAGAATCCACATGATGGAGCAGAAACTAGAAAGAAAACAAAACATAAGACATCTGGAAGTTCAGAAAGAGTCTGTTTCAGTCCAGTGCATCCATCCCTAAAGTTCACTGAAAACACACAAGAAATCTTAATTGAGGTTATTGTATTTTATCCGTCCGTCCATTCTCTGTCTACACCCTCATCCTGGACTGGTCAATTTGGGAACAAAGAGACACACATCCCTGAATTCAGACGATCAAACAACAGAAGAGCAGTTTAGTGACATGCTAGCCTAGCAGTCGTGTTTCTGGACTGTCAGAGGAAGCCAGAGTACCTGGAGAAAACACACTTATACACATGGAGGTCATGAAAACTCACTGGAGAAAGACTCCAGACCAAAAGGTCCTGAACCCAGGACCTTCTTGCTGCAAAGCAACATTGAGAAAAACTGTGTGACAATGCCAACAGTAATGTAAAGGTGAATATTACTGCCCACCTGTGTCAGTCAGTAATGCAGGGATGGGACTGATTGGACCCATCGAGTGCCAGTCGATCGATGAGATGAAGACGGTCATGGACACCAACTTCTTCGGGCTTGTGCGACTGCTGAAGGAGATCCTGCCTGATATGAAAAAGAGGAAGAAAGGTCATATCGTGGTCATCAGCAGTGTCATGGGCATTCAAGGTCAGGAGGGGCTGACCTGCTCATCTTCAGTCCCAATGTTGTTTGAAACATTTCCCTAACAGTTTCTCTCTTTGCCTCTGTTTTAGGAATATTGTTCAACGATGTCTATGCAGCGTCTAAGTTTGCAGTGGAAGGCTTTTGCGAAAGTTTGGCAGTTCAAGCCCTGAGGTTCAGTCTGAAGTAAGTTCAAAGTGCATTGTCAGCATGATGAGACTTGCAAACAGTACTGATGTTTGAATGCAGCGTGTGAGCAGGCATGCTGCACAACTGCCAAAAGACAGATTTGCGAGAGTTGCGCTGACATGGCAGGTTCTAACAGAGCCAATCAGTTTCTCAATGTGTGTTGGCACCAATTAGATTACTGGTAGTGATGAGTTAAGTATTTCTTCATGTCACCTTTTTCACTCTACTTTTGTTCAACTTCTTTGCCAGCATCAGCCTAATAGAACCAGGCCCGGTGATCACGGAGTTTGAACGTAAGGTTTACGAAGAGGGCCTGAAGACGGACCTCAGCAAAGCTGATAAAGTGACTGCAGACATGTTCACAAACATCTACTTGAAGAACTACAACCAGATCTTCGAAACCTTGGGTCAGACAGCAGAGGATGTAGCAGAGGTATTAGTTCATTATGTTGTTTCTAGAGATGCACTGATTTCAGTTTTCTGGCTAATATACCATTCCTCTAAAAACTAATTGTGATTTCACAAATTACACCATCTTTTTTTATTTTTATTTTTATTATTTGTAACAAAGTTGCAAAGTTGGCATCAGTGGGGTGACTATTGTCAAACAGGAAACTGGTGGATTTTCAGACCTTTGGGGATGAAGATAAGAGCTGTGGATAACCCTCTCAGGCTCAAATTACTTGCAAAGACTAGCTAAGTAGCATTTAGCTGTTGCAAATCTGCAATATCTGCCAGGAGAGGGATAACATTGATCTGTCAAGTATCAATCACAGATTTCTGGGGTTGGATTTATCTGTGCACCCTACTTGTTTCACCTTACAAGGCTGTTTATAGTCTGTAAAGTTACAGTGCCTTTCTCTGCATTTTGTTACAATAACAAAATTCAACGGCTTTCACAGAAATCTGAGGTAATACTTCCGGAAGTAGTGCATAATTGTGAATTAGAGACAAAAGGATGGAAGGCTTCCAGCTTTGATTTATTATTATTATTATTTAATATATACCACAAACATGTAGTGTGTATTTGTGTTTGCTGAGCACTTTTCAAACCATCACCCATAAAAGAAAGATTCTGTCACAAAACTTACCAAGTGACATAAAAATGAATGTTAGGCAATACTATCTCGTCTGTCTAAAATCGAGATATTTTTCAAGAAAAGATGAGAAAAATGCCATTTTCTGGTTAAGACATTCAAACATCTGCAGCTCAAAGTCTTATGATCCATTTTGGACTTTTTTCAGTTATTTTTGGTTTTGAGCACTTCTTTATTGTTTGATTCTAGTTCTTGGTACAGTTCAGTTATCCTCATTCTCTTTTGGATTTGTTTCACTTGATCAAATTCAGTATTTATTTCTGAATTTGAAGAGCCCAATTAACCTAACAGTCATGATTTTGGACTGTGGGAGGAAGCCAGAGAACCCGGAGAGAACCCACGCATGCACAGGGAGAACATGCAAACTCCCTGCAGAAAGACCCCGGGCCGGGAATCGAACCCAGGACCTTCTTGCTGCAAGGCTCTATGTGTGGTTTCATAACAAAATTGCTAAAAATGGTTCTGGTCTTACATTTTGACCCACCCTCTAACTCATCATATTTAATACAAACTCTCAATTTCAAACTTAGAAAGCAATTTCAAAATCACATATTCTTTCCTTCCACTTCCCAACAATGCACCATTCTGTGCTGGTTTGTCACATAAAAACCTAATAAAACACATTGTCATTTGAGGTATAGTGTAACAATGTGTAAACAAGTTTGAAGGAGTGAATGCTTCTGCAAATTAAAAGTTCTTAGTGCCTCCTGTGTGCGTTTTGTTTCCAGCACACCCACAGGATCATCACCATGGACAATCCTCCTTTCCGCCATCAGACAAACACTCTCTACACACCCATGACCACACTGAAATATGCCGATCCCAACGGAGACCTCCCCATCGAAACGTTTTACAAAATGGTGTTTGAACACGACAAAGTCTTCAACGCCAGCCTGAACTTCCTCAAGCTGCTGCGCTGGAGGAGTCGCAAGAGTTTCAGCATGGAAAAAGATAAGAGTACCTGAGAGGATTAGTAATGACACGTCAGATCTCTTTCTGTGTGTGTGTGAGAAATATAACCAACCAAAGCTGTCCACAGGTTTAGCTCTATTTCTGCTGTAATGAAACAACATTCAAATGGAACAGTCAACTAAAATATCATAAATTTGTAAAGCAATAAATGATTTCTGAAAACGTATGTCTCGGAGTTTTCTACCTGGGAATACAATATACAGAATAAAATATAGAAAATCACTGAGCAGTATGCTGGCTTTACTGTTTACAGGACCTTTGAGACACAGTCATGTTAAATGAAATTGGTTTTACAGTGATCTTTATGCCATTGAGTGAAAATATTTCAAGGTCTAAACAGAGCTGTAACACAGAAATACTGTGTTTGATAGAGATAATCTTTATTGATATGAATCCAGTAGAACATTTTCGTTCTACTGATTTTTTAGTAAATGGATGGGCTTTAATAATGCAGTTAATTTCATAACATTAGCGTATGGCTGAATAGCTCTTGAAGCTCTGACTCCAATCACAGCTGATGTCTGTGAATCTCCGCAAATTCTTGAATCATCTTTGCTTCAGCTGATTATTCCTGTTGCTTGTGCTTCCTTCATTCTACCGCGGCTTTTCCTTCTACTTAACTTTCCATTCATATTTTCGAACAGAGCTGTCTGTGAGTAGCCATCTGCTTTAGCCATGAGTTTTTGTGACTTTCCTATGGCAGGTATGTTGATTGCTGGTCTTCTCAGTAATTTTGTAGGTCATTAAATATCAGAATATTTAAACATCAGAACAGAAACAAGCACTGTAGTGGATCTAAAATACAAATTCAAATGAATTACTGAAATATATGCACTTCTTGATGAAATTCTAATTTACAGAGATCATTTGTGCAGATTGTGTACTTTTTTTTTTACGTCAGTAGATTATGGCGTTTCTTCGCATTCACTGCCCCCCTCTGTCCACCTCACGTAACTGCACCTGATTTTTCTCAACCAAGATCATGTATATTTTGAAAAGCAGTTTCCTGAGAGATTTTATGTTTAAACAAGACTATATAATTTACTTCTATATGTTCAAGTGTCGCTTAAATTCTGCTTAAAAAGCTGATTATTGTGTGTTTCGGTCATATGAAGCATCTTATATTTTGCAACAATTCAGGTTTATAATTAGAATTTCGTCATTGACATTGTACAAGAAAGCATAACGGAAATTGAATTAATTTAACACCATGTTTTAGTTGATTAAACTTAAATATAGTCATATTTTATTCCAGACAGTCTTGGAAATCCTTCCAAAAACAAAAAAACATTCATGACATTTATGAGAAATGTGTTATATTTGAGTCACAAAACGCACAAGAATAGGCATTGATATTGAATTTTTTTTTGAAAAATGTCACTACATGCATAACCGTCATACATAACATCTAAATGAATTTCTTCCATGTTATATTGGAGCTTCTCTATCACGTATCAAAGTAGTAAATAACAGTAAATAAAAATATATGTTATCTTCCATTTGCCCGGAAGGTGGCAGTATGCAATAGCTGTCCGACTTCACAAACCATGACAGGAAGGCTGTACTTCCGCTACTGTATTTGACGTTGTATCCGGACAAAATTAGGCTAATGTTACCCAGAATACACTATCCTGAATAAATGTTTAGAACCTTTAATCCTATTTACATTGCTCGGTTATTTTGATGATGCAAAGCAACTTGCTGTGTTGTGAGGAATTTGTTCCTGTCGTCATTCTCGTAAGGGCTGCTTACAAAGCCGCCTCCGCTCGGAGCTCATTGTTAGCCTAGCTTTAGCCATGCTCTGTGCCGCTTTCATTTCTGTTCCGCGCTGGGACCACCGCTGCTAGCTAGCCTAGTAGCTGGCTAGTTAAGCTTTTTTCCTGTAGTGCTGTCGTTTTGTTGTGTATGTCAGGGGGGTGTCGCTTAATAGATCCTTGTTTTATTTCATGCAAGTTAACAGAGCCGATCCACTGTTTTAAAGCGCGCAAAGCAGGCGAGGGTCGTGTGTTTGGATAGCTAACTTAAGAGGAAACGTCTCGCCTCTTCATGACGTTTGTGTTCGTACTGACGTTCAGTCAACCTGCTCAGCTTCATTTGACTCAAGAGGGAAATTAGTTGCGCAAATCCTAGCCCGCGCTGTCAAGAAGAGGAGTTTATTTTTGCTACTTTTTTTTTCTTTCATATTTGGGAGGAAAACAAATATCCGGGTCACGATGGCTTCCTCCTCTGGCAACGACGACGACCTCACGATCCCCAGAGCGGCAATCAACAAGATGATCAAAGAGACTCTTCCTAACGTAAGAGTGGCCAACGACGCTCGCGAGCTGGTGGTGAACTGCTGCACGGAGTTCATCCACCTCATCTCCTCCGAAGCCAACGAAATATGCAACAAGTCAGACAAGAAGACCATCTCTCCAGAACATGTCATCAACGGTGAGAGCCCTCCGAGATTCACGCATTAGGGATTAGCGTCTGTGAGGGGGCGTGGAGCCCTGTGTTCGGGGATGAAACCACTGAAAGTAATCGCTGCACTTTCTCCTCTCGTTTTCGTACCGCAGCGCTAGAGAGCCTCGGTTTCGCATCGTACATCACGGAGGTGAAAGACGTCCTGCAGGAGTGCAAAACTGTGGCTCTGAAGAGGAGGAAGGCCAGCTCCCGCCTGGAGAACCTGGGCATCCCAGAGGAAGAGCTGCTGAGGCAGCAGCAGGAGTTATTTGCTAAGGTAAAGGTGTCACACTTGCTGGTGGTGTGGGTTGTTGACAGCAGGATGATCACTGTTTAACAGGTGGAGAAGCCTCAGTTTGCATCACAGTCAGGAAGTGATGTTATTCATAGAGCATTTAGATATTATGTTTTAAAATTTATTTTGAAGATGCTCCCTGTTTCCCTTTTGTTTATCCCTCACACAGCCATGGTCTGATAAAAGCACTGGCTCCAAAAGATTTGTCAGATACATACTTATTCACACAGCAGGCGAAAGCGGCACAAATCATACTTTTAAAAAACAATTTTGATAATCCGTATCATATCTTATCCAGCTTTTTTACAGCAGTCTGAACGACCCAATTCTGAACTTTTCACCTTTCAAAAAAAAGGTGAAAAGATCACCTTCCCTGTGAAGATATTAATTGGGATACGTATCTGATGGATTTCGTAGTCTGAGAGGTCATGGCGCTTTTAATCAGGTTCTTGCATCATTTACATGATACATGTCATCATAGTTCTGCAGCAGAAGAAACCATCTGCTGTAAATCTGGAGGTAATCAGTGGCTCAAAATGACAGTTCTAGAATTGCAAAAGAGGTCTGCCAGTGAAGTGCATCACATCTGAATCCCACCTTTCGTATTTCTGACCACACACCCAAACTGATTTCTCTACTGAAGCTGTGGTCAAGGCCGTCGCTATTAGCTGTGTTTTCTTTTCATCAGCTTCCTTCATGTTACCATTTTTGACGATATTTTCGGCTCTCATTGCTGAATAGTTGATCCATAGATGGTGGCGTCCATTTTTGCTTCCATTGAAAACAGCACTGCTGTGTGACAGCTAAGTTTCTTCTTAAAGACCTGCTGTGTGAATGTAACCTTGCTTTAGCAGCGTGCCTCCTCTGCTGCTGTCTTTCTGGTTTTCTCTCCTACCACTTTCAGTTTTGACCAAGTCGGATGTTATGTTTTGTCCTTAAACTGTAAGACCTTAAAGAAAAAGTGTTATGCAGGTTATTTGAGATTTTGAATCCTAAAGAAAATGAAGGAATTACAAAGTTGTCTGCTTATGTGCACCAAAGCACACCTCTAATCTTCACTGAGCATGTTTTGTTGCTGTTTTTGTTGACATGGCAAAAAGGCAAAATTTCCTCATTTGTGTGTTAAAACACACATTTCTCTCTTCATTAAAATGAACAGAAAAAAAAAATCAAAATTGATCTGCTGAGCAGGAAAATTTCGCAATGGAATCGGGCTGTAAGAAGTCATGGAATGATTTGAGGATGTAGATTATTAAAATTATTAACGTTTCATGAGATAAATTTTCTTCCTGGAGCCTTCAATGAACTGTTACTGTTCAGTGCGCAGTGTTCAGGCCAGATGGCTATTCTATGTTTAGAAACGCTCTCACTTCAGCCGATGAGCTGTTGACAAATGCTAAGCGCTAGTAGCAGCTCTCGAGGAGCGGAAAGAAGGGGAAAAAAACCTAAATTGTCTTTTACAAGCATTTCTCTTTCAAATATTTCTTTTACTCGCTTATGTAGCGATTCAGTTACTGATAAGAATAGTCAATATATTACCAAAATAATCATCTACAACAGCCCTACTGTGTAATACCACTCAGAAATGGATCAGTTAGCATGTCATGATAGTCATGAAAAATACAGCAACAGTCTTTAGTCAGAGGCCTCTTTGGATTTGTTGTGAGACTGACTGCTACTGGTGATCCTTCCTGCTCCTTCCTCACACCATCAACATCCACAACAACATTTTGAAGAAGCTTGCATAATCTGAGTTATGACATTTCATTTCCACTTTGGGATAAATTTGTTTTTTAACTGAATTGTCAAGTGGTTTTCCTGCCTTTAGATGAACTCTGACCCTGTGTCGCCCCCTGCAGGCTCGGCAGCAGCAGGCGGAGCTGGCCCAGCAGGAGTGGTTGCAGATGCAGCAGGCCGCTCAGCAGGCGCAGATGGCTGCAGCGTCTGCCAGCGTGGCGCAGCAGGCCAGCTCGTCCCAGGACGAAGACGATGAGGACGACATGTGATCCCAGGTCGCTTTTCGACCTGTCCAGGTTCTGTCCCGGGATGGCGTGGAGGACACACCACGGCTCCCTGAGTGGTCGTCGACGGAGACGCAGGACTTGTTTGAGCACTGGAAAACTCACATTGGGAACGAACAGGAACAGATGAAGGGGGATTAAATGGCAGACCCCCTGTCCAGTACCTAAAAACCAATAGAAAGAACTGTTAATGTTTATGAAAATGACTTCAAACTCACCCCTCCCGGTTTTAGTTGCTTCTGTTTAAACAACCTTTAATTTTCTGTTTTGTAGGTTTGTGAATGTGTTCTGAACATGCTGAATACACACACTGCTGGGGGTCTCTCCATGGTTGGTTTGGCTCTCTCTGGTGCTGCACCAGTTGACATGGGACTCTGACATTTGGTGGTTTAGGTAAACTACTTGTGAATGATTCCAGCATCTTCTTCCTCTTAAATATTTGATGGTCATTTTTTTCCAACAAGGAATTTCCCCCCCCACCCCGTCATTTGCTCAACAGCAGATTGTTTGAGGGGTTGTGAATATAAATTTATTCTGTTATGTAAAGAAATAAATGGAAGTTTTGTTTAATTTTTAGCTCCTTTTTTCTCTTGAATATTTGTCATTTTTGTTCTTCCTTGAACCACCACAGTATTGCTAATTAGCAACACCTTTGAGAGAGAATATTTTTGTCTCCTAGAACCAAAGATAGACAGTCTAAGAAGTCCAGAGTTCGTTTTTAAAGGTGTATGCGCGACTGGGATTCCCTTTGCTGACTCCAGATCAGTGTAAACGATGTTGAGGAATATTAACGTCTAACTTTGTAAGATGCTTTCATATCCGGGCTGAATTTTGTTACTTCTCTTCGGGTGCAGTATCTAACATTGTGACTTTGGTCAATTCTAACCGTAAAGACGAGAAAACAATGTTGTGATACACATTCACTTGAGTTTATTACAAAGTTGTATTCTTTCAGCAATAAAGGCATTGTTTTTTCTTTTTTTTTTTTTTACACACTGCTGTCCTCTCTTTCCTTTAATGACAGATGTGGCGAATCTAATTTGAGAACCAAATAATGGGAGACAATGTTGTCCCCCTGCTGGCCCCCAAGTCAAAAGACCAGCCATTCATTTAAGCAGAAGTAGGACATCAGGTTGTTAAAATGTGTTTTGTTCCTACTGTGTTTGTTGTTCCCACTCAATGTACGGAAAAGGATTAAAGCCAATTAAAAATAACTTTTTTTTTTCATTGGCCCTAATCCTCTTCTGTACATTCAGAAAAAATACTTATTTCTCAGAATACAGGGTTTTTTTTCTGTTTCCCAGAACTCTACATTATCATAAACTTCATAACAGGAAGTGAAGGACAGTTGTAATTTATGCACAGTAAAGATAAAGATTTGAAACATAATCTTGAAGATCAAGGAACAAAGGTCCATGGTAACTATGGCAATTATAGAAAGAAAGCTATGAAAAAAATCCTGTTTTTAGTCATATGTGATAATTAGTATTTACAGTCCTATGAAGCCCATTTTTCTACATTAAACAAAAACAACTTTTTGGAAACATTTAAGAAAAATATTACATATTTTTTGTTGAAGTTGCATTTCTGTGTTAAAACTTTTATTGATCTGATCTATCTTCTAATCTTGAATGAATGAGTCATTGTTAGCTGTTGGCTGAAAATTATAATTACCAGAAATAAAAATTGAAAAAACAGGGTGCAGAATCAGTTTACATACAGTAATATGTTACATTAGTGATGTTTATGAAACAAATAAAAAATGGTGATGCATTAGAGTTTGTGTTACAACGTATGGAGGTAAAACCAGAGGAACTGTAAAAAGATCCTGGGAAAATCAGTGTAATCTATGAAATTAAATGTTACCTGTCATTATATTTCAGAAGAACAATTAAGAGAAGATCCCCATAATCGTCCTTAAATTCCCACCAATGAAGACACTGCCTTCATTCCATTGATGAATGACCTGCCTCCACTTTATAAGCTTTTATAGCGGCTTTGATCCTGTTTGGTTCCTTCTCAATCGGACGGAGCTGCCAGCAGGGGGCGGTGTTGCGCTCCGGGCAGCGCGCAGCCCAGCCCGCCTGCGCTCACCGTCTGTCTGCTTCGCTCAGACACTGAATGTTTTTCATCACAGGGAAAGTTTTCAGGCGGACGGGAAGGAGACCACCTTGGAACATTTCAGGGTTGGAATTTAAAAATCACTACATTTCGCATCAAAACTGACCACAGGTGAGCATCAGCAGCACAAAGAGCAATAATGTTTGTTTTTTTGTGTGTTTTCCTTACGCAGCGAAGGCAGACATTCTGTTAATAAGAGGCTGAACGGCGCCTTGGGAGTAAAAGGAGGGTTTTCTATGGATCAACAAGCGAACCATTGAAATATTATGTAGATGTGTCTGATGAGAAATCAGTAGCTTTAACCCTCTTTAGGATGACAAGAGTATCAAACCTGAAGCATGTTTACAAAAGCGATGTAATAACAGGAAGGTTAGAGCCAAAGAGGCGCGTTTTGTGCTGTTAAATACCAAATACCAATAAGACATTTAATAATAAATGCAGTACGGTGACTGTTGTAGTTCAGTTTAGAGTATTTAGCTGAAAAGGCTCTGAAATATTGACCTGTTAAAGCCCATTCTTCCTCCTGATTTTTTTGCCTTCTCTACTCAGAGTGACATTCACTTTGGACTATCAGTGACTCCACAAAGTGCTCAAATGACAAGACAAATCTAGAAACTTCAGGAAACATGGCATCATAACAGAAGCAGCTTTCTTTGTTTTTGCACCAGAATTACAAAGCAGATCCCATTAAATGCATGCAGGGCTATAACATCCAGCAGATGCGTCCAGTTTTTGTGTCTCCTCTCTTCTTCTAAACACAGATTCAGTGAACTGATTGAAGAAGATCAGACTGGAAAAAACACACGTTAGAATGGCCTTTCTCTATAAACAAGAGGTGATAAAAGAAGCATCCTTCTCCCTGAAACATTTGAAAATAAAATGTTTCTTCACTTCACTCACTTTCGCTGAGTAAAATGAAACATTTAGAGGTTGATAAAAGTGATTACAAGTGTTCCACAATTCAGTTCAAAGCCGTTTATTCACATATAACAATTTCACGGTAAATGCTTCTTCCAAAGCCCCCAGTTTGACCCGTTGGTCTGACATTTTGGGATGTTTTTCTAGTTTAGCTTTGGAAGGCTGCATGTAGAGTGTTCTTCAGGGGGTGGGGAGTTCTTATGGGTCTTATGTTCCCATTTCTACTGTTTCTGTCTTTTCGTTTCTGAATCACAACGACATACACTCTCAACAATATGCAGTAAAAATGTGAATCTTGTCCAGTCTTTTGCCATTGAACTCCCATAATTACAATTAACAACACTCGTCATCCACCAACACTCCATCCATAGTTTACGTCAGAACACACCTTCAAAGTACCGACTGTACCCACAATATGACTAATCAGTTTGACTGTCTTGTCCGTGCAAAATGAAACATTGACTTTTGAAATATTGACTTTTGCAAGATGAACTAAGGATTTTGCGAAAGAGACTAGCTTTTTGCAGGTAAACTGTGCTGTTTGGCTGTTTGTATAAATTGCTTTGAGAAATGCACTTTATTGTTTAGCAAGTGTTGAGTGTGATTTGAGAAATGCACCAAAGCGATTGAGAACAACTGTAACAGCTATTACTTGATTTGTCCAAATGTAATCTAGTCCTAATTTTATTGTTCTAAACAGGGAAGAGGAACGGAGGAGTGCTGCTGGTTTGGGGAGTTACTGCATCGCCTATCAGTTATGGTGATAAGCTTCTCATCATGAGAACAATTTTTAATTCATCATCTTTGCTCTAAATTCCAATGAATGTTTAAAATCATCCCAAAAAAAACCCCTCCATATTGTCTGTATTATTAGATTATTATTAGAGCATCAAATATAAATACATTTGAAAATATGATTCAGAGCAGCGTCTGTTGTGCAGTTTAGGGATACAAATCACACAATCAATTAATCAATCAAGTTTATTTGTATAGCACATTGCAGCAAAGTGCTTTACGTTGTAAAACCATAAAAATTTCCTGTTTCAATGAACAATTGAAACATTAAATTTTGTCAAGTGCCATCGTTACACATCACAATATTAATTAATCTTTTATTTATTATGGTTCAAAATCAATTCTAAAGAAGCTTGTTACAAATGTGAATGTTTTATGATGCAGTCAAAGTTACCTGAAAAAGAAAAAAAAAAGTTCTTATTGTCACTTTTAGTTTTTCAAGCCCATAAAACTTCAAGCCCAACCCTGCCTGCTGCCCTAGCAACACAAACATGGCCCAAAAATGTGTGGCCATGAGCAAACTTTGCAGCGCGTAGGCCTGCTTGTTGACTGCCAGACTCCACAGGTATTACGTTATCAGTTTGTTTCCTGGCAGAATCTCCAGGATCAGCCCACAGAGCGGAGAGCAGTCGTTCCCACAGCATCGTGTCAGAGTGTAATCCTGTTTCCCCCGACAAGCAGCTCTGATGTTTACTGCAAACAACAAAAGGGAGGGTTGTTTAGAGCGTGACACACTGAGACCGAGTTAAGTGGGAGGGGCTGTTGGTCAGCAGGATTACTCGATGGATGTGTTTTCTGTAAACGAGCAGATGTGTGTGTGTGTGTGTGTGTGTGTGACTGAGAATTCTCTTAAGTTTGGGTCTGATGTGTTTCACCAGGGATCTGTTCTCTGGCAGTTAGATGCGACTTCGCTTGACTGGGCTGGTGGTGTTGAAGTGGATTCGTCCATGTTGCCAGGGTTACCACTGGTGCAGACCTTAGCACGGTTTAACTCACCCCCCAACACCCCTCCTTCTGTCTGTCCCTCGACTCAAATTCCTCGCTTGGCCTCTGGGGAGCTCCTCCGTGCGTCACTGCTCTGGTCACAAAGACCTTGAGAGAATGTTTCTAGTCAGCTTCTCCACTTCTGCAGGTCCAGAGTATTATCAAAAAAAAAAAAAAAAAAAGCAACAACAAAGAATCCTCTCCCCTCCCCTTGCCCTGATGCACGTGTGAATCTCCTCAATAACTCATGGGAGGGATGGAGGTGTTGCAACCTCTCTGTGAAGAGAATGTGTCATATGTGAGAAGGCTGGTGAGTGCAGAACTGCTTAGCAACCGGCAAGGAGAGCGTTCACAGTGGGCTCTGTTCTCTATCCTTCACTGATCCTTTAATATTTCAACTGAAACTCTATTCCGTACCATGCAGCTATGGTACCAGTCTTTTTTATGAGATTTCAGCCAAGTAAAATATATACATTTTAATTATTAAGTATTTTGAAAAAAAAATCTCGAACTGACGTTGTTTCCAAGTCTCAGATCTTCTTGAATCAGTTGTGTCTAAAGTGCGGCTTAGGGACCATTTGTGGTCCACTGAATTATTTTCTGTGGCCTTCTGATTGCAAATTTAGATTGGAGGAAATCAACATTAAAATAAAATAATATTATGTACAACTCAAATTTTTTCTCATTTATTGCATTCATCTGAAATTTGTATAATAAGGAACCACAAACATCCAACAACATTCACTCAGCCTTGACCCCCTTAGCTTGAGGCTAAGATAGAAATATTCTTCTCCAAAAAGGAAAAGAGTCACTTTGAACATTTTTTTAGAGACTGTAGTTCTATAACACAGTCACGCCAGACCATTTTTTATGTTTGGGATCTACACTGATTTAAAGATCCATCAAAAAAAAAAATTCTTAACGAAATCCTGTGTGCTTAGTTCTTTGAAAAATAAAATCTAATTGAAAAAGGCACAATGTAGTTATTTGTAAAGTTTTATTTGACAAAACCAATTGTTCCAATTGTTTCTACTGTGGGCTCCTGATCCAGGCTGTTCATGCAAATGAATGGCTGCTGTTGTACAAGTATCACTGCGTTGGAAACATGAAACGAGGAAGTGAAAAACGGGTTCTCTATATTAATGATATTTCTGGTCAATTTTAGAAATGTATTTTTTGCTAATGCAACTCGCAGCTTCTCCGATCCGTGTTGAGCTAAATGTGTCCTTGCAGTGGAACCGCAAGAATCCAGAATGTGATTCAAAAAGCTGTGAAATCAGACAAATGCTGCCTTTGATCCCAGTTCTTTTCAGTGATTACAATTTAACAGCAATAAGGAAAGCCACTGAAAACTTTCTTTGTACTTGATATGCATTTTAAAGTGAACATATGCAGTGAAATCCTGCCTTTAAACCATTCAGTTGTGGCCTGTGTGAAGTGGAACTGCAAAGCTTTGGTCTGAATTCTTCATGAGGCCAAGCCACAACTTATGATTGCGATTTTGTTGTACAGTATTTATTCTCCAAAACAGGTTTGAAATCACTTTAAATTCAAAGGATGATTGTCACATTCACAGGCTCTCAGTAGCCAAACCCTGCATGGCGCGTCCTGCAGGAGCTCTGAGCACATGCAGAAGTAGCAGCTGGGTGCCTCAGTTCTCTCATACTTAAGATTTTTATTTTGATGATAATGATGATGATGATGATTAAAAAGTCCTTTCACTCTTATATGAGTGTTGCCATGGCATCATAGAAGGACCACAGATGATATAGGTCTCACACACTCCCATTTTCTCATGCCTTACAGGCATCGTTGTTGAGAAATGTGAATCTGTAATTCAGTGAAGCTTCAGCTGCAAACTCTAAAAGCCCAACAAGAACAGAAGTGACAGCTTATTGGCCTGATGAGGCTCTGCCCATCATTTCACCTTACTTCTGCTGTCATTAAAAAAAAATGTACGATGACAAATAATTTACATTCACAATGAATGTGGGACAAATCGGGTTTTACCTTTTAGGTACCATTGATATTATTGCTTTGTTTAATTTGTAGCATGAGACGCTGATAGTTTGAGGGTTTCTTCTAGTTTGTGACAGTAGCCTGGTCACCGTTTGGCTCATGACCTGTCTGTGTTCAGCGGCATTGTGGGAGTTGTCACATGCAGTAGCATCTGCAGGATATTTATAGCACCTGTGGAACATCTTTTGGTAAAGCTGTTACTGTAAATTGAATTATCTTCACATGTCCTTCCTTTGACATATTCCATGACTCAGAGATTCTCCATTTAGCTGCTCAATGGGTTGTTATTAAGCTAAGTTTGTTTTGTCAGCTTTAAAAAAAAAAAAAAAAAAGGCAGATTTAATGTTATTGCAAGCAGAGGAACAGGAATATCCTATTTTTTAACGGCCTGCGTTGAAAACAGTTTAGTTGTGCTTGGTTCAGAGTCACAAAATGTGTCCCAAATGCAATTTTTTTGCCCCATCGTATTTTTCCAAGAAAGCCTGAACGGCTCAATTTAAATTTTAACTTCTCCACACGCCTAGAAAGAAAATCCGCTCTGTATCACTTCCATATGTTGCACTAAACTGGATACATGTCTTATAGTTGTCAAAGCGCCTGCAGTCTGAATGTTGCATGTCATCTGACTTTTACATGTGTCACATTTCTGCACCAACTTTTGCCAGATGCAGGAAATCTGGTCATTAACAGCGGCTGAAAATAATAACTGTTATCATTACACATTTCAACACCACCACTCCTGCTTCCAGCTGTGTGTCCAAATAGACATCTCTACGTTGCAGTCAATGTTCCCAGAAGATTATTACGAGTGTTTTTTTTATTGGCTTCCTTCAACTTAATATTGGGACGATGCTGTCGGCTCGTCTTAGCTTTTAAATCATTTCTTTATTTAAAAGAAGGTGAATTTGAAAACATTGTGAGACAGCGACTGAACTTGAATCAAACTATGTGAATATGAATTGAATGCATCTTGTAAAGGGTGTTGAGATGTGAAATATATGTTTGTTGTATGTACAGAAACTGAAATGGTGTTATCTGGATTTTCCCAGAGAGTGTTAGCTGGAGATAAATGGTGGCTGTGTGGCGTTAAAAATGTTGCACGCAGCCATAAACTCTCAACTCTCTGCTGTTACTGAGGTAAATATTAAACCAGAGGAGGAAAGGAGCTGTTGCTTAGCAAGGACAAGAGGCAGCAGATACTACAGCATAAACCACTGACACAATTCTAAACATCATTAAATTTTCTATTTGTTCTTTGTGATTATATAGAAGGCATATGGCATGTGAATGGCAACTTAAAGTTGTAAATATTCATGGAGTAAACGCTCTGCTGCTGTTCATGTGCATTAAATAACAATAAACCAAAAGAAGACAACAAAAAAACACTAAATAAATTAAATCCGTGTTAAGCGGCTTTGATAAAATTTATTACAAATTACATTTTGCAATTGTATCTTGATATTTACCTGCGGGAAGCTTTGTAAACATTGCTTGAGTCAAATAATGTGATGTAGTGTGAGAAGCTGAGAAACAACTTGATGCTGTGATAAACTCTCAGTTATTTCTTTAAAGCTAATCTTATGCAGAGGAAGAAAAGATAATAGGGGAGGTTTAGATATAGAAATATATGTTAGAAGTTGTGTTTTTTTTTTATATAATTGTGTCAGTTAAATTTTAGGGTTAGGGTTAGACCTTTTAGTTCACATGTTCGCTGCCTCCACTCAGCACACAGACAGGTCTCTGACCACAGGACTGACTAACTGGTTTTGCTGGAATGGAGAAACAGAAGAAAGTGGAGCACAGAGCAGATTTCTTCCCACCCACTGCAGTTTTCAGTGGTTGACAGATGGCGATGAAGTGAATAGTGTCACCTCATGTACTAAAGGCCTTGTTTACCCTCTGCTGGACTGTTTGCTTCTGTTCTCGGCTTCTCTTGTCTCACAATTTACCGAGCAGGATGAGCTTGTTAACCTTTTCTGTGTTTTGTTGTTTTTTTTTTTTCCACAGATGTTTGCTGACCAATCGCTCAGGAACATTTTTGGTACATGCTCCATCCAAACTGCTTCCTTAAAGGTAAGTAAGTGTCTTTGCCTGCAGGCTCTGGGGAAGCCAGGCATCTTGGGCTTTTTGTATATTTGTGAGGCTGCTCCGGTTGCAAACACACATTATCTATAATTAAGCAGGTCCAGAAGCACATCTTATTTCAAATACCAGGTCAGACTTTGAAGAGCGTCTGTAATGTGCTGCCCTCTTGAGAGCGCGGTGAAGTTTACAGTCCTATTTTAAAAGTCTCAGGCTACAGAATCAGCTGGAACAAATCTGAAGCCATGCCAGTGACGTCAGTGTGCCTTGAAATTTTGGTAGTATTTGGGAATCCAACTTAGCCAAACTTTGGAGGATACTGCTAATTTTGTACTTTGGGATAAAATATAATTTACTCTCTGAAAGAGTAAAAAAACAATGCTCTTCTCTCTACCTGCTCTCAAAGCCTGGATGGTTGTACGCTTTCACTAAAGCTTAGTAATACTTTATTCCTGGAGATGCTCAAGGTGCAATTTTCAACAAGACAATACAAGTTATTATTGACTACATTTGCAGAATCCTTTGGGAGTTTGGAGTTCGCTGATGTGGTTGGTTGGTGTTTCTGATCAGGACACTTCCCTTTGGAGGTTTTGGGGTAGCAGGGAACTCCAGGGCAGATCCCAATTGTTGTATACATGCCTTCAGGTCCTGGAGTACTTTGAGATCTCCAAGAATGAGCTGGAGTGTGAAACTGGGGGAGCAGGATGTCCAGATTTCCCTCTTGGACGTATTACCTTAGCAACCCAATCTCTGATAAGAAAAAGATAATGAATGGAATAAGAATAACCTAAATATATATTTAGGTCAGCCATCTTTAATTCTCTAATTCTACAGTGGATCTCACAACATAAGATGTGCTTCTGAACTGAAACAACAAATTTTGTTGCGAGTAAAAGAGGTCAACGCGAAAAGCTAATTAGCATTGATTAATTTTAATAGCCATACCAATCTATGGTCCTATGGTAGATAAACTATTTGATTTCCATTCTTCCAACTGGTCAGCGCAAATGGCAGAGAGCAACCACAGGGGGGCGTACTTCTTTGGATGTAGTGATAATTTGATATACTTTGGTCCAAACACACAGTGCATGAGGGCTGGATTGGATAGGTGGTGTCATCCCTTTCAGACAACTCCTCCTTAGAACTAACTGGCAAACATAACTCACTGTCACAATATCCAACTATTCTGACCTTTTATAGGAACATTTCCACTATTTAGCCAGCTTAGTGATTGGAGAAGATAATCTACACCACCTCAGATATGATGAGCTGAGTTCTCATTTTTTCTTAGTGGACCAAAGTTTACTCAGTTTGATTTTTGCTTTTTTCCCCCCCTGGCCAAAAGAACAGTTATATAAAATGTTGTTTAAAGATTGTGGGGGTGATTATAATTGGTAGAATGATCAAGAAATAGTTATATTTAGGTGCCACCATTGTTTTAATAACATCAATCTCCCCTAATATAGTAAATTTTGTCCCACTTTTGTTTCAATTTTTTGTAAGGCTGGTCTAAAATATAGAATTAGCAATTTCTTCCAACTTTTGGCTAAGTTGGATTCCTAAATACTTCCTGTCTTTAGGTGTGTGCAGCCTGATACTTTTCAAATTTGACTCAATAGTCTCCATCAAGTGAGGCAGGGATGTGTCACGGTTTGGTAAGATATCATCTGCATAGTAAAAACGAGGGTGCACCAATAAATTTGCACAGCTATTCACCCAAATGTTGCCAACATAACGTCTTTTCAAATGCATATCAGTATCCATAAAACTCAGAATTGGCAGGTCAGGCTTTGCAAAGATCGGTGAATGGCCTTATGTTCCTTCCCCCACTTTGTAATTCCTGGATTCCTTCATTCTTCCTGATTTCATGCAGCTCGTTTTGGATCCAAAGCCTGATTGGTACAGTAGTAAATCCCAGCTCTTCTTCTGTCAAATGGTGCTTTACACTTTACATCTGATTACCTACTGATTGATGTAAACTTTTAACGTTTGCATGTAACTGAAAAAGTTTCTCATTGAGATAGAACTGTTGAATGGGCAAATTTTTTTGAAAAATGTACTTTATTCTCTGCAATCAGAGTAAAAGTCATTGGTTAGATGTGGTTTTGACTACTATAAAATTAAAGAGTATGAAAAATGTGTAGATATCAATAGAAAAAAATGTTGTGTACCTAAAAATTTCCACTCTATGACAATTTAAATACTTTAAGAATAATTTTTCCGTATTTAAAAATAAAAAAGTCTCCATTTACATCAACAGCCTGTTCATGAGGGGGATAAGTTTGTTCCATTATTGAATCAGTCCAGGGGCTGCAAATGGCCCCCGGGCTCCACTTTTGAAACCCCTGCCTCTAAAGTTAGATACAAATGAAGAAAAAACAAAGTCTACTGTTAATGAACTCACAGTTCATTTTAAAAAGTCACCACATGGTGTCAGTATTGGTCAGTCTATTAGTTTGTAACTGGGCCTCATTTTGAGGGTCAGTATCATTCTAACTGTTCTGAGCCTTTCAGACATTCATAGTTTGGGAGTCACCTGGTCACCAGTATCTGGATGTGCATGTGCAGTTATTTTGTGGTGCTGTCGGTGTTTCCAAGTGCAGATAGCTCTTATTTGTGGTGTTGGAGTGACCTTAGAGTTATTCTAGTGACTGATACGTTTTCACATCCCGATAGCGCCGAAAGGTCAGGGCTCAAATGTATTTTAAAAGAGCTAAATAAATACCATGAGCAAACCAGCAACAAAGACGTGTTTTACCGAAAGCACCCAGCGTTTAACTGGCTCAGAGTAAATCAGAGACACTGGTGCAGGTGTTGAACAAAGGCCCCCTTTTTTTGCTTTTGTCCAGGTGTGCTGTTAGCTGGTTGCTGGGCTGCTATTTATTGTGCAAACCTGGCAGAAACAGAAAGTGGCGGGCTGACGGGCCGGTCAGTCTTCGTCCAGGGAAAATCATTAATTTGACCATAACTTCTGAATTTCCCTCAGCTGCTGAAAGGGTTTCAGGTGACGCGTCTAATGAAAGCTGAAGAGTTAGTGTCAGAATTATGTCAGTTTCAGGGTTTGGTAGAATTCTGAGCAGCAGGGTGTGTGTATGTATGTGTGTGTGTTTGCTCACTCAGGAGACGTTTTGAATATTCCCCCCCCTTGTCACACCCCATGGAGATCCCAGAGCTGGAAGACGTGTCTCTAATGTTCGACTCCATCCTGTTCCGTAGGCATCTGGACATATATGGATGTTCTCCTTTTCCCTTGCTTGCACCATGTCCGCTTCCTGAACACCCCTCCCACCCCCTTCCAACCAAACACACCCTTCCACAAAGAAATGCCTCAACTTTTCTCACACACACACACATACACGCATACATGTGCAATCTCAAACTCCTACTCACTGAATTCAGTTCTGGGAGTGGCTTTCCCTCCAAGCAGGAACTCATGTGGTTAATAGTCACTCCATGGCTCGCTTCCACGGCCAGCAGGACGGCTCTCATTCTGCCCGTTGTGTTTCGAAGCCACATGTTTGCAGTGTTTACAGTAATTTATGTCTGCATGTGGGACTCTTTATTGCCTGCAGACAATGCACGATGCATTCCACTTCATCCTGAAAGGGTGGGAACACAAAATCTTTAAAAGAAATCTATTTTAGTTTTCATTCTTGGAAGACAGCAATGATTGAATCGGGGGACCTTTTGTTCCCACATGTTCTGCCCTTTTCCAGCTCTGCCCTGTTCCCAGGAACAAGAACATGTTGCTTCCAAAACTGAATCACTCTCCAAACAGCGATTCATGTTCCTGAAGTGACTGGTGGATCACTGGTTGTTGTGGTTGAGTGCAGCGCTGGGGTTTCTGTGGGTGGGCTCTGGCCAGGCCCCTCAGACCAGCACTCCTGTCTGTGTGGCTGAAACACAAATACTGTCTGGATTTGAAATAGGGCAAAGAGTTGCATCAAGCCTCTGCATCACAATTCTTGGAGGCATTCAGCAGCCGCTAAATGTCCAATGAAGAGTAGCATCATGGAATATTACAAAATAATAAGGTGTCTAAACAGTACCGGAAGATATGTTCTATAAATGCATTTCCGCTGAGCAGCACTACATGTGCAACTATTGGATCAGGGATTCAGATGTGTAATCTCGCCCTCCCTGTTGTTCGTCTTGTGATATATTATCAGCTCCTTCCACAACTAGGTCACTGCAGATCTTGGTTTTAAAACAAATGCCTGGAAAGACACTGACTTCACTTCTGAGGGGTGAATGGAATTACAGGCATGAGTTGTATGTGTTATTTTTAACTTTAGATATATTTTGGACATGGCTTTAGAAACGAAGTGGCTGTGCACTGATTGCAGTCTTCTGGCCGACCAATGATCTTTAAAAAGCCAGGCCTGTAGATTATGATGGCTTTTGTCTGAAAAGTTGCTAAATATAGCAACAAAGTGAGGTGATTATTGCTAAACGCATACGAGCAGATGTAGCCTGGTGGGCGGGGTGTGTCAGTCAGCCCGCCCTCATGGCATAGCAAAAGGGGACAGTTGCTGATTTTTGCTGGTGTGTATAAAATTGGTTTCACATTTAAGTATCGGCCGATTACTGATCAGTGCATCACTCGCTCTAAGAGGTTCGTTCTCTGCCGAGCTCAGAATTTTCAAATGATCTGGCAAGCAGAAAGTTTATGAACTCTTATTAGAAAAGTGTAGATATTTGAATATCAATTCAAATTTACATGAAAATATCTGCGCCCTGCGACAGACTGGCGACCTGTCCAGGGTGAACCCCGCCTCTCGCCCGGAACGCAGCTGGAGATAGGCACCAGCAACTCCCGACCCCGTTAGGGAGAAGGGTGACGGAAAATGGATGGATGGATGGATGGATGGATGGATGGATGAAAATATCTGCACAGAGATGTGCAGTCACATAACTTGATTGCACATCTGACACCATGCACACAACACACAATATGAACTGGAGAAGCTGGATGATGACCAGGATCAGACTGGTTTTCTCACCCTGACTGATGCAGAGACTCTTCAGTGTGGAAGCTGTTGTCGAGTGAAACATCTATTTTCGGTATCAGTGAAATCAATTCAGAGGAAGCACAGAGACGTAACAACCTTTTTAAAATGAAAGTATTTTCTGTGGCAGGTCTAAATGTGGCTCATTGATGCTGCGGCAGGGCGAGGGAGAGTGAAACTTTAGGCAGGCAACATAAGGGCTGCATAGACTGCAACAAAGTTCCTGATTTATTCTGTTTGAAATTTCATCTCTGCGGGGAAAAGCTGGATTTGAGTTTTTCTTGTCTTTTCAGCTCAAAGTTAAGTTGCATATCTGCATCTTACAAAATACAGTACGCATTGCTTTTTAGGAATGTGAGCTATGCTAACCATGTTAGCAGGAAGACAGAAAGTATTCCCGCAATATTGCTGTGTTTTTCTTTCCCTTTAGCTTCCGATAACTCTGTTATGAAACGTTTGGATTCTTTCACAAAGTTTTGGAAGTTTCAGATTTAGGCAACTGTCTGCAATCCCTACTGCACAGCAGGACTGCTGCATGCATTATTCTAGTTACACAAGTAACCTCTCTTATCACTGACAGAAAATGCTAGAGAGTTTAAAATGTGAACTTAAAGAACATATGTAGAAATTGTGGTTTGGAAACAGAAATTTGATTTGTCAACATGAGCAAAAACCCAAGATTGTAAATGTTCATTTCTTTGACATTCCTGACCTATTTACCCCAAGTATTGCTGCAGAAACTCATGCAAATTCCTTCATGGCTCACCAGTTTTCTGGATTAAAGTGGGTGTGTTGTAGGGAGTAGCAGTAACTCACCTGTTGCAATAGGTCCTGCTTAACAGTCTTTCACAAACAAAAACTACAATGGAAGAAGCATTTATTGGAGTTTTTTTCTCTTGGCAGGTGTTGTGCTGAACTTTGTACCAGGCCTTGACAAATCCACAAAACATTTGGCAGTTGGCAGAAGCTTGTATGAGATTCTCACAATATGAGAATGTATAATACTGGTTGCTTTGTATTGTGGTTTCAGAGTGAATATTTTAAATATAAATGGATCACATGATCTAATGTTTTCACATACCTGAAATATTTTACTGCTATTAACATAACTTATTAACTTATTAATATACACTTATTACTTGTAATTAGTATATATTAGAATTCAATATCTTTTGAATTCAAATTCAGTTCAGAAATACTTTATCTATCGGAGAGGAAAATTAAATATAACATTAATTTCAACATTTTCAAAGAGACGTGGACGATGACTAACATTTTTTTTTTTTTACAGTCCCAAGCAGGAATCTTTGCTGCGTCCCGTAAATCTGACGCACAAACTATATAGGCAAACAAACAGTGTTGGACGATAACGCGGTTTCTCTGAGGGCCACTGGGGGTTTATCTTTGCTTCATAAAAAGATCTGATTGGTAAACAACATTATGGTTGTGTTCAAGTTACGTGCTGTCAGTGAAGCTATTCTGGCTTAAAATAGCATCTTAATGGTAAACATGTAGCAGCAGCACAGCAGCACAACGCCAATGTCAGAGTCCACAGTCCATTTCTAAAGAAGTTCCATGAAACAGGAGCTCCTGAAACTCTGACAAATGAACGGATAGAGTGAAACTTTCCTCCATTCTGATGGTTGAAGAACCAAAAGCAAAAAGCAGCATCCTGTCCGTCCCAGATAGGGAGAGTTATCCACTTGTAGAGAACATGTTCTTGTGTAGGAGTTAGTTACATTTGAAGGATGGCTCCTGGAGAAGCAATAATGTAGTTCTAATGTAGCCTCTGAGGGAGGTTAGCTCTGTATAAACACAGGAAGTAAGAGAGACTGTTTTCCTTTGTCCGTCCTCTGCTCCTCTGACAGAACACAGTAATCAGTCAGCGTCTGCATTGACTGCTTCTCCGCAAACAGTATGTCCAAGTCCAAAGGGTACTCTACAGCCAGTCAAGCAGTAGTTATGTTCTGCATCCACAAGGAAAAGATTAAAGAGTCAATAGGCCAAATGCAGGACAGTTTGAAAAAAGAATAATAATAGTATTGCTTTTCCTCCAAATGCAAACCAGAGCACCTTTTATAGCAGTTTCTGTTTTTTGTTCATGTATAGTTGCAGACGTTTTGTTGTGGAGTGAATCACTCTTTCACTGTAGAAACAGACTAATTTTACTGCACTGCTGTCACCAGCTCTGTTTCCATTACAAATGTGGGCAAAACATTATTTTTCCACTAATTAAAAAAAAATGCAATTTTGCATTTGTGACGTTTTCATTAAATAAGCAATGCAATAAAAAACCACACAGGAATAAATTTGTGCATGTCTCATTAAAAAACATAAAACATAAAAGATGCCGAACAATGATCCTGCAACGACTTCCTGTCGTCTTCTTCTTCATGGTTTGCACCAGTGGCGACATCCACTTGCTTTTTTATTTTGCAATAAATAAGGCCCAAACTCCACTTCATCCAACCGAAAAACATGAGCTCTTTTTAAAGTTGCTGTGCTGCAATTATGCAGATTTATTTTCATAATTCCAATTTGTGCAATTTTATGGTCAATGGAAACGCAGCTAGTCTCGGTAGTGTATTTAGCAAAACTGCAATACAAACATTTTCTTTGTATCATACCGGTCAAGTGATCAAAAACCTGATGTTACTACTGAGGGAAAAGACAAAGAAGATGACAGGAAATGATAGGAGGACGATGGCACCGCATGTGTTTTAATAACTTTTTAAAAATACACTAATTGCATTTCTTATATAATGGAAACACTCCAACACTTCATTTGCCAAATTGTGCTTTTCGACATGAATAACATGTGGAATAACTGCAAAGCTTTGCTCGCATTTGTAATGAAAACGCAGCATGCCTCTCTGCAAAGCAACAGGAAGTGTCCTCTGTCACGCCTGCTGGGCTTCAACAGTATCCAGTCCATCCAGCTGACCGACGTGCCGTGTCCCAGTTCAGGCTCTTCCTTTGCCACGTGTCTGCCAGGCAGGAATTCCAGCCGCGCCGATCCTCTCCGTTCAGGGAATTGTTGGTACCAGTTAAACAAACATTACGGTCTGGCAGCTTAGAGAGGAAGACCGAGCAGCTGCCGGGATGTCACCCTGCCCAGAGGTAGCCCAGCCACTGGTTACATGCCTGGCATTCCTGTACAAGCTGCTTTTCTCCACTTCAATGTTTCTTTCTTTTTCTTTTTTTTTCCCCATCCCAAAATTCCTGCCCTCCCTGCCTCATAAGACAGTGGAAAAGGAAATATTTTCCAGTCCAGAAATAAGTTAAATGCTTTGCCTTGGAAGCACACACTCAGTGGTCTGTGAAAATGTGCTTTTGACTGATGTTCATTAGGGGAGAAGCAGGGTGGTATGCTGCTCGGGTCTGCAGCCGCGTTCCATTGGAGTTAACACCGTTCTGAAAACAAACCGCTCCAACCGGCCCGCACATACTTTCCCTCTGAGATCCTGGTCGCTGCTTGGAGTGAAGCGCTTCCAGAGTGCATGGCTAGAAACGTCGGCCTTTGTCTGAGCTCTGCACCAGACTGTGGCTAAGTATCGCATCTTGCCATCTTCATTTCAGCTGTCGGGGACGAAGTGTTTCAGCTAATGGCTCGCATCGCAATTAAAGCGCACATTTCCCCACTGCTCCGGTCTCAGTGACCCGCTGCCGGGAAGGAGATTCTCACTCGTATAAATGATCTACCGGTTTGTTGTAAAGTGCATTCCGGAGCGCTTGGCTGGACTTTCGTATTCAGTGATGGTGACACCGCAGGTCAGGTCACTCAGATTGCCTCGCTGAAAAGTTGCTCACAAAGGGGAATTTTATGGAGCGTTTTAGTTTGCATGCACACTTATCTGCTTTTTTACCCCGTTATTTACAGTCGAACTGGCAGGACAGGAACATAACACTCTGTATGTCTCAATGTCTCAGTGTCTCTCATTGCTGCTGTGGATACTGTAAACAGCACCACCACAGAAACAGAGGTTTTGTATTTGCAGTACAGGAGTCAAAGCCTGTTAACACTGAAGCACACTGCATTAAAGACTTCATCAGGATGACACGCAAACTCCTGAATTATCAATCCCAGGCCAGGATTTGAACCCAGGACCTTCTTGTTGCATGGCAACAGTGCTACAAACTGCCATTGTGCAGCTCGGATTGTTTCACAGAGGTTTTTCCAGGACCTTCTTGTTGCAAACTTTGATGGTTAGGGCTTACAAATGCTGAAAGCCACCAAATTCAGTGTCTCCTCAAAAACTTAAAACTATTTGAAAAGGGTACATTCATAGAAAGTTGAGTGGAAGGAAAAAGGAAAATAAATCACACCCTTGAGAGGATTACAAAGGCCACTATCAAAGCAACCTGGGCTTCCATCACACCTCAGTAAGAATCACAGGCTGATTGCGTCCATGCTACGCCGCACTAATGCAGTAACTCATGCAGAAGCCTCAACCAAACTCAATGTAATTTTCATTTATTGATTTTAGTTTATAATCCATTTTTCCAAAAGTACCAAATTTTGAATTATCGATACAGTCTATAACCATTAGAATCACAAGAAACAAATGCTGGTAATATTTATCACGCTAACAAGGTTTGCAGGTCGATAAATTGTCCCAGACGTTTTTGCAATAAACATTAACGTTGTTGTTTTTAGACCATTTGCAAGTCATATAAGAGTGAATGGCAAAACAATGCAAGAACACATTCTGAAAGATCAATTAACTTTAACACCGGAACTGGAAGACATTTTAAATGTGCAAAAATAAGTAAACAAAACAACAAAAACAACAAATAAAAATGAATTATGAAGTTTCTAAAGTTGTCCTTCAAAAACCAAAAAGGACCAAACTGAAAACTTCATCCAGTTTTTAGCAGAAAAGAGAAAAATAAAAATGGAAATTAAATTTGTGATGCAATTAATTGGTTTATTGCTTGGCCAAGTCACTCTTCATGCAGTGATTCTTTACAGTATGAAATGAATTACAAAAATAAGTTTTCAACAACATTCAAAAGTTTCAAGATTTACTTTTACATTCCACCAAAAAAGGTGAGGTTTGTCATTACTAACCTCTTATTTTCTGTATTTATATATAAACCTCACTGGGGACATTGGCTGATTACTGCTTGTGTGCACATGTAAATACCAGCGAGGTTACAATGAATCAGGGCAGCACATCTCGTTTTTCCACATTGATCTGTTTATTGTAAATGCAACGGCATTGTCAGTAAAAGTTACTGGCTGAAGCTGTGAATACAATTAATCCCTTTAAACAGGGACCTGCATTCACTGTGACATTTAGGAATCCTCCCTGTCTGCATGCGGTGACTAACGGAGCTGGCTCTAGGTGTGCTGGATGTTTGGGATTCTTTTTTGATTAACATTATCTGCTTTATTACTGTATGCATGCTTTATTGTTCTATCATGGCTGTCCAAAGGGCGCCAGCATGAGCCAGTGATCAGGTGGCTTCAAGGCAACGAGGTGACTTTGTAAAATCTGTAATCAGTAGTGGGGGTCTCTACTGCGCCTCTCCCTACTTCATTATGCAAACTTTAGTGTTCACTCAGCTCGGGGTGCTCCAAAGTTCACATCACGCAGAATGGGAGGTGGAGGTGTAGGTGGTGTCACTGAGGTTGGAAGCCTCTTTTCCCTCCAGCCACCTCACTTCATTCTTCTCTGTACGTGTTTGTGTCCGTTTGTCATGATAAGCCATCAGACGGCAGCAGTAACGAGCGTGTCTATCTGCAGCCACCGTCTTCATGTCAGACCTGCTGGGTTCTGATTAGATCCACTTCTCTCCCGACAACAACAGAGACACAAGGGTGATCTCATTCTTCTGCTATTCTTCTCCTACATGAGTCAGAAACTTTCTTTTCATGTTGCATTTGCAGCAGTTTCTTTTCATTTTGCAAGTGCAATGCAGATGTGAGGTTCATTTCTACTCAAGCCTCCTGAGTGAATGCTTTGTTAGGAACACCCCCCACTGCCTTTGCAGCAGCTCATCTTTTGGGGGGATCTCAATCAACTTTGCACATCTACACACTGACATTTGTGCACATATTTCTTTGCAAGACAGCCCAGGTGGGATGGACTTTGACTGGACCAGGAATGACAAATCTAATCCAGTCCATTTAGTTTAGAGATGCATTGATCTGATATTAACGTCTGGTTTCTCTGTATCGGATCAGTACCGGGCAATATTAAAAGTGAAAAAAGTGGATCGATCCCAACCCTGTTGTAGCTCTGGCAGTATGTTTAGTGTTTGTGGTCGGCTGGAAGTTAAGCTGGAAGTTAAGCTGGAAGTTAAGCTGGAAGTTAAGCCCCAGTCAGGATTTCTTCCTGCATTTAGCTCCATCCTTCTTAAAACCAGGGTTACATTTTAGAACCAAACACTGTTAAATGTCTCCTCAGCTTTATGCCTTACCTGTCTCTAATATTCCTTTGTCTCCATTGAGACAAAGGATGTTTGTTCATCATGAAATGAGACTTAGCGTGTGAAGCTACTTCCTGAAAGAACAGGATCTGAAGTTGGGTGGAAGTCCAGCTGTCCATCACCTGCTCCATCTTTATTCATGAACAAGAAACAGAAATATTTCAGTTTTCTTGGTTTGTGGCGACAGACAAACCAAGATTGTAGTGTGAAAGAGAACCAGAAATGGAACATATTTTATGAACTGAAAAAACAATAAAGCACTGCATGGTTTGCATGTAGAATGTGATGCATTCACACCAGTTCTGTTCACTTTGCTTTAATTCACATTTCTTTCGTTTGCCTAGAAAGTCCAGTTAATGTGCCAAACTCTGATGACCCTACAGACCTACATTTCTGTATGACTAAAGTGAACTCTGATGCAGTTTAATGCATATGTGAATATAAGCAGGAAGCGGACTACAGCGCAGGGCATTCTGGGTAAATACAACCAAAACAAATGCGTGAGTCTAGAGCTAGTGGCAGAAATGTTTTTTTTGCCAAAGAGGAAGAGAAATCCTACAACAAGTAAAAATTTGACAGTTCTGTTCAGAGTCTTCTTCAGAGGTTTGTGTTGTTTCTTTAAGTGGTTGCTGGTGCAGCGCCATCTTCATCCGAAGGCAGGGAACAGGTTGTTAGAACGGTTTGGTTGGTTTGACTCAGTGCAGTGTGAAAGAGAACCACACAACTGAGGATGTAACATATGTTGCAGGTTTGGTCCCCAACCGGACTATGAGCAGTGAAACCTCTCTGCATCGGGCCGTGTTAGCATGTGCACTCTGTTTCTGTTTCTGTTTCTCTGTTTCTATTGGTTTGACTGTTGGGCAGAAGTTCTCTACCAACATTATAGAGCAGAAAATTCCCACCCTGGTCTTGTAAACTCACCATCCTGCAGGTTTTAGATCTATCTCTGCCCCAACACAACGGAATCAAATGATTGAGTAACTTCTCCACCATGGAGGGCGTAAAACCCGTCTGGAAGCAGAGCTGGAGAAGAAAGGTTTACCAGTGAGTCTATAAATTGTGATCCCCATTTTTGGCTTGACTCCAGAATTGTAGACAATCAGCTTTTAAGATATGTGTGTTTGGAGGTGTGAATAAAAGAGGAAAGTGAAGACAAGATTAGAGCCCTTCCTGTTTTTAAGAATATTACGAATATGTTAGCTGTGTCATAATAAAACAGCGTGGAAAGCAAACCTGGAGATTTTCCCTTTCTGACCCACACGTGGCAAGGCAAAAATAGTGCATTGTGTTTAATTAAGCTCACTGTTATCTGTTGTGTTGCTGAATAACAGGGAGGTGCAGATGGCTGGGAGTATAAATGCTGGATTATTGAGACAATGGTGAGTGGAACTTGCTTGTTGTGAGCCATGTGAGGGCAGCAGCCTAAAGGTGGTGTGAAATGGAGGGGCTGTGGTCTCACTGAATTCCTGTCTGGTGAGCAAAGCATTTGTTTCTGTCTAGTCCAGGGGTGTCAAACTCAAATACACAGTGGGCCAAAATGTAAAACTTGAACAAATTCGCGGGCCAGCATTGAACAAATGAACCTTTTAATATCAGAATATCTGTTTAAATCTGTAAAAGACAAACAGGTCTGTCTTTTACAGATATAAACAGATATTCTGTCTCCCACCTGTCCAGAAAGCTCCTGTTCTCTGCCTTTCTTTTCGGTTCTACAGTGACAGTTGTAGCTTGAGATGCTATAACTACTGTCACAGAGGAGAGGGCGTTTCTGGGACTCGTCCTGATTGACGCACCAAAACAACAGCAAGGCATTATGGGATTTGTAGTATTAGCGATGAATGAATGAGCTGTATCATACCGGTGGGCCAGCTGGCGTAGTCATTTGGTAGTATAGCCTCGCGGGCCAAATATAATTACACTGCGGGCCAAATTTGGCCCGCGGGCCAGAGTTTGACACCTATGGTCTAGACAAAGCTCAGTTGTCACATCTAGGACTGCACCAGGCTCCAGGAAGTAGACGTTTGGCCCTGCTTTTTTTTTTGTTTCTCCTTCCATCCTGCTAACTTCTCCCTCCGTTGGGAATGTGAGCGCATGCAGCCTGCTGCTTGGAGTGTGTGCTTTTCTGTGGTTGGAGTTTTTCTCCCATGTCAGGGTGGAGACAGCATGGTGTACTTGTGTGTTGATATCAATTGTGTGAAAAAAAAAAATTCCTGCTTTCATGTCTCCCACTCAGGAAATATGATGTCTCATCTTGCCTGGTGAGCGTTCACAATCACTGCCACACACACGCGCACACACACACACACACACACATGCACAAGCTCCTGTGCAGTATCACTCACTTTACCTTGTGACGCCAGCAACATAAAAGCTGATTTTCTGCTCCCTGCTTGTGGAGCCACTTTGCGCGGCTCTGTTGTCTCGGAGTAATTGTTTGCGTCAAGACAAAGTGAAGGAAAGCCAGCGTGTCGGCTCACAGAGGGTCAGATCACTGCACAAATGGGTCTGACTAAGGGTTCATTAACTGCTACACTCAGCCGTTCCCTGAGGGCTCTTCCATGTGTGCCACTCCGCCGGAGCTGAGACGACTTCATTGTTTTTCTGAGGAGCTTTGGTGTTGACAGCAAGAGTTTCCAAAGCCAAAGTGAAGATAACAGAGTCTGGGAAAAGACAGAGATAAACCTGCAGATGCCTATCCCAAATTAGTTCCTGCAAAATTCTCCCGACTTGAATGTTGCTCCTTATATGGACGTACCCTTAAAATGAGCAAAACAATTTTGATACATTTTGTCACGTTTTCTAGATGAATAAATAACCCTTACTTTTACACTTGCACCGATCAGAAATGTTGTTGCCAGATTTCTAATTATTTTTCCATTCTCTGACCTGTCCATGCTCATTGGTTGCCTTAACAATAAATTTTAACATTTCTCAAAAACATCCCTAAGTTACAGAGTTGTTTCATTGTATCATTCAAACTCTACTGTTAATGCTGTTAAATCCTCCATATTATGGGACACATGTCACAAAACACCTGAAGGTCAGATGAAGGACTCTTTGTATTTTATGAAAGAACAGTTGCAAAGATGTCAACCGATGTTACGTCTCTAACTCAACAAACGTGGTATTCACACTGCAGTACAATTCAATAGAAAACAAGCGACAAAAATAACGTGGATCTCACACTTAAACTTGTATCACACTTGTTTCAGCCTTGACGCAATTAGCATGTTTAGCATTAATAAATTTAAACATCACTTTCTTTGAGTGTCATCATTAGACTTAGTAGAACCTCACCTGTCCAGCCAAGCAGCATGCTCAATGATTGGATACCCTACAACATAATAAATCAGAGGAATTTCAATGCAGTAAGTTCAGATGATTGTCATCCTCTGAACTCTGACCTCCTGTTTAGAGTAGTAGCCTGGAGGAACAGATAGCATACTGTTTCCTTTTCAGAAGACTCTAAAGCCTTTGGTAGCTGAAGCAACTTTCACACTGAAGAGTGTTGCTGTCAGTGCTTAGAGCCCAGAGGACAAGCTACTAACAACACCAGCAACTGTGAGGTGCTGAAACGTCCCCACCTGGATTGTAGTGAAGTGTCTTCAGAACAGATCTGTGGATATAAACCGAAATAATGAGGGAGAAACTTGATGTGTATATAGGGGTGAACTTAGTGACTTGGTGGTGAAGAAGAAATAGTCTGTGTTGAAAAAACAAAAGAAACAGAAGAGGGTGAATGAAGTAGGTATGGTACAGTCAACTAAAAAGCTGAAATGATTCCATTAGATTTCATAGACCGTGGTACCTAGAAATTGGTACCTTTGCCTCCAACTAAGGCAAAGGTACCAACAGCTGATTCTGGTGAATTGTTCTTTGAATCTCTTTCCTTTACGTTAGGAATAAAGTTGGACTTTGGTTTGATAGCATTGTTTTATATATACTCTTCATCACTTGGCATCTTTTTGCGCTGCCCCGCCTACATACATCTGTGTTTTCATAGAGTCAGCTTGTGGTACATCTTGTTGACTTTATACACAGCTTTAAGTCCAGTTTAGCTGCACCACTTTCTTTGGCTGAGCTTGCATGTCTCTCATGATGCAGTGCCAGTCTGAAAATCTACCATGTGTACATAAAGTCTGGGGCCACCTGGTTTTGGGTTTTCCAGCCGAATTCCAAGTGCATGAATGAAAAAATGTTGCACAAACTTCAAAGAAATCCCTAATCCCTGGACATTGTTCAGAATGCATCTCTGCGGGGAGTGCTAATGGTCTCAGATGAAAGTCTTTCTGTGGGAATTAGAAGCACATTACCCAGAACTTTGAACTATAGAATGACTGTGACCAAGTACACACACTCAAAGGAACCTGTTCTGCTGCACGTGGGGCCCAGGTGGGTTGGCGGTTCAAGAAGACTCAGCTGTCCTGTAGGTGACCTCACCTTCAGTCGGGACGCTGCGTGCCTCTGCAGGGCTTTCTGCGAGAGAAAGATGTGCACTCAAGCATGGGGCCCTGAAAGAACGTCTCAGTTTGTGACTCAGGGTTTAGGAATACACGTCTCTTGATTTAGTCTGCTGCACTAACGCACACACCTCCTGTGTTGCTTTTCATGTCGGCTGACTTCACACGACTGGGTCTTGCACAGCACCCAGGACACCTTCACCAATCTGTCACCATCAGGGCTCGTAATCCATGAAGTTTGATTACAGACTATAAAGGCTGCAGCATTACTCATAAAGCTCGTCTCCTCCACAACTCAGAATAGAGTGTGTTTGTTTCTCTTTGGGAGCCCCGTGTCTCAGCGCGTTGCACGCCTCACTGGGCAGCCTGACTCCCAGATAGCATCAGGCGGGTTCAGATTAGAGCTCATGAGGGCACAGTTAAACTTGTAAAAGCTCTGGACTCCCATTCCAGTTGTCTCGGTTCCATTCAATGCACAAATGACTGTTGTGAGTGTGACACAATGCTGATAGGCTGTCTGCATTGTCACCGTGCCTCTCAAATGTGCCAAAGCCTCAGAGTCCTTTGTGGAGGTCGCTGCAGAATGATCGCTGTCCCCAGAGAGGCTTGTGTATGTGTGTGTGTGTTTGTGTGTGTATGTGTGGCCTGTGTTGTTGCCAAGCAGTTTAGCTGTGTAGCTGGTAGATAACAGACAAACTCTGTTACTTGTTGTCTGTTTTGTTTTTTTGTTTTTTTCTTTCTTCAAACCAGACAGGAGAGGATTCCTTCTGATTGTGGTACAAAGACACCTTTCTCCTTTGTAAGATTCTGAGTCACAACTTGGAAAGCAAAGACAAAATGCTCTGTGTTTCTTTGCATTGTCTGGTTACGTCATCCAATGCATTTCATTTAGTTAGCAAAAGTCGGTTTTAAATTAATGATATGGCTGAAAACATGTACATAATCATGATTGAGAGCGCCAAGACCCGCCTCTGCGCTCTGATTGGTTGTTTCTAGTTAGCACTAACAGAAAGCAGAGGAGCTCCATTTTCTCACAGTTTATCTGTCTGCTGACATGGTGACAGTTTTAACAAATATAGAAAAATATGTATTTTTTATAAAAGTCACATACTGAGGATCTATTTATGATTTATCTGCAAACCAAAAAAACAGTTTATTTGGGGTTTATTTACACTTCAAACACTTGAAAAGTCATTGTGTAACATTAATATGTTATTGGCATCAGACTCTGCTTGCCATCACATTTCTCACGTCAGAAAGGCTGCGGAGAATCCTCTCTCTGCACCTGTACGCTCTGCTGCTGGCTTTGCTTTGTGTTTTTCAGAACACTCGTTTCTCAGCCCCGTCTTCCCCTCCTAATTGTTACAAGTCCCTGAATATCTCAATAAAGGGATCGTAGGCATGATATGGGTGGGTCAACTTCAGCCCCCAGTTCCATGTGGGAACCTTTCTGTCAGTCACAAAGCATTAAAATCTAATCTAAATCAGTCTAAACGATTTTTTAGACCTCTAAACCTTTTTAGAGGTCAGTGTTTGCAAACTTTAGTTTCATCTACATATCTCCACTGAAGGTTAAAAAGTAAATACCCATCACCCCCTTCCTCTTCTTGCTGAACATTCTGAAAGTGGATGTTAACCCTACAAAATCTTTATCATCCCAACTTCCTCTGGATTTCAGGTCAAAATGATGAGTGTTCTAATTTAATCAATTTAAAAGAAGTTTGTTTCATGCTGTCCCAGTTTTGTTTTTCTGATTACAGCTATATAACTTAGCGTCCTTGACGTGCCGAGGTTCGGGTAATATCTCATGACTTTACTGCTGCAGAACTTTATCTGTTGCAAGATTCTGACACATTCTCCAGTTTTTAGGCTGATGTTTTAAAAATGTTAGTTTATCACGATCCCACAAGATGTTCAGAACAAATTCATATTCGGTACACTGTGTGATCGGAACCAGCAAAACTCTGAGTTCTCCTTCCCAAGCATGAAGCGTTCAGACCAGCTGCAGCGTTCGAACCAGCTGCAGCGTTCGGACCAGCTGCAGCGTTCAGACCAGCTGCAGGGCTTCAGCTCATGCACCAGTTTCCTATCAGCTGCTGAATGCTAGTGGGATTAGTGCGAAAACCCGACAGACACATCGTACCCGTCCGTCGCTGAACATTTCAGTCAGAACATTTAGCTTTCAGCTCATACTGTGCAGCTCGTTCAACTGCAGCCTCAGTTCACAATTTAGGCGGTAAAACAAACAAAAAAAAAAGAAACTGTGGCTGATTTGTGTATGAACTGATGTTTTTGTGTTACATTTGCAAGACAGGCTGAGTGCATTCTCTCATTGAAGGAGGATTTTAATAGAGTGGAGTCACTTACTAGAGTATTTGTTCGGGCAGCAGAACTTAGCTCTGTGCTGAGTTACACAGAGCTAACTCAGCTGCGGTCCTGAACTCTTCAGGACTCAGTGTGCTGGCACACAGACAGACCATCTGCACAGAGTCCTGAAGCTGCATGAAAGGAACATCCCTGATCAAAGACTTTCTTATTTTCCTTTTTTCCTTATCAAAGCTTTCAGCGCGTCACGTGTTTACATGTACTACACACGAATATTCACGCTGGATCCAGACAGTCACCACAGCTGACAGCATTGCAGACATTCCTTTGGCTTGTAGGATTCTGAAGTCTCGGCCTGCGTATGAAGAACACGCCCGGCTGCGACTCAAGCTGGCTGTTTTATCGTGTTCATGTGTAGAATGACTCTTTTGACATGCATGTTTCTGAATGTGCATGTGAGAGGATTTTCTACATCACCTTTAATTGCTGCAGAAAGCAAATATAGACAAGTGAGAACAAAGAATAAAGATCTGCTGTTTCCTTACACTGACGAGGATTTTGATCTGATGTGTTTGTTTTATAACTTACCTTTCATTTGTAATTCGTCTCTCTTTAAATAAACTGAATGATTTTGTGAAATTCCTTTTGGCTTTTTGAATCTGCTTCCAGAATAAAGATGCAGAATAGAGGAAGTCATTGCACTGAACAGCTTTATGCTTTTAGTGTCTTAGTGTTCATGCAGCTTTTAGATTCATTATTTTTCAAACATTTGCTCCGTCAGTCAAGTTATGCGTTGTCACTTTGGTGAATTTCACCAACAATCTAATTTCTTTATCTTTCTGCATAAAGTGGCTTGTAAAAGTCTTCATAACTCTTAAACTCCCTCACATGTTTTCACATTACACCCGCAAATATTCAGGATTTGACTTGATTTATAAAGAAAATGTTTCGAAACACATCAAGTATGCTGATCAATATTCTCGGTATTAATCAAAAGCAACTCAGTGTGTCAGCAGTTTTTGCAGTTTTCTAGGAGTTTGTTCCAGATTTGTGGTGCATAGAAGCTGAATACCTTTTCACACACACCGCCTTTCAAATTTCTGTCCTTAAAGCAGGAGAAAAAAATGCTGTCTTTATTTTTAGATGGTACTTTTTGTCAGTATGTTGCTAAACACCAATAAAACATTCAGGTTTGTGGTTTTAATGTAACAAAAGGTGGGAAACCCCAACAAATACGAATAGTTTCACAAGGCTCTGTGAAACCCTGTGACTCAAACATCCCCATGTTATTCATCTGGCATTATTTTGGACCACAGATATTACGTCTTGGGCTTGTGTGTCAGAAAGTTCCGGAAACAAAGGCAAAACGTCCTAAAGTCTGGAGTGCTGCAGATGTTCCGCTTTCTGTCAAACTCCTGCATGAGAAAAGCTATAAAAACATGTTCCTCGTCTGTCAGGGAGACTTTCTGTGGGACTGAAACATTAGTGGACGTGCAAGTAGCATTAATATAACAGAGACACGGCGTCCAGCTGCAATGCAGGCCTGGGCTCCCAGAAATACAGAAATACAGTTGGAGGCAGCAAAGGGTTTCGGGGCGGACCACTTTCAGTCAAAACTATTCAAAATCTTTGGTTTCTTTGTTTTTTAAAGAAAGTGTTAAATAGAAAGGTACATCCATAGGGTCAGGACCTTCTCTTCTTTTTTGTTTTCTTTAATTCCCAGTTATTATGCATCAGGCACCGGGACAACAGCCAGGACAATGCAATGCGTCAGGATGGTGTGTGTGTGTTAATGAGTGTGTGTTAGAAACCTGCAGGGTTTCAGTGGGTCAGAACAGCACTGTGGTGCCTGCAGCCAGAGGGACCATGTCCTGCTGGGACTGTGTGCAAACCCTGTTCACCTTTTCACTAAGTGTCGAGACAGTGTGCCACATGAGGCACGTCTGGCCTGAGGGGAGGAGTGTTCACTGTCAATGTAATTAGCCTTTAAAGGTCCCTTCCTCTTGCTGCGGCCCAGAAAAGAACACTCAGTACCCTGCAGACCTCTGCTGTGGCTCATAACTCAAAGAGGGAAATTATCAGTGAACTTGTGTCTTTATTTATTTTTTTTGTGACATATTTGCACCAACCACTATTGTTCCAGAGATGATGATATTGATCCTAAACTCAGAGGAAGAGCTAATTCAGAAATAAAGTTATTGTTCCAATCAAACTCACATCGTCACCATCACACATTCAATCATTGTTTGTCCAGTTTCATGTGCAAATATGTTACTAGATTTGAAATAAGACCAAACTAATTTACAGGTAACTTTTTTCAGCAAGACATAGGAGCTCGTTTTAACTCAATAATTTCTTTACATTGATTTAAAAAGTTCTGGTTCCACCAGGAGATTATTTCCACTGCAAAAATATGAATGTCCATGAATATGGCAAATTATTATTAATGAGAGGAATGATGACTCATGTTGGGGGTTCACCTTCCATCAGGATAGCAATCGTAGTCACAGCTAAAGCTACAATGAGATGGTTTAGATCAAAGTTCAAACGTGTGTTTAAGAATAAAATCTCAGTAAAGTTGTGATGTAATGTTTGGTATTTCTGATGTTGATCCTGATGTTCATTCAGAGAATGTAAGCTGCTGATTGTTTGTCATGTATGTGTTGTTATAAAAGCGGTTCCTGCAGCGCTGTCAGTTCTGACTGACTCACTTATCTACATAGTGCAGTTCAACAAGATTGTGCTGCTCAAGAAACATAACAGGCATTAAAGGAAAGTCCTTGATAAAAAAATATATATATATCTGTTTAATTTGGTCAATCAAATGCAACGCAAGCAGGAAATTCTTTAGATTAGGCTGGAGGGAAGCTGGAGTTCCTTTCATCTTCAGATGGACCCAGTGTGACCTGGTGTTCTGCAACTGTACAAACTTTACATCTACTATTTTGATTTCAAAGAATTACAGCAGGTTACAGTAAAAATCAGCTTTATGATGTCATGATAATGTATGAAGATAAATGTAATGTAGACGCATTAAATTTAATTTTTCAGGACATTCAAAGATCTCTCGTGGGAACATAAACACGCCTTTGCTGCTCTGTATTTAAAGCAAGTAAGGCTTGTTGTTGTCTATCATCGTATTTCCCACAAAATATGTCGTTTCTTCATTTCTTGATCTCTTTTTGATCCAAAGTAGCTCTTTTGCTGCCCTTGATGGTCTTGATTCATAGATTTTCCCCTACATGCAGTCGGACTGCAGGGTCTCACAGTTGGAGGCGTTGCTGCCTGGCAGAAAGGTTCTGGGTTCTAATCCCAGTCTGGGGTCTTTCTGCTTGGAGTTGTGTACTTCTTCCTACAGTCCAAAACCATGACTGTTAGGTTAATTGGTTACTCTGGATTGTCCTCAATTATTAGTTTTCATGGTTTGTTGGCCTGTGTGGGGACTCTTGACCAGTCCACAGTGTAAACAACCACTCTCACAATAATCTTATGGAGATAGACACCAACCCATCCACAACTCAGCAAGGATCAGCAGGTATGGATATAGATTTGTGTGGACGGATGGACGGACAGGTGGATATGCAGATGCACTCTCATTATCTGCTGCCAGAGTTGGGTGGGCTCTGTAGCCACCCAATGAATGTCCATATGTCGTTTTTGGACATTCAGAAGTCTTTTTCATTGATGCTCAATAATTACCTTGACAGTCCAGGAAAATCCATAAAACTGATCCCCAGATGGGATATTTTTAGCAGCAATTTCATCACACATGTGGACAGATTTGATGCAACATGGCAATTGCTGCCAGATTTCCTTTGGAGGTAACCTCTGTGGTTCAGCACATGTGCTCCTCTTCTACAACAGCCAGTCTAATTAGCTGTAGACTTGTTGCAGCAAATTAAGCTAGCTGGTTATAGTGGATTTTTACCCTTTCTGCTGAACTCTAACAGGATGTTGCTGATTTGTTTTTCTGAATGAAGTCTATTGGAATGAGGAAAAGTCTCAACAAGGCAGGATGAGTGTTTCCAAAAGTACAACATCTGGAAGACATTGCTGCTACTGCTGCTATATTTATCAATATAATTTGCTTATCTACCTTCTAAACTTAGAGGGCACAGATGTACAGATGACCTAATCCAGTGGTTCCCAAAGATTTTCTGGGCCCCCTATGGATTACAATAAAATCCCCCCCAAAAGAGAAAAAAAATCAACTGGGCTCACAAATCGTTCAACCAGACATAAACCTACACACATATTTTGTTTTCAAACTCCACTGAAGTTTCTTTCACACTTCAGGTTGCAACAAAACAGACTACAAACCATCTTTTCGTTCATTCATATGCCCCTCCCCCCAGGGGGCGCACTCCACACTTTGGGAGCCACTGACTTAATCAATTTTTCAGAGCACATTGGTTTGCACACATCTTCTTGTAAAAAAAAAAAAAAAAAAGCATTAGTGTTAGTGGTGATCCCACAGTGCTGGGGTTAGTCGTGGAACTTTCTGGTGAGTGTGTGAGTGTGTGTGTGTGTGTGTGCGTGTGTGTGTGTGTGTGTTTTAGCAGCCGGCGTCACGCAGTGTGGATGCACGGCCCTGCTCTGATGCAGCTTGCCCTCTCGCAGCCGCTCACTCCTCGCTGCTGCTGCTGCTGTTGTGTGTTTAAACCCTACAGCTGTGTTGACACGACAGGCACACCATGGAACAATGAGTTCAAAGGTCAAGAAGGCAAAACGTACAACAACAGATTGAGCGAGTGTGTGCATGTTGAACAAGTGTAATGTTGCCTGTGATTTTTCAAATGCTGGGAGGTTCCATCTAAAGGCGTGCTTTAAAATTACTACCCGCTATTTATAGCTGCAGCAGAACTCATTTCTCTGTTTCCCTGGTAACTCCTCTGTGGGAAGCTTCTATTTTTAAAACCACCACCCCATATTTAATCATTTATGCTTTGCAGGGTGACTGGCGATCCAGTTTCCTGTGGAGGAAGCGGAAAGGCAGTGGGTGAGGGGAGAGGAGTTGGGATTAGAGGGATGCGTGGTCTCGTCCCCTCTCTGTAGCTGGCCCTGCATTTTCCCATGTTTCATCTGATTTGCATTTCAGCCGGTCGCCCCCTCACCCCCCTCCTCCATGACATCCGGCATCAGAGCTCAAAGCAAGCACCACATGTCACCACGCTGCGTCCCGCAGTTTTCTTCATTTGTTCCAAGAACTTGAGCTTCAAGTGATCAGAACTGAGCGACTCGGTTTCTAATCCATTGCTTAACTGTGCACCATGTCCCACTGTAACAGTAACAACACTTTGTTTTGTTCCTCTTGCATTAGCCTTCAAAGTTGTTCCCTTAGTGAACAACTTAATGCCCTTAATGCAAAGGAACAACTTTGCATTGTCTCATATGTTCCAGGAAGCAGTTGGAACATGCTTCCTGGGCCTTACCTTTCTCGGCCCCGGATAGGTAAAGGCCCTACAGACTGGAGACATCAGACTGTTGCTCAAGTTCTGGTTCCGCTCTGAGTTCTGCTCTGCAGTTGGCTGGGATGACGGGTTGAATCAAGCAATTGTGCAGCCTCTCCTGCTAGCGGTACAGGCTTTGACGTAATGAGCCGGTAAAGACACACCACTGCATCCTGGAAGAGGGAATTGTGAAACAGAAGTCTGTTAGGTTGGGTCAGAGCTTCTACGCATATTGAGTCAACTCAACATTAAGTCAACAGTCATTTCTCAGAAGTTGCAGGCAGTGAGATAAAAAGTCCATTCCGCTTCAACAAATGAGCAGCTTTATGTCTGACGTAAAGCTGTTGACTTTTTATTCTACAGTGTGTGAATGGGTGAATGAATTTGGGGTCATCTGGATTTGATAAACCACAGTACAAGTACTGACCATGTAGTATTTTATTATTATATGTATTAATTGTCTGTTTCTCTCTGTCTGAAACACTTATTTCATTGCAGAAGAATAAACCTGTGGAACATTCTGTTTCTAATCAACTTCTTTGTTTTATATCAATCAGTCTCCTGCTCTCAGCATCATGTTGTTTCTTACAGGATGTTCTTGTTTACACCAGGGACTGATATTGCGACCTTAACTGCACTGGCACTCTGCACATGGGACACTCTGCACATGGGACACTCTGCACATGAGACACTCTGCACATGGGACACTCTGCACATGGGACGAAGTAATGCAAGTAATGCATTACTTGCATTACTGTCAAGTAATGCAAAGAAGAAGACCTCGGTTTCTAAATGAGTTGGAATGTTTGCTAGAAGACAACGCTGATTATCGTATCAAATCATACTTTGCTGGCCTAGTTGCTGCTTTTATTGTCTTTCTAGTAAAGCACCTGGAGCCACGGCTGCAATTTTTTCCCAGCAATTTGACCTTTTGTTGTTTCTTTGATCCTCCCAAGAACATCATGCTGTCAGTCAATGTTTAAATAGCCTAATTGCGCTGTGGCTTTGTTGGCTCACCCCATGTCAATATCATCTGTATGCCTTGTCTAATTAATGTCCAGTTAACAAGTATATCTCTCTGCACTACAGGTTGGAGCAGAGTCATCGTCTGAAAGCGGAGATGTCTTCCAAAACGCCGAGCTCCAGTAGCGTCGCGCAGGCCAGGCGGACGGTGCAGCAGCTGAGGAGGGAAGCTCGCATCGACAGGATTAAAGTGGGTCCATACTGGGAATTAGTCACACGTATCTGCTCTATCCACTTAGGACACAAGGTGTCTTTGTTTTTTCCTACACATAATCAGAAATGTTTCGGATTTGTTTGTATTCCGTGTCCTCTTCTCCGTACTTCACATTTAGTCTTTACTTTTCATTGGGTTGGTCAAATAAAGTCCCAAAAAGCAACTCTGGAGTTGGAATGTAACGAAATGTGAAAAGGCTGAGTGTGAATGTTTTTTAAGGCAGTGTGGACTGATTGGTGTGTTTTTGCAGGTGTCCAAGGCTTCATCAGACCTGATGCGCTACTGTGGAGAGCATGCCAAGAACGACCCTCTCCTGATGGGCATCCCAACCTCAGAGAACCCCTTCAAAGAAAAGAAGCCTTGCACTGTTTTGTAGCCGATTGCCCAAATTGTTGCTTTTCTAGACTCTTACATAACATGGCTGTCAGTAGTTTGAGCAAACTTATCTAAAAGCCTCAGTGGTGGTTGACTTTTTTTCACATTTACCGTTTTTTTTTTTCCAGATTATAAGTTGCAGGGTGTTTTTATCATAGTTTGTCTGATTCTGCATCTTATAGACCGGTGTGACTTGTGCATAATTTTTCTTTTCTCTTTTATTTCTCTTGTATTTTTTTGACTGATGTGTTAAATGTTAATTCATACTGACGGACATGAACCAAGGATTAAACAACACAGTTCGTAGCTGTGAGGAAGGGAACTGCTACCTAGAGGAACGAGTGCTCTGCCTCAACAACGTTCTGAGTCCTGTGAATGATCTAGTTACATCTCTATGCCCTGAATGTTGCCAAGGAGATGAACATATGACTTTGCAGGCAGGTCTTCTTGGGGTAACAGCTTAATTGAAAATGACCCTGATGAATAATTACTACATCATACCAAAACAAGACCCTTAACTCGTTGGGTCAATCAGATAGAAAAGCCTTTACCTCTTAATTTCATCATGCCTGCTTGAGGAAGGAGAGAGTTTGTGCTCTACTGATAAGGACCATTCAAGATAATGACGTCCTGTCAGTGGACCAACAGGCTGCTGCCCATTACTGCATGACAAATGGAGACGGTGAAGCTCTGTTGCTGGTGATTGCTGGCTGTTGCCTCAGGCAGCCATGGACTAACAATCACAAGTAGAGATCATGCTTGGTGTCGTCCATTTATAGGTCGCTCCAAACAGCAGTGTCCATGTGTGTTCCATAGAGAATGTGGATTCAGTTTATAGATTTGTAAAAGAAAAAAAGTTTCCCAACCCAACATGTTTTATGACGGGCAGTGTTGAATCATCAAAAGGATGAAAGAGAGCAGATTTCCTGCAGTCCCCTCAGCCTGCTGCTTTCTGTTGAAAGTCTTGCTGTGTTGCAGCCTAAAAGAAGCACAGCCACACTCTTTTTAAAATTATTTTTTCTTTTGTTACTATTTGTTATGTCCTAAAGTGAAACACAACCCTGCTGGGTATTTTGAATAGAGAATATGGTTCTGATTTTTGTTTCCAGCAGCATATTCCTATTTATGGGAGAATTCCTACCATTATTTTGGCTCTTTTCTTTTGTACAGTTTAAATCTCCTTTGTGATCTCTTCACTGGTGAGTGACTGGACTGTGAAAGCTGGATTTGAGATGACTGTTATACTTAGAGACATGCTCTTAATCTCCTGAAATGTTTCTTTCATGTGTTTGCTGTTACAGTTTTACTTTTGCCAGAGTCTTATTCCTGAAGCCAGACAGCTTCAACTCTGAGAGCTAAATTTGTTTAGCCACTAAGTGCTTCACAGTATTAGGCTAATACTGTGAATAATGTGGGTAGTTTGCTTTTCACTGTGTAATGGATTATTGCTTATTTGTGTCAATAAACAGTGCAGTGAAGAAGTAATTGCCCCATTACGGATTTCTCCTATTTTGGATTTTTTTTTTCTTTTTTTTTTTCTTTTTTTGTCATGCTTAAACTATTCATGTCATCAAGTTTTAAAATCAGACAAAAGCAACACAGAAATGTGTTGTCAAAAGATGATTTTAGTTATTCAGGGTTATCTATTTAAAACAACCTGTCCCTATTGGAAAAATAAACTTGTAAATAGTGAGTTACACTTGCTTGAAAAGCTGAAGTTGCCTGAAAGATCTGAGAGAGAAACACTGATTCTGTGAGCTGAACTTTTTGGAGGGTACTTCTTGTGTAAACAATTTTGGAAAAAAAGAAAATCTGCTCATCTGTTTGTGATCTTAAGCTCAAGTGGCTGAAGTTGCCAAGTCTACCTCTAAACGGCTTTGAGAAAAGATTAGATTTTGAAGGAGTCTAGCCAAAGTAAGGACAATAGTTCAGTGGAGATACCGTGGAATGACTCTAATGAGGCCATTAGAAAAAGTGATTGAATTAAAAGAGTCTTGTAAAGAACAGCTGAGCAAACTTTCACCACAGGTTGTAGTTTCTCTAAATAATGATGGCAGGTGTTGCTGCCCAGCGAGGCACACTAAAGGTTTGGAGAGCTTCTAAAAACACATTTTGACTTTTTAGGATATCTTTATAATATGAACCGTTCACTTTAGACAAAAAAGGAAAAGAAAGGAACTATGTGGGCCAAAACTTCTTCATGGCACTGTAGACCATAAATACGTTGTCATCTATCTTTCTCTGTCTGCAGAGAACATGTGTCCATGTATTGTTGCACATGCTCTCTTGGTACTCCGTCTACTTTCCTGGACTGTACTGACTGATTCCGTTACTTTATGATTTTATTAACAACCTAGTTAATATCATCCAGTCATGTGTCTTCATTTTTTTTTTGACAAATGTATGACCATATAAGTGTGACAGCTGCGTTGGCTTTTTTTTTTTTTTTTCAATAAAATCCCAGTTTTTTTCAAACCACATTTTTGTTGAATTGGATTGTCTGAAATCAACACAGCGGTGAAATCACAGCCAAAGGAGGAGTCTGAAAACGTTTTAGCAGCATAATGTGTTCAACTGCTTTCAACAATCCAGGCACAATCCAGTCAGTTTTCTAGGATGATGGAGCTCCGTGTCCCATGCTCAAAGATTGAAGCATGGGACCTGTGGTCAGGAAACTCCCCAGATCTTCTGGAGAAGTGCCTCTTTGACTCCAAAAGTCAAAGTTGGCACATTGTGCAACTTCAGCCAATAATAAGATATGAATCAGTCAGTCATCATCAGACAGGATGTAAATGAAATGCTGATATGCAGCATGCAGGAGCAAATCTCAAGTTTTTATGAAGTATTGCTGCTCTGACTTGAGTCAGATCTCTGTTTTTTTTTTGCCACTGTGGCTAAATTCACTCAATGAAGACCAAGCTTGCTTTAACCAAACATTGATTGTGCACAAACACTTCTTAAAGTTTCTTCAGTTTTATATTGAAAGAAACAGATTTTAATTTTTTATTCCCTTTTACTTCATTTTTATATATTTATATCTTGATCATGGTCTTTAAAATGTCTCAATTTCCAAATAACTTTCCATTACTTTATAATTTGGTTTGATAATTGATGTTTTGATCAGTGACTCAGTACTTGAGTTGCCTTTCCAGCCATTTTACATGAGTCATTTCTTGGAAGACTAATAATTTTTCTTGAGTAAATACATTGTGAGGTGATTCTACTCTTACTTGAGGACCATTGTTGGATTCTCTGCCCACCTCTGGAAACTACCACACAATTTTAAATGCTTTGGTCAGGCTGCCTCATTATCATTATCTTGCTTTCTACTGATTTCTGCAGAGTCCTGCATTTCTGAACTTATTGTCATAAAGTCTTCCTTTCACCAAAAAAAACAAAACAAAAAAAAAAAACTCATGGTTTTATTCAAAAAAACTTAAATGATTCAAGTGGAACCTAGTTGGAATGATGAACTTCCTGCTTTTATTGTTGAATTGAATTGAATGAATTAGAATTGAATAAAAAAAGAAGTTGAAGAGGCAAAAGACTAAAATGGAGATTCACCTTTCCTAAATATACAGCGAGAGCTGCAATAGGATGGCTCAGTACGGTCTAGTCCAAGCCTAGAACTGAACCCAATGGAGAATCTGCAGTAGGATCTGAAATGAGTGTTCAGTCAAGACCTCCAACCAACTTGACTGAACTGACCTTGAGCTCACTTTGCAGGAAGTGACGTTCAAAGCTTTCAGTCACCAGACAGGTTTCTGTTCTGGCCGCTCCGTGTCTTCAGAGCTCCATCTGGGCTGAAAAGTGTCTGCCAGCCTTCCCCTGCAATGCATAATTAAAATGGTGGTGAGGCGGTGATGAGCCGCAGCTCACTGTGTTCAAACAGGTGGGAGAACCAACAAGGTCAGGCGCACAAACATGTTTGCTCTAATTTCCCATCCCAAGTGTTTATGTGCCCTGAGCCATGCGCTGCTTGTTATGAAATCTCCCTCCACCCCCCCTTCCCCTCTCTGGCTCTTCAGGTGTAAGGTTACACTTACAACCAGGTCAAGCCGTATTCTGTGCCCCACATCCATGCAATCCCTCCTCCAATCAGATGCTGGATGAGGTTGGGTGTGTGTGAAGTGGATTTCATGCGTTGTTGTGTATGCATGCGGCGGTAAGCTAATAATCCACCGTCTCCAACATCTCACCTACTTCTTCCTCTGTGGCCGCTCCTCTGACTAACAGGAAGGCATTCTGTGTGTGTGTGTGCATGTGTGTCTGTTTTTCTCTCGTCAGCTTCCATATGTTGTCTCAGTCAACAAATGCTGGTATTTCTGGAATGACTGTCGTATTTCACCAGAAGTATCTCAACTCCCAGCTTTCATACTGAAACAGTCTGAACTCTGCAGAGAGCCCGCTTCCACAGAAACGTTGAGAAAGTAATAAACACAAACAAACAAACAAACAAACAAACAAAAAAAATAACCCAAAGTGGTGTTTATGCAAGGTTTTATACCTTCCATCACATTTCTGCATTTTGAACTTTGCACATGTTATTAAACTGTATGAAACGCTTCCTGCAACCGGAATCTGCAGCCGACAGTCTTCACCCACATTCCTCCGTGGCTCCCTGAGTTCTGACCCGGTCCCTCCAACAGAGGCCCGCTGTCTTCTGTAGACTGACGTCTCTGCACTCCCCAACCCCCCCGCACACAGCCCACCCCCGCTCTCTGCCCCTCGCTGCCAGTGTGTCAGCGGTCAGAGGGGAACACCTCTATTCACTGGGCTTATTTTTAGCCTCAAAACTAAATTACTGTACAGCTCTAGCAATGAGGGACCTGAATAGGCCTGACTCATGCGGCCATTGTCTCGTGACCTTATGTGTGTGTATGCGTGCGTGCGTGCGTGCGTGCGTGCGCGTGTGTGTGTGTGCGTGTGTGTGCGTATGTGTGTGTGTGTAAAAGCTTTGTCCCTCCCCTCTGAGCTACAGGCACTAATAAGTTCTGGTTCTCTCTTTTTACAGCCTCAGAGGGTCTTCAGAATCAGCTGCCTTTTTTTTTCCTTCCCTCTTTGCTATTTTTATCCAGTCAGCAGTAAATTTAGCTTGGATTGCATTAAAGTCAACTGCTGAAAAGGACATGTTGCCTTCACAGATCCTACACAGATGTACCAGCATTAGTTACTTCTGCTCCCTCTGCTTCGCCTTACCAAAGTATTCCAACCCTTTTTTTGTTGTTGTTGCAGCCACAATCTGTTCATATACTGTAGATTCTGCCGTGTTCTACCCTCAGAAATCCCCCAACTCTTAAAAAGCGTCTATTTGTGTTTAATGTAATTCCAGCTGTTGTGTGAAGACCCTGGTCTTCTGGAGCCATAGCTGGCTTTTTGGGCCTTTTTACAATGACCTTTAGTCACTTTAGCTAGAAAGCAAAAGGAACCAGCTACTGTATTAAATACTGATGTACAAATGCAAGTTTTCACAGTTTTAAATTATTTTCCTGCGATATTTGCATTGAATTTCCAAAAAAAAGAATTAACCTGAATGACCCAGTAATATGACAACCAGATGACAGTTTCTTAGGTTTTAGGTTAGAATCAACCTCAGGAGGTTGGTTGGTTGGATTCTGAAAAATGTTTATTTAAAAAAAAAAAAAAAGAAAGAAAGTCTTGTGACATCTGTGGTTTTAAACAGTGTTTTTCTGGCTGGCCTGAGAGCAAAGTGTCAGTTTGGTTTTGAAGGCAAGTGAGTTGACCTGCTGACAGGATGACCGTCAGTCTGGAGGACAGAATCAGACCAAAGCCTTCAGAAAGTCCCCTCTACAGTTTGCCACGAGTTACAGTACGCAGGCGACAGCCAGTATGAGGAAGAAGGTGGTTCTTCTGGTCACACAAGATCAAAATGATAAACATGGTGGTGGGAGTATCATGCTGTGGGGATGCTTTACTGCAGAAGGGTCAGGAAGAGAACATGGAGGCAGAATCAGCAGCCAAGTTATTGGTCAACTTGTTGCTCTTTTCCTGTGTTCTACCTGCTTTTTATTTGTCATTTTAAATATTTAGGTTAATTAAAGAGAAACTCGAGACCTGAGACTAACACATTCATGATGATCCAGCAGTTTCCTACTTAAAGTCCAAAGCTGACAGGGCTTGCTGCAAAAAAGAACGGCCAAAATATTTAATCTAACAGACATAAACTAGGAAACATCCAAATGAAGCTGCAGCAAAATGTTCTGCAAGGTTTAGTCAAAGGACAACTTTTACAAACCTTAGCATTCTGCCCAGTTTTGCAACATAAAACTCATTTAGTGACTCAAACGTTACACGACTTTTCAGAAAAAGACTACTTGTACTTTCTGATGAGCATCTACAGCTGGAAATGTGTTACAGCATTTTATTCTATTTCTAGCTTTTGAAAGAGAGAAATTCATGGATCCAACTTACACTTTTTTTTCAGTGTAAGTTTCCAATATAATGAGAAGGAAAAATTTGATCTGAAAACATCAGATACTGTTCAGACACATTCTGTTGTAGAAATGCAATAAGGGGAATAACTGCTTAACTCCAACACTTTATTACATCTATATTCACAAACTTTGGTTCATTATTTATCAGTTTTAGCCAAATATCAAAGGAGCCACAGGCTGCAGACCCCTGGTACAGACTGATGACCTTTACTATTAATATGCAAACAAATAAAACCATGCATCCTTTAGCTTCTATCCTGCAGTTCTGGTTTGTGTACTGCAGAGCAGCGTCTCCTTAGTAATGTCCTCATTTAACTGGATATTTACACAGTGTGCATTAGTCTGCATGCTGCAGGGATCGTCAGATACCTGGCTGTTAAAGCGCCAAGCGCTCTGAGGCAACGACCTCAAAACAAGGCGTCATAAAAACATGCCCTGCTTCCTCCCAGCGCCGCCTATTACTGGAAATCAGTGAGGCAGAACAACCCTGAGAATCTTCTCTGTTTATTTCATTCAGTTTCACATGGCAGACTGCAGCCAAACTATGCACAATAAATTAAAAAATTCATTAAATTAACAACATATAAAAAAAAAAAAAAGAAAACACGGACAACTCGGAACACGCCGTCCTTAAGATAACAACAGGAGGAGAAAAGTTTCCCTTTTTCTTTCTTTTTTTGGTTTTAAGTTAACAAAGTGACAATACTTTAAATAGCGTTAAATAAAAGCTGAAGAAACAGTTTCTGTTTGGTCGAACTGTCACAGGAACGGTGCCGTCTCTCGGCGCGGTCCGGTTCCTGGAGTGTTGCCAGCTCCCCCCCCACCCTGCTCCCTTCAGACATGTGCTCCCCATGCCGTGCGCTCACTCTGCTCACATGATGCTGCCGCTTCCTCGTAAAAACACGGCTCCTTTCTCGGCAGAGAGAGAGAGAGAGAGGACTGCTGAGTCACTCTTCCTTGATCCTAGAGTTCACCCTGACGAAAAATTCACGTTTCCTGTTGCTCTTTACAATTTTTGCCCCCCTGTTGACTTCCTCCCCTGGGTGGTTTATGAGGGGGGGGTGGCAGCAGCAGAAGGAGGAGGAAGAGTAAGGCTTTCCAATTAATGCAGGCGGGTGTTTTTTTGATATTTTTTTCGTCCCCGGACGCAAACGATTCTTGACAATATTCCGAGCGGTTTCATCGGTCCGGCAGGTTGATGACCGGCACCCACTGATCCAGGCAGCGGCAGTCCCTGCAGAACCGGTTCACCTTGCTCAGTGCCGGGTCCTTCCACAGGGCCGACTGTGGGGTCTGCAAGTAGGAGCAAACCAGTTAGATGCATGCTGAGGTTTGTTTGTTGAACACACAATTCAACAGACTTGCTCACAGTTCGGGGTGAGGAATGATGCTTACCGTAACCAGGACGCAGTGCACATCCATGGGTTCCCCTCCGGGCTTCACCCCCCCCAGGATCTCGGCCAGACGCCTCATGTTGCCCACCCGCAGTATGTTGATGTCGTTCTCGCAGCAGAACGCCTGGATCAAGGTGAAGTGGATCTGCAGAGCCACGTCCTCTTCATCATCCGTAGCCAGCAGGCAGAGCACCACGTTGTCTGGATCCCTGCAGGAAAACCACCAAAAATAAATAAACGAAGGAGTGAGTGATCACCTTCTACTATGGATCTTTAAAGAGTGAGCGCGCACACACTCATACATCAGGATGTCATAAACTTACACATTGAGGGACTTTGCAGCCTCGTAGACCCCGACAGTGATGCAGCCCTGAGGCAAGGCGGAGCTCAGGACCTCCTCCAGGGCTTGGGCCACCGAATCCATCCTGGAGGGAAACGGGGAAACTGGGTTCAATGCTGACAGCAGGTGCACGGTTAACTTCTTAGTGGTTGCTTAAGTTTGTTTGTTCATTTTAATGCGTGGCTGATGTCAGTCTGTGACGTGACGCTGCATGCAGGGTGGAACTGCTTATGCCCGAAGAGACACGCGAACAGAACCAGGCTGTTCCAGCTGTGCTTCCAAAGCTACTTTGAAGCTAATGCTAACTAGCCAAACTGAAGCCGTCGCAAAACAGTTGGTGCAACGTCACAATGTTTAAAAGTGATAAACTTCGACCTAAAAGAAGCAATTTAGAAACTCAAAGGACAAGAAATGCAAAAATGTTCGACGTGTAGTAAAAGGAGCTGACCTTTCTACAGAGTTTTCTCCTCCGGTTTCTTCAAAAGTCATATTGCACATCCAGGCGGTTCGGTGTCCTACACAGTCCAGAGTGGATGGAGAGCTGCGGCTGGCGGCGGTGCGTTGCTCGCTGTTTGCCCGGTGAACTGAGTGTTCCCCGTAGTGAGACAGCCTGTGAGCCCACAACTCATTTGCATGGAGGCCTCCCATTGGCTGTTGGTCCGGCAACATGCAAAACACACGGCCAAGTTTCAACCTGCTCAACACGGGACCTGTGTGGAAACAGCGCCACCCCGTGGGAGCAAGACAACAACATGTGATCGTAGGGACCTCGTGGCCTTTAGACCTGTGATTGTCAGACTTTTACATTCAGTTTTTCCCCAGATAAGATCCGCAGAAGTCAGATGTTTTGGTTAATCACCAACCTCAACTTAAAATGTAATAGCAGCTAAAAGTGTTCATTTGCATTATATTATTGAATATGGATTCATTTATTCTGACTGCCACTATAAATTCTACACACACTGTAATATTTGCTTTACATTTAGTATTTAGTGAACATGTTTCTGCATTGATCAAAAGGGCAAAATGCACAAAAACATTTGCTTGTATTTGCTAATGGTTATATATGAGGAAGGTTAAAAAAAGAATTAATAAATACATTATTAAATTGTTAAATATATGTACTGAGAAATAATTCAAAGTTTAGTTGAAAGTTTAAAAATTTACATGATACACAATTAATTTATATGTCAATAAATCCCTAAAATGAAAAGTTACTGCAGAAGATTTTTTTTTAGATATACTGCTCAAAAAAATAAAGGGAACACTCAAACAACACAATATAACTTCAAGTACATCAAACTTCTGTGAAATGAAACTGTCCACTTAGGAAGCAACACTGATTGACAATCAACAATGATTTTGTTATCAGCTCATTCAACTTTGTACAGGACAAAGTATTCAATGAGATAGCTCAATAGATAGCTCATTGAATATATATATATATATATATATATATATATATATATATATATATATATATATATATATATATATATATATAAATTCCCTTCTCACCCACCGCGGGTGGTTCTTATCCTCTGAGCTCGGGTCCTCTACCAGAGGCCTGGGAGCTTGAGGGTCCTGCAGTATCTTGGCTGTGTCAAGGACTGCACATTTCTGGACTGAGATGTCTGATGTTGTTCCTGGGATCTGTTGTAGCCACTGCTCCAGTTTGGGGGTGACTGCCCCGAGGGCCCCGATGACCACAGGCACCACTGTGGTCTTCACCTTCCAGGCCCTCTCCAGTTCTACTGGGATTAGACGAGAAGAAGAACAGATCGTTTGTTCAAATCAATATTTCTCACTGTCCCTAACAATCACATCTCTCTCCTGCAAAGTTTAGCAACAGGATCTAGTCATATATGGAATAAACACATTGAAATATTCCAGCTGTTCGCTTTAATTTATACACTTCCGCCCTCTAGTGGCGAAAAGTTAAATGGACTCAAAGCCGCCCTGGTCTGACGCTTTCAGATCTGTTTTGAAGTCAGTTTCCGTTCCTCCCATTCCCTGAAACGTTTCCCCTGGCTGACCTGAGACCAGCCCTCTCTGACTGTCCCCAACACAACCTTACTACCGACAACGTGGCAACAGTCAGAGTTTGCAAGTTGCCCCTTTTCCCCCAACCCAACAACATGAAGCCACTCTCGAGGACCCGGTTTGTCCTGTACATCATGGAGAATGTGAGTGTTTTTTTTTTTTTTTTCTATAATCAACCAGAGGATGGATCTCAGCAGGAACAGCAGTCAGGGCGTGTTCTACTGTTTACCTAAAACTCCTTGAGAACACCCATTGGACGCAAAGGATGAAGGGATTTTCATCGTTAGGGAAACCACCATCGGTCTGCCACTCCCTGCTTCCATAACCTCTGATCTTTACAACAAAATAATATTTTTCAAAATGAAAACTTTTGCCTTGAGTTTTGATCCTGTTTCATTCTCATTCGGACTGTTTCTGCCGCTGCTGAATTTCACACGCAAATTCCTGTTGAGGGTCACAGTGTGTGAACTTTCTCCTCTCGTTATCAGACTGACCAGTTATCAGCTCATGTTGTGTGTTTCTGCTGAATGATGTGGCAGCTGTGGGTGTACTTTGCCTTCCTCTGACATGTCTGAGTTGTGAGTACTGCAGCAACACTTCACCCCAATTCTTTTTTGTGAATGGTATTTTTTAAAATAAGTCCAACTTTCTAAAACTCACTTTGTTCTGCTTACAAGGCGTTAGAGTCTAAATATGGACCAGCGGGGCCACCAGGTGCCTGATTCCGGCCGACGCTCCCACAGAAAGAAAGACAAGGAGGATTACTCCAGGTCTGCTCAGCAGGAGTGGGATCTGAACTACCCTGTGCCGGACCAACACCGGGGTCGTCCTGATGCTCGCTACATGAGCCACTTCACCAGCCCACCTGCCAGACCTCAACCTCCTCCATACAACTCCCAGGAATATGCATATGGATATGGGTGGCAGGAGCATCACAGACCTCAGTCCAGGTCAGTTCTCCGTATAAGTTACTGCAGGCAAACATTAAAAATATACTGAATGTTTTGGTTATTGCAGTGAACTCTTTGTAGCTTGACTTCAGCAACAGTAGAAGATGCAGGGTGATAAGCAAATGGCTGTTTTCTCTTTATGTCAATAGCAGCATTGCGTGGTTCTGTAAGACCTAAGATTATTACGATTTTTTTTTTTTTTTGTAGGCATGGATATGACTACTGCTCTCAACACCACTGGGATTACAGAGACAGCTATGGCTATTATGACTACTACAGAGGACACCATGCACAGCAAGGTATCTTGACGCAAAGCAACTCAAGATATTTAAAGTAGGGAAGGCCAAGCAGTGTTTTTCATGACAGACACCAAACCTGACCTGCTTCTTCATTAACAGTAATACCATGTACATGATAAAGTGTTCCCCCCCTTTCAGATTTCTGCTGTTTTGCCTTTTTGCAGTGCTTCAAGTGTTTCAGATCATCAAACTAAATTTAATATTAGGCAAATATAACATGGACACAATGTGGTTTCACATGACCTTACTCCACTGTATATGAAGTGGTAATGTCCCAGAATGTTATTGCAATAACTGGTGCTGGGTCTTTTATGTCACTTTTTGAAACACTTTTAGTTCCAGAATTGTTTCAATCCAGTCATGTTAGAGGAGTTTAAAGTAGGCTACAATTACATTTAAATGCAAACTTTGACTATGCCATTTCAAAGCCTACATTTTGTTGTTTGAGCCATTAGTTGTGGATATGCTGGTGTTTTTTGAATCACTATCCTGCTGCATAACCCACATGAGCTAAAGGTGGCAAATCCGTGGTTGGACATTATCCTTCAGAACTTTCTGCTAGAGAGCTGCAGTCATGGTTTCATCACTTAGCACCACCATGTTTGAGGAGAGATGAGATCCTTTTCTAAAGTGCTGTTATTCTCTCTTCAGAGGCAGGTTTCAGAAAGTTGCACTTTTTAATATCAGTCCACAGTTTATTTTCCTTAAAGTCATGGGAATCATAAGGATGTTTTTGGTAAACATCTTTGGCGTTCTCTGTGGTGGGCAGCAGTTTTTACAACTACATTTTTGCCCCGTCTCTTTGTTATTGCTGAATCATGAACAATGACTTGTAAAATGACATGTTGTTCTACTTCTTTAGATGGTGTACAGTGGGGTCCCCAAGAATCCTGGCATACCAATCAGTACCCTGACAGGACCCACATGCAGGGACATGGAGCGAGCCTCAATTCAGAGGAGCGCAGGTGAGCCACAGAACAAATTTTTCATTTAACTGCATCAACGGGGTTTCTTATTGTACAATGGCTCTGTTCAGTTCTTTGGGGCTGCTGTAAATTATTTCCAAATTCTTCACACCTTTGATGTGACACAGATCCTGAACTCAACTGAACACCATGCAAACCTGTCATCAGCTATTTAATTACCTGAAATATAGAAAGGGAACAGAACAGAAAACTCCTTTGAGTCAATCTGCTACCAAGCATCCACTTTGCTTTTTTAGTGACCAAGTAATGTTGGTCATTTCTGGTGTCATCATGGTGATGCACAACAAGAAGCCACATCCTGAGCAGTGTGCTGGTTGGGACATGTTTTCTGCACATCCCCTCTGATACCACATTAGGGTTTCTTGTGGTCCAGATGAGAAGAGATGTGCCATTATCATTTTATACTAATAAAGTAATAATGGATTGAAGTCAGATTTTCCTTCTTTCAGATGTGACCAGAGGAGGGACATCTCCCAGCGTTACCTCAGTGATTATGAAGCTAACCCTTCCAGAGACAATGAGGAGATTTCCTCTTATCACCCCGGGACTCTAGAGAGTTCCAAAACCTCGGGCCTGTCTTCCAGCAGCTATGAGCTGAGTCAGTACATGAACGGAGCTGATGTCTACGATTCAGACATGCAGCCTGTCCTCAGCTTTGACGGAGGTGAGTGCTCGCATCATCACACTCCTTCAATCCATCACGTCACACAGATTCAAGTAGCCTACGCCCTTTGGTTGCATTTTGAATCTTATTTGTACTTTATTTTTCTATGTATTTAAATTTTGAGTCTTGAGTTCCATGTTCTGCTTCCTACCTGCTTAGAGTACCCAGCAGCGCGTCAGACCTCGGTTCCTCTGAAGTATTCAGTCCCTCACGCGGTGGTGAGCTTCGGGCCCGCGGGTCAGCTCATACGGGTCAGTCCAGCCCCGTCAGTGCAGGAGAAATCCAGTCCGCTGGAAATCCACAGTTTGGAAGTAAGTTCAGAATGAATCAGTGTTGAAATGCAGGTAATTTTAGTTTGGATTTCTAACGTGGGATACTGAAGAAACATCATCTCTCCACCTGCACAGCTCATACTGAGTGAGACCCAGGAACAGCAGGAGATGAGAAACTTCCCAGGGCCTTTAACTCGGTACTGCTTTGTTACTTGCAAGCAAGATGCTGCCTACTGCAGAACATGGTATTAAAAATGAATCTGAAAAATGATTTGCTCTGAAAATGTCTCTGCATATTTTACTAGGGAAGATTTGCATAAAGTGGATGCAATAGACTTTGCTCATCAAAAGGCAGGAGCCTGCATGAGAGACGACCAGCTGGCAGATAGGGGCTCTGCTGCCCTCTTGTGGAACCTTCTGATACTTCTCTGCAGACAGAATGGAGTAAGTGTGCGCTTCATAAAACAGTCAAAGCTGAGATTACAATTTCCACACCACCTCACATCTGAACATATATCCTGATATTTCCAGCAAATAGTTGGCTCAGATATCGCTGAGCTCCTGATGCAGGATTCCCATTCAGATGGAAGCTGGAAGCCAGATGTTCCCACACTCATCGACTTCGACGAGCATCCAGCCGCCGAAGCGCCGCCTGCCGGCGGAGACGACCTGCTGACAGGAGATCCTTGCAGCTCTGCTGCAGAGAGACCAGAGAGGGCGCTGCAGAGCTACACTCAGCTGCTGCTGGCTGGAAGGAAGAAGGTTCAGTCCTTTTCTTGCCAGCTGTAGTCTGACGTATAAGTTTTTACTTTTATATTTATTATCTCGTTTGACTTGTAGAGAACAGAGTGGTTATCATTTTCGTGATCTTGCCTTTCATTTTCAATGGTAAATAAATGTCGGCTGCTTGCTGTTGCAAAGCAAAGTTAATTTCAATTATCGAGGAACCAAGGGTTGCATCTGCTTCATTGGTGTCATTAATGATGCTTGGAGCAAACGTCTTACATTTTTCCTAAAATCAGGTTGAAACGTAGCTTCTTGAGCCACAAAGCCCTTGTTAATCCTGAGTCGCCATGCATGCTGAAGTTTTAAAAAATACCTGAGTCTAGGAAAAGGAATGAGATCTCTGTACTATTTTGATGTATGCTCTGAATCGTGTGTCTGCTCAGTGTTCTGCTGCGTCACGTACAGATGCTATACTTTTCTGGGGTTTCTTTATCTGTCATGATTCAGTGGCTATCTCAGATTAGTAGATTGACAGAATCGATCAGCTATTAAATTATAAGTTTCACCTTCAGTTTCCAACATCAGGCATCCTGAAGTGAGTGCAGCATCTGGATAGCATCATGTGAGATTTTTGTGGTTGCAGTGATTTTGCAGCAGTGGTGCAATGTGTGCTGTGCATGGCGGCCTTATGAAGAACAGTTTTTCGACATGTTAGTTGTATTTAAGGATGGCTTGCGCTCCACTGCTAAATAGGTGGGGAAGTGATTATTGGGAGTGTTATTTTCCTGCAGCATCAAGCTGTGGAAATGAAAGGCTAATACATTCTGTTGAGCTCACATCTGCTGAGCTCATTTTACAAGCTACTTCTCAGTGAAATGCAGGTGAAACTGTTGTTTAAGGGTTCATAGAGGAGCCATGTTGTGATGAATTCCTGAAGATGGAGTTTCAGAAACAGCAGGAGTTTTGAAAGAGACAGAGACCCAATTACAAAGTCAATTACAAAGCTACATTTCTTTTCAGTTATATTTAATATATCTATCATTTTTATAACAACAACTGTCATACATTTTACAGCACAATGTGCCTGAAAAATATTTGATACTGAGCCTTTAAAGTGTGTTTTATAACAGAACTGTAATTATTCTTGGCTCTTTTTGTTTCTCTCACTTTTCCCATGTGGTCAGCAGGAGGCCCTGGAGTCTGCCATGTCCAGCGGTCTGTGGGGGCATGCACTTTTTCTGGCCAGCAAGATGGGCAGCAGATCATATACCACAGTACTGAACAGGTGAGAAATGTCAAGACCTTTGAAATGGGATAGCTCTTGAAATCGGATTACATTTAAGTGCAGAAGTGATAATTTGTTCAAAAAGTCTTCCTGTGCCTCGGCTTTAATGTGTCTGCTTTAACACAGCAGTAACTGGTGTGTATTTTTATCAGGACTTGGTCCTGGTCCAGACTTTAATGTAGCCAAGCACTGCAGGAAAACTGGACGCAGAAAGTCTCATCATTTCTGCCCAGCAGCCAGACTTGGGTCATCCAATTAGAAAAAGGCACAGTTTATTAACAAAACCTTTAAATGTTTTTATCTACAGGTATGCATTCATTTTGATATGGCCATTTATGTTGAATTGAACTTTTTTTGGAGTTAGAATGTACTTATGTCAGTTTAGAACCAAAATCCTTAATTGATTCTTGTGTTGAGATTTGTTGAGGTTACTTTGGCAACTTTCAGACACCTTCAATTAATTTCACAGATTAAGAACACGTCTGGGGATGGGAGGCCGTGAAGGGGATATTTTTTTGTCAAATATTTTGCACTAATTTATTGAACCACTTTTTGAACCTGTAAGATTCATCTAAATTGCAAGAAATTTTTAGTTATTGATTTGTCTGTACTTTTTCCCACGAAATATATATTTGAAACAATCAAGTCGGAAGTTTGTTCAAGAAACAAACCATGTGTTCGCCACTCACGGCCCTCCAAGGACCATGACAGATTCAATGTAATCCAGTCCACTTTTTTCAGACTATTTTTAAAATCAGCAGCATATTACACAGCAGCATGTGTTGGGTAGCCAGAGGAGAAACGTGTGGGGAGAGGGCCGTCAGATGACCAACATGATTAAGATCTGAGTGACAGGAGGGCTAGAGTCAGAGCTGTCGGAGTGAACTGTGTAAACCCTCCACAGTCAGGCAGAAGGGATGCTGTTTAAATCGGTTGGTTCCTGCTTCAGGCTGTGAAAACTGACACCAAGTGCTGCTGCTGGTCTGGGTTATGATGTGAAATGACACAAAAATGCTGTGTTGGCAGGTTTACAAGCCAGCTAGTAGGAAGTGATCCCCTCCAGACTCTCTTCCAGCTTCTGTCTGGGAGAATTCCAGCTGCATCTGCGGTAAAATATTGCAATAAAATGATCACATGTCCCACTCATGGATACATCGGCATTAATGGTGGTGTTCCTTATCCAGTGCTGTGGGAATGAAAAGTGGGGCGACTGGCGGCCCCATCTGGCCGTGATGCTCTCCAATGAGACAGGAAGTGGCGCCGTACAGCAGAAGGCCATCCTCACCATGGGGGACTCGCTCGGTATAGAAACACTGACTGACAGGTGGTTCTACACAAACACAGACACTGATGTGTGGGGTTGCTGTTCCCCCTGCAGCCTCCAGGGGCCTGATGCATGCAGCCCATGTGTGTTACCTGACGGCCGCCGCTTCCTTTGGCCTGTTTCCACAGAAGGCAGACAGACTCGTGCTTCTAGGCAGCAGCCACAGGTGAGCTGAGCTTCAAACTTCCAAGCACATAGTGGGATTTTACAGCAAACCAAATCAAATGACTGTTATCTTTAGTTGCTATAAAAATGCTGCCCAGATCAAATATGACTTAAAGGAAATTTTACTAAATGACTTAACGCCTTAAAATTGGGCCTCTGTCTCTTTAAAAACTTCTGCTTTTTCTGAGACTCCGCCTTCAGAAAGTCATCAGAACATGGCTCCTCTATTAACCCTTTAACAATGTTTTTACCACCGTTGCACCTAGAAGTAGCTCCTATGATGAGCTTAACAGATGAGCAGAGACACCAGTTGTTTGCTAATTGCTGCTGGCCAGTCTGAAGGAGCTGAATCAGGGAGTCACAGAGGAGGGTTGCTCTAAGAGGCTGAGGCTCTGAATCTTGGAAACTGCAGTTCAGAGGAAGAGCCTTGCCTCAAAGGCAGAGCTAGGTCCACCCAGTTGTTTTGCACAACTGAAGGGTTGCCATGGGAGATTATAGGATTTCTCAAAAATGAAAGAAAAATATCAAGGCAACACTCCAGGTATGTTTTTGACGAGGGAATAACATTATAACAAGTTGATTTTACATCATACTTTCCTTTTGAAGGGAGAATAAAACAAATTCTCAGTAAGGGGCACCGGCATGTTGAAGCAAAATTTTATGACCTCACCAGATCTTGAATGTCCTTTGGCCTTTGGTGGGCCTCCCCTTTCAATTGATGATGGTTGATGGTTTCAAGGGTAAAGAGACTTTTTTTTTTTAAAACTGCTATATTTCATTCACACACTTATGTCCTCTCTTTCAGGCAGCCTTTTGGAAACTTTGCATCAAATTCTGCCATCCAGTGTACTGAGCTATATGAGTACGGTCAGACGCTCGGAGGAAAGTCATTTTCAATCCCATCATTTCAGGTAGATCACACTTACTTTAACTAGAACTTTAACAAGAATAAATTTAAAGTCACCTCAGGTTATTCTGCTATGTCTGATGCTCTGTGATCAGGTGTATAAGTTTCTGTATGCCAGTCGGCTGTTGGACTGTGGGCTTTCATCCCAGGCCTTCCATTACTGTGAGGTGGTAGGGCAGGCTGTGCTCAGGCAGCAGGAGCCTCACTATGTGCTGATGGAGGAGCTTATCAAGGTATGCACACTTCATGCAACATGGTTTACATGTCTAACTCATCCTATCAATGTTTTGCAACTGCTGTGTGTGAGTGTATGTGTGTGTTTTCCCCTGCAGCTGTCAGACAGACTGAGGTTCTCCGAGGGTCAGTACAGTGAAGCTGGGTTTACTGCAGCAGAACAGGAACCAGAGTGGCTCAAACACCTTCGGACACGACACCAGCGCTTACAGGTGATCAGTCTGTTCATTTCACACCATGCTGACCAAGGGTAGGTCTGTGAAGGAAGACCTAAATGTCACAGAACTCAGACACTGTAAGGAAGGAAAATTTATTACAAGTTTTAAGTCCAATTTGTAATCAGCAGTAGATGGATTGCTGATGTTACTAAGAATGATTTTGGCTTATTAATGTCCATTAATATCTGGGAGGAAGACCCAGGACATGCTGGAGGGACTATGTCTCCCAGCTGGCTTGGCAACACCCGGAAGAGCCGGAGCAAGTGGTCTGGGAGAGGGAAGTCTCCACACTTATGCTGCTTACCCCATTTTGCTTGGGCTGCTGTCTTTAATCTTGACATTTGCTGTAGACAAACATGGTTCCTACATGCTTTATGATAACAAATAAGCCTTCTAAATTAGTTGTCTCCACATATTGAATGACTTGCCAAGGAATTTTGCTCTGAGATTCTCCACATGTCAGATTGGGATGAATGATGGACCAATGGGGTTTTATTTAGCATCTGATCAAATTTACGATCTGACCACTGAGTGTTATGATCAGATGCCTGAAACACCAGTCACGTTTCCATTAACGTCTCACATATGACCTTCACTTAATAAGTTAAATAATGTTTAGTATCATTTTTAGGGTTTGTTACCAGGCTGAAATTCTTCACGGTGCAGCTTTAAAGAGCTGCTAAGATAGCTGTATTAAAGGTTTACTCCCTGTTAGACTCTAAGATATGCAAATAGTTTGATACTAACATTTATTGTTCTCAGATGGGGATTTATGATGGTACTGACGAAAATCAAGCAGCTCCTGTGAGCCAGGCCCTGGCCTATGAGAACAGCCAACTGGACCTGGGTAAGTTTTTCAGGTTTCCTACTACAGAGCAGATATAAACACTTGAAAAACCAGGCTTGTTCTCACTGTCTGGCACTGAATCAGACTGAACGTTTTCTGTTTTAGCCAGAATTATTTCTACGAGCTAAATTCAGAATTTCTTTAAATTCACCATTAAATGCATTAGTATTTGGTAGAATTGGCATTTTAACTGCAACAACCACACAGCAGGATTCTGCAGGTCACTCCAATACTTCACAGTTGGGAAGTGTGAGGTATACGTTTCCCCTCTTTATTTCAGAAATAACAATGAAATCAGTAGTCAAACTGATGATTTTAGTTATATCAGACCACAGGAGATGTATTATCTAATTGCCAATAGATTTATAAACATGAAATCATCAAAAAAGGCTGTTCTTTAAAAACTACAACAGATTTTCTGTAGTAGATACTTATAATTTTCAAATGGTTGTGTAATGTTTACAGATTCAAATGAGTTTTATTTAACAAGGTTCAAAGCATAAATGGCTTTTTGGATTGAAAAGGTCGCAAATGCTTGATTTAAAGTTTCCCAAATTATTTGACAAAACAGTAATCTCACTATATTCAGATTTCCTAACTTGAAGAAAGTGAAAAAAATATATATATATGTATACATTTCTCCAGTTATTCTGTCATTAAGCAAATCTCTCTTGGAAAATCAAAGTGACCTACAAACAGAAAGGTTTTGTCTGATTTAAATGTCTGTCTTTGTATAACAGATATGAAAACATCTAGTTTGAAATGAATTTCTGACATATTTGGTACAAAAATCCATTTATCTTTCTCTCTGCACAGAATCTGATCTGGATGATTTACGTTGTCACAACCAGAATCCGGAGCCTGAGTTTCTCTATTTTCAAAGCTCTGAGCATCAGGACAGCCTCATTCATGGAGAGGAAACACAGGAAATTATGTCAAACACTGACACAGAAACACAGCAAAGGTCCAGAACACTGACACTGTAAGTCACTCAGGTTGGTTCATACATGGCAGCTCAGTTCTAACCAGCTCTGCTATTCTCTGCCTGTTACTCTGTCAAGGCCTCATGCCGACGCTCCCTCCATGCCAACAATAGCAGTTCATGCTCCCTCGGCTCCCACCGGCCAAAACTTCAGTCATCATTACACGGATGGTGTTGAAGTCAGGAGTTCCATGCCACATTGTCCTCTGAGTAATGTTTCTCTGGCAGCTGATGGTGAGGATCCCCTGCCAAACGTCATTCATTCCTGTCTCTGTTCAGACATTCACATCCCGTGAGCCGTCGGCTCTCTGCTCAACTACTTTGTTTTCATTCCCAGAGGCAGACTGGTCTTCCAGGGCCGGGATGGTGAGAGGCTTCTTCGAAGTCATTGTCTGTTCAAGACAGCGGAGAAATTGTTGATTTATTTCAGAAACCAACTCTTTGTTTTCTGTTGGAAATGAATAATCAGATGCTTGAGGTTAGCTCCGGTCATAATCAAAACCAGAGGGTCGTCACTGGCGCTGTGGAGGAGCCTGAGGGGCCCAACAAGGTTCCTAAACAGGTAGGTAACATTCTGGACTATATGAGATGCAAATGCTGTGTTTTCATTAAATAAAAAAATGTATTAAAATCACACATTGTTCATGTGATAAATCATTACAGTAACAGATGTATAAAACAGATTTTAGTCTGTTTCGAAACAAAATCATGCCGAGTGTTAAAATATTCAACATGTATGAACAATACTGAACTTTTTATGAAGTGTGATGCAGTCAGAGCTCTGGCGGAGACAGCTGTTCACTGTCTGAAAAAAACAAAAGAAAACCGTCATGTTCCTACTACTTCCTGTCGTCTTCTTTGTGGGTTTTGCCAGTAGTAACATCCAGTTATTGGTTGTGTGGTGGAAAAAAAGTGTTTCCATTTTTATTTCGCAAAATGCTATTAATTTGATACGGATGTAACACTAGTACTGCAAAAAACTTTTTATGAAAACCTTTTTTCTTTTTTTGGGGGGAAATTGCGACGTTTCCTTTTGGCAAATTTATTTGTGTAATTTCAAATTGCACATTTTTACAGTTAATGGAAGTGCAGCTCCTGCCAGCAGACAGGAGGTGACATTCAGTCTTTGTTCTGTGCACACAGAGCACCAAGGCTGGGTGGTTCAGCGGCTGGTTCAAATCCAAACCTAAAGATGTCCAGGAAAATACAGAGAAAGAAATCCCAGCTCAGATGGTGAGACGTCAACAGATGGAACACATAATTGATTTCATCAGTTTGTTAAAATTAGGTTTATATTAATATATTGATCTGTAGGACCAGCTCCCAGCTGCTGGACACCACCTTCCTCCTCCACCTGCTGCTCTCCCTGCTGCCACATGTCCATCATCCCCGGCTGGGATAAATCCTTTCTCAAGGAGAGCAGGTGAGTCATGAGACAAATAAAAAAATAGTTTTCCTGTGTAAGTGTGCTGACCAGCTGTCTGTATTAGGACATAAGGTTTCCTGCTGAAGTTCTCATCAAATTTAAACCACAAATTTTTATGTATTTAAAATTAATTTTGTGGTCTATCACAAAAAATCCAATTAGGATCTCACGCCACACTATTTTTGCTCACATTTTCCAAAGGATGAAATTGCGCTCTTTGTCTTCTTCTGAGGTTTTTGTGTGGTCTCCTTCAGTGGTTCTGGGTGCAGCGCCACCACAGGCAAGGTTTCCCAAACCGCAGCAGCTGAAAATTCAACAAATGTTACAATTTTGTTCCCTAATTAAAATGATTCTACTGAAATATCAGGTGTGAAAACACCTGTAGAAAGCTTGCAGTTGCAGCTGCAGCAGAAGCTCGCAGGAAGGCAGGTGCCAAGTAAAAATGGATGCTGCATTTTCCAGATTTGTGTTGGTAAAAAAGTTGCATGCCATGTTCTTTTTTCTCCAACTTCCTGCTTTCACTGCTCTTTGCTGGTCCCATTACCTGACATCCCAATGACATGCACTGAGGTTTGTGATTGTGGTTTGTTATGTAAAGCAGTGGGTTTTACCTCTCCCAGTAGTATGCTGTTAGCTTAAACACTGTTCACATCTTCAGTCATGTTTGGAGCGTTTTGACAGAGGCGGTCCAAAGCGTCTAATCCCTCTCATGTCATGCAGCTTTCAGTTCTGTTGCTCCGAAATTTCAACCTGCAGAAGTTTGGCTCTTGCTAACGTCATTTAACCCTTATTTACGTGCTTTTCTTGTAAACCTTCATATTTTCCTCACAGGCCTGCAGCCAAGGTAGTAAAAGCTGCATAACTCCATCAAAGGTAAAGCATTAACACATTTTGCTCTACAAATCACCAAAAAGAGTCAGTTTTGATTACATGTCTTTATGTTTGCAGAATGGTTGATTACACTTAAATCAAAATCAGGACTTTGTGCACAAATACCACCTCCCGGAAGAACTGCATACTGCTTGCTTGCACAGATGATTCTTTCTTTGGGGTTTCGTTTCAGACCCTCACAGAGGATTCACCATCGTGTTCCTTGCATGGAACAGAAATACTCGCTACTCAAATTGCAGCGGCTGGGACAGCCGAGGTATGCTTCCTGAAAGCTGACTGTTGGGAAATAACCGGGGTGGGGGGGAGGACAGGACAGGACAGCATCTCTGACCCCAGTGACTACAGCTGAGAAGTAACTGGAATCAGTTTTATCAGCAGCAAAGATGCGAGTTTTCACATGACCCATAACGTTAAAGCCACTCGAACAACCTGTACACACTAGATGATGATTTGATTTGTGGGTAGCATCGTTTTCTGCCTGATTATCAGTCCTTTGAATGTAGAAGAAAGAAAGCGGTAAGTCTAACAGAGCCGCTGTGTTATTTGTAATCTGGGTAACAGCCACTGCTTTAAAACACACAAATGAAACGTATATGAAATGAAACAGTATAGCTTTTGATCTCCTTGAGGTAATCGTTAGCCATTCTGACTCTCTGAAGGATTTTATGTAAATGAAGGCAGTGTCGTTTTTTTATTGTAATTGCAAAACGCACACACTGCACTTCTCTATGTCGTCTCATAAAATGTGGAGTGTGTGTGTGTGAGTGTGTGTGTGTGTGTGCGTGTGCGTGTGGACGTGGGGGGGTTTCTGTGTAAAGGGAGATCTCTGCCAGGTCATCAATCCTTAGCGCTTCTGCTCATACCCTCCCACCCCCAAAAAACATTTATAGAGCTAAACTGTTTATGAAATGTTCATGTGAGGAAGGTTTATCTTAGTTACCTACTAAATGTCTGTAGAATTACATTTGCTTTGAGGATCACCTGTTTTGTCACTTTGTCATCTTGTAAACACGTCTGTATATATTTAAGATGTTTTAAGTTAAGCAGTGAGGTTTTGTTTTGGAAGTATATTAATGCCTTCTACATATGAGTGACATGACGATTCTCTGTTTCTCTTTCAATGACACTAAAACATTAAAACATGAACAAATTCTCAGCCTGTATGTTCCATTTCCTGTCATAAAGCCACGGTGAATAAATAACAGACGGGTCTGAGCTCAGAAATATCAACAATGCCAAACGGGCCTCTTACTTTTCACAGGCCTGGTGACAACACGGCAGGTGCCGGCTCCTTTTTCCTGTTCGTCTGCAGAAGCCATGTGTGATTGGTCAGGGAATGCAACACACACACACACACACACGCACACATGCACACACACACAGCAGACATGTCACCGTCTGCCGGTAATGTGTCACAGCATAGGCAACTCAGAACATGGAATGGATTTATGGAATAGCATTTCAAGCAGCCTCTGCAGTGTCAAAGAATTATAATTAGGCCACTAAGGACAAGTGCATTTTCCCTAATATAATTAATAAAGTTCTTTAAATAAGTAGTGTATCAGGTGTAGTTTCAGGAACATCACAAATTCCTCTTTGATTTTTTTTTTATTACATTCTGATTGCTTAAGTAAAATGAAGACACAATATGATAGAAGGCAACAATTTACCTGATGATTAAGTGTGAACAGTATAATTTTAATACACTGCATTTGAAACAGCATGGCTGAATTATAACACTGAGATTTAGACAAAATAGAATAAATTATATTTTTATTTCTGCTTGTAAAATGAATGGCCTTGTAAGCGTCAAGGTAGCATTGACTACATTTTGCAAAACATTATCAATACTTCACGTGACAACCCAACTCCCGTTCCAAACAACATGACTAACAGTTGTCTTTGAGAAATCCCATCTTGGTCTGAAGAAATTCAGGGCTCCTGACCGAAAACAACCAATCAGAGCGAGGATGAGGGTCTTAGCGCTGACAATCAGCATCATGAATGTGCTGATAAATACGCTAATGGTGGAAAAGAAACAGATACAGCTAACACTATGTAAGGTGTCGGCTTATGACAAAGTTGCTTACGTGGAGTTTTTGGTAAGTTGCATTGCTGCACCAGCAGGAACAGTCCTATCACTGGACACCCCTCACTTCTCAGTTAGTGTGAGTAGCTTTCCAGTTAACAAAACAAAATGTCTGTTTTTACCCTAGAGTTTGAAGAACATCCCGCTCCTTAAAACAGCTGCTGTATGTCTGAGTTTTCTTTAGTTATGCTGCTCAGAAAAATCTAAGAAACTGACAGCTTGATTTCTGTGTATGTTTAGATACAAGAGAGAGAAATGATGCCAGAAATCAAGCCAGAACAAATTATTCAAAGCCAAGTCTTTGTCAGTTGGCACTACTTTATTTGTGAGCCAATATGCAAAGAGAAAACGTTGTGCGTATTATCAGTTACACGTGTATTCTCACATAAATAACAGCCTAACACGTCTGTAAGCGGTTTCACATCACTGCCAGCTCCAATATCAGAGCTGTGTTGGTGGAAATTTTTAGCCCTGATGCGAACCCACCCCCACCGGGTGACGAGTGTGTAAGGTTTTAATTTTGATCTATTTGTGATTATAAGTACAATCTAATTACGTGCAGTCCTGTGAAAAAGTATTTGTCCTTACCTTTTTTCAAAGTACTCTCTTTTTTTCCAACTTGAATGTTTCAGATCATCATAAAAAAAATAATAATAATAAATAAAAATCCAACAGTAAATACGAAAGCAGTTTTCAAATGATTTCCATTATTAAGGGGAAGAGTAACCCAAATCCACCTGGCCCAGTGTGAAAAGGTGATGTTCTTATTTGTTAAATGGTGATTAATTTTTTTTCAATTCTTCTATCTTTATTTCTTCCAGACTTGAAGAATCTCTTCAATAGAATCTGTCTGACAACAAGAAAAAGAATCAAAGTTACCAAAAAGTAGGTCAAGCTCAACAGAGTCTTCCTTTGCTGCTAATTATACCAAGCCCATTGAATTGGCTTTGGTCAATCAAAAGTTCAAGAACGCTTGAGAAACAGGGTCAGTGGCATCTGTCAGTCTAGAAAGAGTTACATAAACCAGCGCAGGAGTGTTTACAGTGTTTCTGTAAATCATCCCTGGGTCACAAAATAGCAAAACAGAACAACATTAGAACATCGCGGGTCTCACTTGTCTGGCAGCCATAGAGGAGTTTCAGGATTAACACCAGGGCTGACCTAAACAAAACACGGGCCTGACATTTACCATAAGACACTTTCATAAGCCCCAAGACTTTTAATAAAATATTGTATGAGCTGTAAAAGACAAAAGTGGAACTTTTTGGAATGTATGAAGTTCTGCTTCGCTGCTTCAGGTCCTGGACAACATGTTGTATTTGACTGAACCTGGAATTAGACTCTCAAACTAAAAATACTGTGAGAGAACATCCAGCTACCAGGTGATCTTAAGTTCAAGCATACTTGTACAATGATCCACAGTACACCAATAAAAAGTTTGAAAAGAAAACTGTGCCAAAATTCCACCACTGCAATTTTAAAACTCATTGCCAGATTTCGATTTTCCGCTCATTACATTTTCTGATAGGGCCAGGAATCCTTGGCCTTTTCTCCCATTCATTAATGGAATCATTTTTTGAGAAATACTTTCTATATTTCCTGATCTGATTTTGGGAAACGAAGGTAAAACAAATTATGTCTGTCAGACATCATTTTGTGTAACCTACCCTCATGTAGGACCGTTATCTACATTTCTCTAAATTATTAAATAAATTTAATCTTACAATGCTCTCCTGTACTGAATGAAGATTTCTGATATATAGGTTAAACATCATACCCTGTTTATTGGGGTCACATTTTTTTCTCTTTGTGTTCCGCCACATGCTGTGCAAGCTTTGTGGCACACTGGAAAGACTTGTCACACTCCACACAGACAAAGATCCTGCCGGCACAGGTTTGCTCCTGGTGGAGCTTCAGCTGCGTGAGGTGGCTGAAGTTCTTGCCACAGCCTGTGCAGCCGTACGGCTTCTGGTTGTTGTGAATGAACTGGTGGCGAACCAGACGGGAGGCCATGGCAAACGCCACGCCGCACTCTCCACACTTATGAGGCCGCACTCCACTGTGAATGGCTTTGTGCTCCGTTAGATTGGAGGATTTTGTGAAGCACTTGGAGCACACGGAACAAACAAACGGCCGGACCCCCATGTGGACCTTCTGGTGCTCGGCCATGCGGCTGGCTAGAGCGAATGCTTTGCCGCAGTCCGGACAGGAGAAGGGCCTTTCTCCAAGGTGCTTGCGTTCATGGCGCTTCAGGGAGAGAGGTTTGTTGAAGGTCTTGCCACAGTGCGTGCATGGGAAAGGCTTGTTGTTGGTGTGCATGTTCCGCTCGTGCTTCCTCAGGTCGGAGGAGCGGATAAAATCCTTGCCGCATGTTTCACAGATGTAGGGCTTCTCGCCGGTGTGTGTGCGGATGTGCTTGCGGTAATCTGAGGACCAGATGTATGTTTTGTCACAGAAGGGACAGTGATACGGCCTTTCCCCAGTGTGCAGACGCTTGTGCTGTTGCAGAGTGCCCTGATGTGAGTAAGCCTTGCCACATATGTCACACACATGTGGCTTGAGGCCGGAGTGTGTTTGCAAGTGGCTCTGGAGGTTGCAGAGTTTCTTGAAAGCCCAGTGGCAGTGTGTGCATTTGAAAGGTCGGTCCTCAGTGTCCACTGCACTTCGTCTTTTCATTGCAGCCAAAAGTCGTGGCGCTTTATCGTCTTTACATTTTTTAGGTGAATTATTTGCCAAGGAGGGTTTTCTGAGTCTCTTTTTGGTCCCTTTTCCATCCTCATTAGGAGAGTATTCCTCGGCATCAAGCTCTTTCAGATTATCTGTCTTCAGTTGGTCTGAGTCCTTGTTTTGTTTCGTTAAGTGTTGGACAGAGTTTATCTCCTTCTCCTTTAAAGCATCTGCCAAACCATTATGTTTGTTTTTGGTCTCAGCATGTTTGGAATGTGGTGCCATGGCAACCCTGTGGACTTGCTTCACGGGCATCTTTACCTCTTCAGCTGGTGAAAGTTCAGCAAACCTCTCCACAAGACACCAGTTTGGTGTTTGAGGATTTAGATAAAGAACTCCATGGTCTTTGCTGTCAGCAAGCAAATCTTCACCAGCACACACACTGTGAAATGAAGAGTATGTCTTCACATTGTCAGGGTTATTTACAGTGTGTCCATCAGATGGATTTACACAAAGTCTCTCTTGACATTTTCTTCTGCTCCTTTTCACAGCAGCTGTTCGTTCAGACATCTGTAACATCAGTGAAGATTTTGTTTTACCACTGATGCCTTGCTCACCAGTTTTGAACATGCAAGAGTGTCTTGGAAGCATCCAAGACGCATAGATCACATTGATCACTTTTAACTAAGTACCAAAACCTTAGCTTGTAAAATTGTGGATATTTCTATAAAATCAAAATGCAGATATATTTATGTACATATTTATATCAATTTAAAGACTGAAGCATGCCTTACACTGCGTTTTCACTCCAAGCAGGCCAGGTCCAGGAGATGCCACAGAGATATACTGGCTCCTAGTCTTGAATAACTCAGGGAAAGATGTTCTTACGGGCGGAGTTTGGCAGGAGTCGTCTGTGGGTCAGCATCTATCCTGCAAGTCAGCAGCAAAGGGGATATCTTCGCAGCCAAGCTCCCCTTACCCCCCACTGACTTAGTTTACCAGCTGTTTGCAAAGGGTGTGAAGTAAGTACACACACGGTCAGACTCAGAGAGGGTGAACATATAGCAAGACTCATATAGTTAGACTCAGAGGCATTAGTCTGTTCATGCTGTAGAAAACAGGGTGAGCTGTTTTCTGGAGTTTAGCACCGTCACTGAAAGTGTTGACTTTCCTGGGTCAACACTTGTGTTGTTTACCAGTTTGTTCTGGTAAACAAATAATTTTACAACTTACACAATTATAAACTGATAATTATTGTGAAATTGCAATCTGAAAATGCATTACTTTAGTTTGTTGCATCCTTGCCTACATATTCTACCCTGCCTCACCATGGTGGTCACAGAGGTCACTTTCCATTAATTAAGAAAATGTAAATTTGACCACCTTACAACTGGTAAGTTGACCGGTTGTTAGGGTCATCTTAGCTGGTTGCAAAACTACAAAGCCACATTAAGTCCACAAGCCAAAATTCAGTAAAGGATCATATGGACAATAAAGTGCACAAAACAGAAATTTGAGGATGTCAGAAAGAATATAAAGATATATACAGTATTGCTGAGCATCAGATTTAATGTGTTCTGAAGTTTGGTGTGAATCTGACATCAGCAAATTTCATACATTTGTCTTTCATGGCAATAAATCCCTGGACAAAAATTCGTAAACAGTGAATTTTGATTCTCCAACCTAATTTGAGAACTGAGACAACTTTGAGAAAAGGAGTTTATGTAACAAATGTAAAGATGGTGGTTTTGATCCATTACTGCTCATGCTTGTAAATTTACAGCACACCTTCAGTAGATGTCTTTGTTACTCCTGACAATGTAAACACACCCAGGTACTGATTTTCACAGTTCTAGATGATACTTTTTAAATGAGCATTAACTTAGGGGGCCCTGTTGAGTCGTTTTGCCAAACTACCTGCTAATGAATCCCAGCATATTGGTTCTGTTGTTATATTTGGCCAGACTGACGATGACTATTATTATTGTTTAACTGAATATACTGTACTATTGCTATTATAAATATGTCATAAGTTGTGGTGTGAGGTGTTGAGGCAGCAGGCAGTAGACCCAGGACGTGATTTAATGACGAGAAAACGAGCACAAATGTAATACAAAGTCCAAATCCCAGGCAGCACTGCTGAGCAGAAAACCAGGGCTCAACACAGGCAGCAAGCAGGGCAACCGAATGGACTGAAAACACTTCTGACAGACACCAAAATGAGACGAGGAACAAAGGACAGAGCTGGGGTTAAACAAACAAGAGGTAATCAGGGAACCAGACACACCTGGAAATGAGACAAACCTGGACAGGACAACAAGGAGACTCCAGGACACAGAAAACTCAAAATGAACACACAGCAAAACATAACAAAATAATAATATTACATTTTATTATTTGTTGTATGCTTAGATTGTTGTGAGCATACAACTGTAAGCACCATGAGATCCAGAACAGCAAAGTTTTGAAAATCACAATTACAATTTGAGATGTCCTGTATTTTTAAAGAACGGCCACTAGATGGCACCACTGACTCGTTCTTTGTCCGAGCCCATCAGAAAAAAAACAGTGGAAAATCACTGGTTGAACAGGAACAAACAAAAGAGAAATGTTACATATCTGTCATAAATATTCCTGATTGCTGAGATGTGGCCTGTTCAACAACAGAACTTTCTCTGTCGTTTATAAAGAAAATTTTAAAATTCCAACTCTGGCACATAACAATACACAAGTGTTGTTATGGAAACCACTTCATCTGGCTAAAACATGAAAGCCTGAGTTGCAGGTAACTTTTTTTTTCGTCCATGAAAGGCACATCTTAAATGCATGCATGATGTAAAGTTATCAAAACTGATGAGTGTTGAATTTTGACCATGATAGACACACACTGAACAATGTGTTTGCAGCAAATCACTGCAAACACATTGTGGAAGTGTAACCTGGGTGAATTTATGGATCCGGTTACAGAAGGAAACCCAGAAGTTTAAACGGTTCTCTAAGCAAATGGTGAGAAAATGTATGAAAACTCATGAGCTAGTTTGATCAATTCTCTAAAAATAATCTTTCTCTCATTTTTTCTGACAGAATTAATTTGCTAATTCTATCAGATGTAAAATAGGATAAATTTGGACAGATTTAAAGTGATTGAACAACACAATCACTTTGACTCTGGAGTCACCTGTGAATGTATTATAAGCCAAAGACTCAAAATTACTGCTTGCATTTGCAAATTTATGGGAGACAGTGGTGGACTTCTCAAATCTGATGGAAATATTGGTATAGTGCTCACCAAAATGAGCACCATACCAATCAGGAAGAAAACAGATTCCAAGATACAGATTCCAAAAAGAACAAGACTTTACGAAGATATTGGCTGAAACTACGAAAGTGTCATTATGAGTGAATTGGTTTATGGGCCAACATAAAAGGTCACTTAGAAAGAAAGAAGCCATTACGTCAAACACAACAGAAAAGCTTATTATAGTTTGCAAATACACTCCAGGACAAAGATCTAAATTGTTGGAGACATGTCCTGTGGGCTAATGAAAGTAAAATAAAAGGAAAAATGTAAAACTGAACAGGGTTGATGCAGAGGATGGCCTGTCGTTCGGCCTATTGGGGGCGTGGCTGCATCATGGCGCTCCCATGTTTTGTCGCAGGGTGAAAGGTAAACATCTTAAGTCTGGAGGTTATAGCTCGGGCACAAATCGGTCCGCCGAATGGACAGTAACCAAGGATCCTGAAAAAATGCTTATAAATTGACTTAAGAACAACAGCAGAGAAAATCAGTGATTGAATGTGTGTGAGCGATTACTGCAGTTCTGTCCAGAGGAACGAGCCAGAACTCCAGCAAATCACTGCAAACACATTGTGGAAGGAAACCCAGAAGTTTAAACGGTTCTCTAAGCAAATGGTGAGAAAATCTATGAAAACTTATGAGCTAGTTTGATCAATTCTCTAAAAATAATCTTTCTCTCATTTTTTCTGACAGAATTAATTTGCTAATACTGTCAGATGTAAAATAGGAAAAATTTGGACAGATTTAAAAAACAAACAAAAAACAGCTATGTTGTTTTTTAACTGTGTATCTTAGGAGTCTTCAACTCCACTCCTCAAGGACCTGAATCCTCAAACTTGTAGAAGTGTCCCTCATCCAACACACTTGAAAAACATGTCTGAATTACCTTCTCAGTTTCCTGCTACCTACCTAATTATTTGACCCAGGTCTGCTGAAGGACAATGGCCGCCAGAGTAGCTCAATGATCTGCCTTCAAGTTGGCGGGTCGATGTTCTCAGCTCCTCTACTGGAAAATTTAAACAATGTTCCTCTGCTGCTGTGTTTGGAACATTTCATGAATCAGTCACAAGTACCAGGAATGCTTATATTGGTTCGGGAAAAATGAAAAAGAATTCTATGATGTGGGTTCTGACCTGAACTTTGACCTCAATAAAAGTCTTGAATGAAATTCAGGTTTTCCTTGTGTTCGGCCTCCCCATCAAAAGAAGTGAATAATGCTTCATGGCAGAAGAGAGGTAAACACAGTTGGAGAGGGAGTTTTCTTTTCAGTGACTCAACTGGAAGCTGCCACAACAAAGCTGGATGTTACTTAAGTTCCTCAGAATGACGTTAAACGTTGAACCGAGGTGCCGAAGCTGAAACAACAACTGGCTTAAGGAGCATGACCCAGGAAGTCCCTATTGGGACATGAAAGATTTCATCAGATTTCTCCCAGGGTATCAGTAAGAAATACTTTTCAATTATAGCAGAGAAGAGAAACAAGATTAAAAGAAATCCAAAGTCTATTTCTATCCAGTCACTCTGATTTAAATAAAAATCCCAGCACTCCTAAAGTTGGATGTGAAAGAGTTTTCCTTTTCATCAGCGGTGACAAGTTTAAACAGAGAAAGTGCTGAGTCACTCCTCGGTTTCTTCGATTTCACGGAGGAGTAGACGACTTTAATTGACAACATACCCGATCTGGGAATTTTCCCCTGGCTTCCTCTCCCTTTTCTCCAGAAAGTATTTTGTTTTCGCCCGCTTGCTCAACATATACCCCTAAGGGCATCTAATCGTGCCATCCATGCTGTGACACAAGCCAAAAAGCTTTCCAACATAACTTTTTGTTTTCTTCTGAAGCAGATTTTTTATATTTGAAACAGAATCAAATGAGTTTTTCATTTGCATTAAAGGCTTCCATGTTGGCCAGGTTTGTGGAAGTTGTTGCATCTTTAGCAGAAAGATTTTGGTGCATATTGCACAAAAAGAATCTTCTAATGTGGTTTAGTAAAAATCAACAGTGTGTCCAAGGCACTCATTCAAAATATACCAACTTGTGAGTTTAGAGCTGGTACTGTAGTGTTTCATCTTTCACAAGGTTTGTTTCTGTATGACAGCAGCAATATCTAAACTTGATCAAATCTTTTTCAGCTTTATTTTCATCTTTTTTCCACCTGACAATTTGATTTAACAATATGTAAAGGTGACAGCATTTCATTAAAAGGCTGTCGGCATGTGGCTTTACAAAGCCACGACGGTCTGCATGCAACATGTTCTGTTTGAGTCCAGATTCGAAGCAGGATTCATTCAGTCAGGTAAAAGTCTGCAAGTGGAAAAGAAGTGACAGAACGAGGTTAGAAGACGGGGTGATTTCCAATAAACTCCTTCCAAGCAAAATTTTACTGCTGGCAGTTAGTGGATCTCCTGGTGTCACAATCATAAACCTGGTCAAACCAGCTTTAAGACTTTGTTTTTCTGATTATAACTAAAGTGTGTCTCACTTGTTTCTGTAAGCCCCTTCATCGCTTGTGTAACCTTTGTAAATTTCCACTTTCTTTCACACTGAAGTGGGGGTGGCTGTGCTGACGTTACGGTTCCTGAGGGTCTCGAAATAGGGCATTGTAAATGGTAGAGGGCCTTTTACACGGAGGGGGAGGAGAAAATGTGCAGTGAAGAGCAGGGAGTCCAGACAGCAAGTAAACAAGCTGACTCCAAAAAACAAGAAACTTTGCTTAGTTTATAGGAAACCTTATCAATCCTGTACGTTCTTCATCGACTGTTTAGCGATAATCAGGAGAGCTTAAAAAGTAAAAAAAAACAAAAAAACAACAACAACAAAAAAAACAACAACAAAAAAAGACACGTTAATCAGGGTAAAAAGTTACTCTGATATTGCAGGGAAAATTTTATAGGAATTGTTTACATGAGCTGTGAGAATCAGTTTTTTTTTCTTTTCATTTTTCCCCCTTCATAGAAAAAAAATCACAAAAATAATCACAACACAAACATACAAAAAAAGAAAGAACATCATGTCCGAGGTGTGCGTTCGTAACTTGACACCAGTGATTACAGTGAAAGAGGATGAGGGCGGTGAAGAACCTTTCAGCCTGGTTTTGCCACTGAACACAGAAAAACAGGCTGAACTTGTACCTAAATGTGGCTCACAGTGCTGTCAGTCAGCCTGACTGTAACGTGTTGACTACCAAACTATCCCGCATTGTGTTGATGTGAGGCCACATTCAAAGTCTTCACTAATATGTATTCTTTGCATGATGTTGTGCAGCGTGAGCTTTGCGTCATGTCATGTTGTTCCCTCATCAAAATCATATCTGTGGTGTTGTTTTGATTCTTTCATGCATGTTTTGGAAATCTGTGAATCTCCCGTGGCAACAATTCGGCTGAATTAAATGCCTGTGTGGACCTAGCCCCGCCTTCGAGATGCAGCTCCTCCTCAGAGCTGCAGTTTCTAAGCTTCCAAACTTCAGCCTCACAGAGCAGCTCTGCCCTACATCTCCCCCATTAAGCTCCTTCAGACTAGCCAGCAGCAATTAGCAAACACTTGGTGAAACTGTCCATCTGCTGAGCTCATTATAGGAGCTAGCTCTCAGTGAAACATTGGCAAACATGTTGTTGAAATCAATACTGGTTTTTAAAATAGAAAGTTAAAAATAAATCAGTTCAATGATCGTTACATTTTAATTTATGTATAAGCTGGTTCAGTTTAACTCTCCCTATCCGCCACATAATTTTGGAAACAAAACAAAATTTAACAGACATGAGGAGGAACAGGTTCTGAATCTGTTTTGAACATGTTGCAACACAGCAGGGTGTCTGTAATTGACAGTGAATCAGTTGCAGTGAAACTCCTGTTTTAGACACAGAAAACCAGTAAAAAAAACAAAAAACAAAAAAAAAAAAACAGCATGAAGTGACTAAAAAGCTTCCACCATTGATCAAACAATATATCTTAATGTAGTTTAGTGGGAGTTTGATTCTATCTTTTCCATGTTTTGTAAGCAACCATGGCAACAGGTTTTATTTTACCAAGCAGCTTCAATAGTTAAAAACTAACTTTCTACGTTTCCTTAATCTAAAACGTTCTGAATGAGTGCTTCTGTTTGTCTGTGTCTCTGCTCTGTTTTCTCAAACCTCCAGTCTGTCATGGCAGATGGCCACTGGGATTGGGCCTAATTCTGGTTCTGGTTCTGCTGGAGATTTCTTCTTGTTGAAGGGGAATTTTTCCTCTTCTCTGTCGCTTCCTGGATGCTTAGTGTTCGCATGCTGCAAGACAGAGAGTGGATGTAATTGATGGGTTTTCTTAGATATAAAAAAATTCAACCATTTTGAACAACAAATTGAAATTCCACTGAAATAAACTCAATTCCATTCATGTACATGAGGCCAGTTTGCAATGCATGCCATCTCTTAACACTTTACAGAAAAAGTACATTTGTTCACATCAGTTTTATTTGAATAGCATATTATGTTCAGACGACAGTGCTTTCGTGAAAACATAAAAACACATCAGATAGTGAACAGTTGTGAAAGCCAATAAGAGTTGTTACATTTTGTCACGAGTCGTCATTAACAGCATTGACACACATCAAACATGTTGGTCATAGTTGTATTTATTATGGTTCAAAAGCTGTTCTGTTAAACACTGATTTTTGTTTTTTGAGAGAAAAAGTAACTTCTTAGTCACTAAATAAGCAACAAGTCAAGTTCAGTTTATTTGTAAAGCACATTTCAGGAACAAGGTGGTTCAAAGTGCTTCACATTATAAAAATATCATAAACAGATTAACTATGAAACAAACAGCAAACAGTTTGCAAAATGCCATCATCAAAATTAATAAGGAAATGCACTTCAAATATGTTGATCAAGTTTCCAGTTATTAAGCACTTTGAACTGCCTTGTTGCAGAAAATGTGCTATGTCAATAAAATGACCTCACTTTATTAGGAACCAAAAGGAACACTAAACAGATTGATTTCAAGAAACTCGATGCTTTGTTGTTTTCTGTTTTCTAGAAGTTTGTTCCAGATTAGTGGTGAATAAAAGCTGAATGCTGCTTCTCCATGTTGGGTTCTGGTTCCGGGGAAGCAGAGCAGAACCAGAACCAGAAGACAATTATTGTCTTTCTTGATTTTTGTGCTCCAAGATGAATGTTCCTTTCTGACTCGGAAAATGCACCCAAATGGGATAGCGTTGTTGGATTTTACTGAAATAACCATCAATAACCATCAGTGACATCAACTGCATCTGGTGTTGCTTATGATAAAACATAACTGATCCAAAGCCTTCAGTGTTGGTTTGTTTTTGTCCTCTTAAGCTCTTGAAAGTAGCAGAGTTAAGACTTATTATTAATGTGATAAACAAACTAATCATCACAACTGCAAAATGACCAATGGCTCAAGTTTATATTTTTAAAGTACAGTTAGTTTGGTTCAGATCTTTCTCTGACTCATTAAAGTCATCTTGAATCACTCTAAACAGCTTTGAGCAGATTTGTAGCAACTCTCCAGTTCTCTGGTAAAGTCAAGCCAGAGGCTCCTAATCCTGGACACAAGATGAATGAGACGAAATACAAACTTCATCAGCAGCTGTTTTGTTTTTTGTTTTTGTTTTTTCAAAATAGAATAATCTGAAATAAGTCCTGTGTGATTTTTTCACTTCTACATGCACCTGGACATGTAGCTGAGCAGAGGACCGGTCATTGTTTTCCTGCTCTCTCATGTCTCTTATCAGTCGGTCAGCTGCAGGGCACATGCAGCAGCACAAACAACTGCTTTGTTCCAACATGGCAGTTACAATATAACTTAAACGAAACCTGGTTGTGTCTTATTACCAAAAATATTGTATTAGCTGTGTAAACTTAGGGGCAATTTTTAGCCTGAATAGTTCATTAGAGTGATTTTATAATGTGGTTTTTGTGCTTGTCTTAATGGTTCTTAACAGTACGTTAAAAAATGATTGTTTATGCAAAGAAAGCGTGTTAGTCTTTGGGTGTTTCCACTCCTGACAATCTGGTAAAATCAGTTTGATTTTAGGACCAAAGTTATAAATTTGTTGCATTTTCAGCTGCTGTGGTTAAACAATCCAAACCCTTGAGCAACCTGTTCCTCTCCTCACCTGTGGGGGGCGCTGCACCAAGAATCACTGACACAAAAACCTTGCAAGAAGACAGTGATCAAAACTTTCTTCTTCACACTATGTAAACAAGAGTGGTTGTAGTATTTCTGTTTTGTTTTTGATAAAAGACCTGGAGCCGTTTTTGCCGCCAGCGTTCGACACGTGTTTGTTTTGGTGTATTTACCCAGAATACACAGAGTTGTCGTCAGTCTCCTGCTTTTCAAATTTCCTCCGGTCTACTTGGCATTCCCACATGCGTTCAATCTGCACCAGAGTTCACTTCAACCAATCCAACATCCGGATCTGTAGGCAGACCACAGTGTGATTACACATTCACACCTCCCCAAACGAACCGGACTCTCCAGGCAAACGAACTACAGTTGGACTAAAGCAGACTAAACAGAGTTTGTGTGAAATAGCCTTAAGTGTGGTACCTGTTCATGTTTGTGCATTACAAATTTTGAGCCCAGGGTCATCAGATTCAGTCCAAATTCTTTAAAAAAAGAGTAAAACAATTACTTTTAAAGCCCAGTGGAGCTCTGTGAATCACACACAAGCTTAGAGAACTTCACCACAGACAGCATGTGAAAAAAGCAACAGAAGGAAACGTCTGCAGGACAACAACAGATGAATTGGTTAGTTTTGTGGAGCGCTCAGTGCCACCATCTTTCTTAAATTGTCCCCTGGGTAGTGAACCATCCCAACCATATTAAAAATGTCTCTGGGGTCGTGGAAACATTCGATCCTTTCAGGTCAGAGGTCAGAGGTGAGCATAAGGTCTGCTCTCATCGTGCAACTGAAATGTTCTTGCTCCGTATTGCAGATACTGACCATAGAACTGCTGGTGGTCTGATCTCTGTCCATGTTTAGCTTTTTGAGCCTTTTGTTTCTCACACCGCGGCTCTGCTTGTACAGCTGTATAATTTTCCAACTGTCAGGCCAGGAACATAGCGACAGTTTTTTTTTCTCAATGACCCAAAAACCAGAAACAAGTGAAAAGTGTGTGTGTTTGTGGGAGGCTGGAGGGTCGGCGGTTAGGGGGCCCAGTGGGAAAGGTGAGATGAGGTTCATGCACAGTCAGAGCGCTGTCATCAGTAGAAGTAGGCCTCTGAAGATAGCATGCATGTGACGAGATTAGGATGAAGCTTCATTTGCTTTCAACCCATCTGATTCACTCCACACTGATCAGAATGATGTTTTCATGTCTTTATTTACTGTGATTGTTTGTTGAAGAGAGAAGTGAGATTATTTAGCCTTCAGACATGCTGTGTGATAAAGCTCCACAAGACTGGTTTTGAATATGTCTGCGTGTGTGGGTGTGTGTGTATGCGTGTGTGTGTGTGTGTGTGTACTTGTGAAAGTGGTAGAAAGTCACTTTCACAGGATTTGCCAGCGAAGGGAGGTCTTTAAACCTCAATCTAAAATTCTAATAAACAGCAGTATAAAATTTTTACAAAAATATGTTGGGTTTTTTTACGTATGTGTTAAAATACTAGAATACTGTCACTATGTCATGGCAGTATTAGAAAAATAATGTGACTCCAACACACCTGTGTAGAGACAATACTCTACGGTCAAGCAACGGGCAGTACAATATGGGAAGGTTATGTAATGGGGCTTTTGCAGTAACAATGCACTCATAAGAAAAAACAACTAAACACTTGATCTGCCAGCTTATAACAGGATTAGCTGAGACCATTAATCAAAACACCTCCTGTGTTGTTCTTGACTATTTATTTAATTTTTTTTTATTATTCACTTTTTAAGTTTCTTCACTTTTGTGGGCACAATTTCCTGCCTATCTGAAGCATCAGCTGCACCACTGAGTTTGTCCTGAGTGACTCATTGCGAGTGGAGGAGCAGTTCCTGACTGCTGGACTTGATTAAAGCAGACCAGGGCTGTATAATTTGGGCTTTTTTTTTTTCTTCCCTTGGCAGTTACCTCTGAGCCAAATTGAATTTGGTTTGGTCTCAACTCCTGTCAAATGCATCGCCGTAAGCGAATACCAACGCACGCACTATGACTCCGGCTTATGTAAGGGCTGTCACGCAAGCTCCAAAAGGACCTTTCTCCACATTACACACAGAAGAACCTTTACGAAGGCACAGAGAAAATGCCCTGTGCGGAGATCAGTAGCTGTGTTTCCATTAGTCAAAAAAATTGAGCAAATTGAAATTGTGAAAAATAAATTTGCTTAACAGAAACCCACTGAAAAACTCTCAGTTTTGGATAAAAGGTTTTTGTGCTATGAGATGGTTTCTCAGTCGTATCCAATTAGATTCACATCACAAAACTGCAATGGAAACAGTTTTTTTTCGCATCACAAGAGTCACATGTTCAACAACTGAATGCTGCTACTGGCAGAAAAGACAAAGAAGACGACAGGAAGTAGTTTGAGAATGTTAGTTTGTTTTAGTTGTTTTCGGACAATGTGCATCTGGTTCCATCGAAGCTCTCACAGCATCACAGTTCATAAAACGCATCACTGATTCATGTTGAATGAAGTCTTCAGTAAATATCGGTGCCTACAGTTTCCCCAATAATACACATACATAGTTGTTCCCAGGTATGAGGGGTTTGTCGCTCCAACCCCTGAATAAGACGCCAACGTCTCCTCTGATTGGCTGAATTTTAAAACTCATGGAACTGTTTACATCCATCACTGCCATGATGTTAAATGGCTGATCACACATTATAGTGCCACTAACTGTAAAGAAGTCAACTGTGCAATGAGGAATGTTTAATTTCCTCTTTTTCCTCTGATACCATGGCAACCACACCATCTGTCTAAACTGCCAGAACGGACATAAAGAAAACAAAAGAAAAAATTACTAATACTAAAATTAAAATAAAATTTTAAAATTAAAAATTTAAATTTTTAGCACTGAATTTGAAGCGCAAATCTATTACGTTCATTTTTAATACACACATGCAGACCAAACAGTGTCGCAGGAACTCCAGATAACCTCACAGGCATGACTGGACTGCAGGAGGAACAAGAAGAACCCATTTTTACACATGAACTTTAATTCATTACCTGAGCTAAGATTAGCTTAAAAGTCATACTTCTGACATAACAACAGAAACCCAGCACCAGTAGTGTCAGGTGTGATCACATTCTCAATAAACAGACCACTTCATAACTCTTAAAAAGCTGGTTTACCACTGAAGCACTCTTTCACAGGCTTAATGGAGTTCAAAAGGTTATGGTGGTGACAGATTTTCTTTAATATGCTTTCAAGGTTCCTTTCAACTTCTAGAGATCTCTCCCTCCGGCCAAAAAAAAAAAGGGTTATGTGAAAAGGTTTAGTGTCTCAGCATTGAAGAACTGTAAGTGTGTCACCACTGATTATAGTTCACAGACCTTGAACTTAAACTGTAACACAGACAAACTTGGCGACCTTAGGATAAATTAAAAAAATTATACAAATCAGAGAAAAGAGACTTGTAGATAGAATTTGAGGGATTAGACAGGAGTTGAAAAGCCTGGTGGTTCCGGTGAACGGCAGCCTTGTTTCTGTCAGATTGTCCCAGGAAAGCCAGGGATACAATGCATTAGCTTGTCAAGCTCAATGAGTGAATGACTGAATGTTGTGCAAAATCCTTTGGACTTGATAGGGCACCATACAAGTACAAGGCATCTAAAAAGAAAAAAAAATGTTTTCTGTAATCTTGGTAATAGAACTTGTTCAGTGGGTTTGACAGACTTACATGACTCAGATCAACATACAAGGTTAGGGTTCGTTTATGTCACCCAAACTTACTGTCATTAGCAACTCCTTCGAGTTTGCCAAAGGCAACTTCTGATATAATGCACAGCATGGTATTATTTGTTTAGAGATTTCTAAACAGAATTTGCCAGGTTGTCCCTCAATTCTGAACAAACAACCCTTGTGTCGTCCCCATCTTGTCCTTTAAACTTGATCAGGGCTTGTTTCAAGACAACACATCAGAACAGACCAGTCTTAGCCTTATAGTCAGTTCTTCTGAAGTCAGTTCTGACAAGGTTAGACACATTTAAAGATTTACTCATGCCCATTGTAACTTCAGTCCGTTTGGTCCTTAGAGGACTTGTGTGCGCAAGTCCTCTAAATGAAGCACTGTTTGCTAAACATTACAGCACATTTCCTTTAACAGCAGTCAAAGGAACATTTCAGAGATTCAGCTGACATTCTGCTCGTGACAAGCTGGTTTGTGTCAGAGAGGAACTCGGGGAAAACGTGCAGAAAAAAATAAAAGTAAAAACAGAAAAAATTTATTGAGTCAATAACTTGTGTAAAAAGACAAGGCAAACATGCATCATTTACAAGCTTATAAAGGGAAAAACTGGTTTACAGTTAGTGATGAACTGGAGAGGTCAATGTTTTTTAAAAAAATACAAACATTCAAATGCCTTTACGATCCTTTGGCTGAATATCTAATGACTACAGCAACAAGTTGAGGCACTTTAACAGCTTATATTAGTAAAAGCTAAACACACAATGGTGTAGATTACAGAAAGGATAACCTGAAATGAACAAAATCCACCATTAATAAAAAGGCAGTGTTTGCAACAGTGGATGCACAAAACTAAATGCAAAGACACTTTAACTATTTAATTTGTCAAACAACAAATTAAAACGAGTAAGGTCTTTCTATTGAGTTTTAAAATAGACGGGTGGCTGAACAAAGCTTAAATAGTGACTATTTGTTGTAGTCTATGGGCTCGTCACCTTCTTCTTTGAGCAAACAGGTGCGCACCAACGCCTGCGTCACCATGTAAGGGTCACAGTTGGCGGACGGGCGGCGGTCCTCGAAGTAGCCCCTCTTCTCTTGTCCCACCGTCCGGGGGATGCGGATGCTGGCCCCGCGGTTGGCCACACCAGCCGAGAACTCATCGATGTTTGAGGTTTCGTGATGACCGGTCAGACGCCTGGCGTTATCGAGCCCGCCTTTAGGGTCGTACGCCCGGATGTGATACATGTGTCTCTTTGCCAGCCTCTCAATGGACTCCTCAATGACTCTGAGGGAAGAGACGCATAGGATTAGGAAACCCTGAATCATGAAGTTATCGGACAGTACTCCATTGACTGGTTGGGTTCTTACTTGAGTCCTCCTGCCTCACGCATCTCCTTGGTGCTGAAGTTGGTGTGGCAGCCAGCGCCGTTCCAGTTCCCTGAGATGGGTTTGGGGTCGAAAGACACCACCACGCCAAAATCCTCACAGACTCTGTGAAGGATGAAGCGAGCAACCCAAAGATGGTCCCCCATGTTGATTCCTTCACAGGGTCCGACCTGGAACTCCCACTGAAACAGCAGCAGCAACATCTGTGTCAATTATCATGCACGCAAACAATGTTTTCTGTGATTTGTTGAGGGAAAAGTACCTGTGCTGGCATGACTTCAGCGTTTGTGCCACAAATCTGAACCCCAGCATACAAACAGGCTCTGTAGTGGGCCTCCACAATGTCCCGGCCATATGCCTTATCTGCTCCAACTCCACAATAATAAGGCCCTACATGGTCAAAAATATGTTAAGGTTAGCAATTGAGGTGGCTCTTCAAAATGTATGTAGCAATTAAAGATCTCACCTTGTGGACCCGGAAACCCATTGGAGGGCCAGCCAAAGGGATGTCCGTCCGTACCCAGGATGGTGTATTCCTGCTCCATACCAAACCATGGATGGTGCTGCTCCACCATCCCCATGATCTGTTTACAGCTCTGCCGAAAGTTGGTCTCTTTTTGGGAAGCAAAAGAAAGAAGTTAGAAAATAAACAACAAAAAAAGATATTCTTTGGCTTCTTTTTTTCCTTCTGCTCACCTGCTGGCTTGCGGTTGTACTTCAGCACCTCACAGAACACCAGCTTATTGGGGTCCCTTCTGAACGGGTCCCTGAACATGACCGCAGGGATCAGGTACATGTCGCTGTTAGAACCCTCTGACTGATACGTACTAGAGCCGTCGAAGTTCCACTCAGGAAGATCTAACAGAGGAAAGGGGGAGATCAAAAACCTGCAACAAGCATCTGAGAGCAACAGATCAACCTCATTTTAATGGATGTTGATCGTACCGTCAATGGTTTTCGGTTCACAATCTAGAGTTCTGGTCTTGCATCGCAGTCCCTCTCCTGTCCCATCTATCCATATGTACATGGCTTGGATCTTTTCTCCCTGAGGGAGCTCCATGTACTGCTGCTTAACAGCTTTGCTCAGTTTTGAACTTGCTGAGGTGGCCATCTTTCCTGACCCTGTGACCTACAGAGAGAGGACAAAACAGGATGGGCTTCTCTGTTGGAATCATTTTATTTTAATAAACATTCCTGTTTATACAACCGCTCAGTTAAAACATTATCTGTCAATATCACATTACCATAAAGTCATTAAGAAAAAAAAAAGATTAAAAATGGTCATCTCCCTAAAACCATGGGCTAAATCTTTTTTTTTTTTTTTTTCCTTCGGCCAAAAGTGATTTTTTTTGTGTGCCTAGTTTATCTTTTAGCCAAGAAAAAAAAAAAAAAAAAGGTGGCGACAATATGACTTATTACTTTAGGAAGGTGACGAAATATAAATCTAACGCAAACTTTACGGGCAGCATTGTAGATAAGAAAGGTTAGTTTGATGTCAAATGAACTGTAGTGAAGGCTAACTGTTGAACATCTCTGAATAAAAATGGCAGCATCACTGACAAACATTACAAAGCCATCCTTTGTTCTGATCCAGCTGCGGACTCAGAGCCGACGAAGGTAAGGAGAAAGTTTGCGACAGACGAAGCAAATGATGGCAACAAGTCAGAAGAACACGTTTACTGACGACGGAAACTCACATACCTGATGTTAAGTGTAGAAAAATATCGAAAGATCAAACGAGGATCTTGCTCTGTGCTCGAAGTGTCTCTTTTTATTGTTGTTCATTCCTGCTGACCCCGCTGCTGCTCCTTTGCATTTATATCCCTTCCTAGCATCTCCGCCGCCTCCCATTGGTCCGAAGTAAAACGTCACCAGCCCGTGACGAAGGGATGGAGGAGGCACGCGCTCTGACACTTCACCGGCGAACAAAGCAAATACCCCCCAGACCTCACATTTCATTCAAAGAAAGACCTTCAGCCACCAAAATAGTCACAAAAAGTATGAATGAAGACCCGGACACTAAGAAGACACGATAAACTGCATCTAAAATGAGACGCAAACTGTACAAAAAGTCCTGGTTGGAGTGGGAACGTCAACAAACCGAGTGGTAAACAAAAGGTGTGCCCTCTAGTGTCCGGTACCTGCCTGTTCAAATGTTTTTTTTTTTTGCGTGAAGTAATGAAAATGGAAATACATTTTGAAAAATCTTACTTAAAATGTAAACATTAATTGAAAAAAAAAAAAAAAATAAATAAAATAAAATAAAATATATATATATATATATATATATATATATATATATATATATATATATATATATATATATATATATATATATTCAAACTATGAAACATTGTCTTATTTAAAAGTAGGGCTACACAATAATTTGATACATTTTATGCTTAAATTTGCAAAGATAATTCTTTATATATATATATATATATATTACTTGAAATGTGGTAATTAAATAAAAAGTGTGGATGTCTTACTGAAATAGAAAAAAAAATGTAAACAAAATATAAATGGCACCGTTTAACTCAATACAATGATCAGATAAATTCCTTTACGTTGTCTTTATTTAAAAACATCTTACCCTTTAATCAATAAAAGAAACATAAAATATCTAAATAAATACATGGTTTACTTAAAGTTTCAAATATTATTTAATTAATATGTCCGATTTCAACAATAGTACTTTTTAAATAGTTTCTTGATTTGTTTTACAATTCTCAAATTGTGACTGTTTTGTTCTCATTTTTCAGTTTTTATGGCAAATCTGGATGAGAAATTTTTAAATGTCCAACTTTTGCATTTTGAGGCCATTTGTAAACAATTATATCCCATGTCCATTTTGCATACCTGCCTATGACTCCTTAGGAAGGGGACAGAGGGATCAGAAATTGTTTAAAAACATATTTTAGATACAATTCAATGTAATAGAACAAGGAAAATATTGTAACAAAACAACCTGTGCAAATTAATTAGGATAGTTATAATGCAGTAATGTCTGCATTATAATAACGCAGTGTGTCTGCATCATTTCTGCAGACACACTGCAGAAATAATGCAGACACCTGTGAGCAATTCAGTGAGGGAAATTAACCTTAAATGTCTATTTGCATTAAAGGAGGAACGTGCAGAGTTTCACCCACCCATGCGCACGCACACACACACACACATACACACACACGCACGCACACACACACACACACACACACACACACACACACATACACGCACACACACGCACACACGCGCGCACACACACACACACGCGAACATACCCTCCTGGGCAGTTTGCGGTGATAAAATGCCTCTGCGTCATGGTGCAGTTGGAAGTCAGATGTGTAAAGTTATCCAGAGGTGTTGGACTGACAGGCCCACAATGTGTTAACTCATGTCCTCCAGTGACTTCTGACCCTGTTACTAAAGTCTGGAGGAGAGGCGTTGCCGAGGAACACGGGTTTGTGGGAGAAAACCCACAATGCAACAGTCTGTAAGTATTTTGCTGCATGGCGTGTAGCTTACAGGTCTGACTTGGCTACTTCTGGCGGGTTTTGGTTTCGACCCAGAAAATGGATTTTAGCTCCAGTATGTAACTTTAAAACAAACAAACAAACAAAAAAAAAAAAAATAATAAAAAAATATATATATATATAGACTATATACACTGCTCAAAAAAATAAAGGGAACACTCAAATAACACATCCTAGATTGAATGAATGAAATATTCTCATTGAATACTTTGTCCTGTACAAAGTTGAACGTGCTGACAACAAAATCACACAAAAAGCTGGCCATAAGGTGGCGCTGGTCCGTGTGGAGGAGCTGTGTCCATTTCCTGTCGAGCCTCTGCAGCAGGAGCTCAGAAAGTATCTGAACGCTAAAGATAGAGAGAGCCACTGCACGCTGACACACACACACGCACATACACACCTACACACATACACAGGTTGAACAACAAGCTTCTGTGTGTAATTAATCTATACAATGTTTCCACTTAGTACTGATGTTTCTGAAATAAATGGGCTTTTCAATAATATTCTAATTTATTGAAATGGTTCTGCACAATATTACATAAAAACTTAAATTAAAGCTTGGTGGAAAACTCGATATAGTCAAACTGGATTGTTCCTAAATCACTCAGAACCATTTCACTCCTTAACCTTTCTAAATATAATCAGATTCAGAAAATTAAACCATTAAGTTGAACAAAAATAGAATAAATAGGCTTTGTTGTGCCCTGGTGTGGGAGTCCTGGGTCAGCTATACTTGTATTTAAAATACAGGATTAGATAACAAAGAGTAACTTGAGAAGAAAGATGGCTGAGGTCATGGTTTGGTTCCATTAAACATGAAAACAGGCCCGCTCATTTAGAGTTGCAACATCGGTGACCTGGGAACTGGGAATTGTATGGATGTTTGGAAAGTAAACAAAAAATGTGATTCTGACAGTCTGAGGTCTGCATAGCAACAGTCAGAACCGTCGGTTTATGCTCCAGGTTGCTTTTCACATGTTATCTGCCTGAAACACGGGCCTGAAACATGTTTCTATTCAGTTTACTGCAGACAAGACAAGATGGCTCTCACCATTTCACACATTTCACATCAAGTCCATCCCAATACGTTCATAAGTTTTCCGCAGTTCGTTACATTACCACAAAACCTTTTGGTATTTTATTTGGATTAGATGAATGAAACGTGTCACTACACATTGCAGCCAGTTTGTGGCTAAACAAGACAAAACATGAAAAAGGAAGAGTATGAATAATTTTCAGGTACTGGAGGAAGACACATGAAAGATGGAAGCAATTATTGAATACTTTTAAGTGAAGACTTAAATTACAATATGAACGCCTGACCTGAAGCGTGAACCACGCTACATTTCTTTCTTTTTGACAGCTACATAAATCATTTATTTTGAGCAGCACACTGTTTTTAAAAGTTCTTCTTAGGTACCAAAATGAACCTTGGCTTTTGTTGCATAGTAACAGGTCAGTAGGATTTCACTGATGATGACTCCTGAAGAGTCAACCAAGAATGAAAATACAAATCCAGAGCACTAGTACATGTTCTGCCTGTCGAGCAGAAATCGTGACCTAGTTTCCCTGCCAGCTTCCTCTGTGTTGGCAGACGGAGATGTAAAAATAAAAGTGCCATGGCAGCATTTCCACTTTGATTCTGGAAAGCTTGAGTTTTTATACCCACAAAGTTGTCAAGTAGAATGGTGGGGGGAAAAAATGCAAATATGTGTTCAGCTTCAACAGGACTCTGATGTTCGCACTTTATAGTTCCAATTAGAAACACGTGAGACCTGATTAAGGCAATGAGAATAAAGTTGCTGAATTGAAAAAGCTCCCAACAAGAGACAGATGTTGGCTGTGAGTCTCCAGGGGGCGCTGTGGAGCTCTAACAGGACATTCAGACTGTGGTGGACACAAGCTCAGAACATAAAACACTTTTTAATCTATCACAGCCAAGAAGCTCAAAACGTTGACCTTTGGGCCATTTTAGATTTAAAAAGAAGAAAAGAGGAGAACATTTGTGAGAAAAAAAGAAATGTTTAGATTACTCTCAGTTTCAAAGGTCAAAGTCAAACTCCTCACTCGGAAAGTAGAATTTGTTTTTCCCTAGAAAATTTCTGATAGCCTGAAGTTTTCCATGTCAAGGAATAGCACCAAATTACAGCAGAAAAACACCAACAGTTGTAAGAGATTTGTTATTTTCAGATTTGAATCATAAAACAATCAGGAACAGCTTTGACAATTCCCCAAAACACAGAAATCCAATCAAAAACACAAAAACACTAATCAACAGCCTCAGCAATTTGTATTTTCTTAATTCATTTTTGCCCTGCCTTACTTTTCTGTCAGCCAGAATCAATTTAAAAGTTCCTGTCTCAGTTGCAGGCAGGAAGATTATTAGTGATGCACAGCCTCCAACTTCCATTTCTTGTTTCTAACTCTAACTTGGTCTAACTCTAAGACGTTTCTAACTCTGTTTCCTCCCTCAACACCTGCAAGACGAGACTCATGATTTTTGCTTTTGCCGGAATAAAACGTCTATTAAAACCTCCACTGTATCAGAACCGTTTCAGGAGCTGGATGTTGTTACATCCCTCCTTCCCAGATTGCAACAAAGTCTAGTTGAGTGCAATGAGGAACGTTCTGAACTTGTTCTATCATGATTCAAAGACTTATCGCCTAAACTAGCGGTTTCAGAACATGCTTGTTTTGCTCTTTTGAAAGGCTTGTGGTTAATTCATATTTCCAGCCTCTCCCCATTTTTACCTTCCTGTAAAACGTTTCATGTTGTGACGCAGCAGAATGAACATGCAGTACATATAAAAAAAAAAAAAAAAACATTGTTCAAAGTATCAGGGATCAGCAGGCTCAAATGCTCTTTCTTTTCTTGTCGTATTAACTTCTGCCACTAGGTGGAAGCATCCTTCTATTTAACAGGTATTGTTTGTCACACAGAAACACAGATGGGAACAGAAACACAAGTTTACTAGATACTGTAGAAGTATCAGAAGTATAGTTAAAGACAAATGGCAACGTATGGAGAAATAAGCAACAATAAAATAGAAAGCTATGCAGTTGTGACGTAAAAATAATTACACAGTTATGACTCAATAGCGGCTTCAAATCCTGATATATGCAGTTGAATTTACTTAAACTGTGAAACTCCTCTTTGGATTTTCTGTTGGCTTGTATTCTGGGTATTATTCTATCTGTCCTTCTTCTTGAAGCACTCGCAGGCAAACTGCTTCCCTGTTGTTCACACGCAGCTCGCGCCACAAAATGTCATTTCTCCCGGAGTCAGAGTAATGACCTGGTGAATTGCTGTGCTTCCAGGAACAGCTGCTGTTAGCTTTGGCCTTTTTTCCTTTGCTTCCTCAACATCTTTGCTTTTCACAAAGAACAGTTACGCAGTTGTGTTTGTCTCAATCAAGCCCCTGAATAACTGCTCTGCATCTGGGATGTCACGGCCTTTTGCCACCATCATCTCAGCTGTTCTTTTTAAGGCTCCCCTGACACCATCCAGTACTCCTTCTCCATTACCGGCCTTGAAAAAAGTTTCCTGAACCAGCCTCAGATCTTCTTCTGTTCAGTTCTGTGGCAAAAAGGGGACAAAGACTGGGATTCTGACCTACATGTGTGTTACGGCTTGATTTGTGTTCCTAGTGGAAGCTGCTCAGGGACGCGTTAATTATCCCAGGGCTCTCCTCTTGTCTGCCATTGGTCGTCATTATTAGTGTAGATTTCACAGAGCTCCTTCTGTACCTGATGATGTGAACAGAGATAATAAAAATCAGCCTAAACCAAATGAGAAATATTGTTAATTGGCCAACTTATTTCATTTCAGTCCATTATGAAAATTATTAGTTTCTTTTCACGAGGAGGTAATTAAATTTTTAATGGAACATTTAGTTTTTGAAATGACCTTTTTCAATTAAATCTCTTTAATTGAAACTGTATCTTGTTCAATTACTGAATGTTATTTAATTAAACTGTAACACAGATATGTAGGACATTTGTCAAAATCTGGCACCTTTTTTGGCATATTTAACTGTAACCGAGCCAACATGTCTGTAACATGTATCAGTGAAAGAGTTTCTTCTATTAAGAATCACAGTTTTCATCTGTTCAGCATATTTTAGCACTATTTTAAAGTCACCTTTAATTTATTGGACAAATCAGTCTCATATTTTATATTTTAAATAATTTAATCTGTTCAGCAGGAAAAGAATACAAATGACATTAATCACTTATCAGTACAATCTGTAATTAATCGCAATTAATCTTGTTTCTTTCTTTCCTTCTTTCTTTCTTTCTTTCTTTTTTTCTTTCTTTTTGTTTTTAACAAATTCCAATATTTGACCCAATATTGAAAATGTTCCAGTTGCTGTTATTCAGTGGCTGCATCCCATCATCCAGCTCAAGATGCATTGACCTTAAAGCTCTACAACCTTTACATTCTACACACCTAACACAACAATGCTGGAGGGAAAAATTGAAACGCTTTTCCATTTTACAGAGCAGAGTTTTTGTCTTTCAGTTTCATATTCGTAAATTTTGAACCTCTTTCTGAGTCACATTGGATTTAAGTGAAAATGTTTCCTGTTCGTCTACATGATTGCATGTTTTCCACATGCTCCTTTTGTCATGTTTATTGTTTTTTTAATAATTTATTTATGTACTCCTTCTTGCAATTACGTACATTAGAAGTTAACTGGTTTTTATACTTTTTTATATTTGGCTTCAATAGTCCTATGTTGTGTAAAATTTTTATATAGTGCAGAGAATATATTTTATTGCAGTGAGCCATCCTCATTCTTTTCTTGTCGTATTTAATTCTTCCACCAGGTGGCAGTGTCACTCAGCTTAACAGGCATTGATTGTGATATAGGTAGGATCAAACATTAGGTTCTGAAAGTAGTCCCTAATTACTGTGGTCAAATCAAAAAACATCAAGCCAAACTCATCCAGCACATTTCCTGACAAGGGATTTGAACCTCTTTTGCTTTGGGAAGCTGGATACTTTGGTGGGTAATTAGAAGTAATGAAACAGCAGCAAATAAAAGGTGCAGTGACGGCCATTCCACATCTCAAACAGAACCCAGAATGGCGCTGATGTGTTCCCTAAAAGCCTCACCAGCCCTTTTAATTACGTCTCCGTGAAAAGTGTTCACTTTGCACAATAATAAAAAAAAAAAAAACTGTGTCAATTGGCATGCAGAACAATGTTTAACATATCAGAAAATGAATCTACACGGCACTTTGAATTAAAAGTTTCAGACTGGAATAAGTGGGGCAGGCCAGCTGAGAATGCCATTGTATTTGGTCTAAATGACTCCTTTGTTAGCGCTGCTGAAAAGCAATTAAAACAGGGATTGGAGTGTGGTGTTCTCCAACTTGTCACTATTATATTCTGGAAATGAGGGGAATAAAAAAAAACCCTCTGTGTGTGTGCTGTCTTTTCAAACTGCAGCTCAAACTCATTTATGTGGTGTTGGAGCGACCAGGCCTCTGAAAGGACAGAGCTGAAGCTGTAGCGGGAGCCGCGGATCGTTCCTGTCACGGAGGTTCTGTTTACTCCAGTTGTTGCTATGGAAAAGATGAGCCTCTCTGATACCTCACACTGGTTGATGACCCTGGACTGTGCAGCTTGAATCCAAACGCTGCTTCAGGCCATGTTTCAGAAACAACAGGACTTTCCCAATGCAGCTCATGTTTAGGTTTCTTCCTGAAACGTGAATCATTCTATGGGAAGTGTTTTATCGTCTGAACATGTAATAAATCCAACATGTTTCATTACGTATAAACTAGATATGGTACATCTACAGACTAATCACAGTGGATCCATAAAAGGGCAATATCATGTATTATCCAGGCATAGAGCATAACCGAGTAACTATGTTGACTTCAGTTGTTAAAAAATATGACTTAAAAGAAATTTGACTTTTTAATTTAACACCTTGAAATTGAGCCTCTGTCTCCTGAAAAACTTCTGCTCTTTCTGAAACTCCACCTTCAGGAAGTCATCACAACATGTTAACCCTTTAACAACGTCTTTCATTGCTGTGAGAAGTAACTCTTATAATGAGCTCCAAAAATAAAATACTCATCTCCATCGGGTTTGTGCTTATTGCTGCTGGCTAGTCTGAAGGAACTGACTGAGCTCGTCTGAAGGAGGGCTGCTCTGTGAGGTGGAAGCTTGTCAGCTGCAACCCTGAGGAGGAACTTTGTCCTTGAAGGCGGAGCTAGGTCCCCCCAGGCGTTTTGCACAGCTGAATGGTTGCTATGGGAGATTAAATGATTCCTCAAACATGAATGAAAGAATCAAAGCAACACTCCAGGTTTGTTTTTGATAAGGGAATAACATAATTGATTTTATTTCAAAAGTTCACTCTCCTCTAGGCCTAATCAGTCATGTGAAACTTTTCTCATCTCTATTGCAACAAATAACTTAGTCAACTGAAAACCTTGGTAAATTGTTAAAGGCTCTGACCAAAGACTTTCTTCATGTCATTATTCTTATAAAGGCCAGATCTGTTGAGTGTATGATTAGAGGTTGACAAGCTGTGGATCTCTACTGCTCCTCCAGAGTAACCATGGCTGCTTCTCTAACTAATGCTCTACTTGGGTTCCCTCTTAGCTTAGGCTGAAAACACTTAACTATTTTCAGAGCGATGGATTGATCGTCACTCTGGAACAATATTCAACGCTTGATAAATTGTTTTTGAACCTTCTCCTGCAGGCAGCGGTCTGCCTGCCGGAGGCTGTTGACTAAAATCAGTTTCCCTAAAACATCCTCTTTTAATTAAACAAACAAGCACAATAAAGGAGAGAAGGGGAATAGGAGATGCCTCTATTATTCCCATTGCCAGGAAGAGCTTCATTAATATTTAAACACTATTGATGCCTCGACAGTTTTTGTTTTTGCCAGTAATAAGGTGGAACGGTGCAGGCAACAGTGCTGGCAGTGCAGAGTTTAGATAGCGCTTCACTTAGCTTTGGTTTAAGTTAAAAAATAAAATAAAATAAAACAATGCTACACCAAAAGGAGATGTTCTCTGGTTCTCCTGACTGAGCTCATTGTTCTGCCAGAGGGGGTGAGGGAGAGCAAGGTCCTGGAAGGGGCAACATGTTAGGCAAATTTCTCTGTGACAAACAGGTGCAGATTCATTTTTAAGCTTTGTTATCCAAAATGTATACATTTTCTTAGGTAGTTAAGAGGTCTTTAAAATGCACATTGAAAAAATTCAAACTTTTAAAATACGTAGGCGACATTGTGAACATATACGAACATGTTATATAAATTAGAACAAGTATGTATTGAAAATTATTTTTGATCCGGTTTCAGATTAAACCCACATGTCAATGTTTAACATGTTTCAGTCTGATAATAATAATAAAATAATATTCTAATCTTGAATGTCACGTCTTCATCAGCGGTCAGCAGAAAATCAGCATAATTAAAGTCCTGACATGCATCCACCTGTGAAAATTAATCCATGTGTTTCACTCAGTGGATCATTTTCAATCATCTAATTTACTCAAAAAACTGTAAATAATAACTCCACTTAATAAAAAGTTACTTGATGCCAGCAGCATATTAGCAGAGAGTGAGATCAGACATGCTAGTCGAAATAACTGCAGACCTCCTGGGAAATCATTTTGGCCCAATGTCTGGATAAAATATTGTAATCAATGATTCTGTTAAATAGATGGAGGTTTGAATGGAAATCTGTTTAACTGTCCCATAAATTTATAAACAATATTTGTCTCAAACAGAAGACCCATCCCAACTTTTAAATGTCAAAGCATCTTTTCCTTTTGTTTTTGACACAAACTAAAAAGAAACTTTTACATTGTCCATGTTTTCAGAGCATATCTCAGATTAACCAGCAGCTCAAATCAAGACAATAAATAAATAAATAAATAAATGATTTAGGAACTTTCTCCTGATTCCACTGAGCTAGAGAAAGCATACACAAACAATGAATGATCAATGAATGAGGAGGCCTGAGGGGTCGTGGTTACCAAGACAACTGAGGATATCTGATCACTAAAAATGACGCAAGACGAAATAAGCAAACCGAGTTAAAACTCAATGAAGCCAAACGCAGCCATGGCAGAACATTCCTGCATGTTTTTCATGTCATAATTCCAGACGTTAGCAGATTCATAGTCAAGCGTTTACTGCTCTTTATGATCATTGTAAAAAAAAAAAATAAGGAAAAAAAAAAGTGTAAAAGGTATGCTAAGTGTACAATATATATGGACCCTGAAAAAATGAACCAACTGCTGAGAAGGAACAAACAAAACGAGGACAAGGAAATTCCATACTTTAGTAACCTTTGTCAGGTTACTGTGAAGGGATCCATCAACAAAGAAAAAAATGTGGATAAAAACTTATATAAAGAAAATATAGCCTTTAATTTCTAGCGCCGCCCACATTGATGTGGTTAGAGGTGGTCATGCTTATTATTAAATTATTATAAAGATGAACTCAGGGCTCAATTCTGTAATTTTTATTATTGTATTTTTCTTATAGTACAATTTTGTAGCACGATTAACTATGTCAAGCAGCTGCTGTTGCTGTTCAAACTTGTTTTCCTCTCTCTCCTCTCAAGTCAAACTGACTTTGTAAATTGAAATTGGGCTCCTGTCTCTTTAAAAACTTCTGCTCTTTCTGAGACTTTGCCTTCAGGAAGTCATTACAACATGGCTCCTCTATTAACCTTTTAATTAACAGCATTTTTTTTTACCAGCGTTTCACTGACCAGCTCATACAATGAGCTCAGCAGACACATCGTTCTACCAGGTGTTTGCTGATTGCTGCTGGCTAGTCTTAAGGAGCTGAACAGAGGAGTTGTAAGGGGGGCTCCTCTGTGAGTTAATTGTCCCTCAGCCTTCCCAGATGTCTGTGGGGAGCGGTGGGAGACTTGGAAACTGCAGCTCAAAGGAGGAGCTTCGTCTTCGAGGACAGTGCTAGATCCACCAGGCGTTTTGCACAGCTCAATGGTTGCCATAGAGATTGATGGTCTCCTTAAAACATGCTTGAAAGAATCAAAGCAAGGAGAGACTAACAACAGAGCATGATGAAAAACTCCAAAACGTTGATTTTACATTTTGCTGAAAAGAAATATGGCGCCTTGTCCTTTGACTATGACTGTGTTTTGCTGCATTTGCTTTAATCCAGACAATCGGCTCCTAAAAACACACTACCACCGTCCCGGTTGCTTGTCAGGTTATCTGCTGGCATGTTTTTTTTCTTCTCCTTTGGGCCTTTGAGTAACTTTCAAAGAGCTCCAGTCAGGCTGACTTTTGCATCAAAGGAAGCAGCTGTTTTGTGTTGGACCGGCGTTCTCTCTGGGCTTGTCCTGCCCCATGCAGTCCTCCTCCTGCTCGCTTCTTAATTGTTAGGAGAAAGTGGAGCACGATGTTCTAGATTGTGGGTGTCATCTTCAGTCTGGCGTCCCCTCGGCTCTCTTCCTCCCTTTGGTTGCGGGGCCCAGGGATCTCATCTCTTTGTTTCGGCCTCTCAGAAAGTCAGGTGGCCCTCAGCTATCCCAGCTGTCTGTCGGGTGTCGCCGCACATCAGCGTCAAGCGGGGGGTGTTGGGGGTGACAGAGGGGAGGGTGTAAAGCAGAATCTCACTCGGTTTTACATGCTACATTTGCCTTTAATGGAGGGGAAACGGTGTGTGGAGCTGAGGCGCCCCGAATAGAAATCTCCGGCAACACTTCTGCAGCATGTGTAATTAGCGCAGTAAGTCTCCTAATTAGCTTGTTGTGTTGTCAGCGGTGATGGCAGCATCCGGGTGTGAGAGCTGGCTTTGGAGTGAGGTGGGGGGGGGGCAGATGGCAGCGTGGAGCTGAGAGGCTGAGGCTGTGTCAGACGCTCCACAGCCAGGAGCCCACACCCCCATCACCCCCACCCTCCCATCAACCCCACCCCCCCATCACCCCCACCCCCACTCCCCACAGCAGCAGAGGTTAAGAATAGAGGAGGTCTTGTCACATTGCATGTAGGAACATCCAGCGTTCTGAGGGCTGATACACGCCGAGAACAAACAGTCGGCCCCAATGTTTGCTTCTCTCTCCTACTTATTAGTCCCTTTTGGTCAGATTCTGTCACAGATCTGCACCGCCTGTAGCTGAGTTTTGGCCCAGAGTTGACATAAACCAGCGTGGAGCCTATTATCGCTCCCCTCACAGATGGAGAATGTGGGCTACCATCAGATTTACTCCACAATCACAAGATTCTCTGCAGTCGGATCTTTTCTTTTTTTTTTTTCCTTCTTCTTCTTCTCTGCATGTCAGAGGAGAAGGGAGGAAAATGTTTTAACGAGATCAGCGGGACGGGACGTACAGGAGGTCAGGAGCAACACTGGGCTGTGTTCGGCTCTAAGTCTGACGTTGTCCTAATGCCGTAAAACTGTCAGGAGCTCCTGCTGCTAAAATTCTGATATTTGGTTGTGTTCATCGCAACTGGGCCTGCGTCTGAGATTTGTTCTGACGCGCAGAACAAAAGGCGATCCAAGCAGCTCTTCCTCCTCCAGATGTTGGATTTGATTTGGAGAGAAAAGGTGATGTTGAGGGGGCTGGCTTGGAAAAAAAGGAAGGGGAGAGAGAGAGAGGAAAACAAGTTTGAACAGCAACAGCAGCTGCTGCACAAGAAAAAAAAAAGGAGTCGACAGAGCAATGCCGAAAGGTGACAGAAACACACACACACACACACACAGTTATAGGGCAAAAACAGCACAGGGCAAGGTGTTCACTTTGTCATACGACTTCTTGGATATAATATAATCACAACTCAATATAGTTTCTCAGCAGTTACAGATCTAATCTTAGGTCAGAACAGGAACATTTAGTTTATGTACTTCACTCAACCCAGAAAAGGAATTAGAACAAACTTAGAATCCAAAGAAACTCATTGCCTCAGATCAACCTTTAGCACCTTCTACTTCACAGAATCAGACATGGAGAGCAACACTTCATAATTTGGAGCCACGTTCCATTGAAAAATCTGTGAATACTAAAGTGTGAGTCGACAGAGTTTAACAAACCTCACATCTTTCTGCTTGTCACGGTAAATCGGGGAAAAGCTTTTTCACCCCCACATATTCAAATTGACATTCAGGAAGCCTGAGATGCTGCCATGCTGCATGGTGAAAAGACAAACACGGGTTCCTTCCAGATTAACGGCTTTTAGCCGTTTGTCTCATAGTTAGACCTCCTGTAACCGAAAGACACGCAAAACCAATAACTAACTAAACCAGATAGTTATTTTGCAGTATCTGCTGACAATGCTTCTAAAGTGCAAAGTGTGAAACTGATCTACTAACACACAAACTGTCAGAAGTCCAGCTTATTACAGCAAAGATAAAAACAAATTGAGATGATCATTATCAGGGTGGTGTTGAACTTTCCCAGACACAGTTTTGATTTCAACGAGTCTTTATTTAATTGCTGACTTTTTGTTAGAAATGGCTGATGCTGAAACAGTGACTTTTACCAATAAACCATCTATATTCAGTTGGCTCTTTAGTATGAATAACGTGAACTGAGCTGCAGTTACCAGAGTTTTGTGTCTTTGCTCAACGTTACACATACTGACAGCACTGTCCTCCAGTGAGATGGAGAACAGGCGCACATATCACATGACATCATATGAGCCCCATGTTTTCATGTCTGGGTCAATAAATAGTTCTGAAAAAGATTTGGAAAAAGTAGAGCCACACGTTCAAATCTCCTCCACAAAAAATCAAACCAGAATAAAACCATACTGAGAAATCCCACTTAAAGTTACAACCTGTAACTTCTATAAAAAAATATATGTTTTACATATTTGTTCAAACTGTCACTATTCTGTTACAGTGTGGTATGAGACAAATAACTTGTGAAAGAAGTGAAATCCTCTGCCTTCTCCCAGCGCTAACTAGAAACAACCAATCAGAGCCAGGAGGAGGGCCTTAATGCTGCCAATCAGCCTTTGTGTGGCACATAAACCGATAGCAGTATCTTCCTGGTAGTAGGAAGAATCAAGAAGTATAAAAGTCACTCATTCTTTTTTAAAGGGAAGGGTCCCCTGGCTCTGCAGCCTTCCACACTCTCTTATCATTTTAGAGTATAAAGTGGATGAGTGTAAGCAACCAGGGTTAGTATTCCTATACAACTGGCTGAAATAGATGGGATCAGTACTTAGTTTATTACAGGAACAACTTGTGATGTTTGTTGTCAACCCTGAGATGATTTGCTGACATCCTGTCCGACGACATGAAGGTAAATAATATCCTCAGATATTATCTAAAACTCATGAAACCTTCTCTGCAGTGGCTTTAACATGCATGTGACTTTCAACAGTAAAACATGTCAAAAGAGAGTTAAAAGTCAAAAAAGCTTTTTGAAAACCAGAGTTCAACCAGAGTGTCCTATATATCGTTGATCAAATTTAATTAAACAACATTCAGTGATTGAAAAAGATATAGTTTCAATTAAAGGGCTTTAATTGAAAAAGGTCATTTGAAAAACTAAACGTTCCATTAGAAATTCAATTACCTCCACAAGAAAAAGGAACATAATGTGATTCTTATAACGGACGGTGAAATGGAAGAAGTCGGCCAATTAGCAGGTTTCCCATTTGATTCAGGTAGATTTTATGATCTTTGTTCAGAGTATTAATTACAGAGGGAGCTCAGTGAAAGCCGCGGTCATAATGACGGCCCTGGACTAATTAACGCATCCCTGAGCAGCTTCCACTTCCAACCCCAACCACATGTAGGTCAGAGATCTCAGTCTTTTGTTCCGTCTGACATTTTATTTGGGAACGGTTGAGTCTTTCAGACGGATTTGGGAAAACCATTTCCTGTTTGTGGTGAGTAGTTTTTGATGTTTAACCACAAGCTGGTGAATCTCTGCTCCCTCTGGCTGCTTCTGCAGGCGTGACAGGTATCAGTCAACCCAGCAGACGAGTCGGCGTGTTTAATTCAGCCACAGCGCACCGTGGGGAAATGGATACTCAGCACTCTGATGACAGAGCTTTGCTGTTTATGCACTCTGCAGGTATTAATTTGCTGGCAATGTTGCTTTTTTATTTTCCTCAGCATATTTATTAGAGCAATACGCGTGCCGAGGGCAAGAACACAGACATTCAGAGATGCTTTTCCAGAGGATTTCCATCTTGGCCGGCGTGCACCGCTGCTTCCCAGCAGCTCTGATTATTTTCAGGACTTAATGTGATACAAGCAGAGAGGATGAAGGTCTACACATACTCTGCAAGAACAGAGAAATTTGTTCTCTCTCACTCGACATGGAAGAACAGGGAAGAACAAAGTTCCATCTCGCCTTGGCATTTCATGCTTCATAGGAACTCGTGCAGAACTCCTGGGAAGTCTTTCTGGGTCTCTCCCTGCGCCGCGCCACGCCGCACGGCACCAGGCTGTTCTCTGACACCTTGAAAGCACAAAGTTCAGCACAAAATACGTCAAGAGCAAACTGCAACAACTCCACAACCAAGACTGGCAGTCAGTTTGTTCCTGCACCAACATTTAGTAAGTTCGCATATTTACAAGGAAATACTGAGATGCTCTCTGATGGAGAAAAGCTGTAAATTTTGGGGGGAAAAAAATAACATTTGAACTTTCCCTGATCAAAAGTATAAGTTTACATTATTAAACTAGGATTATTCTGGTATTACAGAAATGTGTTAGGAAAAAAACAGAGACTAAAATTGATCAGACAATTCTCTGAAATTTACTAAATAAAGTTGAAATTAGAGATTAGATATAGTGTCTGGTTTTTGGTCATGTTTACTGAACAGATTCTTTCTCTTTTAAATTATTAATTATCATTTAATAGCAGTATTATGTAAAATTAACTTTTTAAGATTCAGATCATGTTATTATGTTATTCCCCCATCAAAATCATACCTGGAGTGTTGCTTTGATTCTTTAATGCATGTTTGAGAAATCCTTTTGATCTCCATGGCAACTGCAGCTGCTCAAAACCTAGCTCCGCCTTCGATGCGCAGCTCCTCCTCGGTACTACAGTTTCCAAGCTTCTGAGATTCCACCTCACAGGACTCCCCACTCAGCTCCTTCAGACTAGCCAGCAGCAATTAGCTAACAATTGTTGGATCTATTCATCTGCTGAACTTGTTGTAGAAGCTACTTCTCAATGTTGGTAAAAATGCTGTTAAAGGCTTAATTGAGGAGCCATGTTCGGTTGGGTATAACAGCTACTCTACTTTCTTGGCTAGCGCACCCTGAACGCAAATGCAGCAATAAAGGTTTAGCTGTAGTTGTGTTGAGAGTGATTTTAATGCAAGTCATTTTGAGTTTGAAATTAAATTAATTAATTAAATTAAATTATTTCTCTCAGTACTCTGACATTTAGCAAACAGAGAAAATGTGGGTAATTGAGCAACAACAGCCTGTCAGACAAAGTGACAAAAGTTCAAATATATTTTCATAGAGTGCATGCAAACATTTGTTTTCTTTGACTTGGCTCCTGTGTGTCTTAGCAGAGGCAAAACTGTTCATACTGTCTGTTTTACATCTTTGAAAACCTTCAGACTATTAATACTGCTAGCATTATTCTAAAAACATTATACATTAATGCATTATAAACAATAATCAAAACTGAGTGTTTCTCCTAAAACTATTGAGGGAAAAAAAGGAAGAAAAAAAAGAATCTGGTGAGGAAGGCCAATTATAACACACACAAAAACTGCAGAGTTCTAGTATTGGTTGTGTTTTATAACCTTCAAAAGTCTCCTGTTTTCTCCACACACCTCCAGTAAGGAGTACAGTTGCATAATAAAAGATTTTTCTCCAAAGAAAACATCCAGGCAGGGATGGAGCTCCAACTAAAACCTTGAGGGAGATTCAGTTCTGGTCTGATGAAACCTGACCTGGGGAAATGTGGAATCTGTTTTATGTGTTTCTACGCTTGAAGTTAGGCTTAAATGAAGTTTAGAAGCTGGTTGAGACCAGATCATTAATCACATTCTGATCAAAATGCATAAAAACTCAAGTTACTTAGAAAATATCCCTGGATATGTCAAGTAACGCCATTTAATATGTAACAGTAGTGTAACTATCTCAACAATAGTAATGTAACAAATTATATCTAGTTGCTATTTATACAGTGAGTCCCTGTTCTGTTTTGCGCTCCACACTGTTCCACTTCATTGACTAGTCATCCAGATTCACATCTGTTCATTTTCCACCTTATATAACATATAAAACTTTCCCCAACACTTCTTAGAAAACAAAAATGCATTAATAAATAAATCAGTGAATCATAATGTATTTATAGACTCGTGCAAATAATTGCAATAAAATATTTTAATTGACTGACAGCCATAAAATAAACATTAAAAACTGAAATAATAAAAAAAACACAAATGGCAATCATCTTTGGTTTTCTTTATATCACCAATCAGCTCTTCATTTATACATGTTAAATATAACACTAAGAACATATCTGATGTGCAACATTAGACTGATTAAAGTCAGTGGTTGATTTGTTTTTATTTGGAAACTGAAGGAACAAACTTGAGAGCTGAAAGATGGAAGCAGCAAATCCTGTCCAGCAGGGGGCAGTATTACCCAGGCAGCAAGAGCAGGCACACGCTTTTACTCAGAAAAACTAAAGCAGCGATATAAAAACACATTCTTTATGCTGGTAGCCCCACCAGAGGAGCAACGTTATCTGTTATTTCTTTTTGATATGACCATGATCATGTCATATTTCCCAGATTCAAAATTCTGCAGCCACTGGTTCACTTTGCAAACTTCCCAGCAACTGAAGATGTCCACCTGCTGCTAGAATATCAAAATTATCAACGTTTAAGTAAAAACATCCGATTCTCACAGCAGATGAACAATGTTGCACGTTTGGTGGCACATCCTCTAACATGAAATCCTGCTGTTTGACGCGATCACACTGTTTTACACCACAAGCCGCACGAATCCTCCCCCTTACAGGACGATTGGATTGTTGTCGCTGCATAATGTCTCTTCACCTCAGTCAGTGTTGTGAAGGTGTCGTTACACAAAGAGTAGAGAAGAAGATCATCAGCTGGAGATGGAGGAGACGATACACGCTGAGAGCATCTATCTATCTATCTATCTATCTATCTATCTATCTATCTATCTATCTATCTATCTATCTATCTATCTATCTATCTATCTATCTATCTATCTATCTATCTATCTATCTATCATTTTTGCTTGTCTGTTTAAGTTTTTTATATAAAAATCATATATGTATGTAATTGTCATCCAAAAAGTATTTTTAATGCAAAAAATTTTAAAAAATAAATGCAATATATAATTTCAAATACTATATATATATATATATATATATATATATATATATATATATATATATATATATAATATAATTGCATGTAAAAAGCTCCACCATAAGCAGATACAGCCCAGTGGAAATTCTTATAGCATTAAAATAGCTTTTAAAGAACTAACATGTTTATAATTATTAATCTTGTTATCATTATTAATAATATTATTGTTGTTGTGTCTTATCTATTGTTAATTAGTGTCGGTAATAGTATTTATTAGATTATTTATTTATTTTTTTACTAGCATGAAAAACTGTATTCCATCCATTTTTTGAAAAAACTTTTGTTTGAAATGTAATCTATACAATAGAATGCTCGATTTGCATTAATAAATAGATGGATAACAAAATGAATCAGTTAAAACACAAACAAGTAAACAAGCTCATAGCTGATGTCATGGCTGATGTTATGATATTTGACATCACATATATTATTTTTCCCGCTCCATGTTGGTGTGTTTCCCTCGTCTTCCTTTGTTTATCCCCTGAATCATGTGGGTTTCATCCCAGCAGAGAGGGGGGGGGAGAGGGGGCTGTCAGAGTTGGATTCTGTAGGCGGTGAAGACTGTGTGTGTGTGCGTGTGTGTGCGTGTGGGGGTGTGTGTGTGTGTGTGTGTGTACAGCGTGTTTGTGTATAATAAGTGTGACTGTGTGAGTGAAGGGTCGGGGCAGCAGCTGGTCGAGGGCTTTTTTCTGCGCGCCCGCCTTGGGGAGCCCCCACTCCAGCTGTGATTGATGCGCTCCTGTTGCTGACCATGCAGGGGCCGGAGCACGGGGCCCCGCTGAGGGCCCTGCTGAGGCCGATGTTTATTTGTGGTCAGGATGCTCTCCTCTGTCACAGGGCTGTGGTCGTCAAACATCTTCATCGGCACAAACATCGCTGCCGACTCGCGGCTCTGCCTCCCTGCCTTCCTCTGCAGAGCTCCTCACATCGTCCACCGTTCAGTTCAGACATAAAGCATAACCGAGTCAGTCTCTCCTCACAGTGAAGCCTGGTTTTCAGAGTCCTGCTGAGTTTTGCTTTGACGAAGCCAAATATAACAGCAGACAGAGGAGTCTAAACAGTCAGGACTGATGGTCCTGTCTCTTTGATCGCAGTGGACGCCGGGTTCAGGGATGAAAAAAGGGTTTTCTGTGTGACATTTTGGAGCATTTCAAGGAAATGATTGGTCAAAGTGCAATCAGCAGGCAGAGCCAGGTTTTCTCCTGCCCCTCCTCCCCTTGGAGGCCCTGGAGGTAAAACTACACCTCACTGGGGTGTAAAACAAGCCCAGATTTTGTTTTCCTTTCAGTCCTGCTCCTTATTATTCCTCCAAAAAGCCGTAGCTTAAATATTGTAATCATACACTTGATTGCTTGAGGCTCATAGCGGGAAATAATTTAATTGTTGCTCCAAACAATGAGCAAACAGACGTTTTTAGTTATTAACAGCCACCGCACGGCTTGTCATGAAAAACACAAACAACTGCAGAAATCTTCCAGCTCTCTCTCCGTAAAACAACAAATCTGACTTTATTAAAATGTGTGCTGCTAGGATACGACACATCCGGCTCTCTGATTTACAGCTACATGTGCTGCTTCCTTGTGACTTCACCAGACCGCCATCCATGTAGAATAGGAACTCGTTGTTGTAATTATGAGACATAATGCAGCCTTGGCCAAGTCTTCTTTCAGCTAAGAGATGGAGACTCACAGTAGCTGCGTTTCCATATGTTCACATTTTTGTTGATATTCCGCTGATGTTGGGAAAAAAAACACAATTTCACAATAGCAGTGTTTCCATTAAATAAGAAACAAAATTAAAATCACCTGTGAATAACTTTATTTCCATGATAAGTCATTAAAAAACATCACAATAAAACGCCACGCAAAGATCTTCTGACTACTTCCTGTCTTCTTCTTCTTCATGGTCAGAAACATTCAGTTGTTGATTGTGTGATTCACATGATGTGAAAAACATTTTTCCCACTGCAGCTTTAAAAGTTAAATCAGTTTCATTACAACCTGAAAAAAAAAAAAACACAAAATCCTGGAATCAAAAAAAACAAGAGTGTTAATTATTCCATTCAACAAATTTATTTTCGAAATATCAAATGGTGCAACTCTGAACGGGTTGGTCAATAGCCTTGATTTGCAGGGGTCTCAAACTCCAGTCCTCAAGAGCCACTGGGTGTCCTGCAGCTTTTAGATGTGTCTCTGCTGCACCACCTGAATAGAATAATGAGGTCATTAAGGCTCTGGAGATCTGATCTACACAAGGAGGTAATTAAGACATTTCATTCCAGGGTTCTGTGACTGTGGCACATCTAAAAACTGCAGGACAGCGCCCCCTGGAGGACTGGAGTTTGACACCTGTGATTTAAAGGAATTCGGTGTTTCGGCTGTTTTGCAGTTTTCTGAAAGTTTGTTCCAGATTTGTGGTGCATAGAGGCTGAATGACAAGTGCCTGAAATTTGATACATATTTTTAGATCCAGCAAATTTGACTGTAAATATTTCCAGCAGCAGAGACATGCTGTGTTATAATCAAGGTTATTTGAAACAAGATTCTGGGAATAATCTTCAGATGGATGTACTTATGTTCTTCTATAAGACAAAAATGGATATATATATATATATATATATATATATATATATATATATATATATATATATATATATATATATATATATATATACGTATGTTTCTGACCGTTACTGCAAGTTTCATGTTCTGTGCACCGTTGATTTACATAAAAACTATAAATAAATTTAGCAATTATAAAACATGTCTTTAAAATCATATTAATATAGGTTGCAGGTATTATCACTCATAGCAGCAGGCATTATTGTTGCTTCACTTTCTAAATGAAATAAAAAAACATTATTTTAATTTATAAAATTATATTTTATTTTGTTTGGTAAAATCATGGAGGGATGTGCTAAAAGGACAAAACTTTATTAAATGACACCTTGGCCTTTTTCTTCAGTAGCAGTGTTTGCATCAAGGTTTTTCACGCACATATTGAAGTACATCACATTGAGAAACAATTGATGGAAATGGCAAAAATCCTAAATAACTTTCTCCATTTCACAAAACCATTTTTACGCTCATTTGAGGTAGTTTGTAGTAAATAGCTAATCTACTGCTAAATACTTATTGTTGAATAAGTTCTGACAAAGCGCAGTGGGTCCAGAGATCCGGTTTCATAGTTTGAAGCCACTTGGTTTTGGTCAGTACAGCCAGGAGTGGCATCAATGTCAGATGAAATCACACTTTTGTGGTTGATGGGAAAAAAAAAGATTTACATTCTCTTTTTCTTAAATTCTTTTAAAGTTTTCTCAAAATTCACCCGACAGCTGGAAACATAATGTCTATCTGAGACGTTCCCGTTTCAAGGATAACATGGATGTCAGAAACTCAGTGAACCTGCTGTTACCAAAGACCCAGCAGGTCGTCCAAATTTCTCGTCTCCAGCAGAACATTGTGACAGTTCAGGTTGAAACGTATGAGCTCCTCATATAGAGTTTACAGGATTATGCAATCATCACTTTTTCTCTCCTCATCAAGTCGAACAGATCAGAAATGTCAAATCTTTAATCTACTGCTAAATACTGGAGAAGGATGTCAATGATTCTCATTGTTACCATCTAGATAGACTCAGTTCTTCTCAAGTGAGAGGTCAGTGTGATGACTAAATAAATGCAAAGTGATCTGAGTAGTTTTATTGATTACAACCCCACCAACCCCTCTGGTACTCCTAAGTGTCACGGCGCCGCTCGGCCCAAAAGTGTCCAAACGTCCAGTGGACTACACAGAATAATAAAAGCAACACCTAGCACTTTAAACAGGATGCGCCTATCTGAGGCAAGAGGGGGGAGATTGATCTCCCATAATGCTTTGTCTTGATGAGACAATGAAAAATGGTCCAAGCCGGCGACATGTCAATATGAGGGCTGGAGCTGCAGCGACGGTCCGGGGTTCTTATTTAATCCGGTTTCCTTTAAGATGATAGCTCTTGTTACATTTTCACCGGCTGTCTGTCAGCTTGACATCGCAATATTACCCCTTCTCCTCACTTTCCTGCTCGGTTTCATTTATTTTAAAACACCATTTCACACACGGCTGACTTTAACAAGGCATTATACAGCTCTGAGGGAAGGCCTGGGAGAGAGAATTGTGACAGATACAACATTTTTCACGGCGGAAACCCGGAATATTGTAAACAGAAGGGTGTATGAACGGGGCAGAGTTTGAAGAGGAAAGCCGCTCGCGTGTGCATAGATGTCATTCAGCCCCCCACACTCATCCCCCCGTCCTCACGGAAAATTATGTTTGCTGTCAAAACTCTTCTCAGTTAGGGTGTGTGAGTTATGGTGGCAGCAATTATTTAGGCTTTATTTATTTGAACGTCATGATTAAGAGATTAATGATCACTGAGCATTACTTATGCCTCATTTAGCTACAACATGTTCCTAGACAGACTTGTTTATCCTGGTGGGCAGGAATATAGAAAATGTCATGTTTAGGTCACATTGGCTGTGTTTTCTTTGCAAATGTAATGTAAATATTTGATCAAAATTCTGCTGATGTAAAACATGAACATTTGCAGCGTTTTGGAGAAATTGTCGTCGCTGATTTACAGAAGAGTTTTGGATTCAACGCATCAGAATGACATGCAGCTTTTTATGAAGTGTCTGATGCTTTGAGAGCTCTGGTGGTGACAGATGCACATTGTCCAAAAAAAAAAACAAAAAAAAACAAAAAACAAGAAAGCATCCTCCTCCTACTACTTCCTGTTGTTGTCTTCTTTGTTGTTTCCATCAGCAGCAACATTCAGCTGTGAATCATTTGTCTTGAATGAGGTAAATAAATGTTCCCATTGCATTATTTTGACATTTTTTTGATACAACCTGAAAGACTCCTTATGCTAGAGCTACAACTGTTCAGCAAAAAATGCTTTTTCAAACTTGCTGTTTCCATTAAGCAAAATTATTTTTGTGATTCCAATTCGCACAATTTTACAGTTAATGTAAAAAAAAAACCCACAATTTTGTAATTGTGTTGTTTCCATCAAATAAGAAATGCAACTAAAAATCCCACGTGAATAAATTTGTTTATTAGAAAACATGCAGTGCCCTCTACTTCCTGTTGTACTCTTCTTCGTGACTTGTGCCAGTGGCAACATCCTGTTGCTGATTATGTAATGCCAAAAAGTGTTTTGAAATTCACCTATTTCTATACGGCCAAAATAAACAAAATAAACCAGGCCTAGCACCAAAACGTTTATTTGTTTGTTTTTTTGATCAAAAACAGAAGTTTTTTTTTTTTCTTTTCTTTTTTCTTGAAAATTGGCATTTCCTAAAGCAAATTCATTTTAGAAACGCCAGATCGCAGTGATGGTCCTGAACCTGGGCTTCAGCATCAGCATTAGTTGGATGTGTGGCATTGAAGCGGTTGACCCTGCTGACTGCGTCACTTCCTCCACAGGCGTCTCGGGACGCGACCTCAGAGGATTCCCCAGCAGAAACAGCTGCAGCTCCACCGGAGGCTCGTTTTCATGCAGCCCATATCACCGTGCAGCCGCAGCCAGGGCTCACCGCGCCCTCCGCCATGCAGCTGCGGGTGAAACACGCCACGGCTGACATATCAGTGATGTTTATTAAGAGACGAGTCTATCAGGTCTCATAAGCCGGTTCTCGCAGGCGGAGGATCTTTTGTTTCTTCCGGAGGGTGTCATCAATCTTGCGCGGCTCCGCTCTCCTGAGCGCCTGATGGAAGATCACGGATTCCTCCCTCCCGTTGCAGCGGCTGCAGCGGCGGAGCTGAACAGACAGACAGCCAGCGTGCAAACACACACAGAGGACTTTCTCTGCTCGCAGAGAAAAACACTCTGCTGAAGACATAACCCAGTCCGTGTCTCGCCGGCCCGGTGAGAGCAGCCTGCACACCACACAATAAATTAGTAAATTGTTGAAAAGTCCTTTTTTTTTTTTTTTTTTTTTAAGGAACTTTAACACTTAGTGAAACTCAATATAGATTAATAACAGGCAGATGGATGTTTGCAAGCCTTTATTGAATATCATGATTTCCCGCTTACAGGTAATAAAAACATTTAATATTAGATTATTACATCAGACCAATAAAAAATGAAAACATTTTAAAACAGAAATGTGCACATGTTTAATGACCTGCTTAAAGGTTGTTTCAAAAAGTTACTTTTCAAAACACATTTACATTTTTTGAGCTTTATTTATTTATTTATTTATTTATTTTTAATGAAAGTATTCCTGATGGAACAACCTGAATCAGATCCTGCATGCTCCTGTTTTTATATGTTGCTCAAGCTGCACTGCAGGAATCCTGAGCCAAAGCAACAGAAAACGTATCTGAAAGACAACTTTCAAAAAATGAAAGAAAATGTCATACCTTAAAACCATCCCCATTTCCAGTTATGTCTTATTTGTTTTTATTTCAGCGCTTAACTTTTAAATTTACGACATTCAGTCATTTAGCAGGTGGATTTTGTTTCAGGAATCTTTTCCTGCAGAGAAGTTGTACTTTTGAGGAGACAAACAGCCATAAGTCATCTGGATCTCTCACAATCTGTAATTTATGTCTTTCGAATGTCACTTTTGACGTTTATTTTTCCTTCGCAGATTGGTGATTTATACATGAAACTTACTGTGTAACTTTGTCAGAAACATTTTATTGCCCTGAGTGCAGTTTGATTTTCCCTCTAGAGAAGAACATGCTGTTCCAGTCAAAATGTTTTAACCATCTGGATTTTCCTTTGAATATTCTCCCCTATTTTCTGGTTGTCAACTAAAAAAAAAGAAAAGAAAACAAAACAAAACAAACAAAAAAAATCATTTTTTATGTAATCTTTTTTTTCCACTTTTCATCAGGCTGTCCACGATGACAATAGTATAAAAACCTGGTGTAAAATATTATGTTTTGTAGAAGTGGGAGGATCAAGACAAAATATCAATAATATCGATACCAAGTATCGATTTTATCAGTACTGGATCAATACTAGTGTAATATTGATACATTAGTCTGAGTTTCCCTCCTGAAATTGACTTTATTTATGCTTAGTTTCTCAACTCCACCTAAAATAACATTTAGTTTTGATTTGCTCTCAAATTATAATTTTTTGCACTTTATTTATTTAAGAAAAATCAGTTTTTCTGTTTTTCTGTTGATCCAGTTCATTCGCTATGAAGGTATTTTGTAAATTTGAACTTTTGCCAAATTCTGTCCTGGGATTTAACAAAATAACTCAACAGAGAAACCACAAAAACACTACGAAGGTCAGAAGTTTGATGCTATATCGAACATAATTAATAAAAAGTATCAGCATCAGAATTAGCGACACTGGCTCTGTATTTACTAGTATCACACACTTCTAATGGTTTCACACCGAGATACAACATGATCTAATTGACTTTATTTTAACCAGAAAAGCAACAATTATTAATATTACTTCTAAAATAATATTGATTATGAAAGTCTGAACAGGGGGACGGCAGCTGCAGCAGGATGTGGACAGAAGGACTGGGGCTTCGTCTGCAGTGGGGTTATTTTTACATTTCAAGCTCCAAACGTTTACCATAGTGATTAATTACAGCATCAGCGTGTGATTAATATGATTGAATGTTTTAATTGATTGACAGCACTAAAATAAACTGAACTGAATTGAACGTATCTGTATGTAAGGAAAGTTTTCAGCCATCTAGCTAGCAGTGTACAGTAATAAGTGGGGGAGGGGCAATGTACAGTAATAAGTGGGGGAGGGGCAATGCACAGTAATAAGTGGGGGAGGGGCAATGCTGCAGTACTCTGCTCTGGTCATGTGAGCTCCTTCTCTGTGAGAATATCAGCTTAATGCTTCCATGCTGTGATTTTTCTATTCTCTCTCCTCTTTAATATTTTCTATTTAACAAAGCACTGCAGGATATTTCACATAATGTTTTAGTAAAACTGGCTTTTCTAGCGTGATGTAACGTGTCGTGTGTTGGTACTCTCAGGTTGTTTATAATGTACTTTTTGTTTTCAGTTAGAAAAAAAAAATCTTTAATTGAATTTTAGACATTATACTTTTTGAAGCTGACTGCACAGTGGGCAGACTGTAAAAGAGTGCAAGTAAGATAAAACTCTTTATAATGAAGGTAAATATCTGTGCAGTGGTTTTTATGGCGCGGTCTTCCTGGGAGTAATATGAAATTGATATACTTGGGACGCGGAGACTTGGATAGAAAGTGCCCTCTGTGCCAGCTCAAACCAAATGAAAGTAGATAACAGCATCGACTCGCAGCCTTTTTCACTGTCATAACTTGTATGTAAATCTTTGCAGCCTGGATTGTGGACCTTCATTAAGTGTGCTTTACGAGATTTATGAAGTGATCTGTGCAGAAGTCGTCTGTAGATGCTTTCTGCTTTAGACCCAGACATGATGTATGTACTGCACTTGGCTTTGGCTGGACTGCTGAATCTGAAATTGGTAAAGTCCGGAGAGGACAGCTTATTCCCAGAGCTGTAGTTAAAGAGCTGCTGATTATTCCGTGACTCTCTTGACCTTTGACAACATGCTACAGCTCTTTAAGAACATTTAGCTAAACCGCCTGCAACTGTGCATCACTACGAACCACATGACAGGAGGAAGCATCTGCCGCTTCGGGTTTTACGTCAACTGAAATTATGTGCAAAAGTGAACAGTTCTCACCCCGATTACTCCTCCTCATTTGCATCCTGACCCGACCTGATCTTTGGAAACCACTTACCTTGTTAGAACGATAACTGCAGAAATAAACAGAGAAGATACGCCAAGCTCTTCAGAAAGCAACCCACTCCACCATGACAAGAGAGAACACACAAAAAAAGTTGTTTAGGTGCAAAGAGAGGCAGATTGCATTGCCATAGCAACAAATGGATGGGCGTCTAAGGGTATGTTAAGCTACACAACAATCACAGCCCATTCTATCAATAGCAACTCAGAAATGTCGCATAGCAAACTACACATTGTGAAAGAACAGTTCAAAGGTCTGAAGAGATGACAACAAATTAGACAATGAAGAATCAATTTGTTGAATTTGTGATGAAATCTGAGAGGAAACTGATTCACATAATTCATATGTTTTGAATTGAGGCAAAGTGGGCGATTTGTTTAAACCAACAAACATGACAGGAGGGGGAAGATAAGAGTCAATTTCTAAGCTAGCTACTTCCGACCTGTAAATACAGCCAACTATGAGCTCCAACCAGGTTTGTTACTTCCCCAGTTCCCGTGCCATTACCTTCCTGCGCTATTTCCGGCTCAAATATCCTTTACAGCACAGTGTAGGCTTTCTCCAGTGCACAAATTTCTCTAGTAGATGTTTTACCGGTCCAATTAACGAACAGAAGGAGAATTTGTGAGTGATGATGTTGGTTTTCTACTGTTTTACACTGGTAGTCTACCTGTAGTTTTAGCAATGGGAGCAGAGAACATAGCCGTTCAGTCTGCGTTGGCCTCACTTCCAAATATCAAATTAACACCAACAGCCGTCTCTTTCGACTCGGCACTTCTCTCCTTGCAGTGAGGGATGTTCGTTCACAGTGGAAATCTTCACTGAGTCAAACTGCCCTGCTACATACTTCAGCGATTGGGTAAAGTTTAAAACCTCAACACAGGCCACGCCTCCAGGAAGCCATCATTTCTCACCAGCTGAGAGTCCAGCCCCGCTGGACGAAGCAGAGCATAGAACCTTGTTCCACAGAACAAATCTACTTCACTTGAACAAGCAGGAGCCATGGCCATACTGGCAAAAACACCGTCCAACATCTGTCATGGTGTCTCAACGTGATTAGGTGATGTAGTTCGGAAATAAGCCCAAATGAATCAGCTGCCCGCCTGAATGTGTCGCTCCCACGCAGACGAGAAACAGGGATGAATCAGTCGTTCCTGTTAAAGATCCTGACACCTCGAGCAACAAAGAGCTGTTCTGAATGAGGTCCAGAGTATTGTGTGTGTTCAGGTGTTCATTCTCTACTGAAAAGAGCTCCTCTGTTTAAAGTGAAGAATAAAAGGAAAGCCCGACCAGAGAGAGGATTGTTTGGAACAAAGAGCAGCTTGGAAAGGTTGTCGTCGGTTTACGTGACTGATGTGGACTCCTTCACTCACAGGGATTCTTTTTTTCTTGAAAGTTGAACCATTTTATGATTTTATTTCATGTTTATTACTCTACTCTGTTGTTTTTCCTTTCATGTTCTGCGCAGAACATTCATGGGGTGTGGAGTTATTCACGCGCGGTCATGGCTGCCAGGTGGCACATTGTGTTAACAGAAAGATAAAAATCAGCGAGGAAATGGCCCTCCCGGCGCTGACCCTTCCACCACCCCGACTCTATCTGTCAAGTTGTCCTCCCTCTGACTTTTCACCCTCTGATCCCATCTCCTGCTTAGGAGTAAGAGAAAACAGACCAGCATTCCCAGAACGCACTGCAGGCCACAGTCAGGCAAGCGCATCCACATTTAGTTTTTTTTGTGTTTTCTTTCTTATTAGAACATATTCCAGGATGTTTTAATGTGAATTTAATTACTTTGGCTAATATGAGGTTGATATTTTTATAACATTTTATGGTTGAAATGATAGAAATGTGACACCTCGTGAGGCTTCATTAAGACCATAGCTCATCACTGACTGTCATGACAAGTGAGGCTGCTGAATGTTGGACCTGCCTTCTGTCCTTTCATGTTACAAGCTTGATTGACAAGTAAAATTTGATTGACGTGATTTTGCTCTGCCTTTGCAAAACTCCGCGTGGCTGAAACCATTCGGAGCTCGGATCTGGAAATTTTGTCCTTTGAGACATTCAACATGTTCAAGTTTCAATTTGGGAAAACAAGTGGAACTTGTTAATTGTTGCAAACTCTCACTCTCCCATTTCGTACCGTTTCCTCTCGCGCTTGGACAGATTAGAAATGTTCTTTATTGTCCCACAGTGACAAAATTCAAATGTACCTGCAGCAGGTCAAAGGTCAATGGAAGCATTCACAAAAAAACAAAAGAAGAATGAGACTGGACAGAAAGGGCATAATAACAATGTCAGTAAAATAGTAGTACAGTACAGTAATTAAAATATCATAATCAGATTAAAAATAAATATACAGCCGAGAAGCTTCTTCCATAAAAGGGACAGTATGATATGTTTTACAGGCATACAGTCCAGTTTTATAGCATCATCAAGCAACTATATAAACTTCAGTTGTGAAAAAAAGCTTTATATCAAATATGGCTCAAAATACATTTGACTTTGTAATTCAACAGCTTGAAATTGTGCCTGTGTCTTTAAGAAACTCCGCCTTCAGGAAGTCCTCACAACATGACTCCTCTATTAACTCTTCAACGAAGTTTTTACCAGCACTGAGAAGCAGCTCATACAATGCAGTCAGCAGATGTGCACTTCCACCAGCTGTTTGCTAATTGCTCCTTACTAGTCTGAAGGAGCTGAGTTGGGGAGTCAACTGCTCTGAGGAGGAAGTTTGGAAGCTCAGTGGATGAACTGCGTCTCGAAGGTGGGGCTAGGTCCTCTCAGGTGTTTTCCACAACTGAATGGTTGCCATGGGAGATTAAATAATTTCTCAAACATGCATGAAACAATCAAGGCAACAGTCTAGGTATGTTTTTGATGATGGAATAACATTCTAAACATCAAGTCAATTTTTTTTAAAAAGTTGATTATTTTTTTATGATACTGCCCCTTTAAGCCACATGCTGAGTGTCTAATGAATGTCTCCTAGTGTAGAATGCATCCGAATGGACAGACGTAATAAACTCATTTCTGACAGAACAATTGGTGGCTCTCTGAAAAAGCTTCCATCTTTTATACAGAACATTTAGGAAGCATCTGATTTGGTCAGACTTCTCCCTATTTTTTATTTTTTTTTTTGCTCCCCCCACATCTTCCGATATTTTGGTATCTTAGAATCAGCTCCAGATTAAATGTGCTGTGATAAAACGCTGTTGCAGGAGAAAAGTAAGTATTGGTTGCTGGGCTGATTGCTTCTCTCTGCCTGCGTGTCAGATAGTGATCAGCTCGAATCTCCTCAACGTGTTTAATTCAGTCGGCACCTGACTGCCTGCTGTCCGTGGGCCCCGCTGTAGCTTTCTCATTCTGCTGGCCTGCCAGGGCAGGAGAGTGCGAAGCGGGACAAAACGGATGAATAGAGGGCTGAATGAGATTGCTTGTTTTCAAACGCCTATCTGACAGGACAGGCACCAGGAAGCCAATCGAGGTTCTGCTGAGGTTAGTGTTTTGGAGGCACATATCTTAAGGAGAGATCAGCCAAGAACAAGTTTAGATGAACCTACAGCGGTCGACAGCCATGCCCTGCAGAACGGGGCGCCGAAAACACACAAACTAATGTTTTGAACTGAAATCCACGTTATCAGACGTGATTTTTGGATACTTGTGCACATGGAGAGCATCCAGACACCATTAACAATTACAAGACATCCTAGATTTGAACAAAGAGTGCTATACTTCACCGCATTGTAATGCACAATTCACCTCACGGTAACAGCAGAAGTAGCTGCAGTTGCATTGCAAATGTATGGACTTTTTTTTCAATGTTCTGCAGTTTGAAAAACAGAATTTTTATTTTATTTATTTTGTTTTACAATTTTTATTTCGTAAATAAGAAATGTAATGAAGGGACAGGCAACACAGTTACTTTGTAGCTAAACATTTATTCACCAGGCTGAATATTTAGTTTGCCAACTAAATATTTAGCTGCTAACTAAATATTTAAATTTGAGCTAAACATTTGCTTGTTAACTTATGTAGGTTGAAGCTAAATATTTAGCTTGCTAATGAAGTATTTCATTTGGAACTGTGACATTTCTAAATGAATAAAAGGCATGGAGAAAATAGGACTTTAAAAAAGAAAAAAATGAAACAATGACCCCCCATGTCTTTCTCTCTCTTATGACAGGCTAAATCACTTTGACTGTGTAACTTTCCCCAAACCAAGCAGCTGCTGGTGAAGCCAGACTGAGGAACTCGCAGTCATCCCTCGTTCCCTGCCAGCCTCATCACGCTGCTCTGAGAGGAAATATTAGGCGGAATCATCTCAGGCGTGATGTGCCTATTAGATTATTCCACAGACCAAACAACATGGCTGGTAGAGGAGGCAGTGCAGAGGGTGGCAGCCTGTTAGTAAAGCCTCTCTGAGCTCCGGCAATCAGGTGGTATTAGTCTCTAGCAGTTAGAAGCATCAGTGAAGCAGATGCAGCGCAGCGTCAGCCGCGCATGTGGACATACTCTCATCCTCCAAACCAGACACAATAATGGAAAAGCAGATACCTTATCATGCTCGGCTGTCAGGCTGGAGGCCGGGCCGTGCAGATTAAGTGTGGGATACGCGCGACATTGCGATCCATCTGGGTGAGAATTAGGCTGCGAGCCGCAGTGAGAAAGTGACAGAGAGGCTTCGGAGGAACTTGTCGAGTTCTGCTTGCAGAAGAAGAGTCCCGGCTGTAATAAGTTTGCTTTGTTAGGAAAAATGTTCCAGCATGGTTTTCACTCCCTTTCGTCCCGCTGAGAGATTCTTGGTGTTTCTTGATTGACGCCGGAGATCCGCCCACTCGCTGCTGCTAATGAGGAAAGCCCCGAGGACTCAGAAACTCAGCAGACATTACTCCCTGACCTTTGTGAGGTTCAGCTTGGGATGCGGTGGAGAGGCATTCATGCAGCCGTGATGCTGGCTGCACGTTGGGCTCCTCGGGGCTCCGCTCTGGGACAAGGAGTTAACACTGGGGAGCCTCGTTATGTGCGCAACATCAAAACGAATCAGGCTCTGTCCCCCCCGCTCCTCCCCCCTCTCAGGCCCCACTGCAGGCTGAGCGTGTGGAGGTAATGAGACTATGGAGCTCTCCGTCCCCCACCGCCACCTCCGCAGCGCGACACTAACAACTGCTGGTGCCCCAGGGCTGTCCGGGAGTTAGGGAGTGAGAAAAAGCAAGAGTGAAATGGGGGGGAAGGAAAGAAAAAAATCTAGTGTGAGAGAAAGAGACCAGGCAGTCCACCTAACCAGCTGAAGTGGAAGTTAATCCTCATGAAGTGTGTATACTTGTGACTCATGCACCGCCAGAGGTTTTCAGAGGTCTGCGAGGAGCTGTGCCAAGTTGTGTGGAAGTTTCTCTTGTTGCCAACAGGCGCAGAGCAGTCAAGGCTGCTCACACTCACTGAGATCACCATAGAATCCTTCTTAATGATTAATCTGTGGCTGCACATAATCACTAAGTTCACTTTATCTGCAAAAAAAAAAAAAGAAAGAAAGAAAGAAAGAAGCAAAGCTGCACGGTAGGTTGAGCACACTGCAGATAATCCGTGTTGCTATGAGAAGGCAGGCTGGATCTCTGCAAAGTGCCTCTTTCTGTTTTACCAAGAGCATGTTAACCCAGGCTTTAGAACAACTGATGCTTTTACTGACACTGTTGTCTGTATGGACACAGCATCAATACATATTTACTTCATGTTAGTCTTCTCTCAGAAAAAAATGCATTGAGTCACAATCTCTTTTTATACAATAAAAAGACTTCAAGTGGTGTGACTGATCCATCACATGGGTTTACAGTTGAACTGATCCAGAGGAGCTTAAGAGGTCAGGCTGTGGGCTTTGAGTCTGACCTGGATGAAACTGCTGATCAACACCTGCTGAACTGTGGAGCAATAACCTGAACTCTCCAGAAGTTTGTTGTTTTACTGTTCAGAGCCTGTTGAGCTCTTCCTGTCTGAGCGCAGTGACAGTTGGAGGTTGTTGTAGAAGCTCTACAGCTTGTGTTAAAGTCGGCTGTTTTTTTCACTCTTTGCTGTACATCTTTATCCATGAAACCTTCTTTTGATATTTTAATATTTACAAAATCCACTAAATCTAACTGTTACATTCCTGCAACATCTGTCTGTCAATCTGTTGTTCAGCTCATTCTGGGGAATCTGAAGTTGAGCCCAGTCCAAAATGATATATATTCCCTCCAGTAAGTTCTGGGTGTTCTTCAGGGTTTCCTCAGATCGGTTTGACCATCAGAAGCGCAGTACCCGACCTCTAAAGCTGAGTCCATCCAACACTACACAGGAAGTCCTGTTCCATCAGTTTCTTTGTTCCTTCCAAGTAGACAGACCTGAAACCGAGAACTTTGGTCTTTAGCTGAACCTCAACAAACAGGAGCAGAGCCCAATTACTAAGGACTAGGAACCAATACGTATATTCATCTCCAGGTTTAAGTCACTCATGAACAAGACAACTAGACTCAGACATGGTGGATCTTTGCCTAAGTCCAACCTGCACAGGATGGGAACATGTTTGACTTTCTGACAAAAGTCTGAAATACAACAGAACGACATCTGGCTGATCAGACATTAAAACTCCCACAGCGACGGCTCAAAGCACCTCATGGGACACAGGTTGTAAGCTTTGACTTGAGACAGGACAATCAAACTACCAAGACTCCTTCAACACGTTTGAGATGGTGAAGCTCTGGTCAGCTGTTATACATCCAGTTTGAAAGCCAGGTTGCTCCCCCTAAATTTGAGGCTCCTGCTATCAGTCATATTGTTCTTTCCTGCAGTCTTATGGTTTGTAGTAAGACTTTCTAGGCATGTTATGGATTGTGATACCTTGATCCCTTGTTGGATTAAGTCCCCTGTCCCCTTTGGGAGAACCACCCTAATCTTGCCGGTTTTGTCCTGAAGTGGCATATGAATGGTGACAGTCCCACCAAGACTAAAACCTCAGACCGAATGTTATTCACCCCTGGGGTTCCTCTCGGGGCTTTTAAACAACTTTGGCCACAGGGATGGAATGGCTTCCACCAGATGTTCAGTCTCTGCCTCCTGCATGGTGGACTTGGTGACTGGATTCCACAGCTCATACATCTCAGGATGGTCTTGTTTCCTCTGTCTGAGTCACCAAATTGTTTTCCAGAACATCCTCGACTCCTTCCCCAAGCTGATGTCCAAAAGAGGATGCAGAACATGACATGGAAAAAATATATCTGCATTTTGTTGTTACCCTGTGCAAAAAAGTCAACACAACAGGTTGATTAATTAGATTGTAAGCTCTTGGTACATGAAGATCTTTGAAGGATAAAAAAAGAAAGAAGGAAAATTGTCGACTTGGCATGCAAAGGCCATTAGCAACGACTGAAAGAAGGGCTGTCTGTTATGAGTGTACCTGGAAGTAAAGCTGCATTAATAGTAAATGCAGAGACAGGAAGTCAGACTATCAGTCAAACTGAATTTAATGGCCATTTATTGGACATCAGCTGTGCATACAAAGTGTGCTGTGCATAAGCTGTGTGTGTTTTATGCGAAAATCCAACATATTGCTGTCGTTTTTCAGCAGCATGATGTAATTAACAGATTATATCCACGATCTTTGGAGAGTGTTTAGCATTCAGAACAAACTGCATCTGCATGACAAATGAATTTCTCCTTTTAAAGGAAAATAGCAAAAATAAAATGTTATGCTCCACATGCAGCACTTGTTCCAATAATTAAAAAGGCTTTACTCATACACAGTAGAAAACTATTTCATTTTTTACATAAAGAAGCTCTCAAAAAGTTTACACAGCTTCACTTCAGTTTCGCCAATTCAGCACATGTCATCTCAAGATACAATGCAGAAAAAGACAATTCAGTCCTCTCCTGTTATACACATTCCCATTGATTGAGCAGTGCATCAAGTTCAGTTTAATATTCAAATTGATTAAAAGTTTTTCTATCTATGGAAACCTGGCAGATTGAATCATTGACTTGCAGCATTCTCTCCTCCGGGAGCAGCATGTAGCATCAGCAGAACGTCCCTCATGTTGTTGACTTTACAGCGATCCTCCATACAGCATGCATATTGTGACAGTGGAGAGGAAAAACTCCCCTTTAACAGGGAGAAACCCCAGAATTTTGAAACTTGGTACACATGTGTATGTTGTCAGGACAGTCTCGTGGAGCCGGGGTCCAAACCCAACAGGAAGTTGGACATCTTGGATCAAAGCCGCCACCTCGTCTTTTTTATTGACAACACATCTGAGAACGGGTCTTTTTCTTTCTCCTTGTTTGTTTATTTCTCAAATATCCCATCCATCAGTATGTCTGACATCAGCTTCTAAAACTCCAAGTGAAGTTTTAGTATTTTTTGTTTGTTTGCTTCTTGAAGCCAGGCGGTGTGGCCGTCTGTTGTTTTGTTTGATTGAACATTCTGAACCTGGTAGGTTTTGGCTGCACTCTTAATTTCAGCACAAATGAACGCGGCTTGCAAGGGAACAGGAGGAAGTGTCTCTGGCAGCATGTGGCCCAGCAGCTCAAGCTGTTATCAGGCGAACAGGCGCAGCTGAGGAGCAGTCGCTCCGGGTCTCTGGGGGCTCACGCTGCAGTCTGTCTGTCCTTACCTATTTCACTTCTTCTCTGCTCTCTTTGGGGACTTCTCCTGTTAGTGTAGTGTTTGCTGTCTGCCTTTCCATCTGTGCCCACTCTCAGAGTGAGCTAAACTGCAGTCAATGTCACACAAGAAGTTGCTGAATTATTAAGAGTTCCAGATTTGCTGTGCGCTGCACATATTTGATCCATCTGTTGGAAGAGCATTCATATATGGCAAAGTGTACCTGCTGCAGTTGCTGGCAATCTGTCGTGGATCAGAATTTGATGGTTCATAAATTTGTTGTCACAGTAAAAGCAGAAAGTTTGACTCCCTCGGCCTTCATCTCAGTCTGCTGGTTATGTACCTTTCACTGAAGGTGAAAGTCTCTTTATTAATAAATTAAAACAATTAAATCTAAAGAAGAAGAGGCAACAACGGCTGGTGCATGAGGAGATTTAATGCAGACAGAGGTGTAAAAATAGCAGACCTAATCATCTGGCCCATTTTCTCAAGGTGAGATGGAGTACAGGTTTGTCTGTGTGTGTCGTAGTCAAAGGAAGGGGAAACAGTTCCCAGCGTTATCGTCTCACCTTCGTTCATGTCCTGGTTGAAACTGACAGTGGAAGTCAAAATATGCCATAGCACACATCAGTACCAACATGACCTCGCAGTGAGTCATAAAACTGACAGTAAACAAGGTTTTATTCAGGGTGATAAAATGTTTCCCTCATAGTCGCAACAAATTGGTGCAGAAACCAAAGGAACCTGTGAGCTTGGTTCTGTAACAATAGTTAATGTGAATTTCAGCTATGTATTGTGAACAGGTAATGATGAGTCTCTAAATGTAAATATCTGCATTTCAATTTCAAATGTGCTGAGAACTTTGTCAATATTCCACCAATGTCGAAAAAACACAATTTTGCAATTGCAGCATTTCCATTAAATAAGAAACACAATTAAAGTCACAGGTGAATAAGTTTGTTTACGTGATAAATCATTAAAATCATTATCCTCCAACTACTTCCTGTTGTCCTCGTCTTCATCCTGTGGTTGGACATGTGACTCATGAAGTGTTTCCTTTTGCCAATGACATATTTGGAAATTCACTTTTTTCCAAATATTTTTTAGAAGCCTCCTCTCTTTCTCTCTGCTGGTAAGAGAAACTAACCAGTTCACATCTGTGTTTGTTGAAACCACAAGCTAAGTGTATTTCTCTGGGGATTTGATGTGACACATTGACACAAAGTCGCAAAGTGGGTGGAAAACGGCAAATGATTTTTATTCAAAAACTTTTAAACAACAAAATTTGCAAAGTTGTCATTCTCTAACTTGATGGCGTTGCTCCTCCTGGTTCATCCACTGTTATTGTTCTGAAAAGAATCCAAGGAGGTTTTCTGCAGACAGCGATCGCTCCTCCAGCATTGTGTTTTTAAAAACTTACAGCTGTGTGAGATATCACGGGCTAAACTTGTGATTTATGAATGGCCAGCAGTAGCTTAGAAGCGACTCATGTTTTCAGGTTCATGATGGATATGTTTTGTAAAGGAGGCTGATACTTTGCAAAACCACATTTTGTTTCAGTTACAGCTGTAAATTCTTCAGGGTGTTCCTCTACCAGCTTTGCTCATACAGACTGAGGACGTTGCTTTTTCCTCTTCCTACACAGATCAAGCTCAGTCAGTTTGATTTAAGAGTTTTACACAGATCTGGGCTTTGACTGAGCCCTTTTGACAAATGACCTTCATGCAAATTTCATGTTTTTTGTGGCCTGTAGCAGTTTTGCTCTAGCACTGCCCTGCTTTTAGTGCTGTCCTTATTTCCATAGACTGACCAGCTTTCCTGTCCCACCTGAAGAAAGTAACTCCTACAGCATGATGCTTCCCCCACCATGTGTCAGAACAGCATCTTGGTTGCTGGTCTGTAAATCCTCTCCTTCCCCAGCCCATCAGTTTAGGTTCAGAACCGCCTTGGTAGTTTTGCAGTTGGGCTCTCCATAATGTTCTATTCACAAAAAAAAAAAAAAAATAAAATAAATAAATAAATAAAATCTCTTTAAGAGACATGGGGGTTTGTAGTAGTAGCGTGTCAAAAAGCATGAAATAAAACCAGAAAGTGAATTCTGTCTGTAATGCATGCAGTGTTCCTGGACTCGGCCGGGCTCTGTTGTGCTTGGTGCCTCTTGCTGCAGAAACTCTTCTCTGTGTTCTGAGCTAGACTTTGTACTTGACATTTCCGTGATTCATGCATGGTGTGATGGTTAGCCCGGAGCATTGCAGAACCTTTACTGAGACAGAACCAGGCTGCACTGGGCCACATGGTAAACAAACACAATCACACAAGGAGCGGCCCGGCAAACACAGCTATGATGAAACGCTGGATTTCGGCTCATTTTGCGGGATTTGTTTTAATCTCGGTGACGTCTGATATCATTTAGTCCAATTCACAGCTTCACTCTGGCATGAGTTGACTCCAGGAGCTCAGCACACACACTTCATAGTGAACTTTTTCTTCACAGAACTTCTTTTCAGAGAGGTACTTACTTCTTTGAGAAAATCCACACAGTGTATGCTCCCTTTTTTCATATGTTTCAGCGCTTTGGGGAAATGATAGTGGCTATGAATAACAAATAGATGTGAGTCAGTGCTGCTAAAAAGCCTTGGCTTTGTTGCCAATATTAAAGCCGTGGTAGCTGGAGAAATGGATCCAAAGTACGCCGTTGATCTCCCCGCGAACAGATATCAAAGCCTGGACAGAGAACGAGTGGTAAGTACTGGGGGACACGGGGATCCCTGGAGCTAACCAAGGGTAAAGATAAAGGGATGTGGAGGAGATGAGAGAGGAAGAAGACAGAGAGAGAGGCAGAGAGAAAACAGAGGACGAGAGAGACAGCCTGTGTGCCTTTGTGTATGTGTATACCAATGTCTGCTGGAGGAAGGACTTCAAAGACCCACAAGAGCAAAGGCTGCCTTGCTTTTTTTCCCCTCTTTTTTTTTTCACTGAAGCTCCTCTTCATTGGATCCCCCATCCCCCTTTCGGATAATTCATCTGTCTCTTCTCAAAGGCAGGCGGATCTGCTGGATTCTGTAGGGCACCGCTGACATGAATATTTCTGCTGCATCAGAGACGTTTGCTGTCACTGCCTCATTGTGCCTTGGCTGTAATTGAGCGCATCATCCCGGAAGCTTGGCGCTAAGTTCGTCGAGGGCCACGATGTAAAACAATGCGTCATCCGCAAAAGGTACAAACCTGTACCGATCAGTCTTTCATCTGCTTCTCACTAAACTTTAGGCAGTACAATCAAAGAGAAAACTTAGATAGTACTTGTTTTTTTTTTTGTTTTTTTTTTTGTTTTTTTGCACCAAAACCAAAAAATGGCTAAATAAATTGCCAAATTAAGATGCTGTAAAACAGATTGAGATTGAGCAGTGTAGGCTGCTCTGCTCTATATTTTGTTTGTTGTGTTGAATCTTAACTAAACATGTTTTTTTTTTTTTTTTTTACAGTGATGTGTCGGAACAGGCGAACAAGAACAGTCTGAATAGGTGACAGTAACAGGACTGAGTGCCTTGAAATTTCTTCTGGGCCTCCAGCCTTGCTGTGGGTGTCGGCATGCCTTTTTTTTCTGACTGCATGAGTCTTACACTGTGTGACTGATTTACTCTCTCCAGTCATGGAGGGAGTCTTTCAGATGCCATAATGCTGATCATGTTGCTCTTTGAAGAAGAAGCAGCTTCCCTGGAGGTACAGATGGCTATGTGCCTTCTCAGATTGTGTTAAGGGAGATGAGGGGCGGCAGGGAAGAGTGTGTTGTCATTGTCATCTTTCTACACATGGTGGTGATGCCGGGGAGGTTAGTTTTTGGGAATTTTTTTTTTTGTTTTTGGGAATCAAAGCCTTTGTTTGTGCTTAGAGGCATAGGTGAGTGGGTAAAAGTGACGGCTGCTGTCACACACAGATAGGCTGTCAGGAATCTGATGGAGCTCCTGGTTGTCTAATTTCAATGTCTCTCTTTTGCGACACACCCAAGAACTATTTGTTTCTTCTTGCCTCAAAGCTTGGTGTGTCTTTTTATATATATACTTTTTTATATCTTGTTCCTTAAGAAAAAAATTCAAAATGTTAGTAGCTGTATCATGACAAACACTGGCTTCACATGGAAATAAACCTTGTGCAGAGAGTAACGTTTGGCAACTTGCTATTTAGAGAGTTCCTACATTGCAATGACTGGCTGGATGGAATTCCTAGTCAAGCTACTAGGAATGCTATCCATCCATCCATCCATCCATCCATCCATCCATCCATCCATCCATCCATCCATCCATCCATCCATCCATCCATCCATTTTCTGTTCACCCTTGTCCCCAGTGGGGTCAGGAGGTGCTGGTGAAAATCTCCAACCACGTTCCGGGCGAGAGGCGGGGTCACCCTGGACAGGTCGCCGGTCTGTCGCAGTTATCTAACCATTTGATTGCAATGTTTCTGTCTTTCAATTTGTATTTTATAGAACAAATTGACTGTAAAATTTGCCAACTTTATAGTCAATAAAATTGACAATAAACTTGAAAATAAAACTGACTGTAAACTCTCAAAACCTTAGGGTCCCCCAAAGTTCTAAGCCCCCAAAACCTTTTTCTATGTTTTGGTAAGTGTAATGTAGGCATAGGCCAGTTAAAGATGCCCAAAAAATACTGAGACAAAAAATACTGGTGTCTCAGAAACAGCATTTACAAATTAGCACTGAAATCACAACCGGCGAGGTGTTTGTGTGGTTGATCAGAGTGCAGCAGAGTGGACTCCTGCCTGGTGAAGGATGGTGGAGCAGACTGGGTTCTGCTGGAGAAACCTTCCTCTTGGCCTCCCTCACCATGCAGGGCTGCACCGTCAACTTCTTCTCTCAGTTCATCTTTTTGGTTGCTATGGTGAGCTCATGTCTGCCCAGTGGACGGGAAGGCCTGTGGAGGTCAGGTCTTCTTTTTTGGGTGGTTTTACACTTTGTTGCAAAGTTCTTACCAAATTTAACTGCCATGCACCTGCAGGTGACAAATTTGCACACATTATTATTGCACTGAGAGACATCTGTGAAGTTTGGTCAACATTACTGTGAAGACATTTTTAAGAGAAGAGTTGGTTGAAATTTCTCCACAGTGACAGAAAGCAGTAATCACCAGTCATTGCAAACACCTGACAGCAGTTACTATTTACTAGATTTACTTTTTGAAAACAGCATGTTGTATTGGAGGGAAATAAAGGTTACCTTTGTCTGATAAAAGATGTCTTCTGTGGATGTGCATGGAGGAGACACAGGGAGGGGCGGGGCCAATGGTGTGGGACTGGATGGGTCGGACAGGGAACCCGTTAATAACTGCTTGCTATTCTAGTTTGTTTTGTGAATTTTGGTGGGACAAAAAAAAGCAACAAAAGATGAAAACTTTAAGGAAATATCATAACAGTCTGTATGAAAGATCCAAACTTGTCATATTTTCTGATATCACAATGAAACGCCAGTGGGGAGATATTTTTTACTTGTGTCAGATGCAGCAAAGAGTGAATCTTACCTTTGTCAGGATTTTCTTCAAGATAAACTAAGGACTCTTGAAAAAAAAAACAGCAGCAACCAACACTTATAAACAACAAAACTCCGACTTCTTTGTGGCTTAACGGACTGCGTTCCTTTCCAGAATGCAGTTACAATAGCAGAAGGAACATCCGAGGCCTCTGGCCGTCTCACTATGAAACTGCTTGGTCTCAAGGATTGATTTTCTCCCATGTGTTTTTAGAGCACCCAAAGGAGCGGATAGACTTGTGATACCAATTTGTTGGCTCATATGAATTTACTCTAAGACATTGCTTGTCAGGGTGAAACAACCCCAACACAATGCGCCGTACCAGTCCTGATTTTAATTATACCGCAAATCCATGGTTGAGGGGCTCATCACTGCAGTGGATCAACAAAGGGGACAGGCTATATAGTTGGAGTGCAAGGTTGTTAACATTTAGAGAGGGTTGAAACTGTTACGGCCATATAAAATTTAATTGCTCCCTTTAGTGAAGTTAGCAGCAAGAGCAAAGTTTGCACTCTGCTGGATCAATGGCTCCCTTTTTCTATTGTGCACTATATCTCAATATCCGTCTGTTAGCCCTCTCTGGTGGCGTGTAGATCAGAGGTCATGTTGGAGTAATAGCTTGTCTCTCAGAAATATTGTCTTTTGATGCTGGATGTTCTGCGTCTGCTGTGGATTTACTGTGGAGATGATGCTTTAAAACCTACATTTTGAGAGTTTGTAAAACGTGTGGACACTGGGAAGCGTCGATGATTTCCTGACATTTTCTGCAAGGAAGCAGCAATAATTTGTCATGGTTAATTTTTTATCTACTGGAAACACCACAATTGCAAAAATTAAAATCACATGTGAGTAAGCTTGTTCAAGCGATATGTCATTAAAAATCATGGCAATGATGAATGTAAACAGTTTCATGAGATATTTATTAATCATCCATGGCGCTCGCCCTCATCGTCTGTCAGCCAATCAGATGTGGACATTTTATTCAATCAGTGGACCAACAAGCCCTGAATACTTGGGAGCAGTTATGTAAGCAGCATTTTGGTGATGTGGATTCAACATGTTGGAATGATTCACAACTTTTTATGAACTGTGACGCAGTGAGAGTTCAAGTTGAGCCACTGCACATCGTCTGGAAATATGTGCAGCAAAGCAAATATCATCCTCCTAACAGTTTATGTTGTCTTCTTCATTGTTTTCAGTTTGCTCTCTTTTTTGGTTAGTGGAGATGCAGCCAGTGTTGGCCCATTGTACCATAGTAAAATCATTGCTCCAAATGAAGCCCTAGAGTGTCAGGTCTTCAGCTAAAGGCCATGAGAAACCATCCTGCAGCTTTTATCTGTGTTCCTCATCCAACACAATCAACCAATCAGCTACTTGACCTTCTGAGTGTTCTGTTAAGAGTCCTGCAAATTAAACTTCATTATTGACTCTGATGTGTTGAAGCAGAGACATGTCTGAATGTTGCAGGACCCCAGGCCCTGCCGGACTGGAGTTGAAATCCCCTGCTCTGGAGCTTTGTAAAATGTCGTGTGGCAACGTGGGCGTTGCAGGCAGACAAGCATCCGGTCCTCATGGGTCCTGTAAAGGTTTTATTTGGGAGGGCAGGGCGGTAATTAGGAGCAAACACAAAGGCTTGGTGGAAACGTTGCGACGCGTTAATTGGTGGATGTGAGTGAGCTAATTGCCGCTCGGCTGTTAACTGCTCTCCGTTGGGCTCGTTCCAAGGGTTAGCTAAACTGAGCCGCGACACATGGCTGGGCTTTATGGAGTCCAGGCAGGGGGAAGAGGAGGCCCACGGACGACTCTAAAGAGCCCATAATAATGACAGCAATTACCACAATCCGCTTAAACAAATGGGAATGTGTCGAAAGCTCATCATACTCTGATCAGACTGGCCCTAACGAGATAAAGACGCCAATTAATCCTGTGTTAATTGCTGTGGTGTGTTCTCAGGAAAACACTGAAATATGCACATGCCGATGGAAGAAACAGAAGAAGAAAAAAGAAAAGCGGGTCTGCTGTGCTTTCCAGGATCCAAACTGCAGAACATTGAGAGCATATTTACATAATGATTATGATGATGATGATGATGGCTGCATGGATAATGATGATCATAAGTGTTTATATCAGGGCTGCAGATTTTGAGTGATGACCAGCCGTAAGTGATGCCTTTGATGCTCTGCCTCTAATTCCAGCGACTCGGAGACGATTACCTTACAGCAGAAACGAGGCTTAGTCAAAGTCAAAGTGACATTTGCATTAAGGTAATGTTTGGTGGCTTGAAGCCTGACCTCTAATGATTCAGATTGCAGGTCAGATAGCCTTTCTCAACAATGCTTCTGAACCCCAAAGTGCTGATATGACACCGTACAGTCGGTGACCTCATTATGGCTATTACTGCAGCTGGGAAATTTATAACATACATGTCTGCGATGACAAATTCTATAAATCAGCGCATTAACTCCTGCTCCACGATCCCCGCCGCGCCGGTCTCCTCCGCACCGAGGCCACACTCATCCTTTTTCTCTCATGTTCTCTAATTGCCGTCCTCATAGTTTTGCTCTTTTTCTTGCCGGTGCTGACGTGCCATAATCGTCGGCCCATCCAAAGTGGCTGCGTTGTCACTTCGACCATTATACAGGCCATTTTCATTTCATCTGCAGAGGTCCTGGCTCCTCAGCACACTGACAGCATCTCCCTAAATCATCCACACATGTAATTGCTCCCTACTTATCCAAATGGCTATGGCCTTCCCCATTTGCCTAAGAGCATTTCCTCGAGCTTCTCGGGAATTCATGCACCTGTTTTAACCTTTTTTGCTCCTTTTTTTATTTCTGTGTGTGAACTCTAGAGAAATTTGAAAAAGTTAAAGTTTCATTCATTTGTAAAGAACATGTCAGCAACAAGGCAGGTCAATGTGCTGTGAATCATGAAAATGACATACGGTTAAAAAAAAAAAAAAAGCAAGAATTGTCACATTTTGTCATATCCCATCGTCAAAATCAAAGTTGATCAGTGATTCTGTTTCTACTGATCAAAAGCAGCTCTGAACAGAGGGGTTTTGGTCCAGATTTAACAGAACTCAGTGTTTCAGTTGTTCTGCAGTTTTCTAGAAGTTCGTTCCAGATTTGTGGAGCATAGAAGCTGAATGCTGCTTCTCCATGTTTGGTTCTGGTTCTGGATGCAGAGCAGAACCAGAAGACCTGAGAGGTCTGGAAGGTTGCTATGACAACAGCAGATCTTTATTGCATTGTAGTGCTGAGCCGTTCACTGATTTATAAACTAACAACAGGATTTTAAAGTCTATTCTCTGAGCTACATGGAGTCAGTGGAGGAACTTTAGAACTGAAATGAAGTGTTTTATGTGTAATCTGTTTCCTTATTTAACTTGAGCCAAAGTAAAAATAATAATAAGAATAATAATAAAAATAAAATAGAAACATATGTGCCCTTATGGATTTAGTCTGTTTTTGTTTTTGCTACACTTACGTAATTTAATAAACATTAATTTCTGATGAAGATATGCTGAGTATATGCAAAATACTATTTATTTTTACTGAAGAAAAAGAACTCTTTAAACCATAAACTAAAAAAATATAAACCACCACATAGAATTACAAAAATGCATACAAAGAAATGTTATAACTGCACAATAATATTTGGTTATAGTTTGTCCCAATAATGGCAGACTTTACAAGCGCTTCTAATAAAAACAGACATGTTACGTTTACATAAATAAAAACTAGTTAAGAATGTTTTCAGTTAAAGAACTTTAGTGACTCTTTAGGCCAAATGAACTTTCTTCAGCTAAATGACGGCAGCGTGGCTTTTGGACCCACCGGTTCTCTTAAACCAAAGTTCTGATCTAAACTGAGAAGCTGATGAACTTTTCACTCTGGATGTGAAATCATCATGTGATTGGTTAGAATTTTATGCACATGGTTTTTTTAAGAGCAAAAACTGCTGGATGGAAAAAAAAAACTGCTTGTCATCAAAACGGGCGGCATTCATCCAACAGTGGATGAAGTTCATCTCCTCGGTTCTGGTCCAAACATTCCACCAACACCTGCTGCTGTTTTTAGGTCAGGGGTTTCATAGGAACTCCAGTGTCTTCTGGACATAAGGGTGTGTGTGAAAACCAATGTTTGGCTGTTTGGAGCTGTGCCCACCACTCTGGACCCTTAAGGCCCATCGGTCCTCAGAAGGTTAGTAAATTAACATAAAACAGTCTGAAATAGATAACAGGATGGCAGATTGTGGATGGCCTATTACAATAATTATATTTAAATATATGTTGGTATTTGACTATTTAATCCTGGTTTGGGGAGAAAAGCGAAGTCACTGTTGCCTGGTTCTATGAACAGTCTTTTGCCCTGCAGGATCTGTTCCCATCACACAAACACACACTAGAGCAGCACACACACTTCACAGAGTTAGCCCCTTCCCCCATGTTGATTTCCCTGCTATTATGGCCACAAGTTCTGCAGGGCTGCAGAGCAAACAGGGTGTCCCAGACCCACTCAGCGTCAGAAACACATCACTTAACCCTGACGCTCTTACCCGCCTTCACTCGGCTTGAAAAGCCAAAAGCCTTTTCCAGTTAGGCCCTGCCTGTCCAGCTGCTATTGATTTTGTGACAATGGAAAAGTCCATGTCAAATCAAGTGGCCAATCACTGAGAGAAAGTTTCAATTAGTTTTTTTTTTTTTTTTCCCTTCTTGCTCTGGCTGAAATTAAAGGCTACAGCGGGTTGTGCTCTGTCCTGCTCTGCTCTGTTATTTGCGGGTAATAGGCCGCGTGGCAGAGCAGGAACAGGACGAGGTAACAAGCCCCGAGGCTGCAGCCTTTCAACACTGCAGGGTCCAAAACTGTCCTCAGCACTCAGGGTTTACACTCCCGACACAGGCAAACAGCAAAGTGTTCTATTGGGACTTTATGTAATAGACCAACAAGCTGCCAGGATGGGGAGCAGAAGGATTATATGAAAATCAGGAAAAAATAGCATTTTTGTCTGTATTTAGTCATTTAGAGAATGAAATTTCTGCCAATTTTCTTTACAAAACATCTCCACCTCACCAGAGAGAGTCTGTGAACTGTTTGGGTCTTGAGGAAAATTCTCAATTTTGTTTAGGTCAGAACTTTAACTGGGCCATTCAAACGAAAGAATATGTTTTGATCTATGGAGATGTTTCTGGAAACGGTTCTGTGTTTTGGAAACCAACAGAACGTTTCAGAACGAAACCTTTGTGCATCTCTTTAGTCTGCAGTTTTGCCATCTATCTGTCCATTTCCAGATGATGGATTGAACAGAACTTAATGAGAAAATATGACACTGAAGTTAGCGTTTGAATCAAAGCTTGGCAGATCAGTAAAAGAAACACCACAGCTGCTCAATCAGGACTAACACATTGTATACTGACTTCAACTTTCTAATGTTATTTAGCTAAACTGTGACTGTAAAAATGTTTTAAAGGTTAACATTTACCCTCAGACACAAAGTCTGATGAGAAAACTGAACTAATTTAATGACTGGCTTCGTTTTTCGACACATTTTCCTTACAGCGGTGGGAGGTTAATGTGATGGCAGTTACAGTCAGCTGAGGGTGGGGGTCGGCAGGGTTGGTTGATGTAGTTCCTCCATGCTTATGTTGAATATTTCTAATGTAAATGCATGAATCATGGAACATATAAATGTTTTATACCCCCCTACATATTATTTTTATCTCTTTCCGGGTGTTTCCAAGCTTTAATTACGGAGGTCAAAACCTCCTTTCCTCCTTCCAACTACGATGGGTGGGAATAATTTTGCAGGGGGACTGTAGATATTATTTATCACAACTGGAAGTAGAAACACAAAAGTTTCAGATGGACTCATAAATGAATAATCTCGGTTTAGCGCAGGTGGAGCAGAGTAAATACAGGAGTTATTATTGTGGATCACATTCAATGTTTGTTTCAAGTCACTTCTGAAAACTGGGATCCGGCTCAAAAAGAATGATTGTCTCATTTAATCAATTCAGGAGAAAAAAAAAAGTTTAATCAATCCCGCAAGTGCGCCGCCAGATGTTTGGAGTTTCTATAATTGAGTTATTTCAGTCAGACAAACAGAGACGCGTTTGGTCTAATTAGACTCTGTTGTCAGGGAAATCAAAAATTTCCTCCAGCGGCAGCCGAACTCTTTTAATACACCCGTTGAGTGATGTATCATTTTTAGAATTAATTTCTGATCCAATAAAAACTTGTCTGATCTTTGGATGTTCCTGTTCATCAAGAGCTGTCACTTATTTCTGTCAGAATCCTCTCGGAACAAACTGTTTTGAAAGAACATTGTTTGTCGCCGTTTGATCCTCCGGGAGCAATCAGGCGGTCACAGATATTTATAGCACTAATACTTGGATGGGATTCATCTTTGAGCAAATGAATGGGCTCTCTACTTCTGTCAACATTTGTGGGCACCAAAATGATTTGTGTTGTTTTGAGGCTGAGGCTCATCTGAGGCAATGTATGGCGTTTTAATTTATCTGTGCATGCATCCAGAGCTTTTTGGAGAGAAAGCGTCTTCATTTGGACAAGGCCGATTTTCTTCCTGGCAGCGCTTGGCCTGTGTGACTCCATTACCCCCGTTAGGTCCGCCAAGCACATTGGCTAATTACTCAGAGAGTCCAGTATTGGCAAGTAGCTGCACATGTATTGATCAAAGTGCAGAAGGTTGGGATCCCAGGCAGAAATTAGTTTTGCAGTTTCTGTTGCTGCAGAGAAGTTTCCAAACTGTTGAATTGTTTGTGCTTTGTGGAGTTTGAAGGACAAAAGAGGTTTTTGTGTAGCACCAGAACCTGATCATCAACAAGCTGTGGCCAGCTCTGTGAAAGCTACAAATCCACCAACTTGCTACTCCAAACCATGGATATGAGTGTTAACACAATGCCAGAGAGGAAACACTGCAGCAATGAAACCATTCAGCTGTGAAAATCACCCAGGTGGACCTGACTCCTTCAGACTAGCCAGCAGCAATTGGCAGAAGACAGAAGCCCAATTTTAAGACTGTAAATTACGCAGTCAAAATTCTTTTAAGGTATACCTTATATGTAAAACATTTTATAACATCTGAAGATAACATAGTCTCTTGATTGTGCTACATAACAGCAGCATATGGCTGAAAAACACTTAACACTGTCCCTTTAATCAGCATCTCCGGTAGCAACCCGGCTTCCTCGTGCTGTGCTGAAGTGATGGAGTAAAGTGTGGAAGTAAGTGTCACACTCCAGTTTGTGCCTGAGTCTCCAGTATCTCTGGTCATCTCTGCCTGGATCATGAGCCTGAGATGGAAGTGCTCTGCAGTGCTGTGGATTTATCTGAGGTCATTTCGCTGGCTTGGAGAGCTGCCAAGAATCCTGGATTGAAACATACGTCAGCAGCATGATTAACCGATAATGACAGACCCATGTGTCGATATGTTCCGCGCTCAGATTTGTGGTGTGGGCATTATCACGGACTCTGGCTCAGTATATCATCCAAAGGTGGGGCAGCAGAGAACGGTGGCGGTGGAGAACAGCAGAGACCAAAACTATTCTTTGAAAAAAAAACAACAACAAACAAACAAACAAAAACAGCCTAAAAACGAATTTATACCCAACGTTTTGGGCGGAGCTTATTTCTCATTTTCTTGTCCAGACGGTAAATACCTTTTTGTCAGAGCGCCTGACCTGAACCTTTGACCTCGCCTTGGTCTCTGATGATACTCCCATGGTTCCCTGCTCAAGGCTGCCAAGCAGCCCGGATAGTTGGGTCGAGTCCTTGTAATTCACCGGCTTCTAGATCACCTGCCACAGGGTATTGATTTTTGTTTCCCCAATCTCCAGGAGAGAAGCAAAGAAAAGATTAAAAATACTGTCAGTTTGAAGTTGAATAAGAATCCTGCGCAGGGGAGATACCTTGGAGAGCAGCGGGTCAACGCTGAGGCATGGATATCTCTTTACTGGTTTAACCCTTTCTCAGCTTCTTGGTTAGCTCATCGTTAGGCCACATGGTTATTATAATAACAATAATACATACCGGCATGCAGCAAAGAACAACTCTCCACTGCAGTGAGCTGTTTACTGGTGCTGCACCAACTACAGTAATCTTATGTCCCCTCAACCTTTATTTATGTCCAATGTTAGCAGCATCTGTTCATGTGGCATTAGTAGGTAAAAGTAACATGTATTCTAAATAGTAAATGGATTATTTTGACAAATCAAGTATCAGTATGCGGTGCATAGATTATAGCGTGTGCAACGCTGAAGTTCTTTAACTGATCCCAGTCCACTGAGACCAGTGCAGGTCTGTAAACTGGTGTTGGTTAATCCAGGTTGAGGGAGAGCATTGAGGAAAATGTCAACATCTGTTCATAAAAAAGAAAAAGCGTTCCTGTACCATATTTTAAAAGTAGCAAAGTCAAAAAATATAACAGCAACAATTTGGTTTATTTAGCCAGATCAAAGAAAGTCACATTAATTTATAAATGACAGTTTCAAACTGAATATGAAGATCAATATTTAAAGAGCCAGCTAGAAAGTGTTTAGCCTCAAATTAGATATTCAAGGTCAATTCAAATTCAAGTTCAAAAATATTTTATTGATCCCAAAATGAAATGAAATTTAAATTAAATAAAATTTTAGCCTCAAGCTAAATGTTTAGCGAATATGCAAATTTACTTGCCGCTAGCCGGCTGTGGACAACCAAAGTGAACTTTTTATAAACTCAGTGACTGATTTGCTTCAGCTGTTGCTCATGTCTCATTGTAATAAATGGAGGTTTCTGGTATGGGCAACATGGACAACCACATGAGTACCACTCCAGAGCATGAATATGTAGAGCTGGTCCCATACACCTGTGATCTCCTGATCAAATGCTTGTGCTGAGCTGCAGCGGTCTTGGAGCAGACATCTCTGTGCTTTGGTTTTCCACACACCTCTTTCAGTTTGGCTGTCCTTGTGCTGCAGCGCTGTCACTCACGTTTCTGGAGACTCAAGATCAAATTTTCATCATCAGCCAGCGAGAATGGAGAGAGGGTGTGCTTTCTTTTTTCTTTTCTGTATTAAAGCATCTGTTTAACGTTAGAATTAAACAACATGGTTCCTGATGTTTCCCAGAGGTTTTAGTATGTGTGCATGTTTCTGGTGTGTGTGTGTGTGTGTGTTTTGTGTTTTGATCATGTCAGTCAGGCCCCGTTCATCTCTGTGGTGTTGAAAAGCCTCTTTATTGGCCCTGACCTCACATGAAATATTGTGCTATCAGTGAGGTCCGCCTTGCCATAAGGCATTAGGGCCGGCGCCTTTCTGCTGCTCCCCAGCACAGCAGCCCCCATGTGCTGGAAGAAGATCACAAATACAGCGCTGTCACTCCCTGTCCGCTCTGCTTACTGGATTTCTATCCATCTATGGTCAAAGCAAGAATTTACAATCAGTTCAGCCTGTGTTGATGTCTTTCAGATATCGCTACAGTTTTTAGTATATTTGTTTCCTCTCTGATCTGAGCAGCTCTGATCTAATTACAGCCCATTGAAAAAACTATGTGCCCCCCTCACAGATTCCTTCTGTTTTCCTTTTTTTCTCTTTTTTTTTTGTCACACCTAAATGTCTCAGATCTTCAAAAGTTGAGATCAGAGAAAGAGAATTTGAGTAAGAATTATTACTTCATAGAAATGTAACTGCTGTAGAAATGACACGATGAAAACTTAAGCAGAACACAAAACATTACAGTGGCGAAGCAAAGAGCAGTGGTTTGAAGTTACAATCCAGATTAAAACTAATGATGCTCCACAAAGGCAACTGGATTCAAGTGGACTCTGTGTTGCTATTCAGCTGGAGAAAGCTGTGTCATGTCATTTCACTGCTTTATTGTAAATATTTGTTCAGTGCTTGGATGGGTTTGTGGTCACCTGATGAGATTATAATGCGTAGTTATGGGAACCGATCTAATTACATGTTGTAAAGTGAGCTAGCAGGAGCAGGTAGATATTAAATGAGAAGGACCCCAAGATGGAACTTTGCGGTACACCGAACATGATGGGGTTTTCTTCTCCACGCTAATGTGAGGTTAGCTGTTGACTCGGAGACTTTATGTTCTTTGTGTAAAATTCAGTCTTTATGTAAGAGTCCAACCCGGCTCTCCAGTCGTTCCAGTAAGATGTCAGGCTCAACGGTATCATTTCTGCGCTGAGGTCCAAAAGAACCGGCACCGTAGTTCCTCCACAGTCCATGTTTATGTGGATGTTGTTGACGAGGGTAGTCTGTGGTAACCATGGGACCTGGACTGAAGGTGGTTGCTCGTCATTTGGAAACAGCTTTTTAAATAATTCTGCTGATGAATGGGAGGTCAGAGGTCGGCCTGTAACCCTGCAGCACTGATTTGTCCAGATAGTTCCTGGTGTGATAACTGGTGAGAGGGATGACTTTACTATTTGAACAGGATCAGGTGCAGCAACAGGCAGAACCTTCTGAAGGAAAGTTGTGAGTATGAAAACAAGGCAGCAGGACGAACTTAATTAATGTATAATTTCTTTGTTTTTAAGGTTGAATTAGTGAAATGTAGTCAATTAGTCGACATTTGCTTTGACTGAACTTTGCACTTGGACTGAATTTGACATTTGATGTGCAGATTAACCCTGATGTTTTTTTTTCTAATTTCCTCTGTAAAGAAATCAGCAAATTTATTCCAGATCCTGGAAGAGAGTCACTCAGATGCTACAACACAAGTGGTTTGTTAAAGTGATTTTTAGATCTCATGTATGATCTGAAAAGTTGGTGACTTACGGTTGATGTAATTTTATATAAGAGCCGTCCCTCCCTCAATGAATTAAATCACCAAAAGCCTGCTCTTTGAATTTACTCAAAAGCGAAATCAGACGATGTCTGCAAGGGGAAAACTCTTTTCCATGGCTCTCTCACTCATATACCTGGATGAAAACGCCTGTGCGTAATGCAGTTCTTTCCGGTAGGACTGTTGGAATACAGGTGATAACTCTAATCAAAGATGGCAGCAGACATAAGAAAACAAATTACACTGTGACTGTTTCCTCAGATGCTGTCACTACAGGTTCAAATGGCAGACATGGCGCTCAATTATTTATTGAGTGAGTTGATGAAATGTCATCTTTGATGATGTGACGTTCACAGGCGAGGCTGACGCCTAAGAAGTTTAACTGACACGCGTCGCCGTAGCCTTGCCAAAAAACGTGCACTCTTCTTTAAATTTTGAAGGCCTACAGACGGAGGGAGAGGGGGAACCTTTGTACTGTCTGTCACTATTACACACATGTCATCTGGTGCAAATTAACTGGCTGGATAGCACTTTCTCTCTGCTCACTGATTAAAGAGAAGCAAGAAACCTTTAAAAAAAACATAAAAACAAGACTCCTGTGCTGCTTTTTTTCCCCTGGATGCAGTGGTTGCTCCTCTTCTGCATGTGTGTGTGTGTGCGTGTGTGTGTGTGTGCTGTATTGTTATGCATGGTGATCTGGTGTGTTAATGTCACTCCATTAAAGCTTTAAGGGTCACAGAATCTCACACAGTAGGAAGCCCATCGCCGTGCGTGTTTAACACAATCATTTAGCATGTTATGATCAGTGGAGATGTTACATTACACCATCAATTTGTGAAATTTGCAGTAACCGGTGCAGCTATTGGCATCGAGACGGGATTAAACGCTGCTGACAGGATGCGTAGCAGCATAAAAAATAAAAAAATACACAATTTGCAGAGCATAATATTGTGCTTTCTGTTATTCACAGGAACTTAGCCCCAGGCAGGTTCACGCATTTCCAGTCTCACACAATATGCCAGGCCTCCTCAAAGGCCATATTAGTGTTTGCTGCTGCATATTAATTTCACATGCTAAAATGAGTGAGTGGAAACAGCCCACCATGTTTCTTTGTGCTTTCCACACCTACCCTGGAGGGGAACTATTACAGGAATTATGAGTCCTGTGTGTTATTTTTACATATCGGCCTTGTTTCTCTTCCTTTTTATCCTGAGTAATTAGGTCTTTCTCCCCATCAATCTGTCACTTAATACCTACAGTACCTTGTACATGTATTTATTTCCAGATTTTGTCACATCACAAGGTGTTTATCTTTGGGGGGGTTTTGACTAGCCCAACACAAACGTAACATGTACTTGTAGTGAACATTGTTCATGAATAGATGTTTTTTCTAGAAAGCTCAGTTCGGCTGATGGTGGAGGCATGTTGGAGCAATTCTGTTATGTTATCTCTGATTTTCTTTATTTCTAGTCTTTTGCTCGTAACGTTTTGGTTGAGATGTTGCATGTTTGGACGGTTCCTCCCTCTTGTTTTGGACACTGTGCGTCTAAGATTTTTTTCTCTGACGTTATTACTTTCAAACAGTTGCTATGATGTGTAACCATGGAAATAAAGTATTATTTTTACACTGGGAGCGAGTATGGCAACATTTAAATTTCTTTTGGGCTAGATTTTTTTACAATTTGTTTTATTTTTTATTAGACTGGAGCCATTATTTTTTTTTTTTTTTTCAAATCCTACCACTGTCATCCATCCAAACTTTGACTGAGCCATTCTCACTAATCAGCTGGAGAATTAGATCATGTGAGTTTAGACGTTGTGGTTGACACGGACGATAAAACAAGTGTGGAGAGTCAACCACTAATGCCAGTTTGGCAGCTTTTGACTTGCAACAAGCAAAAATATTAAGAAACACACCGGTGTGTGCGTCACGCCCAGCAGTCCCATTGAAAAGTTATTTTTTGCCTCTCTGACGCGTCTCCATATGGCTGTACAGGTGTGAGGGGAGAGCGTGTGAGGAATCTATCACCGCTGCACCGCGCCGGCTCCAGCTAATTTTGTTTGTCCCATCCTCTTCGTTAGAACATCGGGGGCTCAGGGAGCCCGTCGAGCAGAAAACGCGCATGTAGAGGATCAATGTGGGGAGGGAGGGGGCTGGAGGGGGAGGAGGGGGGCATGTACAAGAAATAAAAAAGAGTGCAGAACAGAAGCAGACATCACAAATCCACACACACATGCAAACATTATAAATACACAGCTCAAACCCAGGTGGAGTTGGTGCAAGCTGTTTTCACTGGCAGCGCCCCCCCCCCTCACCCCCCCATCGTCCCAGCCCTGTTCAGCAAAGCTGTCACAGCAGCAGCTCTCATAATGAAGGGTAAAATATTTTATTCAGATTTATTAATTTGAAAATGAAGCATGCCTGTCGACAGAGGGACAGTTCTTCTCAATCTGTCAACGCGGAGCCACTCTGCGCTGACACCAGGATTCATTTGTCTTGTCGGCTCTGACAGTCGGATTCTCCCAGTGCTCTGCGGAGAGGGATCGCCCAGGGATTTTTTGAGCTGGATAAAACACATTCCGACAAGGAACAGCCTCTTTATTAATGCAAATTAGGCCAGAAAAATTCCAGTAACAGCTACTTGGCTCCAGAGTCCTGGCTCCATTCTCTGTGTTTCTTTCTCGTCTCTCTCTCTATCTTTTTTTTTTATATATTTTTTTTCCCTGTTTGGAGGAGGAGAAGGTGGGGTGTTATTAAAAGCAGGCTCGGTGTGTTTGTGAGAGCCAGGCCTGCATGAGGACCTGTCACACTGCAGCTGTGACGCTCTCCACACATGGGACCTACACCACATTTTCCTCCCTTTCCCACAGCATCCTGAGGCCTTTCCACGAATCAGCACTCACATCATAACAATGCCTTCCCCCTTATGGAAACCAGACATGCAGCGGCACATTCTGCGCCACACTTAATGCTCCGAGTTTTATTTTCAGGAAACGGAAAGGTCAAAGGTCCAGAAAACCAAGTGATGACAAAACCGTTTTGGCCAAAGGAAGAAACTGTCATTTATTTTGATTGATTTACAGAATGAATAAAATCAAAATGACAAAATAATAGGAAATTACTGATGTAATGGCTGCAGCTTGGAGACCATTAGAATACATAAACATGTTGTATGTCAGAAAGCTCCAAGTCTTACAGTATTTATTTTATTTGTTCACAAAAGGTTGTCAATTTACTGTTGTTTATTCATTTACAATACAATAACTCATTTTTTCCTGCCTCTAGTGAAACATTTATCTTGACAGATTCCAGCTGGAACCTTTGCATTTGCACGTTTCTGGTTCGCCGTCAATCTGACACCCAAGCAACATCCACAAAACAGCAGCGAAGAACGACCAAGACACTTTACTGGACCCACTGGGGGTTAAATGTTGCTTCAAAAATCAGCTGGAAAAGACTGTTGTGTGCAGATTATGCTAAAACCAGTTAGCCTATCATTAAATAGGCTAACTAGCTAATATTCACATCTCAATGCTAAACATGTCGAAGCAGCACAAATTTTATGTGAGGGATCTTTTTCCACATATGGCATGTTGAGTATAAGTCGCTGAGTATAAGGCATCAGGTCAGTGGTGCCCAAAGTTGGTCCTGGAGGGCCGGCATCCTGCAGGCTTCAGTTCTCTCCTTGGTGGTTGTAACATATCAATGTTCTTCTAATGAGCCATCGTGGATGCAGGTGTGTTAAACCAGGGAGAGAACTAAAACATGCAGGATGACGGCCCTTTGTGCACCACAGCGACAGGTTGTTTGACTAGCGCTCCTTTCCACCTCTCAGGTGCGATATTAGTCTTTGATGATGTGTTTTCTCAGTTAACGTCATGTGAGCAAAAGTTGTAGAAGGAGTTCTTCTGCTTTGTGACTCAAAAATCCAGCGTTCTATAGGTTGAGTCTCAGTTCAGCAGAAGTGGACTGGGTTGCAGTTTAAACTTTAGCAATTGCTGCCCTCAACTATTCAGTGTTGCTAAAAAATGCAATATGTAAGTTTTTCAACAAATATGTGAAGAAATATTTGTTATAATTGCCACTGTGGTTTAAGACAGATAATCTGTGAAAACAGTGAGCTCCTCTACCTTTTCCCAGTGCTGACTAGAAACAACCAATCAGAGTCATGAGGCGAGTCTTAGCGCTGTCAATAGAGCCTGTGTGTGCGCTGCTCAATCCCCTGACCCCTCTGCTTTCTGCTATGATACAACTTCTCCCAGCAGACTGTCCTGAATGCTAAGGCTAGCCAACATGGCTACCGATGATGGCAGATTAACTTTTTATGTAACAGTAAGTTGTTCCTTCGATATCAGCACATTTAGCAGCATGTTCACAAGGATGACTGACAGGCCTAAGACCCTCCTCCTGGCTGTGATTGGTTACATTTCTCAGGGAAGAGGTGGAAGAACATCTTTTGATGGACAGTTTTAACAAATATGTTAAAAAAAAAAGAACATGTATGTTTTATGTAAAAGTTACATACTACAGCTTTAACTGTAGTTAAATCTTATTTTCTGACCAGAGGGCAGAGGACTGCCGACCTGTGGCTGACTTATGTTTGCTTGATGAGTGCAGGCGAGTTGTTGTTTTGTTTTGCCGAGAGTCCTTTGACATTTATCTCTCTTCACCTGCTCTGTAATGGTGATTCAAAGTGACAGGCTCCTCTCTTTCTCTCTCTCTTCTTTCTGCTCAGATCCTCTCCCACCATCACCACAGCCACATCTTCATCTCCTTCATCATTCTGTGCTCTCCTCTTGTGCCAGACCTCCATCCCCCTCTCTGCTCTCGTCTCTCTCTCCTCTGAACCTGGTCTCGGCTCCAGGTGCGCACCTCCTAACCCGGGCTGTTATTGGCGCAGCGGCAGAGTGAATTGAGGCTGGTGAGCTGGAGGCCTTTAAAGAAAGGGGGTGGGAGGCTGAGCCATGCCAGTCAGAGACATTTGACGGGGGAGACAGCTCAAGATGGGGGACCAGAGGGTGAAGACGAGCATGATGGGATTGCCTCCTTATAGCGTTTAAAGTCGGGACAGGCTTGCCGAGCCTTCAATTACTTAAATGGACGAGATGGGGTGGGAGCGTGTGCTGCCAGTGTGGCTTTACTGTAATGCTCAGATTAGTTAATTGGTTATCCTCGGGAACAAGGTGGAGGCTGTATTTCACTCAAGCAGACAGGAGGCATCACTTATTCTAAGTCGTGTCGTCATCGATACGCTGTAACCCTGGAGGGCTCGTCTCTGGCCTGCAGCCCTGTGGCTTTGTGCTTCCTGGAAGACAGATGAAGACTCTGGACGGCCGGCACACGCTGCAGCTATTTATAAGAGTCTCCACGGGAAACACACGCTGCTAAATCACACCAAGCAAAGAGAAAGATGCTTAAAACTCATGAATATTTATAAGATCTCCAGTGACTGGATGAGGGGTGGGAATTTATTGTATCGTTTATGATTTATTGTTTATCATTCATTGTGAAAAATGTTTTATCGTGATAAGAATCTTGATTGATTGCTACGATGAATATCGGTTATTGATGGTAAATAAATGATCTGAATTGATATTTTCATTACTTTCTCCGCTGTTTGAAAGCATCTATAAATATCAGTAAATTACAACATATGATTTATGCAGTGATATAAATCACATATTTTGAAGTAAGTGGCATCCTGAGGAAGCCTGTTTATTAACAACAGTATTTATGTTTGTGGAAACATGAATGAAGCGCCATGCAGTCACAGCCATACAGTTACTGAAAAAACAAACAATACATGTTATGTGTCATAATCTTCATCATTGTCATAACAGCGCCAAAAATATTGTGATCAAATTCCAAATCCATATCACTCAGACCATGTCTGGATGTCCCCAGTATCGAATCGGTCCAGTAAAGAACATCTATGGAGACCCAGTTGCAAAATGTGTTAAATTAATTCTTGAACGTTCAATAAATCTGGGTCTGCAGTGTTTCTGTGGTGTTTGTGGAGCTCATGGAAAAAATCACTAATATTCACAAATAGGCCTTTAAAGGTGTTTATAACTGTGTATTTTGATGGTGAAAATAATAAACACACCTTAATATGAATTACAGTGGAAGCCATCTTAGTGCTGTTGTATCATCTACAGGCTTCCTTGTCTCTTCACTTGGGCTAGTCAATCAGAGACAGAGAAAATAAATGCCTCTCCTGGATTGGCAGCAATCAGTTTGGTTTTCTGGCAGCTTTGTGTGAGACACTCCTCATTCTAATAATATTTGATTTTTCAGTAATATTATTTTCAGGGGATTCGGACCTGTCAGTGGTGTAATATTTACCAGCGAGCATTTTGAGCTGCTCTCTGTGCGTTCCTCTTTGCTACACCAGGAGCTGCTTGTGGACATCTGAGGACAGCAGGTCACATGACACACACACACACACACACACACACACACACAGGAAGAGAATGTGTATCTGAAGGGTGGAAAAACACGCGCTAACCAGGTTCAGCCGATTAACTGAAAAATGCACTCAGCCTGTTCTGAAAGGCAAGTTTTTGTTTTGTTTTCTTTCTTCATTTTTTTTTTAATGGCAGCACAAATTGAACGTCTCGTTGGACGTAAAATTACAGACAGAACGGTAACAACATTGTGACCCTATCAGGGACTCCAGATATTAAAAATCTCTTGACCAGGGTGCTTGGAATAGGACATCATTATCCAGTGTATTGGCCAGATGATTTTAAACGCCTCTCTATTTGACCTCGCCATCAGTTCATTAACACGGCGCTAAAAGTTGCCGCACCCAGTTATCTGAAAGCCATCAGACTCCTCCAACCCGGCCCTCTCCCCCTGAACGGACCCCCCACCCCCAAATCCCCTCCAGCCACCCACTTCATCAATTGCCTTCATAATTTTAAAAGCCTTTTTTATGTTGTTGTTTTTCTCTCATATAGTAAATGGAGCCATAATTTAATATTTTAATGCATGTTAATGTGTTGTTTAACCTTCTAGCAACAATCAGGCGTCCCTAAAAGGTTAACCTTGAACGTGAGCCAGCACAGACAGCAGCACAATGACGCGTCAGTCTCCAACCAAAAGAAAAAAAAGAAAGAAAGAAAATGTCTGTGTCTAATGGATTAGTGGTTGATTGCCTGACCCCATCTCGAGGTAGATGCTGTATATATTGGATAGGCATTAAAATGAGCATTTCTCAATTTTCCGCGTTGCCGGCCCTCGGGGTCAATGGATCTCCTGGTGGGGAAAACGCTGAGTCAACATTTGCCTCTTAATTCATCCTGGCCTTCATTAAAGCTTCATTTCTGTTGCCTGCAGCCCACCAGAGCAGACGCTAAACACGCCGGATGCAAACTGAACCGGAGAGCCTTGGATTTAACTAGGCAGTCGGTTTTTTTGTTGTCGTTTTGGGGGTTTTTTGATTGGTGACTCTGTGGGGTTAGCTGCTGTAGAAACGGGACTGATATGAGGACCACAATCCCTTTAAAGTGAAAAGTCAAAGGGGATGCAGCTGCTGGTGTGTGAAGAGGAACAAGTCGGTCAGTAACCTTTCTATAGAGAGGAGTAATCATGCGGAAAAGAGGAGGGCAGACCGCTGAATTCCTCTAACCTTGGATATTTCATGTTGATTCTTCAGAGTCAGTAGGAACTTTTTTTGAGAACACGATTCATTTATTGGGGACAGTTTGATGATTTGAGCTCATTTGTCACTGACAGAGTCCAAAGACAGTAGACTGACCAACGAATCTCTGTTGCTGCTAATTTCTCCCCCTGCTTATAGTCAAATGCGTCAGGAATTGTTTTAGCAAAGCCACACAGTGTTGCACTCCCAATTTATGTGATTAATTGCACTGAGCTTAGAAAGCCAAGCACTGGAGATACAGCGGAGGAACCAGGACTCTGAGGAGATGTAACTAAATCTGAGCCTATATATATATAAACATATATATACAGTACACATCACATGTACTGTTTGCACTTTGCACAAACTTAAAAGTTTAAATCTATTTATAGCTACATATTTCAAAATATACCTTCATTTAGATATTCAAAATATGAAAAGATCTGAATGGAAAAATATTAATAGGGGTAAAATGACCTTTGTTACTAGTTTCATTACATGTGATATGTGTACATCTCCACATGTGACATTATTGTTCATGTCATTCTGTGTTTACTGCTGTTAGGGAAGATTGGAGAAAAAAATGCAATAAATAAATAAGTGAATAAATAAAGAAAATATTTCTATTTTGGTAACTTGACAAGAACACAGTTCATGTAGAAAGAAAATCACAAGAGGTTTTATTTAAAGTTTGACAGATACTCCAGTCTAATGAGACTTGTAGTCCAAAACTGAACTTTTGGACAATATACAAAATATAGTAAAAAACTCCATAAAATCAGGTTTATAGGAAGATGTCATCTTTCAGGACACAACCCTGAACTTACAGTCAATGTTACAATAGAATGGTGTATGAGTTACTATGGCCTAGTCAAAGTATTGTCTCAATACTGGATGATCTTCCTCTTCATTCTGCTCAGCTTCCCCGCAGCATGATGCCTTTTCCTACACAATGCTTCACGCTGCCTGTAAAAAGTATTCACTGATCATCAAAACATGGCTTTTTTTTTTTGACAAAGTGAAAATGGATTATTTTGTAGAAATTAGGTTTTGCTTTAAAATTTTTTGGGTTAATTTATTTGACAAAATAAATTAACCCAAAAAAAGTCAACATCTTGTTGGCCAGGACTAATTCATAAAAGCATGACAAAGGGTAAGACATCCAAACGGGTGAAAACTTTTTTTAGGCAGTAAGTGATAAAGTGCAGTTGTCTTGTGACAAACACAAAGCAGCCCTGAAATTTCAGTTTGAACTTTATTTATGTTTCCTTAGATTGAGTTGAACTTTAAGTAGGACTTTTTAAATCTTCCTTCTTACCATTTTTCCATAACATCTGGATTCACATGAGGCTATGTGACACACAGTGTTTGTTAATTAGTTAACTTCTTATATCAAGTCATTAGACTGGGTTTTAGAGAAAAGGGGTTGAACACAAACGTATGCCAAATGTTTTGAAATTTGGGGAGGAGAACATGCGCAGCCGACCGTAAATCTCAAAGATTCTCTCTTTTAGTTTTAATACTTTAGTAAACACGTCAGCAGAAGAAAGGAAAGCTTTCGCGGTGGCTCTCTGTGTCTGCAGTGGATTATGTGTCTATCTGCTGGTTGTTTCCCAAGTTTCCCCAGTTTATCCTCCCATCCTCACATCTGTTTCTATCCCTGCTCTGTAACAGCGGGCCCCTGCTCTAAAAAGGTGCGTGTGAGATGCCTGTGATACTCTGCTGTGACAGAAGTTGAGCAATGGGCCTGTCTTGTTCTGGGGCCCCTGCCGAAGCACAGTCCCTCCTTTGTTCTGTGATGTATCGATCCATTCAGACCTCCTCCCGAATGTACTCCACTGGCACTTGCTCTGCTCAGCTAAGCTTGTGCCATGGATCTTCCTCTAATGCTCACTCTCATGTGGCAGCCAGATACAGGAAAAAAAAAAAAAAAAAAACGGACCGCAACCACAGACTTTAAACTTCTCTCCACGTTCTTCTTCTTCTTCTTCTTGAGCAACAACGACTTTGTGAGCGAATCTTTCAAGAGAAAATCCACCCGACTTTTTCATCCGTTCCTTTTGATACTGCAGGAAGATTAAGCCACTGGCTCCTTAAAGTCTTCCATGAGCATACATGATATGCTTGTAGGAGTGAAGGTTTGTAGGGGAGGCGCGGCTCTCAGAGCCTCCAGGCATCCGCAGAGTTCTGCTTGGTAATGCCAGCTTCCCTTCACTTTAAGCAGTGCCGACTCATTAGCCATGCTTTAAAGAGTGAAATGTTCAACGTTGCAGATAAAAAATGTTAATATCTTGGCACACATACCCAGAACTACACATGTCAGCCCAAATATGTGCATTCTCCACCAGCCTTTTCCTCAAAATAATACTTGGGGGGAACATCTCCTTGCAAGCTGAAAACAAACCACATGCTTTTTGTAGCCATTAAAAGTTTGTGGATCTGGCTGGATATTTACTAGATTTAGGGTTCAATTGTATTAGTTGGTTTCATTTTAAGCATATTTTACAAATAATTATGGTCAAGGTTTTCCAACAGCTTTACTCCACCCTGCTTCGTTCATTCTACCAGCAGGTTTGAGTTTTCTTTGAGGTCAGTATGTTGTTGGAACACATTCTTCTGTCCAAGCTTCACCCATCTGACCAAAACTGTCCCCTCTTAGGATCAAAGAAAGGAGCCTATAAAGGCCTGGGGGGTTACAGCGAAGTAACACCTGCTAGTCCATTAAACTCAATTTGATTGGTGATCAAATCTGCAAAATTTTTTCCACTTTCAGCTGCTGTGGTTTGTGGTTGGTTCACTTTCCCACTGCACGGTGTCAAACGATCCAAACCCTTTGAGTAACCTGTGCCCCCCCGTTTACTCAAACATATAGCTAAAAAAGTACAATCAGAGAAACTGATAAATTTATGTAATCTCTTACATTTTTTTCAACCAATTTAAATGAGTTCCATCATTTCTGATAACTGGACAGCCAGTGCTCAGATATCCAGACAGAGTTATGCTAGGAACCTGTAATATGTATAATAAATTCAAGTTTCACCCAGTTCTCAGTGTTTTCCACACTGTTCAAATGCACCATTAAAAAGCCAAAACTGAACGATTCATTTATGGCCTGGATATCATGCAGACCTCTGAGTGTCATGCTGAATGGTGAAAACAGAGGAGCTCTCATGAACTGGCTTTAAGTCCTAATTTATTACAATCAAAGGGACTGTATGAATTTGTTCCATTAGGCTTTCCTCCAGACAGGATAAAAGGCGCTCAGGATGAAAGGAGGGATTTATCTGCACACACTCATCACATGATGTGACCCAGTGCCTGGAGCAGAAAGGTCCGTCTCTCTCTCAGGTACCATGGAAACCAGCCCACCTCTGTCTCTGCTTGTCCCTTTGTCCTCCACTCGTCCTCTACTCTGTTCCAGAGGAGGCTTATCAGTTCTGTTCAACGTCTGGGTTCATTCCTGTTGCACACTTTATTATATTATAAATGAGAATTTGTTCGTGCCTGCTTTGATTGCTCTTTAAATACGTCAGAATATGACAAGGACGGGGAAAGAAGTGCTTTTTCTATTTTTTGTTTCACAATAAAGTGATGCAGCTCATCAAACAAATTTGGAACTCAGACAACAATATGCTGGATAAATACAAAAAGCAATTAATAATCATAATAATAATCCAATTTTTGGTTTGTATTCCAAGCTACAACTCAGACTGATCACTGTCAGACCAATCAGGATCTAAAACTAACATTTGCTTTGAACCTTCCTAAATATAAAAACCTGGAAAACTAAGAATCGGTTTGAGACAACAAAATATTTTTTGAGAATGTGCATGTTTGATATGGGCTTCATGTTGCCGTTTGAGGTATCATAAAAGCAGGACATCCAAGAACTAGAAATTAAAATAGATCTAATAAAATAGATCTTATCTATCAGTTGGCTCCTGATCAAGTTTGATACCACCTGTATGCATGTGTAGTGGAGGAGATTTCTCTTAGTTGCTACTGAGTGTGGGAGACTACAAATGCAAGAGAATTGTTTGGATTTTAAATTGTTGGCGTGCAGCAAGAGGGGTTTCCAGCTGTGTGCATATTTATATTTAAAGCTTACAAAGTTAAGCATAGTGATTAATTGTGATTAATCAGCCAGTGCCGGATTCTGCTATGGCCGACCACCCAGGGTGGCATTTTGTGGGTGGTAACAAGACCAACGCCTCAACCCCTCTCACCGCCCTGATACTCCAATTGTCTGTGTCTCACTGTAACTTCCATCCTTCTGTCCATCGTCTAATGAATGGAAGACATAGTGACTCATCACTGGATCTGCCAACCAGGTCTACAGATAAAGGTACAAAAGGAACAGAATGTGTCTCTGTCTGAAAACATAGTATATGAATAGAGACAGAGGAATTAATCTGTCTATGGAAATGTCTCTGTGTGCCTGAGTATTAAGTTAAAATTAAAACTAAGATCATTGAACATTGTTATTTTTCAGGAAACAGCATCAAGGGCCTTTTGCAACGTAGAGTATTTTTTCATAGGTGAGAAGTATTTCAGTAATGCCTTTACAAAACATATTTGGAAGTTCACAGGCATCTAATCTAAAAATGTAATATGTACCTAAAAACAAAAGGGTAGTTTTGAAAAGTCTTCCATCTGTTTCCAGGTGATTCATAGGCCTCATCCCAGAAAGCAGAACAAAAGCGGCAAATGAAAAAGTGACATCAAAACCAACAGGACTTATGCAAAACCCGAGGACAGCAGTGAACCCGTGTGTGTGTCTCCTTTCTCTCCCTTCATAGACCAGTGGAACTTTTAAAATGGTAAAATTACACATTCACACATAATCAGTTCTCTTCCTCCATCTCTGTCCCTGTCTGTCTTTTTCTCTGCCTGTCTCTCTGTGTCTGTCCTGTCCATTTCTAACAAACAGACAGGAGGACAGCTACAATGAAGGAAGGTCAGAGAGAGTGTCTGACCATTAAATCTGTCCTTTTCATCCTGCCTGTCTTTAACTGACATAAATGCAGTTTAATGTTCTGTTCATCTCATGTATTAAAATATGTTTTACTTTCTTTATCTTCTAGCAGCCCTTTGATGATTTCTGGAGAGGTTCAGGACTGAGACCAACTCAGAACTCATCCATGTTGGTTTTGTTAAGATGTACTGTTGGGCTTCCAATAAAGTTTTGAAAAATATGTAACTTCAATATTTGGCATTGCTGGATTGCTTCCTTCCTTCAAAGGAAGAAAACCACAGACATTTAGAATTTTGACTGCAAGTTTTACACGAAAAGCTGGTAAAACATTGTTTTATGACTTTGACATGCAGTTTGCCTGGAAACTTTGATGTTTGGGCTTTTGATTTAATAAAGTTTGATTAATTCATTTTATTCAATGTAATTTTACCATGAGGATAAATGTATGAGTTACGTTTTAAGATCAGAGTATTTTTCACTTTGGTTGCAATACATTGACTTCTATGTAATAAGAAAATATCCTGTTGCAAATTTTATTTTATTTTGACAAAAATGTGATAAAATCACACTAATCATGTTATATAATTACTGTGCTGTTTTAAAGAAATTACAGTAACATTAATCAAATTACAGTAACATAGTAATAAAAATTACAGTAAAACTGTAATAGAATTACAGTAAAACTGTAATAGAATTACAGTAAGGCTACTTTAAAACAATACAGTACATTACTGTAAAGTTACTGTAATTTTTTTATCGTAAAAATTACAGTAACTTACTGGCAACCCTGCTGCCAGTAAGTTACTGCAAATTCTACACTGTCTTTTTTTGGTGTATTTTATGTTTTGTATGTAATGTGAAAACCTTAACAAATATCTGAAGCACTAATTGAGTCAATGTCGAACACATCTGATTTGACCTTTAGCTTTAAAACGTTGCTGAAGAGGTGAGATCAGTACCATAAGATCCCATCAAACACGTTATTTTCTTTATTAATTCATTAAGGTCAGAATGGTTTCAGATGATTTTGTTATGTTCATTGTGGGTTTTATCTGCAGCTCATGTGAGGCGTTGGAGTCATCGCTGCTGCTGTGTCCCACACCTGGGTGTTATATTTGTCACCACGGTTACAGCTCGCTGTAGTTACTTTTATTAGTTGTGACCGTTTCACAGAATCCCACTTGGGTAGGTGGCATCATGCTATGGAAAATTCATGTATTCAGCTCTGCCCCCTGCATCATATCGCTTATATTTCCAAGACAAATTACAGGTTTATAGGAAATCGATTTGAATTTCCTGTTTTATCACCGGTGAGTGGCTGATCATACATCAAGCCGGCAGCGAGCTGATGAAGATCACCGCCGGTCCTGTGATTTGTTTGGCTTCCTGCTTATCCCTGAAATACCGGTGTATATTTAGATTTCTAAACGCCCCGCTAACATAACTTAGCAGATGTTGGGCAGTCATATGGATGTTGGTGTAACAGAGACCCCCTCAGGTATTCTCATTATTCTACTGCTGAGCAGATGGCAGGGAAACTTACCACACTCACTATTATCCATCATACATATTCTGCACCCAATTTACATAGCTGGAGCTTTGCAGGAGCTCCTGGAGGGAGAGTCACTAGCTCCAAGTTAGCACTGCGGCTCCACCTGAGGCCTGGGAGACAGTCTGAGATGTCACTGCCGCTGCACCTCAAACTCAAATATGCTAATGGCTGTACAGAGGAATTCCAATGGGTGCATTCCAGCTGCATATTTTGGAGGAACATCAGCAGCTTTTTGATTTTTTTGTTTTGTTTTGTTTTTACTATCCATAAATTGTTTCACTACAATACTGTGATGTAAGTTTAAACAAAAGGCAATGTCTTAAGACACTTCCTTATTAGTATTACTTACTTATTATTCAGCTTTGCAATTAGATAATTTCACTTCCCATTTAAAAAACACAAAACAGATCAGCATAAAAAGTTTATATATGATCATCATTGTGATAATTTCATTCAATCCAATTCCAAAGAACTTTATCCTAGACAGAGATTACATGTCATAGTAATCCAAGTATCCAAGTATGTCTAAGAGTTGTGGTGAATGGGAAGGATCTCTGGTAGCAGTCAGTTTTGCGATGAATCTGAAGAGGCCTCTGACTGAAGACTGCTGCCGCGTGACAGATCCGTGTTTATTTAATAAAAATATTATTATTATTGTAATGGAGTTATTTCAGTAACATCATAAAATGAACCCATCATATAGATTAATTGGACAAAGACCAATGTTATTAGACCTTTATTTCAAGTAATTGTGATGGTTTTCTGTAAACAGCTAATGAAATCTGACATAATATTAGACATATATCAGACTTTATGTTTTAAAAACTGAAAAAGTATCTTTAATACCAGCTGAAGTTTTTTCCCAGTTACTTTAAATCTGACAAGCAATACTCATCGGGATGTATTTTCTAATTTATTGAATATGACTATGTTTGATACATATGATATCACATGCAACTGAATTTCCATGCAGCAGGAATTATATTCCACACTAATATGTCCTGGATGACATCATCCATTGTTGGCTAGCACTGCTAATCCACCTCATCTGCGTTTACCACTTCCATGTAAATCTCGGTCTCTTAACAGGTTATAAAGAAATCCAGGGATCATTCCAGAAACTTAAAGTTATTTTATTCTAAAATCAAGTTTAAGAAATTTGTTTGGGGATATATATATATATATATATATGTTTGTTTTTTTTTCAAATTAATGGTGGCATTAACTCATCAGTACGTCATTTGAAGAAGTTTAAGGGGAACATCTAAAACAAGTTCTGGAGGACTGGTTCAAGATTTGAGGGGATGCTGCAGAATTTGGAGGTCGTCTTCTGTCTTAATAATTCCTCTGGCAGTGAAACAGGCCCTCAGCATGATGCAACTACCATGCAGTATTCTTTATGTCATTGAACTTTTCTCAAGAAGACGTGCGTGTATAGCTAACCATCCTGCTAACCGTACATGTGGGCAGATGCAAATGTGAGTTCATTTTGAATGTGTAGATTTCATAGCAGGGAGCCTGGACACAGAGATCCTTGTGTTCATTGTGCCGGTTTCGTCACAGAATTGTTCTTGAACATCCCAGATGATTTTTTTTTCTAATCTGAAGGGGGCAGTTTGACTCAGAGGGTTGAAACTTGGCCTCAAATGAATGTTTCTTACAGAACAGACCCCAGACAGGACCCAAAATTGATTTTGGAATTGATGACTCTTGCACGGCCCACAGAACAACCCAACTAAAAATGTCTGAACTTGGCCTAAAACCCTAATCTGTCATCCAACAAATTTTAACAATCTGACCACCCCTTTTGATGATGAGAGCAGTGGTCAGAGTTCTGATCACCATCCTCTCATCCAGGATAATAGCTGTGAGTTTTGGTTTCACAGTCTGTATCGACCAATACTATGTCGTGGAAAAATTTTCTGTTGGATTTAAAGCAAAGTAACAAACAGTACTTACTCATTTGAGCTCACAGTACTGCTTGTCTGAGTTATGATCACCCAACGTTAGACTAATTGTCTAAGTTGGAATGCAGTGATTTAAAATACTTTTGTTTCCCAATGTATTATCAGCGCCATCTACATCAAATGTTATAAATAAGCAGCGCGAGGCAGAGTTCAAGCTAAACATGATTATGTTTCCTCACTGCTGATTTTTATCTGTTGTGACATTATGGTTCAAAGTCCAGATCCATCCTTTAACTGTTTGGACCCTTGTAGACAGTCATACAGTAAGTTTACTCTCTTTGGTGCTGCTTTTACAAAGACGGGAGAAACAGCCAAAGTTAGAATCATGTAATATATAGACTCACAACAAACTCACAAAGCCCCCTTACATCAACTGGTACCTGATTGGCTAATGCAGGGCTTTCCAGTTGGGGAGATGTGCACACTACTCCAAATTGCAGACAGACTGATTGCTGGGAGAAACAAGACTGTCTAGACATTGGCTTAAATGCAAAATAAAATCTCCTCGTTTTGTGATAAGTAAGGAGAAAGATCATTAAGAAAAAGTATCAACAGCTTAAAGCGTTTATTATTTATATGTTTTAATAATGGCTCAAATCATGATTTCAGGCTGTTTGAATGGCCGGCTCTGTTCTGTGTAAAATACACAAGATTTGGATTTGGTGTGAATGATTCTTTCTGACTGCACCTGCCAAAGTATCCTCACATAACGCTGTGCAGGGTTAAATTACTGCGCATAATGGAGTACACAACACTCAGGGCAAACCGCTTCACCTACATCCTCTCATGGCGCTGGTAAGATGATAAAAATAGTGATGGTCTTTTTTCCTGCAGAAAGCTTTCATCAACATTGAGAAATGCTGCAGATTGTGACGAAAACATGGAAGCATAATCTAGTGCCTGCATAGAGCTGTGATAGGATTGTTGGGATAGCAACAGGACAAAGAAACATTTGTGAGCTCCACTATGTAGCAATATGTCACGAGTTCACCCCCATTTTAGATTTCTTCTGCTTTTGTCATACTTACAATTTTCACCTCATAAAACAAATATTTTTTGAAGATAACTTGACTACAATTTAACCTTCAGTTTTCAAATGATAATATAAAAAGAAAACAATGTAAGGAAATCAGAATTTCCAGAACAATATAGCCAAAGTTTGACTTCCAAGTACTATGTAATGAAGAAAATATACACTGCAGAGAAACAGAAAGTAGATTAAAAAAAAAACTGAATTGGCTTTCTTAATAATATAACAAGGTTATTAAAATACAAATATTTTTTCCACAATGGTTAAAATAGGTGGACGACCAAATTTATATTATTGTTGAATTGTAAAGCAGGATGTGCAAATTTGGTCAAAAGCCTAGAAATGGCCTGCAGATGGTCCTTTGGGCTCCTGTGGGTAAGTCAAGGTCAACCCTGCTTTAGAGGTCATCTGAGATTGGAGCTGCGCAGATTTGATTTGAGGTGCCAGTCTCAGTCACATAATTCAACAAATACATAAAAATAAATGAATACATTGAGGAGGCATTGTTATGTTTCTCATTTGTTAATGCAGTTGAGTTTCAGTGCAAAAGTCAGTCAGCAAAAAAATGTCATTTATTTAGCGATTAGTTTGTATTTACATTGTCCATGAAATGGGACTCAAGCATTAGCTGCTACAATTTGTTAGCAGCTAACAAATTGTATGAGCATTTTAATTTTAAATATATTTAAATGTTGACAAATATATATATTTTATGTGTGTGGGTGTGTTTAAATGCAAACTTAATATTTTGAGATCCACAATTGGTTTGAGAGGTCAAGTGCTCTTGGGGGCCCTCTGCTGGCCTGGGTCCCCAAAGCAGCTGATGTGTTTGCTTGTGCCTTGGACTGGCCCTGTTCCCTGGGGTCAAGGAGTGGGGGAGTGGGGGTTGAGGAAATGTTTCTTTTTGCAACCCTAACAATTTACATTTGCTCTTTTTGAAATCATTTGTAAAATTAATTGATAAAAAAAAAAAAGAGAGACAATTCCTACTTTTATCCCTGCACACATGAAAGCACTGTTGCCTGTCATCCAGCCCAGTGATTTACAGAACAGTGTTCAGACTTTAGTTCTACACTGGAGCTCCTTTTTCCATCCAGCCCTCCTATTTTTCCTCCTCCTCCTTCACTTCTCTCTTCCCTCTGAATGGCTCTTGGAGCGGCGCAGCGGTTGTGAAGCAGCGCTGGGCCTGAAGGGCACTTTTCAGCCTGGCCAGACACACTCGGGTCTTGCTGCTTGGCTGCGCAACATGGGTCACCGCCTTACATTAGGAGGACCCTGCCAAAGTCATCCAAGCGGAGAACCTCGACATACCTGGAAATGAATGGACAAAACTCCAACAAAGCAACTTGACTGTAGGATTTATCTACAATGTTTACATTACTGATATCAAAAAATTTGTTTTTCATCTATTATGTGTCTCATTAGTCGAATTATTTTCTGAGCCATAAATCTTCATCTAGCTAATATTCATAACAATTTTGGAGGGTGGCCAACAGCTCTGATTGGTGCACCTCATCTTGGCACAGTGTGGAAATTAAATGGCCTCGTGTGGCGGGAGAGCGGGTTCTACTGAGGTCATAAGGAAGGTCCGGGTCGCTGTTATTTACACCGAGTTCACGCTCAATCCATCAACAAGCCTTTTTTCCTCCCCTGATCGCAACACTATGCGGCCACACCGGAGCGTCTCCTCTGCATCCAACATTCCGATGATCTCGATGCTCCTGGAGGCGGGGCTAAATCCAGCGCCTCTCCAATCACGTCGCGTGGGCGGAGCCTGACTCTCGTGCTCTCTTCGCTATGTCGCCGCCTGCCCAGCCTGCGCTGAACATGACAAAAAGCGAGAGGATGGAGCGAGTGAAGTAAATCCCTGCTGTTTCATTCCTCACAGCCACTTTTTCTTGCTTGTTTTCGGAAGACGGAGCGGGGTTTGGATACAGGAGAAGCATTAGTAGTTGAGAGCAGCTGTCTGTCTGTCTGACTGTCTGTCTGGTTGAGCCCACAGCAGTTCAGATCAGGTTTCACATTCAGCTTCGACCAGCTCAGCTGAGAGAAGCAGCCAGAGAGGACTCGTCGCTCCGCGCTCTCCCTCTCTAACGCCACCTTTTTTCTTTTTTCTTTTTTTTTTTTCCTCTCCTGTTGGCGGAGCGTCTCTAAAACGCTCATAGGAAGAAATACCAGGATTTATTTCCTCTCTTCTCCGTCCTCCCTTCTTCTCCTCTTCTCCTTTTTTTTCTTTTTTTTTTTTTTTTTTTTACTGTATTTATTTTTATAGGAAATTATTATCGTGGGCGACAAATAGAACTAGAGCAAATAAATAAAGGGAGGCCGAAGACATGGACGAGCAGCCGAGGTTGATGCACTCTCACACGGGGGTGGGGATGGCGGGTCACCCCGGCCTGCCGCAGCACTTGGACGGCAGCGGAGGAGCCGAGGGCGACGGGAGGAAGCAGGACATTGGAGACATTTTACAGCAAATTATGACCATCACGGACCAAAGTCTGGACGAAGCCCAGGCCAGGTAGGAGACTTCTCGGTCTGGTGTCAGAGGGAGGCGGCGGGAAACTGGAGCTCATTTTGAAAGAAAGCGACAACAGAAGGAACATCACGACTGAGCTGCATTTATAACACAACTTTCAACTCATTACATTTCAATATGACTGTCAGCTATAATAGCAAAGCTAAAGGTCGAGCTCAAATCCACAACTACTAATATTATTCTAAAGAATGGCGTTTATTGGCGACGTGTCGCCAACTTTAAAAAATTACGTTTTGTTTTTTCTTTTTTGTTTTTTGTTTTTTGTTTTGTTTTTCCCCCAAGCTGCATTTAGTGAAGACAGTTCACTTTATAGTCATGAAACATGTTCCTGACCGGCAGGGCACTTTATTACAGATGACACAGGACTGAGTTTTAAACATGTCATCCATGTTGTTTGTCCCTTATAAAAGTGAATGAAGCTTCAGGAATCACTTTTAAGTTGTTGCGCAGTTTAATAAAAACACACAAAACGAATAGATGGCAAATTTTAAAGATATTTGTTTATATATATATATATATAAACAAATATCTTTAAAATTTGCCATTTTTTAATGTGGCAATTTCTTCCAGAAACAGTTAGATTGTAACATTGAGAGCTGGTTGCAGCCCAGCTAGTTCATTTACTTCAGACAAATATAATAAAATACTACATATCTTCATTGTTCAAGCTTTTAGTTCACCCACCTGTTCATCTTCCACTTAACTGTTTATCATGCTTTGAGAAAGTGTTAATTAATAATTGAACTTACATCGCTTCCAAACCTTACTAAGTTTATAGGGTAATACTTGTATTTTAAACTAAACCTCTCAAAATTATCACTGGGACAGTTTTCATGCATTTTCCAGTCAATTCTGTACATACTCACTTACACAACTACTAATCTCTATTTTATTAGCCTTGCATATATTTTTACATTAAGAAGTTGTGGGTTCAGTTGAAAAAAAAATATTATTATCCACTCAAATCTTTGTACAGTTTTTCAGTGAGTTACAATTTTAAAACATTGTGATCAACATCAGTAAAATAAGTAGTGCAGAGGAAATAATAAAGCATTTTCAGGTTGTTGAAACTCTGCTGTGTTTCTCAGGGATTAGAAGTTGGAACTGTTTGCAAATGTTCTTCAAGCAAGATCACTTAAGTTGATTGTATTAATGGAACACTTGTGTTCCTACAGCATAATTTTCTTTTTTTTTAACCATAATTTGCACTGCAGCACTTTGTGAATCAGAATGAACACTGAGCTCCACTCCATTCCCCAGGCTTGAGGTCTGTCTCTTAATGTTTTTCCTGCCCTCGGTTTTTGCTCACCAAGTCACCTCTCTGTTTCAGGAAACACGCTCTCAACTGTCACAGAATGAAGCCGGCCCTTTTCAACGTTCTGTGCGAAATCAAAGAAAAAACAGGTAGGTCTGATCTGCTTCCACGTCGCCACATCACATTTGCAGCAGGTACGGCGACGCGGCGTGCGTTCCCTCCTGCAGCTGTTCAGCACTAGAAACCTTAATAAACCCCGCGCCGTAACATGGAGGAAGTTTCTACGGCAGAACAGCGGAAAGCAGCGAGCTGGATTGTGACACGCACGCTGCTGTCTCCCCCTTGTGAGTTAACTGTCAAATCTACTGAATACGTCTGTCTCTATTATGTTTTGTGTCTCTCTATTAAAGCGGTTGCGAGGCAGCGTGTCAGCAGAATAATTGCTTTGAGAGAAATAACATACAAGACGTAAAGTCATGTTTCCAGAGACGTCTCCAACTTCTCCTCACCTCGTGACATGTAAAAAAAATTTTGGTGAAATTGTTGCACTTTAGTGTGATCGTGTCTTTTATTCTGCGACGCCGGTAGAAACTTCCACCGATGAGAAGGAAGTTGTGCCGGCTTGCTCTCGGTGTGTTTCACACTCATCGGCGCGTGAAATCAAACCGATTGAGTGGAGGCCGAGAGGGAGGGAAAGCTGCACATACTTGACCTTTTGGGGACGTTGGTGGCTGTTTATGTTGGTGATCCCTCCGTCACCTGGTGCTGTCACGGATGTTTTCATCAGAGCTTATTTTACTGCCTAACTAAACTCCCCTTCCCTTCCTCTTCCCACCTAGCCTGGCAGTTTATCTTGACTTGGCTGCAGCCTCATGAGAGCGAGAGCAACAGGGGGAGGAGGTGTGTGTGTGTGTGTGTGTGTGTGTGTGTGTGTGTGTGTGTGTGTGTGTGTGTGTGTGTGTGTGTGTGTGTGTGCGTGTGTGTGTGTCTTTTGAAGTCCGCTGCTTCTCTCTTCTTTCTGTTGTCTTGGTATGTTTTTTGGAGGGGGGAGTGACACAGATATGCGTGATGTTTCACTCCCTGCAGCTCGCCGGGGTTCACTCAAAGTTCGGCTGAGCCGCGAGTGCAAAGTAACCTGGACGGCTTCCTGCCTTCCCGTTCAGCTGGTAACACATTAACACTAGGTGCGGCTAATTGGAGATCCGGGGCTTGCTTGTCGTCACGTTGGAGCTGAGCTCTGGGTGGAAATAGAAAACATTCCTGCAGTTTTACGCCGGTTCCTCAACTCAGGTTTACTCTGTTTCTGGATCTCCTAGTCTGTCTTCTCACTAATATATTTTTTAATATATCTTTTTTTTGTTTTTCTTTTTTTGGCGTGATGCAGTAGGGGAAACGGTCTCAGTATTTTAGATTTAAAGTCCATTTTGTTGATTATGAATTTCTGTTGATGAAAAAACAAAACAGAAAATGCTTCTTTTAAAGACAAATTTATAAAAGCTTGGAAAATAAGTCAACAAATGAATGTGCTGTTTTCTTCTATTTTCATGACTAGATCATGAAAATAAAAATGCATATTATCGTTGCTTACCTGTGCGAGGTATTTAAAATAGATTTTTATGGATGCAGGCGACTTGTTGCTACTAATTCGGTGAATTTTCTAATTTATTCGCATGAATATTATTAGTGTATTTATTCATATAATTTAACAGGTGTGTCTTTGCTGCTTTTGTTATTACCTGCTATAGAGTTATTAGCAGTAGATAAGTGAAGCTATTGCTCATTTAATCAAATCGGTGTGCCGCTTTGCTGTCAATTCCAACGATAACATTGATGCACTTTTGTACATTGATGTTAATGCTTAAACGTCAGGTGCCAAAGGGACTGGATAGTCTCCCACTCTCCCACCTGCTGCTGTGCTCTGCCTGTCAGCTGGCTGAAAGAAGGCTTTCCTCACAAGAAAATCAAATTCCATATTCCGTAACATTATGTGATATTTTTAGTGGGTGATGTGGACTTAGAATTTTATTTCAATATTTTGTGGAACTGCTGTGATCATGTTTTTGAATTTACTGATATTTTTGATGGTCTTGCAGAACAAACAGTGGAGAAAATAGTAAAAATAATATTTCCAATCGTACTGTCAGTTTTGTTTCTGTATTTACTGTAAATAACTAAAATTTGTCATGACAACAATAAATCAAAATTCTGATCATGATGATAATTGTTTTCAAGATAAACCATACAATAAATGACCATCCTTAATAAATACTGTCTAACTAGAGGTGCATAGAAAAAACATAATTCTATAGAGATTCACAGTTCGTAGTCCTGGGGATCCTGAATGGATTCAAAATGCTCAAAAATCATCTTTAAATGCCTGTCAGCTGTCGTCTTCGTTGTCTTATCATTAATCTTTTGCAGACAATTGTCTCTTTAGAATGATAATGGCATTAGATCATACACAACTTACAGAAAAACAGGTTTTCTTGGCCAGCTGATTAATTGGTGTCAATTTCCTCAATTATGGGAGATCCTTAACATGTGAAGCTGATCTTATTCCCCCATCTTATCAAACTCGACAGATGTCTAAAAATCAGTCTGTCCTCTTCTGCACTGCCATGAGAGAGGTTTGACTGACAAACTGGCTCACCCGGTCATGTCTGCATGTTTGCGGTTAACAATAATAGCCCAACTTGTTGCCAACTCAACAACTTTCTTGCTTTTTTCAGAAAGAAAAAAAAAAAAGGTTTCGGCAAAAATTGGAATCAGACATTTTGAATATCGGTAATTGGTGATCACCCAATCGGTGCACTCCTATTTGAATTATGATGTTGTGAAGCATGGTGTTTTTACTAAAGGTCATGTGACCTCAGTCCGGCCCAGCGCTCAGCAGATGTGCCGTGTAAACGGAGCGGCGGCAGTGGCTCGCCGTGTTCGGGACCGCTCAACCCTCTCTCTGCCTGGGTGGATCTTCCATCCCAGCATCACACAGTGCCAGCGCTGATCTAGAGCCTCAACTTCTGACCTGTGCTGTGTACTTTGTTTTTTTTCTGGGATGAAGCAAGGAATGGCCGGCAGAACTGCGGGGCCGTGCAAACAAGCACAATAGGGGAGGAAAGGCGAAGGAAGGAACACTTTAATTAAACCACGGCCATCCCTGTGTGAGTGTGTGCTTCTTTTCAGCAGACAGCAGTTATGGTTTGTCGCTTTCCGTTCGCTGTCTGGCTACAGAATCAAAACATGAAGCTGATCCCAGCAGTTCATAGTAGAAAATCCCTCTGCTCTGATTCTATCAGACACCTTGCAACAACATAAAACTGCTTCCTTTGCTCTGCCAAGCTGACAGCCATGAAGGAATCAAACAATCCCTCCATCACATATTTTCAAGTTATGTTTTGTCTAGGTCGCCACCCCCCGCCCCATCACCTTTTTCATGATTGATGAAAAGGGCCCTTTAGATAAGCAAACGGCTGACAAACTGATTTGGAAAATGAGCCGCTTTGACCTCTGTAAACACTTCATCAACATCATAAATCTTGAGCCGTGTCAAACAAACCCACTCCTTTACCGAGCTCACTCTGCTTTGACTCTCTGTTTAGTTTCTTTCCTCTCAACCTCAACAAAAGGCCGCCTTTCCTTCGTGCTGTGCGTGTTTGTGTAGCGCATGGTTTCAAGCCTAGGGGATCCTCCAGTTAGGAGAGCGACTGGCCGAGTGATGTAATGTTATTTTTTGGAAGGGTGAAAATGGGGTGTTTTACAAGGTGGTAGAGGATAATGTTTGACAGGATTAAAGGAGCCAGAGGTCTGATTGTGGAAGGGGCATGGAAGCCCTGCACCACTAAAGTCTCGCCAGGCATGGCTGGCATCTGCCTGCTTGTGTTACAGCCGCTGATCTCAGGTCAGTAACGAGTTGCCCACACGGCCATCGGATGTGAAGCTACATCAGGCTGGTGACTTTATTAGCAGAGTGATTGATGGAGAAGGAGTTGTTGTTAGCAGCAATAGGGAAGGAGTATTTAAGTGAAAAGCTTTAGTGCATGGTTGAAATTGTGGCTTTTGTTTGAATCAATGCTGTAGCCATTGATTCAAACAATGCATCAATGGCTACAACATTGATTCATTTTTTGTTTTCCAATGATTCATTTTAGCTAAAAATACGCAGATTTGAATCCACTTATTGGGGATTTTTTTTCTCTCAGAAATGCTGTGTTCTGTAGCGTTAAATTGATGAAGTTCTCACTTAAAAGCCAAGTGTTTCATAGAAGGATTCAGTGAATAAGTCTCAACGATGGAACTGAAGTTGAAAATGAGTACGACCCCCCAGGTTGAACAGGCTCTCAGGGAGAGGAAGAGTGAGAGTGGAAGAGAGTGGAAGAGTGAGAGTGGAAGAGTGAGGTCTCCTGCCTGGATGGACACGAGTTGGGAAAGTGGTTTAAGAAAAGAGTTTAGTTTTCCTAGAGAGTCACAACCACAGAACCACCAGAGTCAGTGCGGCGCCATAAACGCTGAACTAACACCATTACAGTACAGAACAATGTGCTTACATTATACATTATGCAAATTGTCAGTCCCCTAATTGATACGTGTTAATCATATTAAAGAGCTTAATTAGAGGAATATGAGTTGGTGATTAACACTGACATCAAGGAAAAGGAATGTGTGTTTTTTTTTCTTCTCATCTGACTAAAAAGGAAGTCAACATTCTACTTCCTGGCCTGCAGGATTCCTTCTGCTCTCCCGAGAACCAGTGGAGCACAAGTGTGCGAGAAGAACTTCCACTGTGGATCACTCAGTGAAGGTAGCATCCACTTAGACTGGTAAAAGAGCGCACGTCCCGACGTCGCCCCCTGTTGTCCACTGCCAGCTGTGCAGCCTCGCTCCCTGCAGCTTTCCTCCGCTAGCATCACACGCCGCCCTGCTTAATATGTTACGAATTTAATCAAGTCTGCAAATTTGTTATGCACGTTAAATTGAACATGCAATGGCACATGGGGAAGGTGGTTGCCATACCAACCCCCCCAGGAGTTCATTTTCTATAATGCAGTGTTTGGAATCTCATTTCCTCCTCTCCTCTCCCCCCACAGCCCCCCTGCTGCTGCTAGCTGCAGACGCCACCTCCAGGCTTACGCTGTAATCCACCCCCCGCCCCACTGAGGCGACTCTCAAACACTGGGAGGCAGAGAGAGAGAAGGAGCGGTTTCTCTCCTCGTAGTGGAAATGACACAAATTAATATATGCCGCTTAAACCAGACCAAGATTAATGGTTCCCTTTCGCTCCAGCTTAGTCCCTCTGTCAGTTGCCGGGTGCTCGTTGGACAAAATCAACACTAATCAACATTTATTCCACTTTTGCCCCTGGGCTCTCCAGAGTCAGCCCCCCGCCCCCTCCCACCCTGTTAGCCCCCTGCCCACCTAGCCATCCAGCCCTTCCGCGGCCCGTCTCGCCACGCTCTTCACCTCTCATCCAACTCCTCCATACATCATCCTCCTAACAGCGCTCAGCTCCTCAGAGGAGAGCCTCCCCCCGCACCACCCGTATCAGGCCACATTACAGTCATGATAGATTTTCTCTTTTCATTTGCATCTTATATTTAACGCAGTGGAGCAGTTGCTCTGTCACCTTACAGCCTGAGCCTTTTTTTTTTTTTCTTCTTTTTTAGTATCTGTATTTGTAACTGTATCTGCACTCAGTTTACACTGCATTATGAGGAACAGGAGATGCATTAACTGCGTTCTGGAGCTGGCAGTGTATTTATACCGCGCTCTGTTCTCCAGGCAGGTATTATTTCTGATTTCCCCACTAGCAGGAAGCCGAGCTTCAAGATCCCACAATAACACTGAGGCCTCTACACGAGTGTTTCCTGAGTTACCGGAGAGCTTTCTGGAAAAGCACAACATGATTGTAGGCGATAAATTTCTCTGACTGGCAGCAGTGGCATCCACTGATCCAGCTCCCCGCACGCATTACACAACTACCATAAGAACCCCACGAAGGCTCATAACGCAGGAGGCTTTGTTGTTGAGGAAAGGTAGTAGGAGGCAGAGGTGGGAGTTATACTGAGTGTTAAATTCCTGTTAACTTCAAACAACCACTTATATATATTTCTATTACAGTTTTTACTTTTTATCTTCTTTTTATCTTCCTTACAGATGCACTGATGCACTTTTTTCACTTCTGATACCAATAACGATATCTGAGCTTTAGTAATGGCCAATACCGATAGAGAAAAACAGCTGAATTGACTTCAAGTGATTTTTTTTATTGTTTGATTGTCTGGTGGAGCCAGGTGTGCATTGTCCTATCAGGCCATTCCACAAAATGTACGCTGCATGCAAACTGGTGTGACTTGTGATATACAAGCTGTCCACTGGTTTGCAGCAGTCAGACAGTTTTACATGTTTACATGGTTTATTTAATTAGAATACATTTTGACTAAACTGAATGTGATTTTGGTTATTCTTTCAACCACATTGTTCATCAAACCATTGGCTAGTGATTTGTGCAAAATGCATTTTTAGATGCATAATAATCTGTAGAGTCAACAGATTATCATGGAAAAGTTTTCACTAAATGTTTTTGAGACTGATTATCTTGTCAGTACTGTGTGATTGCCACAGAAGAAGACTACAGGCCAGCCGCTTCTCACTGCAGCTCAGATTTATTCAACATCCTCCCCGGCGCTGCCGTCCTGTTGCCCCACTCCCCTCTGAAGCTGAACAGTGCTTGAGCAGCTGAAGCCTCTCTTCCTGCTTTGTAGAGATGTTTAGCACCGTGTTGTCCATCTTGTCCCACTTCATGGCCAGAGGCGTTGTCACGGCACCAACTGGCCTCATTGAAGTGACACGCAGTGCTTTGTCAGCTCTGTGTCTCAGGTGCCAACGTGCGCTTCCTAAAATAAACTGTCATGCAGCATGGCAGGACAGAGAGATGTAATAGGAGTGTGTTGGGGCCCCTGTGCCCTCCCTACCCTTCCTGAAAGGAAACAAATGTTCCGCAGCAGAAATGTCTTGTGGCTTTGGACTGCTTCCCAGCCCCGTCACCAACAATGTGGTTGGGAACCTATAGCGGGGAGCGGGGTAGTTTGCAGCATCAGCAGGGGGTCACAACGAGTGGATAACGCCTTTTACGTGGACTCAGTTAAACTACGGACCTGTTAGATTCTGACAGATCTTTGTTATCTGCAGACATCCTCTCCCAGAAATAGCTAATGCTTACTGTTTTGAGCTCCTCTTCCTGTTTTATAAACGTCTGTCATAAAAGGAGGATGTGCGCTCAGTTGGAGCGCCGTTCAGATGTCCGGAGGTTGGAAACGGTGAGCATGTGTGGTAGCGTTTAGCTGTTAGCGGCCCTTGTGTTCATTAACTTCCTGGAACATTTATAGGAGCAGTTGTTGAAAGTGAAGTTAAAGCACAAAAATTTTAAAATTCTTCAGTGATGAAGACCAGAGAAGCAGAAGGCTCCTGCAGGCGGACAGGAAGAGGTGCAGTGATGTTTCACTAAGCGTCTGCTGGGGCCTTGATAACTTTTCCTCTGAACAGGTTTCAGGCCAAATATGGAGGGAGAAAAGGACCAAATTACAATGAATAGAAAACATTAAACAGTAATTTAAATGTGTTATTAATACATTCATTAAATACATTTGGAAATAAATACACAAGCAATTTATTTAACATCTATTTAATTGATTATTTTATTACATGTGCTGCAAATAAAAAAAAATATTGATTTAATTTTGAAAAGCATATAGTTGAAGGGATATTGTGTATCTGCCTGAGCAATGAGAAGCTGGAGATGCTCTCCTGGATTCTGTGACCGGAAAAATGCTTTTATTTGAGTAACCCAGAAAAAACTAATAAAACTATCAAACAGCTCAAGAAGTGCTAAAAGTACGTACACCCTATTTAAAATTTTAGGCCTTTGCATCTGAACATATCTAGTGTTTACTGGAATCAAAAAAATGATTTAACATCAAGGAAAAAAAGAAAATACACAAGAATTCACTCTACTGTTTATTAAACAACAATGAAGTCAGAATACTAAAGCTGTGTGTGAAGAGCTTTAAAAGGGAAAGTAGCACCTAGAAAAGCTGAAGTTTTGTAACCTGTAACCTGAAGTCCAAACCACATCAACAAATCACTGAACACAACTACAAATTTAAAAATGCAACATTAACAAAACGAAAGAGGTAGGTCTTAGTGGGAAGCCTAAGACATATCTGATTGTTTGACAGCAATTTCGACTTTAGAACAAGAAGTTCTTCTGGCTTCAGCCATTTTGGTGAAAGTATGAATGCTACGTATCTACCACTTTCCAAGAATGTTTTCATTCAGTCGGGACATTCTACAAAACTTTGTTCAGCTTTGTTCTTTTTCACAGTTTGGGTAATGATTATTAGTGCTGCGACTGCCTGCCTGTACCAATGCTAGAATAACTTCTGCTTCTAAAGTCTAAAGTGTTGTTGTCCAATCAGTGATGCCTACCACTTCAATTTTGTTAATGTTATTATGTTTTGTAATTTATAGTTGTGCTTGGTTTTAGAATATGTTGTGTTTAAATTTGATTTGCTGAAACAGTTTGCCTTATATTTTATGATGAAATCATCTTGAAATAAATGTCGTTGCTCCTCTGGAAGCCGGCTGGCCGGCGTGTCGCCTCTCCTCCAGCAGATAAACCCCGTCGCTCCGTCCTTTCGCTTCAACAAAAGGCTGGTGTTGATAAGTTAATATTCTGACAACAGAGATGAGATAAAGAGGTTTTAAGAGTTTGGAGGATAGCGTAACCTTGATAAAACGCTCATCTCACTGACACTGATTTTCTCCATCCATCTTCATCTGATCGGAGGTATGCAAATGGCGCCCTGGGCCGGGAGCGCAGTACAGTGCTGTTAAATGGGCCATTTCAAATGTTCTTTGTAGCATGCTGACTTTACCCCCTAAAAAGGCAGGGGGAAAAAAAACCTGTCAGCTCGGCACAAACTCAAGTCTTCTTTGGCGGCATTTTTTTTCACCTTTATCTTACGTCTCCTTCTACACCCAACACTCTCCAGCTTCCCTCCTTGTGCGCCATACAAATTAGGCAGACACTGACAGTGTCAGAGCGGCTAGTCATGAAATATTAACAGCTTGTAGAGAGTTTTACATTGCTACATTCCCCTTCATTTTTAACTATGTCAGCACAGACTGTGAAACATTTATTTGTGTGAGTTCAGGGAGACTATTACCCTAACACCCCCCACACCCCCCCACCCACCCCGAGCCCCACCTCCATGCTGTAGATGATATCTATCAAGCTCTGTTTCACTCCAACCATATTTGCCTCCCAAATGAAAGTGACAATTTGTGCCTACCAATGCTACATGATCTCCGGATGCAAGATTTTATTATAGCGAGGCGCTCATTGCCATATAAACCTTGTAGTGGTTTGTTTGTGAGTTGGAAGGTAAGGCAGGCGGATATGAATAATAAATCTGACGTAGTAGAGAGCTTCTTGGTTTCTTTTCTTTATCACCTGCATTCTCATGTTTGTCTGTGTGGGCGGGGATGGCCCTTGTGTTCCTGGTCTTTTTTTTTTTTTTTTTTTCGTGGATGGCCTCTGTAAAGATGGAGCTGTCAATCATCTGCAGGCTGGCTGAATCCTGAGAGGCAGCATGGCTCTTCTGTGAAGGACCGGAACAATGACTTTCTGTTGTCACGCAGCATCTTGTGGACACAGCTCTGGCTTTTAATTAAAAACACCCTGTCAGTTTGGAAGGAAGGACGCAGACAATGTCCAGATAATTGAACCGGTCAGAGACTTTACATCCGATTTCTGATTAACAATTTCGCAGCAATATTATATCTAAAATATTAGAAAGAAAATGCAGCTTTGGGAACTGAAATAGCAAGGCCCAGCGCTGCTTGACATGCGATTGGCTAGCTTGAATGAAGCCAGAATGAATGAAGAGATACAGAAGACTGGAGTTGACAGTAGATTCTGATTTTTGGGGCCATGATTTGATTCAAAACTGATTTTTATGATTATTCATAATGGCTTCTCCTTCAATTTATTAGTGATGCACTGATCTGATGTCAATCTCTGTATTGGATCAATGTCAGCTAATACTAAACCTTAAATATTGACAATGGTATCAGAATTCTTACAAAGTGGACCGTAAATCCCTATAATACATAGGTGTACAAAGGATCATCCACACCAGTCTGTTGTGCAAGGAAGAATGTCAAATGGAGTCTCTTTCATATTTATTAAGTTTTAAACATTAATCCATATTTAGATGAACTCACTCCCTCCTTGCAGCCTCCATTTTGTTTTTATAAAATGGTCACAGAGAGAACGCCACACCTTTCTACAGACAACCTCCTCCATGGATGAAATGTTGCAATTTCCATTACAATTGTACAACATGGCAGAAGTTTTAGCCATGTGACAGTCTTTGTAGTTATTTAGTGAAAAGTCATTAAAATGTGCATAATTCCTCTCCAAGTCAGATAAAAACTCATTAAAAGTATTTATGTCACCTGCATATACAAAACCTGGACAGTGGAGGCAAAATAGTTTGAAACGAAATATTAGGCCTGTTCAGGTATCTTTAGGGATACCTGAAAAATCAAATACAAGCATAAAATATGTATGTTCCCACTGTAAATGTAATTTTCTGAGCCAACGTTTTGAAACAAACTGAAAAAAATGATGTTCTGTGTTGTAATTGAGAATGTCAAAATAATCTGAGGACACTTTAACAGAAAACAAATCCTCCAAGTCTGAAGGACTCTGAAAGCATTTCGTCCTGTTGCCACAGAGCAGTCCAGCTCATTATTTGCAGCGTTGCCCTCGGCACCTTAATATACTGTTTCACAAATGAAATCTGCTGTGCAACAGAACAGCTAGAGAAAGCTGAGAAACAGCTTTTAGACTGCAGGACAAATGTGTAGCGTCTAATGGGGTCTATATGCACTTAGTTTGCTGCTAACTCCTGGGACTCAGAGGGAAATCAGAAGGAAAATGTCTCCGTCTCTTCTCTCTGCCGTGTAGGAAGTCAGGTAATGAGGTGCATCCTCCTCTCTTATTACGTGTGGCTGGGGCTTCCTCTCCTTCTGACTGATGACGATGTGTGGCTCAGGTAGCTGCCAGCAGGACGTGATTAATTAAAAGCAAAATGAGGCCAGTTTGTCATATTGTTGTGACTGCGGTCAGAGAGCAGGGCAAACTCCCGGGCCGACGCAGCCAGAGCCGCGCCAAGGTTACTACGGTTAACTAAAACTAAGGGAATAGCAAAAACTGAAATGGGGAAAAACTATGATTGACTGGGACTACATTATGTGTTTAGAAAACTAAGACATACTCAGATTATCGATAAAATATTGTAGGATTTTGTTTTTATGAATCTATTTATTAGCCTTTCGAGCTAGTAGGAAATGAATGTCCCCCCACATAAGTAGAAACTACTACATAAGTAGTTTACATCAGCTGTCGGCATATTACAGAATTCCATAATTATTATTATTATACGTTAGTTTGCAAAGTAGTAACAGCAAAAGTTGGGAGGAAACACTAGTCAGTTGGTTGTTAAACAATAATTGAGTAATTTTTTTGAAAACGGTGTTTTCTGTTGGGTATTCATTATTCAATAAATGTATACAAAATCATAATGTAATACTTTAAATGTTGCACCTGAAAATTAATCAAAGTATAAAAAAACTAAAACTATCACAATGACTAATAAAAACTAAACATTTAACTGTTTGAGAATCTTATTTAACTAATAAAACTGGAAAACATACTCTAAAACCAAATTAAAGTCAACTGAATTAGACAAAAAGTTACAACAAAATAAAACTAAACTACAAAGACAAACCCAAAACTATCTTAACCCTGAATCTCACCTCTGCAACTCGACTGGTTCCGCTGCTCCTTGCCCAATTCCCATCGCCTCAGAGGGAGCTTTATTCTTTGAGCTTGTTGCTGCTCAGACTTTCTCCATGCCGACTTGGTAACAATTAGGAGGCGTCTGCTTTGGACCGGGTCTCAGAAAATGGAAGCGTGCTGAGCGAGGCAGACTTAATTAACAGCTCTAGAAGAGAGAAAGAGAAAGAGAGAGATCCTTTGTGTGCTGAGTTGGAAGTCTCAAAGAACCACAGTTGAAGCTGCTTTTGATTTTGCGTGTTTGCGAAGTGTACACTCACTGAGACTTCTCAGCTGCCAGCTGTAGCTATCGCTGCACGCCCAGAGAGGAGAGACAGTCTTGTTTGTGTTGGCCCGTGGTGTTGCTCCCAGCGTGCAGCCCGGTCTTTGTCAGCAACCCTGTCAGATCTGTCTCCGGCTGGTTCCACGTCATAAAGGCCGTCCCGTCTTGGGAAAGACAGGTGTCAGCAACATGTGCTGCCTCCCATTCTGCCTGCTCGCAGAATGGGAGAGGGCAGAGGAACGACCAGTTTGAAGCCCAGCAACTGGGAGAGATGGAAGCATGAGCATCCAGGAAGGCTTTTCCTCCAAAAGCTGGATCCAGTCCTGTAGAGCCAGAGAACCAGCTTGGTGCCATGTCATTGTGGATGCATTCATACCAAACCTTTCTTAGTCCTCTTTAATCCAGCTGTAGTTTGTTGGCCTAGAAAGTCCAGTTCATTTGGGGAGGTGTGAATGCATGATCAAACTGATGTGGATCAAAAGAGCTAACTCTGGTCCACCTACAAACTTAGCTCTCGGTTTGGTTGAAGTGACTTGTTTGGTTTGGTTCAAATGAATATACAATTGCCAAATGGGCGGGAGATTGCTCCAAAAGTAGGAAGTGAACAATAGTTTAAAGGGTTTCTGGGTAAATACAACCAAACAAACGCATGAGTCAAGGACTAGTGGGAGAAACTGACTTGTTGGTCTTTTACTGATGGTTAAGCTGAAATACTACAACCACTAAAATCTGACACCACTTCATTTTGCTTATATTTTAAGAAGAAGGAAGCTGCGCTCACTGTCTTTTTCTGAGGTTTTTGTGCCGTTTCCTTCAGTGGTCCTTGGTGTAGCGCCACCACAGGTGTAAACAAGTTTTTCAAAGGGTTTGGATCGTTTGACACTGTGCAGTGTGAAAGAGAATCGCAGCAGCTGAAAATGTAACAAATTTTGGTCCCCAATTGAACCGAGTCTACCGGACCATCAGGTGTGAAAACACCCGATGTCTCTGAACATGTCTCTTCCAGTGAAAGTTTGGTCCTCCTTCTGGTATATTCTGACCTTGTGATTGGTTGTCTGTCACCTTACAAAAGCAGAACTGATGTAGCGCATGGTTAGATCTCAATGCATTGCAGAGCGGGGCAGCATCCTGACTGGCTGACACAATGACTGACAGATTTATTATGTTCTGTGAGAAGCACAAATGAAAGCAATTCATGAAAACGCCTTCCAAACAGACCACACTCATCCATCCTCAGAGAGAATCACTGGTTCCTTTGTTTGAATTGTTCCTGCTTTGCACAGAGGATCTGCTTCAGCTAACAATGTGCTTCTTCTACAAAAGAGCTTATGAAGAAGTTCTCTGTTTGTGGAGTTAACAGGATTTATTTTTTGAAAGATTTGGATAACGGGGTAAGCAGGTTGTCAAAGGAGCATCTTAGGCAGTAAGAATTAGATGAATAATCACCTATTATTCAAACTACTATATTAGGACCAGTACAGCTTGTGGTAAGTTAAATTATCTGACAAAGCTCCGTTCTGTCGCTGTTTGAGAATCTCATTTTGAAATAAAAGACAAAGTAATTATTGAGTTTAAAGTCAGACTGTCTGATAAAAAACTAACACGCAAAACTTTGTTGATATTCCACTAATATTAAAAAAAACAAAAACATTACTTTGTAATTGCAGTGTTTCCATTAAAAAAGAAACACAATTACAATCACTCATACTTAAGTTTATTGTTGTGATTTACTTTTTCTTGTTATTTACTTTTTTCTTGTGGAAAAAAAACATGTTGCTAAAGGAATAAAATGTGGTCAGTTTCTACAAAACTGCATTGGTTCAGGACTGATTGGACACAACATTGAGTTGGATTTCATATTTCAAGTGTCGTTCATTTTCACTCTGCCACATCACCAGTATATTTGACCAGCTGGACGGACGGCCCTGATGTGTATTTCATTTGACTGAGATGCTAAAATCCATGGAAAGTAGAAAGGACGTTGTGTAATGGTAAAGAACTAAAAGTGTCTGGAAAATGTGAATCAATATCTTTGTGGCAATTTGTAGCAGTTAGAAGGTTTTATTTAGACTCCCGGGGCTTTCAGACAGACGGTCTAATGCAAATATTTAGTTGTTATTTAAATGGATCAAAGCAAAGAGCTACATCCACTTTTGGTTTCTTAATGCATCAACCAAAAGCACGCACTTTTTGAAAACAGATTAAAAATGCAATTAAGATTTCTTACTCCTGCATTCTATCCTTTGGAAATAAATTGGTATTTGCAGAGAATCAGAACCACCAGATCAGATCAGAACATGTGTTTACACCAGATAGCTGCCAGATCCATTTGTGCCACTGGAGTGCTGAATAGTTTTCTCCCAGGTAGAAAAGACGCAACAGCTACTTTCCAGCAGGAGCAACAAAGCAGGCGTTCCTGTTTGGGACCGTTCCTCTGGTCCATGAGCAGAGCTCACACACGGCTGCACACAGAACACAATCTGTCAGAACTGACTTTCTGGATGTTTTTCTAAGAGCAGACAGGTAAAGAAGAGGAAGAATTGAGTAGAAATTGTTTTTTCTTTTTGTGGAATATTCATTCATATCGCAGGTAGATTTTAATTCAGCTCAGGCCCTGGAAGGCATGTGTCAAGGCTGTGTTCCTGTACCGCTTCGGTTTTCTCCCTCTGTTGTTTTTGCAGTCATCTAAATTGATTCGGTGTGAAGCCAGACAGATATTGCTGTATTTTTAATGTCTTTCAGCAGCCGCATTAAGTGTGCAGTTTGTATGGTAGGTGGGAGGGGAGTGGGGTTTGGGTGAGAGGGGGTGGGGTCGGGGGGGGAGAGGGGGGGGGGCTGTGAAGAGGTTGCTGGCTGCTGTGACATTAATAATTTAATTGCAGCCGCCGATCTGAATGCTGCAGGAGCTCCAAGTGATGGATATTTTTAATGATACGGAGATCAACGCCCCGGCGTGCCACCACGTTGCGTCTGTCAGCGGGAATCCGAGGGCGACTGCGATATTGTTTCTGTTCTGATCTTTTTGTCAGTGGTGGGGGGTGTGCGGGGGTTGGAATGGGGCTGAAGGTCTCTGGCCTGAGCGAGTGTGTCCCTCTCCCCGCCGCTGTCAGCGCTGACGCTCCTCATGTTTATTTCATTTTGCTTCTGGGCTGTCTCGTTTCCCTATCCTCCAATGTCATTAAAGCTCCGAGCCAGGACCCTGCAGCGCCGCGCCTAATGAATTCCTCTGCGGCTCCGCGCGCTCCCCTCCCAGTTACCCCCAGCTCAAGGTGTCAAATTAAAACCGGCTGAGAAAAGAGCCAGGACGCGGTCTGGGCGAGCGCTTGTTTGTTTTAAGCGCTTCCCACCAACCGCCACGGCGCTGATTTCCTGACCACTGAGGGCAAACCAACTTTTAATCATCCAATTAAGAGACGAGCCAGTAGACACGCCCTCTTTTCACCTCCGTTTGTGTGTGTGTGTGTGCGTGTGTGTGTGTGCGTGCGTGCGTCGCGATTGATGGGATTGCTTTCCGCTCATAAGTTGTTTCTGGTTGCATTTTTGTCTCTCCAGGATAATTTGGGGGATGAAGTCAGCAGTGAGCATGCCTGGTTGGCTGCTAATTGCGCTTTATTTAGCTGTCATGGTGAGCAGCGTAACGAGCCCCGACGTGTTATGGAGCCGTGGAGCTGCGAGGGGGGAGAAGCTCTCCCTATGTTCACCCTGCTCTGATCCAGCATTCTGATGAGCCTTTTCACCTCACACACTGTGAATCGCAGATGCACCAATCAGCCTGCTGGAGATGCAGCAGGAATCAGTCAGTTTGTCCCTTGATTGGCTCTTATCAGCAATCAGCATGTTAAATCCTTCCATTAAATGCATTAAACTTCAGGAATTGGTGTATTTTCAGCCTATTGATGCATCCACCAACACCATGTGCTTTGATTCATGTTGGTTTATGATTTATGAGAATCAGAACAGTAAAATCTAGTGGTAGAACTCCAAAAAATGCATTTGACTGAGTTAATTGCCTTGTATTGACAAAATGAGCAACATATTCTATTCAAAAATCCTGTTTGCTGCTAAATTATTGACATGTGAACTCAATAGCAAATTTCTATTGTTTTTAATTTGTTATTCAGGTTATTCAATCATCAGATTGGTGCAAATCTCCATTCTATCCCTTCATCTTGATGAGTTTCAGGAACTCCTGATCATTCATGGAACTCCTTCAGAAATGAGGACTCTGGACTCTGACATTAGCATGCTGCTGCCACAAGATTAGCATTGAGATGCTAGTTTAGCCTTGGATAGCTTTGCTTATAAACTATCTCCTTTTAGCACAACTTGAATACATCTATAGTCTTTTCCAACGTCTGATCAGATACATTTCTGAAGCTAAAATTAACCCCTAGTGAGCCAAGAGAGGCAGCTTCTGCTGTTTGCTGATGCCGCTTGCAGATTTCTGGCTGTACCAGTACCAGTTCCAGGCGGAACCTCTGAATGTAACATAAAAAAAACCATTAATTGCATTAAAACTTTAATGTGTTAAAACCTACATAATTAACTGATCAACAATGAATGCATTAAAGTCTCAGCCCCAGTTGAACAATACGAGCTAATCTCAAACCAACATTGTTTCTCAGGCAGTGTGTAACAGCCTGAGCTTGATAACACAGTTCAAACATGAGCCGTGTGCTTTTAGCCATAAGTGAAGCCGCCACTGTTCTATAGCAGCCTCACTTATTAGTTCCATTAGCTTTCCCAATGGAAGTGACCAGAAATGGTCAGAGATGCCGGCCCACCTGTGTGGCTCCCTCTGCTACAGTAACAGCACTGCTGGATGGGAGATTGTCAATCAATTCATCAGAGCAGCGGGTGGCTTCTGTGGGGGGCAGGGGGGGAGGTTAAAGGCAGCATGGAGGAGTGCAGTGCACGATTATCGCTCCCTGTTCGCAACTACAGCTGCTGCTGCAGAACGCTTAGAGGAATGAGGAACTGCACACCTATCATCCCCCCCCAGATCACAAAAGAATCCTTCGGATGAATCCTGTGGGATCTGCACTGGAAATCCACGGCTTGTTAGTCTGGAGGAAGGTGCAGCCTTAATTAAAGATGCGTTAATAGGCCTGAAAAGGCCGCATCTCCACTTTAGGGGAGATTTGTGGAATCCGTGCTGTGATATATTTCAATTAAAGATCAATTAAAAAAATAATGAGGATGCTATTGAGAACAGCAGGGCTCGTCGGGATGGACCGAGCAGCTCAGCTGCATCCTGGAGTTCCTTTCTCCAGTTTTTGAAGAACACACACACACACACAAATTTGCTTCTGGAGGGAGTGGCCGACGTGTTGGCTTAATTAAATTTCTTTCCTCCCCCCATCACCCTCCTCCCCTCCCCTCACCCATCCTCTACTCTGTTTTCAGCTGGCAGAGCAGCAGAGTGGCTCGGAGACACGGAACACTAGTTGTGCTGGCAATTATGCTAATGGGATGCTATTAGGCCATGATTCCGTATGAGCGATCGGGGAGAAGAAGAGCCCCGGCGGCGGGGAATGATAACGGAGCGTGCGCCTCGTTGATACGGCTCCAGCAGGACGATTTGCATAATGAACCCTCCCCGCTAACGAGGGGCGTGGTCTAGTGGCGCGGCGCCGAGCCACTTAGGAAAGCTCCGGAGTCGCAGCGTGAGGCGAGCCGACACCAAGAGCACGACATGACAGAAAAGATTCATGGACTTCACTGGTGGCTGTGAAAGCCATTTTGGCACAAATGGAAGCATAGCATGCACATCCTACAGCTTCCTGTGTGCGCTCTGCTCAGCGTCTCCTCCTTCAGGGAGACGCGACAAGACTCCGTTTCCCTCCTAATGCACTCGGATCCTGAAAAATGAATGAGGGAATCTCCATCCCACTCACATTTAGCCACCTAGCTTGGACTCAGTAACCTTCCAGTGTCTTTTTGTTCTTGTTGTTTCTCCTGTGAAGTGCTGGCTCATATATAGTATTGTTATTTCTGGCAGCTCTTTTCCAAAATATCTTCCATAAATAGGAACAATTCAAATATTCATTATGCTGCCATTGTCAGTTTATTCAGTTTTTTTTCTGTACTTTCAGCCTTTCTCTTGAGAGTCATTTTGCATTTTATGTGCAGCACACACTCACACACGCAGGCATGTAGGTTTTTGTGTGATTCACTGACAGCGAGGCGGGAACCACCTGGGGGCACCAGAGCCCGGTGGGGCCCCTTGGTAGCAGAAATAAAACAAGCAGAGCAGAGATTGCTCCTTCGTGCTTGCGTGTTTGATCACACGTTTTTCCCTAATTTATTAATCCTGGGTTATCCACGGACACCGCTGACCTAAATCCTAACAAGTTGTTGTTAATCTGAGGTGTTTTCCACCTCGATGCCTGTTGCAATAAAAAAATAAGTTAGTTAATCGCATGACAGATAAACATGAGCTCAGTAAGTTCCAGTTCCATGCTTTTTTAGTTACACCGTGATTTCTGTCTCTTTCTACCAAAGACACTGGATGACAAAAAGCTTCTCTCTGGTGCATTGACTGACACTCCTCCTTCTCGTTTCCTTAGTAACGGGCTCCATTGGAGGTGAACACAGGACGCAATAGCAATAACAGTGACAAAAGTTGAACATTTTTTAACTTTCTTATATTGCATTGCTAGTCCATGTGTTGCTAGCTTGTGTGTTGCTAGCCCACATGTGGCTAGCAACATGCTAGCCCGTGTGGCTAGCTTGCCCATGCCAGAAGCTATCCTCCGTGTTTGCATATGGCTAGCCTACATGTGCACAAGCTTGAAATCGCGCATGTACAAATTTCGCCAGTCCTTTGCCTGGACGACTGCTAAAGATTACAGGACAAGTTAATATATGGAGAGTGTTGAATCAATAGGTCGTATTTATTGTAAAACAGTAGCAACTTAACAAAACAATACAACAAACATCATAATCATCTGATCTTTTCTACTCCTAATTGTGCTGACTGGACAAATGAAAGTTGTGTTGTTTTTACATGTTTGTCAAAGATTGTGAAGCTGATGGTGTATTTCAATGTGCTGTACTGGGACAGAGTTATTAGTTAAATGTGTAATTCAGTAAGTTGAGGTCAGTGTTTAAAAAAACAAGTCAATTTGGGAGTTTTTCTGTATTGGATCGATATGAGCTGATACTAAACCTGAAGTGAAAAAAGTGGATCCCTCATCTTTATGCTTTTGGTCAACAATGGTCTCAAAATGACAATATTATCGTTTATCGCAATAATTTCTGGAACAATTTGGAACATTTGTTATTGCGTCCACGGACACGGTTGTGTGTGTTTCACCTCTTGATCCGATCGGAGCGATCTGGAAGCCCAGGGGAAGACATTAAACTCCCACAGCACCCCCCTCAGGCAGCTCTCCGTTCCGCTCATCCTCTGCCTTAATGAGAGCTCCTCCTAATGATATCAGCGGCTGCAGCGTGGGGACACTTCCACAGTTAGATCTCCATCTCCGCCCGCTCTCAGACGTGACCGCTATGCTGATGAATCCAGCGGATCAATAATTTAGACCTCGGCTCCTGATAATGTGTGTGTGTGTGTGTGTGTGGGGGGGGGGGTGATCCATGTGAGTGGGCTCAGCCTGAGCTACAGTCAGAGTTAAGTAGAAGCCCCTCTAAATGTGTTTGCTGTAAGCAGCTGACACATTTATGTTTACTGGAATCCTTATTGCTCTCTGCTGCGTCTAAGTGCTTGTTTACCTTGCTTTCTATACCCTGCGTGTGATTATTGCAGTCTGCAGAATCCCTTCCAGAGTCCTCCGTCTGCCAAATGATTTGCATTTGAAATACATGTGGATATAATTGATTTAGAGGCATGAATATTGATAGCATCTTATCAGGCCGGTGCCCGTGCCCGGCAGCGCAGCGAGAAGGAATAATGGTCCTCTGAGCATTTTTCTGGTCATCTCGCCCCGGCGGATGCACACATAATCTTTAAATGTAGAGAGCGCCTTGGCTCCGGAGCCTTTCCATCTCCCTCTGGGGAGGGATCCATGCATCTTTTAAGGACTCCTCACATCAAGGAGGCCCGAGCAGAGTACCCTGCAGTCTCTGCCTCAATTATTAAAGCCGGGTTCTGATGCTCCGCTGCTTAAACTCGGAGGAGGAGAAGAAAGACGGGCTTCACTTCAAGTTCCTTTCAAGATGGCGGCGGTTTTTCAATCGCAGTTTATTAGAAGGTTCTCTGTTCCTAATGGAGACTTTGGAGGAGGTTCTGAAACATTAATGCGGATCTCGTATCGCAGACATTTCTGCTTCAAACAGAATGATTCACCGCAGGGTTTTTTTTTTTTTTGGTTTTCTTTTTTTGCAGAGCCGCTCTCGCTGTCACCGCGGGAAAGGAAACGGGTCTGTATCCAATTAGAAGCCAGGACCCCGTTTGTTCACAGCGCTCAGTTGAGATTGATGCAGTACGGGGCCCGCAATCGCTGCTCTAACGAAGTCCAAATGGCCCCGGATTGAAACGTTACTTATTGACTCAGCCTGACGAACAATAACATCAACAACATACGCCTCGGCATCCTCTGTGCTGGAGATGAGATGAATCAACTCTAACACAAGGCCCCTATATTACATGTGGAGGCTCTTCACATGTAATATAAGAAGATTTAGTTGCTTCCTAGGCCCGGTTTGGCTCATTGCTTAGTTTTTTGTGCAAGTACTCCAAAACCCGGTACAGCTGGGCTGATTGCAACGGCACTTTATATAAACTCCATCTATTGTCTCCGTGAATTCCAACTGCCTTTAACTCTGATTAAATATTGATATCTCTGTAAAGCCTTGTGCTGTAGCGACTACTTTATTCAGAGTCACAGTCTCTGTCAGCAGAGAAAAAGAAGAAGAAGAGGGAAGAGTTGTGACATTGTGCTGATTTCAAGCTGAGGTGTGAGAGAATCATGTCCGACATCTGTCGCTCTCAGATAACGTGGTGCTTCAGGAGTATCAGTGTCAGTGGTTGGGGAATCAACAATCAATGGTTGATGCTGAATACCTTATGATGACTCTGGTGTTTGAAAGCAGTTCATGTGTAGGCGTGTCACCAGAACAAATTTTGCTAAACGATGAATTGTCGTGTGATAAGCAATAATAAAAACTGCCAGGTTTTCTCCATCAGCAGAGCCTATTTTGAATGCTGGGCCTAGTTAACTTAGCCAGTTATGATGGAAGAGAAATGGTTTTTCTGAAGAAGTGAGTTGTTTTGCTGCCATTAGCACATTTAGCAACGATAAATGAGGTTGAGTGACAGCGCTAAGCCCCTCCTCCTGACTCTGATTGGATGTTTTTGGTCAGTGCATTTCTTCAAATATCAATAGTAGATCCATCTTTTCACAGATTATCTGTCTCATAACAAACTGTCACAACATGGCGACAGTGTTATACATGAAAAACATATTCTTCATGAAAGTTGCCTACTGCACCTTCAAAGTCTTAAAAAGTCAAAAATCTATTTATCTAAAATTAAGGCCTTAAAATAGCTTAATTCATAAAATATACTGTAAGTTGGTTTTAAATAAGTAGGACTTTTCTGTCATGCGAAAGTTTGAGTCCAGTTTGACTGGTAACTTTCTGCCAATAAATAAGATAGCCTGTGCAGGAAGCTAGCTTTTTGCATTTCTCCTGGGTTCAGTCTTTGCCGCTGGCTCACTTCTACTGCCAACCCATATGATGCTACATTCAGTCGGTGTGAAAAAACTTGTCACTGTGGAGGTTATGGGGGGTTTGTGAAAAGCACAAAGCTGCTCCCACGAGCCACAAACAGACCCCAGAAATGTCAGCGTGTTGCTCCTCTGGCATCGCTAAAGCTCCCCTGAAAACGGTTGCCACGGCTGCTGCTAACACTGCAGCATTTGCTCCGACACAAACTCTGAAGTCAAGAGGTTTAGTGGATTTTAAACATGTTGATCAAGCATCACTGTTACCTAGTGAAGAATCTTACTTGTTGCAATACAGCTGAGAAAAAGAAAAGGAACCAAACGAGGACAGAGCCACAGGTGGAGCTACGATGGCACACAGAAAGAAACTGTCATTAATTCAACAGAAGTAAGAATATCTATAGTTAATAGTTAATCTAAAAAGATCTGTACTTTTTTGTCATGATGCTGCTCTTAAATTTCATTCATGCTGGTCTTAAGAAGTCTTAACTTTGCATTGGTGAAAACTGCCGGAACCCCAACACAGTAAACCGACTGTATTTGCTAACGAGAGGATATTTATTTAGCTATTTATTTGTTTTGTTTTCCTGACAATTGACTTCGCTGAACCAACAGAGAAATTGCGAGGGGAATCTGCAGACGCCATCATCCTGGATTGCCTCCACAAACGAGCCGGAGCTCGCCACCACCTGCGTCTTTCATCCCACACTGCAATAGTTGCCACATACTGAGATAGCGCCACTCAATCGCTCTCTCTGTTTTTCTTCCTTCGTCTGGAGTCTCAGCAATTGATCTCCTGCTAGTGGAGTTTGTGGGGGTTTTTTCCGTCCTGTTTTCGCCCCTCTCTCTCTCTTTCTCTCTGTGATTTCTCGGGGTCAAATCAGCATCTGTATGAAATAGAAACATTTTAGACTGGGAGATGACCAAAGTGTGTGTGTTTGTGCGTGTGTTTATACCACAGAAATGTTGTGCTCTTGGGAGACGGAAGCCATCCACATATAAGAAATGGATGAGGTAATGGGCTGGGAGGGTAATGGCTTTATGCAACATACTGGAACACAGAAGCTCATTAGAAGAGTTGAGGCTAACCCCTCTTTGTCATAACACATTGGAAGAAGCCTGGTGTTCAGTGCTGGAGGAGGAGGGCAGGGGGGGAGGGGGGCTGGGGGACATTTTGGGAGGTGGGATAAAATGCTGGGAACCAGCATGCAGAGATATAATGTATGAACTGGCCTGAATCCAAGCTACAAACAAGCAAAGACGGACGATCAATAAGAAAGCACTCAGTATTAATAGAACATAAGTGAAGTGTATGTCATTTTAAACGTGTAGAAATGTCTGGGGACTCATCTGCATTTCTAAAAAATATTGTGCTCTGAAATATGTGTTTAATACCGAAAGATAGGTTCTTTTCTGTTTGTTTTAGACAAGGTGCTCCAATTACCATTCAGCAAGAATTAAAAAATGATTCCAGGAAAAACTCATCATTTGGATTTATCTAGTTAAAGACAATCTGATTTAATCTGGTTTCATTTGAACAAAATCCATATCCAGTACAGTCAGATTTAGGACTTTCTGCTTTGTTGAATTCCATCCATTTATAACACAGTGCAGCCTGCATATTATATTGGATCTTTATTCGAACACAGTGCAGCTTCTTAAGCAACCACAGAACACAGGGACAGCAGCATTCTCCAGAATTACCCCATCAATGGGGTAATACAGGAGCATAAACTCTAAATGACAAATTTAGAAAAGTTTGAACTTTTAATCCTATGTGCAAATACGAATGACCATCGAATGCTGCAGAGAAGTATATAGTTCACTTCCAGTCTGTCCAAAAACATGCTGACATATTAGTTCAATCAATATAGCTACTCTTAAACTAATGAAGTCTTTAAAAGTACTGATTTGCATTAAAATGCGGAGAATATTGGCTTTTTTTCTGGGGGTGAAATAACAAATGATCCTGCATTTCCTTCATTCTGGGATATGGCTGTTATGCCGATACTCACACATGAAACCGATTTTGTACACAAAGGTCAGAAAATCAGCCAGTGTCTCATTCTGCTCTGCCAGGAGACAGACAGACCCCTGCAGGTCACCTAGCGATAGTCCCTGGACTTACTTAGCAACTTAGTCACTAAATTCAGCAACATTTCAGACGAAATACATCAGAATCCACAAAAATTTGAATCTCTTGAAAAATTGGCACCTGTACTGTTTTCACAGCTTCACACTGCAGTTCAGCTGCACCTGCTGCTGCTGCCGGATGATAAATTGTACCAGAAGTTATTGCGTTAAACGATAATATTGTTGATCTCAAAGGTCATTAAACTTTAAGTTCTAATGAACCTTTAACACTGGAATTGGAGGACATTTTAAATATCCAAAATAAATAAACCAAACAGAAACAACTAATGAAATGATTTATGAAGTCTCTCTAAGCTAAATTATCTTTCGTAAAAATGACCAGCTGGAAGACTTATCATCCAGTCTATGGTAGAAGTTTTCTTACCAGTGACAGATCTTTAAAAATCCTGACCAGCTGACTCTGTGCTTATCAATTTATTTATTTATTTTTCAGCCTAAAATTAAGTAAGTATTGGGCGATTTATCGGTGAATCCTTTGTGACAAGTTGAGCAGAAAGCAGTCAGAAACCGTAGCAACCTGCCGCTCACAGCAGCACTGAGACTGAACAGGCCTGCTGCTCAACGAGCTTCCACTTACACACACCACCTCCTTGTTTACACTCTGGAAGCCTCTATTTTCCAGTGAACCACATGACTCAACCCAATACACACACTTTCATAAAGAATATGAACACTTCAACCATCTGTTGACTCGTCTGTGCTCTGGCTCTGTGCGATTGAGACGTCGCAGAGCCTCAGTGTGTGTTGGAGGGTTTTGTTTGGCAGGCCGGCAGCGCATGTATCACCAGGTTTCTGGCCGGCACACAGGCAGAGTTTCCGGTCTATTTCCAGCGCAGCGTGTTCATTCTAGGTGACTGGGGTAGAGGGGGTGGCAGGGAGGGTGTGTGTGTGTGTCATTAAAGGCCTGTCCTCTGCCTCTATCCGAGTGTGAAATGCTGTGCCTCAGAGATGCTGCTCTGCTTTTGCCTGTTCAACCAGCTTGCCGCAGCTCAGAGTCCTGGCTGGAAGTTTACACGGCTTTTAATGTCATGTTTTATTTGTTCATTTATTCTCATACCCAATTCCATCTAAAACACACACACAATAATAATAATAATAATAATAATAATAGTCAATCAACATTGCAGCTTCAAATCAAAGAAATTCAAAGCAATGTCAGAGAACAATAATTGTAGCAATAAGTGTAGTATGAAACAAAAAGCTGCAGGCTGACAATAATCAGTTTATATTTAGTTTAAGATCTTCTGGAAAACTATTCCACAGCTTATTCCTAGCAACAGCGGTTGCCAAACGAAGAGTTTGTGGTGATGTAACAACCACAAACTTTAATGTGAAAAGACCAACACAGAATGGTACATAGTCATGATTTTTTTTTTTCTTGTTCTTTTTTTTTTTTTACATATGAAGTCTGAAAGTATAGTAAAACCTATTTAGTCTAATTCGTGTAAAACCCATCACCATTATATTGCCCTCAGAGGTCACCAGGTTACTAAATAGAGTTGAGGTGTGTGTGATCTCTGTATCTATACAGCTGTTCATTTAAAAGAGTTGTAAACATGTGGTAACATATTGTAAGACCAATATTCAGTTGAACTGCAGCTATTGAATTATTCTTTTCTTTAACACCATAATTTATCTGATAGTTTTTGTTTTAGTACATTTGGTTCATTGGGAAAAAGTCAGAAAAATAAAAACATAAAAAGTGGACCTTGGTGAAAAAAATAAAACAGCATTTGGAAAATCATAGGGGCTTCAGTAACATGATGTAAAAAAAGTCACATCAATTTCAAGGTGTTAGATGATGAAAAGCCAAATATCTTTGAAGTCATTTTCTTTGACAAATGCAGTTTTTTCATCTCAACTGAAAATTAATATAGTAACTCCATTGTGCTGTAAAATGGCTCTACATGCCCAGAAAATCCATAATACCGCCACCTTTAAAGTATTGCTAGTTCTCCACATATTATGTGAAACTTTTACAAGAAAACCTCTGAAATGAAACATGTATCACTTAATAGAGCCTGTTGCCTTCCTAAAAGGGTATCCACTGTTCTCTCATTATCTGTCAGTAAGGAGCAACAAGCCTGTTGGGAAAAATTACAACAACAATAACGCCAGCCAGTCACCCCCTTGTTGGCTGTTTAAAAACCATTTTATTGTTGATTTAAAGAGATCAAACTTTACCGGATAAAAAGATATGAGAGGTGTATGGGGTTTTTTTTTTTTTCCTGGCTTGACTTTATACAACCTATATTATAGGAATTTTATGACATTTAAAACTTTATTGGACAGGACTTAGAAATCTGGGGGCAGTATATAAAATGAGGAATTTATTAGACTTTGTGCCCTTTTGCAGCTCGGGTTTGAAATATTGTCCACGGAGAAGGCAGAGCCCGGCCTGTGAGGGTTTTAATGTCGCTCTCAGTCAGTAATGATGTGCTGTAAAGAGCAGGTAGCAGATGCGGGAAATAAAAGGAACATGATATATCAATATTTAGCATAACAGATGTGATGTGGCATTTTATAATGCCAATAATCCTCTAGTGACCCTCCAGCGGAGTGATTAGACCAGGGGAGCAAAACTCCGGCTCAAAGCTGATCGAATGGAGACGATTTTCAGCTTCATCTTCTAACGACCCACTCAGCTCAAATGTATATTTCCTCCACTGCGTTTGATATTTAGTAGATGTGCATCAGATAGAGCGATAAAAGCCCCACGCTATGCCTGAGACTACCCCCCTCCAGCCCCCCGCCAGGCAGGTGTGCAACCCCAGCCACGAGAGCAGAATTTAAAGGGGAGCTGAGAGGATGGGCTCTGCGGGGAAACCAAAGCAGCGAGTCAATAAGGCCTGAATCTTTTATGAAGGAAGAGGTATTCAGATCACAGCTCTGCTGACAGCAGGAGCAGGCGGCTGCTTATAAGAGGAGACAGAGTAGTCGAGGGTCTAAAATCTCCCCCAGATTTACCTCGGTCCTCATTAACGCTGGAGCTGCTGCTCATTACAGCTCTCACCTCGGCGTATGGATGCTTTCTGATGCCGTTACACCAGCAGCACTGGGGAGAATACAGCATGACAAAACGTGTTGCAGTTTTACCACAGTATGTAATATGGTTCCTATAACACGCTGCATGGGGATGCACTGATCCACTTTTTTCGCTGCCAATACCGATATTGGTATCAGAGGTCCAGTATCGGCCAATACCGAGCTGATACAGAAAAACAGCTGAGTTGACTTAGAATGATTTTTTTTTTAAAACACATTTGTACTGAATTACAAATGTATTGGACAATCTGCACCACTAAAGCACATGTAAATACATCTGTCCTCACAAGCTTGATTAAGCATGTAAAACAACACAACTTTCATTTGTTAAGTCAGTGTAGTTATTAGTTTAACAGCCAATAATAATATAAATAATACATAAAATGAAAAAAACAATTTATAAAACAATTGATCAAATATGTAAAAAAAAAACACATTTGAAGGTTTGTTTGAAAGAACAAACCTTCTTTCAAATGGTTCAGAAAGTGCAATTAGGAATTCTAAATTTGATTTAAAATACGGTAGATAATAAACCACAGCAAGAGCACCAAGAGTAGAAGTAGACCCTCATGAATTACCTGCAATAGCTGCAACCAATTCACCTTATAATTGTGCAAATAAATTTGCTTAATGAAAATATGTAAATTTTGAAAGAACTCACTTTTTTTCCTCTAGGATAACGTGGTTTTTCTGATGTATTAAAATTTGTTTTTCAAAAACTGCAATGGAAACTCGAGTCATGTAATCAATAACCAGATGTTTCTGGTAAAGGAAGAAGACGACGACAGGAAGTCGTTGGTATGTTTTTTAATGACTTGTGGTGGGAACAAACTTATTCACAAGATTTAAATTGTGTTTCTTATTTAATAAAAACATTCCAGTTGCAAAATTGTCCTTTTTCACTCTAGTGGAATATTGACAAAGTTTTGAACACATTATTAACAGAAATATAGTTACTGTCACGATACCCAATCTAGAATGTTCTTCAATATTGAGACCAATACAAATGCTAATATCAAATCGCATCTCTGGTAGTTCATGCTTGACATATGGAATATTTATGTTCCATAAAAATAGGACGTATTCAATGTCCTATTTTCAATTTGATTTATTTAGATTTTTTTGTCTTTTGCTCTCAAGGAACCCACAGACGTCTATGATCTCATTCATATCAATAAGTAAGGCATGTGTCTGAGCTGCATGCAGCACATCCACCCATCTCACACCCTGTGGTTGATTGCATCAGCCGTACCAGGAGAGATACTCCAAATTACTGTGTTCACATACCTGGCTGATGGTGCTGGAGAGGTTGGAGATAAATGCACTATTCTCAGGTTTTTCCATTGGAAATGACTCACATAGAGACGATCTGAGTTCTGCATCTGGATGCAAACCACTCTTTCTCTTTGTAGTCATAGCAGAGGTGACAGGTACAGCTATGTGGGTGTCAATACTTTAGACATTTATCACCACTACCACGACATATTAAAGATAAAAAAGCCAGTCTTCAAGCTAGTACTGTAGATGTATGTATGTCTGTATTTAAAACTAAAATCTATGCAATTAATCGACATTAATGTGTTAAAGTCCCAGTTCTAAAAATGACACACCGTTTTCAAAATTGTATGCAAAGACGTTTAAATCTTTGATTTGGATTCCAGCCTTTGGTCGCCTGTTGGCTCACATCTCTACATGTACAGACTGAAATTCTTGATCACTCTTCATTGCTGAATTTCATGTAGAGTGTGAAAATGTTCCACTTGGACTATAACATCCTACCAAATATTAGAGGTGCACCCATATACAAATTTGGGCCAACATCAATAACCATTATTAATATTTCTGTCAGGTCGCTATCCGTTCAACACCTTTAAGAAAAACAACCACACTGACTTCACCACTGCTTCTTCACTTCAGTTAAACTCCCCACAATTCTTTGCTGCATCACTTCCACATGACTGACCTTCTGCTCTGCCCCTCCAGAAACAGATGACGAGATGGAAATAAATATCGCTTGTTCATATCAGCACAGAGTTATTTAGCAGACTGACACCATATGTTAAGAACTGATTATCAGCCTGTTCTAAAGTTAGTGGCGATGTATTTTGCATCCTTGCCAAATAGTGCATTCAAGGAGCTCTTTGCAATAATAAACACAGTGTTTCAATATAATGTGCAGCTCTGCTCACAGGTCAACTCTACTCTACTGATCAGGTGACTTGAAAGCGATTTGTTGTATTGTATTCTGTTTTGGGGCATTTGAGTAAATATCTTTCATTGATCTCCCAAATTTAAGGAAGTCAGTTGTGATTTTTATCAGTGCAGCCTGAATTAAAAAGCACGCTAAACTTTTGAAATATATAAATATATCTTTTACTACTTTGTGTGCAACAAATCCTAAAATTCTGATGGAAACTATTGAAATTGATTGTGACAAGACAAAATGAAGAAAGGTTCAATGGGATGTGGGTTATTAATATTTTTTGTTTTCTTTCAGAAGAATAAACTTGTCATTGTTGTGGCAGCCTCTTGTAAAAACAAGCCAGTTGACTTGTTTTGCTGATGTGTACAAATCAAACATTTGTTTTTAATTGACGGTGTGGCTGTAGGCTGAAGGACTCTGTTCACACTCCATCATCTTTGGCTGGGTAAGCTTCCTTCTCTCAGATTTCACTGAGCATGTCTGAACGCGTGTTTCTGTTAACTGACAGAGCATCTGAGTGGCTCTTGTTTACTAAGGCTGCGTCCGGAGAGGTTTCAGACTCTCATTGATTTGGGAGCCAGAGTGCGTCTGAGAACTGATGGGTTTTTTTCTCTCTCTCTCTCTCTCTCTTTTTTTTTTTTTTTGCAAAGCGTTAGCTGAAGAATAGCTGGTGTTGTGTGGAGGACTGAAAATGGCCCATCAGTGCTTAATCAAATTAATGCACACTCGCCGCTGCCAAAATCTAATTTGGCATGGTGGAGAAATGCACAAAGACAACAAATGACATGGGATGAAAAGGGGAAATATTCATTCGAGAGGGGAACAAATATACAGAGGGCTGTAATAGATTTGTGGGAGCATAGCGTTGACGTTGCTCTGCTCATTCATGATATGGCCTCAGGACTCAGGAGGGAGCAGGTGCAGCATCGCAGAAAGGTCGAGGTTGGTCTTTGTGAATGTTGGCCAGCTCCACCGGGGGCCCAAGAGACGTCCACAGCAACAGACCTTCTTTATGTCCTTTTTTCTCCCTTCTCCGTTGGCTCACACCGCAATTAAAACCAAGTGTCCATCAGAGGCTATCTCTGCTCTGTGTGGCCCATATGTTTGGGTGCTGATAGAGCGCGGATTACTCTGTTTGGGACGCAGATAACAGGCTGTTTATAACCTTGGCAGAGTCTGGGGCCTAATCTGGCAGAAGCATATTTCCCCCTTGCTCCCTGATAAAGGCCTGTTAGCAGGTTTATCACACGGGCAGATAGAAGTCGAGGCAGAGCGAGCCGAGTGCCGCATCGAGCCCAGTCCAATCTGGCACCACACACACACGGTTCTGCTGCTTTATTTTTAGATCGATTCACAGACCCCCCAAACTCCCCCCCCCGCCCTCCTTTTCTCAATGTTGCAGTACAAGGCCCAACAAACAAATTAAAAGGGCAACGTCACCATTCATTATTATAGCATTTGGAGTTGAAGACACTCTGTAAGTGTCACCATGTCAGCTGGATGTTAATAATATTAAAACTCAATATTATTGAGGAGATCCTGGGACACAGCTGAGACGGCAAAGTAGTCCCCTGATCGGGGAGGAGCTGCTTGAACGGCCCCTGTTCGGCAGGGTGCGAAATACTAATAGTAATAATAAATGAAAAGAAGCTAAAACAAAAGTCGACACACAAACAGTCCGCGGCCAACGTAATTTTTAATCCATTACGTTCTGGATTAAAAACCAGAACGTAATGTTTCTATAAGCCATTTATAATGTATGGTTTTATAGACATCTGGGTTTATTTTAAGCAAATAAATGGAATAAACGGAAGTCTCTGCAGCTTTTCTTCCTGCTTCCACCTCTCCCAAGTGTGAGTTGGCTCTGCTATTTTCTGTATCCCCATCATGATGGCTCTCTGTGTAGGCACAATTAGAGCCACACTCCTTTCACAGCCAGAGAAAATTGCCGTCTGCCGTAAATTGCTTCTTCGGCAGCTTAAAGAAGATCTCTTGTTACCCCCTCATTCAGTCTTTCTCGCCGCCCGCCTCTCCCCTTCTTTCAGGAAAATTGCTTTCTCGCAATCAACAGATTGCTTGCTGCACTTAAGGGTAAATACAGGTGGACTGGAGTATTAGCATAACATTATTCAGACAAGCTTCAACCTCTAGGTTGTTGCTGCTGCATTTAAGCTGTATGTGAGGTGAAATTGAGTGCTGCATGACTCGTAGTGCTGAGATTTTCTTGGGAATTGGAATTGGTTCAGAGAGGGTGATTGGGAGGTTATCTCAGTTAATGTTTCTGGGATCTTGTTTTAGCGTGACCAGGGAGACTTGTAACTGTGGCACAGCACATAGTTCATAGTGACCTCAGCGTCCAGTCACAGAGTAGAGATTGTTGGTCAATGCCAGAGTTCTTCAGTCCTCAAGAGGCACAACGTAGCAACTTTAAAATGCTTCCCTGTTCCATGTACCCTGGTTTATAGTTTTATAGACCACAAATAGTGCGAGTTCATGATTGTGATGCATTTAAATAACAGGAAAACAAATGAGATTTTAATGTATTTGAATGATTACAAAAGAGTCAGAGTCTGATCTTTGTCCAATTAATTGATCCACCTCAACTGCAGACAGTGCAGGACGTGGGCCATTCATACATTGTCTATTCTGGGCACTAGTGCCTATCTCCAGCAGTCATTGGGCAAGGAGGCAGGGTACATCCTGACAAGTCGCAAGTCCATCACAAGACACACAACCAAAAGCACACACACTCAACACCTATGGGTAATTTAGAAAGACCAGAGGAGGATGGGAGGAAGTTGGAGGAGTCTGTTTAAATTAACTTTGATCCAGCTGTAGTTTGTTTGCCGGTTCGTTTGGTGAAGTATGACCGCGTTGAAGTCAGATGTGGACCAAAAAGCAAACCCTGATCAACCTAACAACCCAGGTCTCGGTTCAGTAGAAATGGCCTCTGGTGGAGTTTGAATGCATATGAACACCAAGCAGAACAGAGACTGCTCAAAAAGCAGAAAGTGCAGAAGTGCAGATCAGGGAATTCTAGGTAAATACAACCAAAACAACTCTAAAGTCTAGCACTAGTGAGAGAAATGAGTTATGGTGTTTTACTAAAGTCAAATGAGAAATCCTACAACCACTTACATCTGATGCTACTCCATATTTACTTACACTTCATGAAGAAGAAAGTTGTGCTCAGTGTCTTCTTAGAGGTTTTGTATTGTTTCCTTCAGGGATTCTCGAACCAGCGCCTCTACGGGTAAAGATGTAAACAGGGTTTTCAAAGAATTTAGTTAATTTGACAATGCAGTGTGAGAGAACCACACTGAAATTGTAACAAATGTTGCAGTTTTGGTCTCCAGTCCAACCGAGTCTACTGGACTACTCGGTGTGAAAACCCCCTACATGTGTATTGAGACTAGAAAAGTCTCTTGTTTGGTATGGAACAAAAGCAGAGTTTATGTTTTTTGTGTTTAGGTACACATTGTACTTTTTGCTCTAGAAAAAGTAAACTATAACTATACCTTGTAAACAAAGCAGTGCAGGTTGACTTCCTTTGCTCTCATTGGATAGAAGTGACGAGGGAGAGACAGAGCAGACAAATGTTTTTTTTTTTCCACTTCATTTTCTTGCTAAACATGCTTAACACGACCTCATTCTGATGAGTCTTTTCTAGCAGTATGGAGGAGGCACAGTGTCTCCTCATTACTTTGAGACTGCATCAACATGGCAGCAGCGTTAGCAACACTCAAGGGCAATTCTTTACCATGAAGTCCATCAACAGTGGCTCGTCAAATCCAAACATATCTATATTTCCTGTGGTTGCTTCAGCTGGTCTGTTTTCATGCCAGAATTGAACCACATCAAAGTTCATTTAGAAACAGATTAAGAATACATCAGAAAGTGGGTCTCTGCCCGGTTCTTTGGTTTGCTACAGGGTTTGCTTGAGTGTATTCACACCTGAGGACCAATGGAGGAAACAAACTCTGGTTCATTTCAAGCAGACCAAATGTCAGAGGAGTGAATCCACCCTAACATTCCCAACTAAAGCTAGAATTGCCCCTCCTCTGTAGGGTCGACCTGGTTATCTCCATCTCTACAGAGACACCGACTCTATCCTCCTCCATTACTCCACTTGATTGGCAGGACAGGTTCCCTCTTGACCTACATTTACATCTGCTCCCTGACCCGAAAAGAACCCACGTAATCAGCGGCTCACTCATCAGCGCTGAACTTGTGTGGTGTTTATCTTGGCTGGGGGGTGGAGGTGGTGATGGTGTTGAGCTGTGCTATGGTAGTAGCATCCCTTGGGCTTTGTGTCTGGAGCTGCGGGGAAGCACAAAGTCTCTGCCTGCAATGCCTCTCAGGCCATTCTAGGTCATCTGATTACTCTCCACGGTAATTACTAATCTTGTGCTAATGTGCAGCATCACTGAGGCGGAGTGGGGAATGAAGCTTATACATCATGGCCTTGTCATCAGTTTTTCTGAACCATCTTCTTTAATACGGAGATAAAATCAGACCCATCTCGATATTGAACCACACAATGTTTGGTTGTAATGCCACCAGGAGCAGTCAACTCTGTTGTCAAGCACAGACAGATCCCCAGGGATCCCACAGTAGTGTAGGTGCTCATGTAGATGCAGCATCTATCAAAGCAACAGCAAAACCCATTACGCACCTAACATTTGATAATACATGAACATACTGCGTAAGCAAGTATGTAAGAGAACAAATCCCCTGCAACTCATCATCTAATTGAGTTTTAAACAGTGTCATCTTATTTAGAGCTGCAATGATCTGATATTAATATGTATCGGTCCCAGTATTGAAAAGAATTCTGGATTGGGTATCTGTGACAACGCACCTGATCCATAAGGGCAGATCTTTTCAGTCTGATGTATGCTTTGCGTCCAGACATGCTTTATCATTTATTTTACATTATATTTATAATTCCTAATTCCACTTTCTGAACCATCTGAAAGAAGGTTTGTTGCAGTTTATTGTTTACATGTTTGACCATGGTAGTCTACTTGTAGTTTTTGTCAGTTTGGTTATTTTTTCATGTTTGACTAAGATTCTGAAGCTATTTATTTATTTATAGCCAAGTATTTGAATGTACTGTACTGGAGCAGAATTATCAAATACATTTGAGTACATTTATGTTTGTGTTTTGGTCTTTTTGTTTAATAAAAGAAAAGTTTGAAGTCAGCTCAGCTGTTTTTCTGTATCGATATTGATATTGATATCAGAAGTGAGAAAACTGGATCGGTGCACCCCTAATCTTATTGAACATACAGACATCCCAGATACACAGAAACAAAGAGGAGATTGAATTTCACTCCACAGAAACCTAAACCTGCAGGAACAACTCTAAAACTTGTTTCCTGGTTTCATTTCCTGTCTCTTCGCTGCGGGATTTCTTTTATCAGCAGGTGTGATATTATATGAATAATCTCATTTTACCACAGCTTTTTTTTTTTCACTTTTTCCCCCTGCTTTCATAATGACAATTCCACCACATTTCTGAGGTTGATGAACACCCTCACTCCTTTAAAAAAAAAAAAAAAACTATTCGTTTCATAGCAGAGGGAAATGAGACATTCACCTAGAAATTGCCCTGGAATTTTGCTCATTTCGCTTATGCTTTAGTATGTCTCATTTTGGATATTATTGCTCCCATCTGTGCTGAACAATCAGAAAGGGAACCCTTTTGAGTGGCTGCATTAGATGGCCTTTTATTTTCCCGGGGCTTGTGGTCGTAATGACATAATGTCGAGCACAAGCCTCTGCAGGCTCCCGGCTTTATCGCTGAAGGATTCATGCTCAAGCAGGCTCCGCTGCTCCCAATGTGTAAAATACCAAATCCTATTATTTCTGCGTCTAAATAACGCCAGTCCCAAAGGCGTCTGGGATGGAAAGGGGTAAGGAGGGGGGGTGATATTTTAATGAGAGCACCGATTCCCGACACTCGGCTGCATCTTCTCCTGTGCATTTCCTTAAACTGCCAAATGAGAGCCCCATTAATAATTCAGCTCATTAAAGTGTGTAATTAATCTAGAGCTGTGTAACTGGAAGAGACTGGGGCACTTCATGACGGAGGGAGGTGGGGGGGTTAAAAAGAGAAACATTGGGCTAAGAGACAGCACACCCGCTGTGATGGAAGCAGTTTCACAGCACACTACCAGTCTTCTTGCATCATTTATCTGCAGTGAAAAAGCCACACATAGACCCCACCAATGCTGCTCCATCATAACCCCAAGCCCAGTGAGATCCTCTGCCAATTCAGCGGGGGCGCAAAGCAGGGTCTCACTACAGCCAGGGAAGTAGTGGAGAGATGTGACCCTGAGAGGAATAGTGTTAGTTAGTGATGAAATCTGAAAGTTTGTCCCCGTGAAAGAAGAAAAGTGGAGGGCAGGCAGACATTCATTCATGTTTCATTTCTCATATTATGAGCTTGACATGTTTTTTCATATCCTCACAATCATTGGCAACTTCTAAACTTGGGAGTGTGAAGTCGGCATTTAGTACCAAATGAAACCCAGATTAAGGGACGATTCATTTCCAACATTGAAAGAGAGAATCGTTCAGTTCAAGTCAGTTCAGCTCATTTTGGCTATGCTCACATGGCAGGTCTTGACGCTTAATTCCCATTTTTTCAAACAGCAATGGCTTTTTATAGAGCATCAACAGCAGCTTCTGTAGAGAAGTCTGTTTGGATGTGAAGTCAGAAGCAGAAGTGGTGGGATTCTGATGTGATGCGCTTTACTGACACAGACTTCTTTTATCATTTTCTTACTTACAAGTTTCAGCCATTGTTCACATCAGATATGTCTGTTTTAGTTCCACATAAAAATCTGATTTTTATGGTTTAAAAGACCCTATGGACTGCTGTGAAAAGGTCAGATATTGGTCATGTCTGGTCAAAACAGAAGATTTTGGTTGCATTGTCCTGCTGTGTGAATGTATCTTTATTCAGCTCAGGTCTTGCAGCACTCTAAGAATAAGTACATTTACTTACAGAAAAATTCAACAGTTTCAATTCAAAGTCAGTTACATGCAGCATTAGGTAGTAACTAATTATGTTTTTTCAGTCATATTGACTTTAATTACTTTTTGGGGAAAAATTGATTCTAAGGGTGACTTCACTGCACTGTAATTTTTTTTCTTTTACGTGAGTACTACTACTGTGAAGGACCACTACTTTTACTTGAGTAAAATTTCTGGATATTCTAGCCACTGGGAGTAACTTTAATAAAAAAATAATAATATATTGTAGCCAAGAATGCACCTGATACACACACAGCTACAGTTTATGTTGAAGTGAGACCTCTTGTTTGAACACCAGCTTTGTTGATCTGATTGTAGTTTTTATCTCCTGATATCTGAAGGTAAATAACATACAGAGTGCTATACATTGTCACAGGAAGTACTTTACCCTGATCTAACATACATATACATTACATTTGGGGAATCTGTTTCTGCTTTTATTTTTTGTTTTGTCAGTTTTTGGTCCTCCATCATTTCCATTCAGTGCCTGAGATAAACACAGTTAGCAGGTCTCTTGCTGCTATGGTGTGTTATGAAGCTACTGCTTCCCGATTGGCTGGTGTCGGAGGTGAAACCCTGACCTCGCAGCCGATGCGCTGCCAGTGGTTTTGCTCTCAGGTGTTCCAGGTAGTCTCCATAAGCAGCTCCACTCACCGTGAGCCCGCCTGCTGCTACTCAGGAGCCCTCAGCTGCTCCAGATGTGGCTTAATTTACTGCGACTTGGCTAATCATGGTGATTAAGGATTAATTACTGCTAATCACTTTTACATAAACTGGTTGGCAGAGCGGTGCTCAGAGGGAAAAAAAATGCCACACACACCAGTCATTCAGTCAGTTAGTCGCAATAGGACGAAAGCTAAAAGCTGTCAGGCTTTCCAGTTTCTCTGGGCCCGTTCCCCAGCAGTTTTTCTCCCTGGAGCTCACCAGTCAGAGGCGTTTAACCTCTAATAGCTGCCCACTACCAGGCTGAATGCTGAGTGGATCGTGTGGAGCTCGGTCCAGACTCTCTGGTTCTAGAGCCAGTCGTGTTCAGCGGTTTTCCTTGCTAACCGCAGAGACATCAACAACATTCAGCGCAGTGGTGGCTGGTTAGGCTGATCAGATACTGCTGGGTTGCTTGACTCCGCTGCTACACAAGATAAGAATACAAAGGAGCACAATCCCCGTGACTTCCATTAACACAGACTGACAAGGGAATCACGGGGACCATCAGGGGGTCCGGGAGGAGGCTGACAACACAGCCCCCTGCCCCTCCCGCTAGAAGCCAGGGTGGCAGCATGGTCACCTTCCCTCCTTGGCCTGGTTTCACACTGTGACATGCTCGTCTGCCCTCCTGAAGGAATGGCTTTAATAAGATAGAGCAGAACAAGGCGACTGTTAATGACATGGCAGGCCCAGTCAACACAGCGCCTGAGGCTGTGGACGGCCTCAGTCTGGTGCACGCTGCTGGACGCTCATGTGGGACACACAGGACACTTGCTTAGGTGCTCTTCAACTGCTACCCATCCCTAATGTGTGCCCAAACTGGTAACGCTGGATTGACCCAAACAGAAATAATGCTGTTTTATGAATTTTTAAAGTCTTAATGATGACATGAGTTTGGTAATTGGAACAAAAAGATTTGAACATTTTCTGGCCCCAAAACCTGCGACCCTGGGTTTCTGCCCTGTCTGCTAAAGTCTGTCTGGCTACTATGCATAGTATTTTAAAGAGCCCAGTTCTGATGACATGCATTGGTGGTATCAGGGAATTAAGTACGTGTGTGAGATGAGACGGTCCCCTCTTCCTCTGATGAAGTGCTGGTGACAAAGCAGAGTGGTCACACACAGGATGAGGGAGTAACAGAGCACCTTAATGTGAAGGCTGTCAGCCCGCCTCTCCTTGGTTTTCACCTTCTGAAGAGCACAAAGTCTTATCGCTTTAATTGACTCCTTATCTTTTTGCTAATTTCCCCTTTAGTGCAGTAGCTGCCATCTACCATTTGATATGTCATTTTCCATTAGCTTTTGGATGACTGACAGTAAGTGGCTGTACAGATCAGGATGTTACATAAAAAAAAAAAAACAGATTTCTTTTTTAACAATGTTGAGGAAGCTCAGTTTGCACCTAAAACCCCTTCTATTGACCTCTGCTATTTTTCATTAGCATTAGAACACAGCACATGGCTGCCTTTGTTTTAGAAGTTGTGCATATCTAATTATAAAGGAGTGAATGTATGATATAATGTTCCGGCTGCTGACAGGAGCTGAAAAAGTCGAATCTTTACCAAGATAAACAGAGGGGACTTAAGGAAAGCAGGATTTAATAGTTTGATGCCTGTCATCTTCCTCCTGGTGTATGTTGGTTCTCTTTCCATCTCGCTACACTTGCGACTGTATAATGAATTATGCCGATGTTGAATTAGCATGTAGCTGTCGCTTCAGCTCGGGTGCTCGCCTCGTGACAGGACCACCGTAGCACAGGCCCGCGCGGAGAGAGAGGGCTTCCTCTGTGATTTATTAACCGCTGAAGCCACAATGAAGTGTGCCCACTAAAGCACCGGTGCAAACAAATACGGCCGCGGCTGTCACTACGCTGTCACTGTAAATTCAAGCCGACAGGCCGACCACTGCCTGACCAGAAAGGGTTAATTATGCAAAAGCACTTGGCTCTCAAACAAGCGTGTGGTTTTAATGATGAACCACTTAAGGCAAAGACTACTCTCATTTTGATTCTAAAATACAATGGACCATACTTGGATTTGTATTATTAATAAGTTGAATTTAAGGACTTATTTGTGGTCAGTTTCTGAGCTCTAACTTGCCAATATGCCTTTTAGCCAATTCTAGTTTCCCTTTGAGAACTATACATTAATATTGTACTGAAAGAAATCCAATTTCTGTTGAGTTGTTCAATCAGTCATTTAGTGACTCTAAGCAAAGGTGATGACACACTGTACTTGAGAGGTCAGCTGTTGTTACACAGTTCTGCAGTTAAATGGAGGTATTATGTAAAATTGACTTTTTTGAGTTATACATTATGTATTTCCTCATTAAAAGCATACCTGCTGTGTTGCTTTGATTCTGTTCATTCCTGGATTCTAGGAATGAACAGACATTATTGTCATATATCAGTTTTCACATTGGTGGATTCCTAATTTTACAGTTCTGAATTTCACTGATACAAAAAGGCAATGTAAAGCCTGCTATTAAAAGTAGAAGCCTAAAATATTCCACTATTGACAACACATCAGAGGCTCAGTTATTCTGGATGAGAGGAAGATGAAAGCCATGCTGCTGAAATATTTTTTCCCATATAAAAGGCCAACTGCAGAAAATCTACACTAATGCTATTAGAAGCTAATGGTGTCTAATTAGGTTTAAAAATGGTAACGTGCCAGATGCTATTTACTTTTCTTTTTTTAAATGTTGATTTGATGGAAATAAACAACTTTTGGCAAGCATTTTATTGCCAAATAATGTTAATGCCTTTTTGACGATGGTGTTAATATCCTAATTAAGCACCTTTAATCTGTAGCATGCCTGAGCAGAAGCTCCCCACATGCATGCTCTCTCGCTGGCTTTGGGGAGTGGAGGTGGTGTAGTCCACGAGTTCTAGAAATGTCCAGTCAAGGACTTGCTGATCTGTCTAAATATGATGTCTCCTAACTGCCTTCAAGTGTCTGATTGTCCTTTTTCTGCTACTCCTAAAGTAACTACATTTTACATTCCAGTATGCGGGTGCAGAACTGATGGGTCTGCTCCTTTCTGAGTCCGAGGTCTTTATGTATCATAGTCCATCTCTCAAACTGTGACAGAGTAGCCCTAATGTCATTAATTAAACATCAGGTTTTCTCCCAATCAGCCCATCATTGTGACAGGCTTCCATGCCAACGCTCCCTGTCAACATGCCTTGGAAATCTAGGAGGGGATTACATATGGTAATGGTTTTTGACAAGCTGCCATTTGCCTCTGTTAATCTGATAGGAGAAGCTATCTGGACTATGGAGCATGGTGGGCCGTAACTGTGCCAGTTTGATATTGTTATGCCATAAAAAAAAGAGAAAGAAAACATTTCTGAAGATGCGAGCTGTGTCCTGGAAGGAATCTTAATCCTCCTGTCAAGCTTTTGATAAAAACCCCAAATATTGTCACTGACTAAGAAATGTATTTTTAGACCTGGATCTTGCTTCCATTTGCTGTCAATTTGAATGTTTTTTCATATTTATCAACTGCTGATGTGTATGGCGGCTTGATGTGACAATCTATAATGGATCTGTGTCCTTCCTGAAGAACACCCAATTGACTAACCCCTCTTTTCTTTAGCCATGAAATTTTCTCCAGGGCTCAGATTCCTGCTTAGTGCAGGAGCTTTGAATTAGGGCCATTTCTAGCTGGTCCACAAAAATGCCACAATCTTACATTTAACAGGCAAAAAAGCTACAGTTAAAATTACACTTAGAGGTGAATGGAACTGTTAACAAAATATATCATATGAAGAAAACAGCAAATCAACATATAAAAAAAAATAGTTACAGATTTTAAATTGCTATAAAAACTCTGCTCTACAATCTGATTAAACTGATCTAGAGTCAGTCATTCCTTCATATCACAGCATAATGTTGATTCAATACTAAAGATGAGTTCATGATGAACAGGTTCTAGATTGTCTCTAAATAACAATTATCCAAGCTGTCAATTTGGATAATTAAATTGACAAAATCAACCTGCTCCATCTTCTCTTATCAAGCCCAGGTCACCAACAAATGCATCAGGTTGATCATTTGATTGTTTTTTTCCTCTGTTTTCTTTTTCTCACATTTTTTGTGGGCCACTAAACCTGTTTTGGATGCCATCTGTCTGCTCTATTTTTCTCACTAATGAGAATGATTGGTGTCAATTATTCCCATCATGCTGTTGGAACATTCATGTACCTAAAATTAAGGGCTAAAAATGTCTTAAATTCCTAAAAGTAAATTGCCCTTAAAATGTTAGTCACAAATCCTAAATTTTGCCTTGAGAGAACAATTTAATCTGGGATTTTCCATGCATCTTTTTTTTCACTTGGCAGAAGTTTGAGTCGCACACAAACATCTTTGTCGCATTCTGTAACTCAAGACAATAACTCACTTCTAACATACCCTTGTTAGCTAGCTGTTGAGCTAGACAGAGTTTTTCATGCAAATTCACCGCCAGTTGGCTGGACGAAGTTTGTACATTTCTTTGAGATATAGATCTTAAATTCTATTCATGATCTTAAAAATGTCTTCAGTTTGAGTTGCAAAAACGGTCCTGCTTCAGCTGATAGATATTTGCTCGGATTAATATTTTAATACCCACACCCATCTTCATATGAAGCCACAAGCCAATCTTGTGGAATGACTAATATATCGGGAGCAAAGAATCCTACATGTGTGCTCACTGAAAACAAGCAATGAAGGTGGTGGGTGGGGGGATTTAAGCAGCCTTCTCTCCACCCAAATAGGGAGGTAAATCATCCACAAGCATGATATTCCAAGCTTACCCTAGCAGAGCAAAAGCCCCCCTCCCACACCCTTACCCACCCATCCTTCTGCTGTGTGGAAATGAAATAAATATTCCTAGATAAACGAATAAAATAAACGGTTGAGATGGTTAAATATCCACCTCTCCAAAAGTCAATTGCCCCGAGCTTTTATTAAAGATCGATTTGATTTGGGGAAAAGGCCAGATGTTGCGAGGTTAAGCAAATGTCACGTTCTCCCATTCCAGTTTAAAATTTCCTGCCTTCTGCGTCGCTGACATTTCGTCTGTACCTGGAGCACTGAAAGCACCAGTCCTCCTCCTTTGCCGCGTCCCACCACAATTGTTCGTTTGGCCACGCTATTGGTCGATTCGTCAATGACCACAACCGATGCCGAACTCCTGCAGTTCAGCATCTTGTATAAACGTATGAAATAAAGCAAAGCAGTCTGTCCTTGTGACGATTACCTGTCAACAACAGGAGGATGGAGTAGATCGGCTGACGACAAGCCATTCAGGAAGTGGAATCCGTTGACCGAGGAGGAGGAGGTGGAGAGGTGGGGGGTTCGGGCTCAAACCGCCACACTGAGATAATTGTTTATCCCTGGGAGAAGCTTTGCTGTTTTGTCTGCGGGTGGCTAAGTAAGTTGAGCAGCAGACTTCGCCGGCCCAGACCCAAGGCTTGGAAACATTAGGATGAATCAATTAGGCCGCCATTAGCCAATAAAGTGGCCCTCACTGAGTCGTGTAATTACGACCCACAGCAAAGCCAAGTTTATGGAGGCACATTATTCCCTTTTTTCTCCTTCTTCTATTCATTTGTTTGAGGCAGTCCTTGCATTGTTGTAATTATGTGCTTTGGTTTCCATGCAGAATAAATAAATCATTTGCTCCCATCAGTTCTGAGCACTGTTCAGCCTGTGGTTTGGAAGAAAAAAAATAAAGCCACTTTTTTCTCTGTTCAATTAGAAATGAACTCAGAAATCTAAAGTCAGCCCTCTCTGAGAGAGAGCTGATGTTCTAGGCAGGCAGCTACTTAGCTTGTTCCCAGCTCCGAGGACGCTGTGTAAGTGTGACAATGTGCTGTCAATGAGGGATGACAGTACACAGCCAACATGGCGTAATGCATTGTTCCTTCCTGGGTCCCTCCTGACAGATGCTCTCCAAGACAGCTGGATCAGCAGCGAGAGCGGCGCCGGGATCTGGGCCTGCCTGCGTCTTATGTGAGGCTGATTAGCAAGGCTAAGATACACGTGTCAACAAGCCAAGTCTGGGGATGGCATCAGAGTTTGCGCTCATTGTCAATTTAAGAGCTCGTCATGTGCTTAATTCAAGCATAATGCACCAGATGGAGTAAGCAGCACTGCTGGATCCAGTCGTTTGTTTCCCATTTTTTCCATGACCTTTTCTTATTTAGCCAGGGAGGGGGGAAAAAAACAGTGCCGGATAGTTTCTCTCTGTCTCCCTTCCAAGACGTCTCCTAAGAAATGACCTTCTCTGCAACAGGCTCTCCTAGAAGACTGATGCTGGAGGAGCTTCAAGCCAAGTCAAATAAACACTCTGCGAATGTTAAGCAGGAAACTTGGCAGGCATGAAGAGAATTGCTTTTGTGGACACTAAGGATTTTGCATTCGCTTTTCATTCCACAGCCTAAATAGTTTATGAGTGTGTTGGGAAAAAAAAAGTCAAGCCTTGAATTTTTAACTATATTAGTCTTTAAAATGTTCTTCCTGCATTTCATACCCTGAGGTTAGTCTTTATTTAAAGATAATCTTTAAAAGTATTAGCAACCCTCCTGCCTTTATAATACCAGGGCAAGTATTTTATATGATTTTCTAGGTAAAGTTTCACCCACTAGTTGTCCACAAACAGAATCAGGTTAATTTTCTATTCATCAGCTCTAATATTAACAAAAAACAAAAAGATTTTTTTTTAAATCAGATGAAACAGTTAGATAGGTATGTTTAGATCAGGATTCCTACTCTTATTTTATTGTAACATTCCATGCTTTTCTAGATTAAGTACACTTTTTACAGCATTCTGGACATTTGATTACAAAGCCTGAAACTGTTTGAAGAGAAGTCCAGTCTTATGATCTATGGATTAAGCAAACAACAAGCCCACAAAATGCTGAAACGTTTTTGACTGCTTCAATGAATAATGGAGTATCTTTGACTGAGTGCAAATTGTCCAAAACAAAGTTTGGGAACTTTGAACAGTTAAAAATCTGTTTAACCACAATCGATTACCACACCAGTGGAGTGTAGTCATTTTTATATCCCCGTGGTCTTAATGTAACAACACTCAGGAGCAGTGCGGTAAATGATGCTCACACAGCACCAGGGTGAAGAATGTCCTGTCAGACTGTCAGTTCACGAAACCACACACAAAAACATTTTTCTAAATGTTGCACCACGCAAACAGTTAAAAGCTCATGGGATCCAAATGACCCGTCTGTTAAGACTGTGGGAGGATTAAAGAGGGGTGGTCTTCTTTCCCCTCCCTGATTTTCTTGATTTTGGATGATTGGCAATCGACTGATTCTTACATGAGAAACTGATCTTATGTACCTTGCAAAGGTCTGAAAATCAGCTGTTATCCCATGTTGCTTTGGCATTAGAGAGTCCTGACTGACAGATCACATACCAGGTCAAGTTTGCACAGGTTAACCACAGTCACCCTACTGTGGCCGACTTCGCGACTTTTCAGGCAAAACAAATTGGTATTGACTAAACTCATCAGTCTTTTTAAAACTCATTGGTTTTAAAAAGACCACTGGTTCAGTGGTTCACCACTGGTGTGGTTCAGCCTAGTGTAAATTTAAGGAGGTTGTGTAGTGGTCCATTTTTGACGTGTTCATTCAGTCAATTAGTAATTCAAAACTAAAATTACTAAAAGTTAACATGTGAAAAGGAAGAAACAATTGATCTAATGAAAACACATAAAATAAATAGAAATCCATGTGCTCGGTTTTTCTCCAGAAGCTTAGGAATGAACCCTGTTGGAGACAAAAATGGAGATAATCTTGAAGTTCCTTTAGTTTCTGTTGGATTCAAAATGACTTCCTTTGTTGAAAAACCTATTTGCATTGTAATGTTTCAACAAATATATGAACATACCAGCACTGGGGATTACTAAACTGGATCTGGTATCCAGTGTAGAAAAGCTGTTGGTCTTCACATCCACGCCGCTGTTTCCCTGCTGGTCTTATTGCCTGACAGCAGCTTGTTTTCCTTCGTTCCCTGGTTTTAACAGCCACTTCACATGGGTGTTTATGAAGCGGTAACTTTAGGAGACGGTGGCCCCTGTGCTTGTGAGCAGTCAGGAGCAGAGGGAGGGAGGAAAGGGGGGCCTGACGGATGTTAACCGAAGCAGACAGGCGGGTTTAGAGTTTCTGACGGAGCGGGTCTGATCTCTGATCGAGTCACAACGGGGCTGAGAAGGTGCCTGAGTTTTTCCCCCTCTGAGCCTGGATAGATTACTGGTGGGGTGACGGAGTCTGGATAATGAGACAGTATGTTTTTACACTCTGATATCCCAACAGACCCCCGGCTCCCCACCTCTGTCCTTCATCCTCCTCCTCCAGCTCTCCTCCTTCTCTCAATCTACCCCATGCTGAGCCCACCGTCTGATCCGCTGACCTCTGCTGCTTGCCCTGGCAGAAAAGGGGGGGTCCTTTTCTGCCCCCCATCCAGTACAGTAAGCCTTGCTCTCACCCCAAACCCTCTCAAGTAACCAACCCGGTAATCACACCAAGCATTCCCATTTTCTCTGACTTAATAAAGTGCTCCCCACGAAAAAGTCTGACTCTGGGTTGATGCTGGGATCCAAACGGCGGACCCGCTGCCGAGCGGAACACTTTAGAGGAGCCTCTTATTGAAATGGACGGCTTCAGGATGGAGGAGGAAGAGTGTGAGCCAGGCATCGATTTCACCTCAGAAAATGGAAGGTGGGATTTAAACGTCCTACATGGCAAGAGAGACCTCTAGTGGATGGCCATTTTTTTTACCCATCTGACTTCCCAAACTGAACACACACGCACACAATCACACACACACCTTGCTTCACTGCATCACATCAGATCATGCTGCTTAATATGAAATGTGCTAGCGATCTCCTGTCACGTCGTGTTTTGCTCTAAACGGGCCGGCTCATGTGCAGGAATCGTTAGAATCCCTTTAGATAAACAGCTTCTACCAGAGCTGACATGATGACACAGAAGAAAATTAAAAGGGAATGTTGATGAAGGATGGATCCCAAAATACTAAATCATCCTGTTGTTATTGGCCCACTTATCTGCTGCTCATCTTTCTAATTCATCTCTTGGTAAAAAAAGATAAATAAAAAATAAAGCCTAATTCTCAGTGTCTTTGTAGCCAAAAGTGTTGTTTACACAAACTGAAATGATTGTTTTAATTTTGTCTTTAGGTATTTTAGTACATCTATAAACTACAGAAGTTTAATTCAGGATTCCAAAGAAATCATTACATGGAGAGTGAACATTGCTAAATTACAACAATTACTCACGTTTCATATTATGTACATTTTTGTAAAGTCATTATACATTTGTAGTGAAAATACTGACCCAGAGTCATACCAAACTCTGAAGAAGTTATTGTAATTTGGCACTCCTCACTCTCCATAGTTGACCAATCATTTCAATGTCATTACCTAAGAAAGATTGGAGAGTTTTCTCCATCCATTATTTACTAAACCTGTTGTAATAAGTCAATTAATCACGTGATATATTAAAACAATCTCAATCATTTCCATTTGTATGATTTATTGTTGTTTTCTTTTCTTTCTCTCTATCAACAACTGGATGATAAAAGTCTTCAGGCTGGTGCTTTGGTCTCAACTTGCCCTTTTTGTAATGACAACTTTGAATTTACACTTTTCATAATTAATTTGTTTTGTTGTTTTCTTTATTTATTTTGCATATTTAAATTAAGTTCCAGTTCCACTGCTTATGTTCATTAGAATTGAAAGTTTATTGATCTTTGAGAGTGTGTTCTAGGATTCCTACGCTATTTCCTTTATATTATTCAAAAATGGTCTCAAAGCAACAATAACATTGTTGATCACAATAACGTCTGTGACAATTTATCATTCAGCAAAATTTGGTGTCATGTCAGGCCTATTACTTAGCTGGTGATGAGGGATTCAGTTTACACCGAAGATACTTCCTTCTCCCGCTGCTTGAGATTACCTTTCCCTCCCTCTGCTTGCTAAACCCATGCTCGTGTGTCAGGCATGCAGCGGTTCTACGTCATTGACAGCTTGTAACTGCATCGCCTCAGCTGCACATGTGACCTTTTAATATTGACCTCTGACCTCCTCTTGTCACCATAGTGCTCAGCATCCGCGGCGCCCAGGAGGAGGAGCCTCCGGACCCCCAGCTCATGCGCCTGGACAACATGCTGCTGGCGGAGGGCGTGTCGGGGCCGGAGAAAGGCGGGGGATCGGCAGCGGCGGCGGCGGCAGCAGCCGCCTCGGGAGGGGTGGGGGCCGACAACTCAGCCGAGCACTCGGACTACAGGGCCAAGCTGTCCCAGATCAGACAGATCTACCACACAGAGCTGGAGAAGTATGAACAGGTGAGGACAGCACAGCAGAACCAGCTGCACGTCTGGTTATGGATGTTAAAGGGGCAGTATTGTTTAAAAGCAACATTTTTAGCTTTTCATTATATTGTAATGTTACTCTGTCATCAAAAACAATAAATTCACATTTTTGCATGTTTGAGAAATCCTTTGGCAACCTGTCAGCTGTGCAAATCATATGGTTGGACCTAGTGCCAAAACTGCAGTTTACAAGTTTTCTAGCTTCACAGAACTCCCTTACTCAACCTCTTCAGACTAGCCATCAGCAATTAGCAAACACCTGGTGGAAGGGCATGTCAGCTGAGTTCAGTATATGAACTTCTTCTCAGTGCAATGTTGGTAAAATGTTGTTAAAGGGTTAATAGAGGAGCCATGTTGTGCTGACTTCCTGAAAGAAAGTTGAGGAGGAATGGCCTACAGCATCATAGATAAAAACAACATCGAGGATTCGGTACAATGTCAAGAAGTAAGTTATTATTGAAGAACAAAATATAAAAGTTTGTCAAAATGCAGTAAACAGGTGAAAGAAGGTTCTATAGGAAGATGGGACCTAAATGCAATTTTTGGGGCCAAATGCAAAAAGCTCTGCTTGGTGGAAAACAAAAAATGCACATCATCCTGAAGACATGACCTCCGCTGAAATGTGGTTGTTTTCCTCACATCATCCACATCAAAGGGATTATTTTCCGCAACATTGATGAGGAAGTTGGATACGGCAGGATGAATCATATTGAGGCTACCTTCACACAGCATTAAATAACTCCCACAGTAAATTTTTGTAATGCTTTTGATCTTTTTTTACCCAAAAAACCTCTGATCTGTGCCACTTCCTCAAGTGGAAGATATTGAATACAATTGTTTTTCAGAGTGTCTGCAGTCAGAACGGCCATGTCTCCTTTCATTAAAATGAAGCTGAATGAAAGAACATGCCACACTTTTCAGTTTTTGATTTTAAAACACATTTTTAAAATTTCCTTTCATTTCAAACTTCTGAAAATAATCAGATTCTGTGAATCTGATTAAAGGGACTTTACGACAGATGCACGACCCACTTTTCAGCTTCATCTTTGTAAAACATTTTTAGAACCATCTATCTTTTTCTACTAACTTTTTAAATCTACAATAATTTGACATCTCAATAAAACCCATCTACATCTGTATATGTGAAAATATGAAGAAAGGTCAAACTGTTCATGGCTCTTTCAGGCCATTTTCTAATCTATCTAGTCGGTTCAAACCATTATAAAGTCAGCAAGATATTTTTGGGTTCTAAGCCTGAAACATCAGAAAGAATCTATATCAGTTGAGCGCTGATATGAATTGAATCGCTCTTTTCTATTCGTTTATTCTTTGTGGAATAAAGTGACAAGCCTCACACAATCATTGTTTTCTTTAATGTACAGTACATCAGCTGTCCGGGAGGAATTCACTTTTGATGCCTCCCATCCCAGATTAGTCCATCATATGCAGCGCGTCGTGTCGCTGTGTGCATTCCTCTCATCGCCTTTACATCCGCCGCATCCGCAACAACAGCGTTGCTTTTGGCGCAGATAGACAGACACAGACAGAGCCTGACACGGCTAAATCCTGGGAGGGATGATGATGAGAAGCAGAAAGAAGGAAGAGGAGACAGTGAGAGCGGAATATCGCAGCACATTCACACCCGGTGTCACACCAGAGACCTAACCAAACGGCATCTCCCAGGGTTAGCCGTGCCGTTAAAGTGTGTGTCTGAGAGCGAGCAGCTGTCACCGGTTTCTCCCAATCACAATTTCTGTTAAATATGAAACATATAAGTGCTTATCTTCCATCTGGGGATTTTGGGAACCCTCCACCTCATCCATACAGGCGACACTTCCCTGCACAACAGATGTGGAATAGCCTTGTTGTTAAATGGAGGTTCTCTCCATCTGCAGCTGTGTGTGAGCGGGTGGAGGCTGGCTGCTCTCTGACTGACCGCTGCTGCCTTCTCCACAGGCCTGTAACGAGTTCACCACCCACGTCATGAACCTGCTGCGGGAGCAGTCGCGCACCCGACCCATTTCACCCAAAGAGATCGAGCGCATGGTGAGCATCATCCACCGCAAGTTCAGCTCCATCCAGATGCAGCTCAAGCAGAGCACATGCGAAGCTGTCATGATCCTGCGCTCCCGCTTCCTCGACGCCAGGTGTGTGTGTTTGCGTATTTTCTATTTGTGTTGCTTTGTGCTCAACACAGGCCTTCAATTCGTGTATCTTAAATTAAGATCTTAAAATGTCTTAAATTCAGTAGAAATTCAGGTTATGTGTGGTAGCCAGTTCAAGCAGCAGCTTGAATATAAGGTAAAAACCTTATATTCCTTAGTGTTTTAGTATCTCGTTTGTGAGTTGTTTTAAATCTTTTTCTTATGGATAAAGCAAACACAAACTTGTGTGTAAGAAGCTTGAGCAAAACAGTTCAAACATGAGCTTTCCATTTCTACTCTAAAACATAAACATGACAGGATTTTTAATATAATTTTTAATATAGAAAAGATAAGAAACTAAAGGAGGAAAGAGGGAAAAGAAAAAAAGAAAACATCCAAACTATTTGGACTATTTAAACTATTTATTTTTCTCAGGGTAATTTTCCCATTTGACCGTTTGTGTGACGGAGTTTCACACAAACATCTTACATTCTGTGGCTGAAGACTGCCGGAGCTACCGCTAACTAGCTGCTAACTGTTCTAGCCAACTAGCTTTTTGCGTTTATTATGGATAAGTGTAAATTTATCACTACTGGGCAATATTCGTCTTTGCCACTCATTCACTTCTGTTGTAACCCATACAATGCTACACTCATTCTGTGCAACAAAGCGCGACACAACAATATCCGATATGGAACTTTCCTTGATGCATTTCTGTTCTGAAACAGGCCTTACATTTTATCCATAGTGGTCTTAACTAGTCTTAAATTTGAAGAACTAACATACGAAGCTATATGTTGTGTTCTATAGCTTTTCTTTGCTGCCTACCACACAAGGCGAGCTGGTTTGCATGTTTGGATGCCATTTACCGTTTAGAACACCCAGCAAAGTCAGCCAATAAGTGCTCCCTGTGTGCTCGGCAACACTAACAGTTTCCCTGTTTTAATGTAATCGCTTGTTCTCTTTGATGCGTGTTTTGGATTTGCATAAATTTCTCCAAGGATAAATCCCACTCAAAGCCTGGGTTGGAGGCATAACATTTAAATGAGGCGTGTGCGCCCGTATAAAGCTTTCCTATCTATTCTCTTGCAAATGAACGTGACGGTGCCGCCGCCACAGCAGCAGCAACGAAGAGGGGAATAGGATGGGAAGAGCAAAAGCTTTTACTGGTTGAGAGGCACTAGCATGTTCTGCACCTCTGATTAATCTACTGGCTGCTGGAGCCCATGCTGTGCACATTTGCATATTTTTTTGCGAGCTGTTGGAGCAGGGGACACAGGTTTTAGCACAAATCTCCTCATCCAGCCGGCACATGCAAAGAGGTTTTGAAGAGTTTCCTTTCAGCTTATGTAAAGCCCTGGTGTGATGTGGCGCCGGCAGACGTGACCTGATAGGTGCAGAAGATGGAGGGGTCAGCCAGCTCTAAAGCGCCTCTCCACTCCGTCTGCTTAAAGGTGTGCTGGCAGATAAATATGTTAGTGTTCATGTCGGATCAGTCCAGCCTGCATCTCTGCTGTCAAACGGCGTGATTTCCTGGAGTCCTGCTTCCAACACGCTTCCAACAAAGCTCATGTTAGGTTTCATTTACTGAGGTATTATTATCAATTACAACCAGCATTCCATAAAACATCTTATTTAAAGAAGAGCCTATAAAATGTAATGACAAAATCCTGAAATCTGATTGGACATCTGATTCTGAAAGAGTTTTGATTTTAATCTCAAAACAGTAGTAGTTAAAACAGGCAAGTTGTAATCTGCATGTTTATGCTTAAATATATATTATTGAATCCAATTATTGTGCCTTATTTATAGGTATAAGTGTATTATCCAATAAATCTGGGGTAGAGAGATGCATGTGCTTTATTTTTAGAACAATGATTGATATATTTCTTCTAAAAAGATTGTAGTGATTATTTAGATTTTTTTGTTCTTTTTTTGATAACAAAAAAAGAACAAAAAAAAAGAGAATCTTTACATGTCTCCTATTTTATACTGATAATTCAAAAACATTACATTAATGCTAAATTTACATACAGGTGAAATTGTTAATAAAGTTGTATTTACTGTATATGTTTGGATAACATAGATAAATGATTGTAAAAACTTAAGATAGGTTTTACAATTGTGGTTTATTTAATAAAATAAACCACAAAATAACTTGATACAATTTTAAGTCCATATTACCCATCCCTTCTTTTTTGTATGATAACCTCAGGGTGCATCAATAAAGCAGTCAGCTGATAAGTCTACCCCAGTCTAATTTATTTTTGGAGATTGGTGATTGGCTGACACGTGTGAAACCGATCTTATCACTGCAAAGGTCTGAAAATCAGCCACCCTCCCCAGGTGATATCTGCACATGTGTGGTTAACAGTAATCAAACCACTGTTGATAACTTACTAATTTAGTTTCTGTATTTGGTGACTTTTCAGACAAAAAAAATTAGAGTTGATCGGTTAGACTTTTTAAAGAACGATAATCGGCCAAAAAAAAAAACTGATTGCTTCACCACCAAAGTATGACGAGGCTCCTTTTGAAAATGACAACCTTTAAACATGTAGACACATTTCTGTATTAAAATGGTTTATTATTGGTCTGATATAGTATTGTAGTGTTCAATACCATGTTTTCATTGGCTGGAAGCAAAAAATCATCACAATTACCAAAAATGAAGGCTTGAAAACATCATTTTGAGTGGAATTAATCTATGTAATGTCTCACTTATTGAATTAAGTTCCTGATGTGAAGCCATCAGTATTGCAACAGAATCAAGGTACCACAATGGCTTGGTCAAAGTGTCAGATTGAAATGGTTTGGTGGGACATCAAAATTGTGCAGAAATTAATGTTTCCAAAACATGCGACTAACAGTCAGATGTGTTGAAGGAGAGTTTTTCCTCTCCACTGTCACTACATGCATGCCCACTGTGAGGGAAAGCTGCAGAGTCAATGCCTGGAGGCAACCTGGTGGGTCAGATCAGGTTTCACACTGTTGCTGTCCAACGCGCTGAGACCGACCTGTTGTTCTCCTTGCAGGCGGAAAAGACGAAACTTCAACAAGCAGGCGACAGAGATCCTGAACGAGTATTTCTACTCACACCTTAGCAACCCTTACCCCAGCGAGGAGGCCAAAGAGGAGCTGGCTAAGAAGTGTGCCATCACAGTGGCCCAGGTACGAGCAGATCATTGGCACCCCTAACCCCCCCGCTGTGGGACAAGGACCGTTTTAACTGAAGATGCTGTCAGCGTCCGGACCACTGACCTAATACAAGGTTCACAGGCTGTTATGGACACAGATGGCTCTTCTGTTCTTCTAGCTGTTCTATTAATTAAAGCAGATATGGTGTAAATATCCCTTATCATCATTTTTACAGTTAAAAAAAAAAAACTGTGAAAGCTCATTCTGAGGCATGACGAACTTCCTGAAGTAGAAACGCAACCTGCACATCAAAATGCCCTCGTGAGTTTTATCCTTAGTCAGTCCCTACAGGAAGTTGACTTTGCAAATATTAATACAAAGTCATTCATCATTCATACATTTTGTGTAAACTTGCAATTTTCACTGGTCATCACTACTTTCCTGCATCCTGACCAATCATCTTAATATTTTCTGAAATTCCTTCTTTTCTGACCAATCACTGCAACTCACAGGAATTTTGACCAATCCCCTTCGCACCATTCTAATTTAACTTCCTGTGACACGTCATCTCTTGAAAGCAGAACCTGTGAGATGAAAACATGTCTGATGCTAAACATTAAGGTAACATTAGCTTTTTTTTCCCATTAAAACCATTTCAACATAATCTGTAGCATTTGCTGTTTACTGTGTAAACAGTTTTTGTTAACTGGAATAACCAATTCTTCTTTTGCACTTCGACAACTGAAACTGAAATGTTCAGAAGGTACTTGAAAATGTTGCTTCCACTTTAAATATTAAATATTATTTAAATATTACTTTGTTGAAATTCTGTGTTTGTTTTTGGGAAGGCAATGTGCAGCAATTTTAGCACTTTGTAAATGTAAATTGTAAAGATGTGCAGCTTTGACTGCAGCTATTTGAAAAAGATGCTGGGAAATTAGCCATTATAAACCACAACAATCACAAAAACACACCACAACATCTTGGAGGAATTGCTCAGTGCAGCGTAACTCAAAGATTGGGAATCTGAACCACCCTCATCTAGAGAGACGAACGAATAATGGAGTTACAGCTAAAATCACACCTTGCTAAAATATCGCATCTCCACACTTCATCATGTTTTGTCTCACCCAACTGTGATGTACAAATAAAAGAAAAAAATATTTTCAAGCTTAAATCAGTAAACTTTATTTGTACCAAGTTTCTTGCCAAACAAGGAATTTGACATAAACACACAATAAATATAAACATGTTTAAAAGTGACTCATTGTGCAATACTTTAAAATAATAAAAAACACAAAAACAACAAAATAAAAACACGTATCTTCATGAAGACAAGGGATAAAAAAACAAGGTTAACAGTCCCTATATATATATATATATATATATATATATATATATATATATATATATATATATATATATATATATATATATATATATGTGTTGAATGTAGACACATTTCAACACATTTCTACATTGTGTCTACAGCACTGACTTCACCACTGCTTCTCTGTTTCAGTTAAACTCCCACAATCCTTTGCTTCATTACCATCCTTGTCACATGACCAAACTTCTCCCGTCCCTCTTCTGAAACAAACGGCAACAAGATGGAGACAAATATCGGTTGCTAATATTGCTCCAGTTTGATTATGTTTTTTAAAAATGACTAACATGAAATATTTACTTGTGTTAATATATTTTGCATCCCTAAATAAAATATGTTGCTATGTTTGATTGGAACATGAATTAACATAAAAATGTTGAAGGGATATGAACACCTTCACAAGGCATTGGAACTGAACGTCTTCTTGAATGAAGCAATACCTGATTCTTTCTTGCACTATGAGGATGTGATAGTAGCTACAAGATCACCAGCATCCTGCAGGAATCCTAGAAACAGTGCAGCTCCACTCCAACGCGTGTTTGAGAGAATCACATGGGATTCAGAATGAGTCTTTTAATTAGGACATAAAGTAGATGCTCCATTCTTCAGATCCAGTCATGACTGCACAATTCTAACTAAATTTCCACAAAAATAGCCACTAGCTATGCAAGGCAGCATCAGCTTTTCCTAAAGCTGATGAATCTAAGACAGAAATCTGAGCTTAAATAGTGAATATTTAATACTTGCATGAATTCAGTGTTATGTTGACCTACTGTAACTGTTATAGGAACTCATCACACGACTAAAGACATCTGAATTGTGCCAAAGTTTGTGGCATCACACAATTGTGAAGTATTTAAGAATCCTGTTCATGTCTTTCTGTGTTGTTGTTGTTGTTGTTGTTGTTGTTTGTTTCATCTCTGCACTTCAGCAACTCCACTTGTTTCAATCCTGTGAGAATTGATAATAAGGAAAACAATGACAACGCCAAGGTAAACAGCAGTTTGTGTTGTGAATCCATCATGTGGGAATGGATTGTTTTCTCAGTTGCTTTCATTAATTTCTACCAAATGATCTAAGGATGCAGCTGGGCTCGACGGTGGAATCTGCTCGGTAGCTCGGTGATTTGTGGAGTTTCAGTTTCTTAGCTATAACAAAGGAGAATGTTTACCTACTCTGTCTATTAGAAACTTTGGAGGATTGATTTGGTTTTCATTTTAATGTTGTTTATCATTAGGGCTGGGATTACCCCCCTGGCTTCATCTGGGAGTCCATTAGCTGTAATGGGTGTTAGCGGAAGTTGACTGATTGGTGCTTGCGTGACTTCTGATGATAGCTGCAGTCATGGTGACATAATGAGACTGTTATTGGCAATCATTCCATTCTGGCACTAATGCAGATTCACAGCACCAGTCTGTGCAGCCCGCACTCCTGACAGTGGCTCTCTGCAGTGTTCCACATGCCATTAAAGGCCATTCAAGCTAAACACTATTCTTTAAAGAGGCTCTGTGTGGCTATATGTCTGGAGAAGTAAACTTTCTTCTCTTCTTTTTTTCTCGTTCCTGTCTGCTCAGGTTTCCAACTGGTTTGGGAATAAAAGAATCAGATACAAGAAAAACATTGGTAAGTTCCAAGAAGAAGCCAACATGTATGCTGCAAGAACTGCCGTGAATGCGGCTAATGCATCCTCACATGGAAGCCAAGCAAATTCACCCTCCACTCCAAACTCTGCAGGTGAGACAGGAAGTCCCTGGCTCTGCTGGGGTTAGACATATACTTCCTCTCTGTCCATCAGTATAACACATTTAAGACTTTTATTAGTGCTGATGCTGTAACGCTCCTTTGTAAAGGACTAAATAGGCCACTATTCTACATAAATTATGCCCATCACCTAATTATGCACTGTTATTTCCATAAATAGACTCAATGTTTATACTCAGCAAGTATTATTAGTGAATACATCTACTTAGTATGGCTCTGAGCGATGTGGAAAAGAGCTGTTAGAGTTTGAGCAACCTGAGCCCTCATGCAGTCTCCATGTCCTTACTGTCCTTTCTACTTGCTCTCGATTAATCCTGTGTGCCCTCATCACTGTGTTAAATTATTCCTAATGGCATTCGAAAGATATCTCTGGTAGTGCAAATTACCAAAAACTCTGATATATGGTCAAATGTGTTGGCACCCTTGGTAATAATGTTTAGCAACCATTAAAAATTATTTTATCTTTTATTGCAGTAGCACAAACTCACCTTATACTGAAGTACATTCATTTATTCTGTTAAGAAATATTTGTTTTTAAAAGGAGATTGTTAGGTAATTATGTTACCTCCAGTTGTTATAAAAAGGATTAAATATGACTTAAAAGAAATCTGACTTCTTAATTTAACGACTTCAAATTGGGCTTCTGTCTCTTTAAGAAGCTCCTGTTCTTTCTGAAGCTCCTCTTTCAGGAAATCATCATAACATCGTTGTTAACCTTTTAACAATGTTTCACCGGTGTTTCACTGAGAAGTTCTATAATGAGCTCAGTAGTTCCACCAGGCGTTTGCTAATTGCTGCTGGCTAGTCTGAAGGAGCTGAGTGGAGAGTTTTGGAGGAGGGCTGCTTTATGAGGTTGAATTTCAGAAACTGCAGCTCTGATGAGTAGCTGTGTCTCCACCAGACAATTTATACAGGTGAATGGTTGCCATGAAAGAATTTCTCAAACATGTATTACAGAATCAAGGCAACACTCCAGGTATAATGTAATTATAGCCTGATGCAAAGCTCAAAACAGTTGATTTTACATAATACTGTCTCTTTAATGAAATCAGGCTTACCATAATTCATACAAAAATCAAAATGACTTCTCTAGGTCTACTCCTAAAATATTTTGGAGTGTAAAGGAAGGGATCTTTGAATGCCTTTGCATGACGTCAGTAGATCTGGGGTGTCCAAAGTGTGGCCCCAAGAGCCATTTTCAAAGGCCCCTGGAATGAGTTTTTGTGCCTCACAGCTGCATTTCAACAAAGTCAAAATCCATGAGTATTTCAAAGCGTTCATGATGGCAGGCACTCATACTAAGCTCTCAGGGCCTTGGAAAGAGGCGAACCCACAGCAGGACAGATTGTCCATCATGCTTCACTATGGGGACGAGCTACTTATTCGTCCCTTTTCTCCAGCCAAACCTACTTGGAGTGTGTGTTGCTCAAAACCCAGATCATACGCTCATTGAAAACACACAGCCCTACCATGGTATTTGTCATGGTAGGACATGGCAAGAAAAAATATGTAATTTTTTTCTTGCATCAATACTAGTTGCATCAATACTAGTCAATACTTGTAGTGGTTGCTATGGAGATTTGGTAAAAACAAGATGCGGTTTTCTAAAGTGAGGGTTTTTTTTACTTTGCTTTCCACTTGGAATTTACATTAGCCCCCATGTAAGAACCTAATATAAGTGGCTAATGGCTGATGTAGTCATACTATGAATAAAAAGTCATAGTTTGCTAAATAGAAGTTGGAGAAGCTGATCCCCTCATCAAAAACTGCAGCATCCATTTTAAGAATGGCTCTGTTACATTTACTTTAAAGGAACTGTATGAGTTAATGACTGTATCAGTAATGATACCAGTAATATAGGTAAAAACAAATGAATTCTCAACCTGGGATTTTCTTTCCTCACTGTTTAAATCTGCCTAAATTACATAAACGCCTTTCATTGCTGAATTATACTACTGCAATAAAAGATAAATTTGTTTTCAGGTTTTGAACACGTTTTTATTGGGGGTCCATACAAATGTATATGACTGTACTCAATCATATAGCAAATAAGGAAAAAAAAATTGGTTACCATGAGCCAGCCTGGAACTGAGAGGTGGAGTATCACCAGATTGAGCTCTTATCAACTTCATTTCACCTTTTTCTCTACTCGTAGACGCAAATGAAACATGATTGTCCCCTTCTTCATATGTCCATGAAGCCACTTTTAGTTCACAGAAGACAAAACGAATGTGACTGGCCATGGCAACACCAGGAACGATTTTCAATGGGAGCGTTTTGAGTTACAGATGCTGAAAGTGTAGAGACTTTCTAATCATGTTAAAACACATTAAAAAATACATAAATATAAAGAAGATGTGGCCATTTGAATGTTGGCGCTTATCAAAAGAGAACAGTAAGAAAACAGGTGTCAAAGTTTCAGAACACTGTCTATAAACCGGCTGCAATTCACTCTGGAAACAAACCAAATTCAAACCATTTTAAAACCGTTGGAATTGATTTTGAAGCATGGCAAGGTTTTTATGACTTCAACTACAGAGTTTATATAAAAAAATACAAAAAGTACTATTTGCTCAGAAGTTAGTAGTTTTTATGTTTAAACCATTTCCTGGTTTTGCTTTGGTGCATTTGCATTTGCATTAGCATTACAGTTGCTAAGTTGGAAAATAACAATGCTAATATTTATCTGGATATGACAGAATGTGATTATTTTTAAAACGGTATGAAAAAAGAAACATTGGATTTAATTTTTTAAAAACCTTTCTGAAGATGTTTTATTTTGTGATGAGTGAAAAGTGGTTTCCTAGCTCAGCCTAGCATAAACAGGGAGCTTATCTATATAAGTGACAGAAGCCTGCTTTCACCCATATACTGTGGATCAATGTTAAAAAAAAATGTTTTTTTGTGGTGATAGAAAACTCTGTCAGTGAGTCAGTGATAATCACAACTGAAGAGAGCATTTTCCTGTTCTATTTCCTGTTTGCCTAACAAACAGCCTGCTCCGTCTGTGTGTAACGTTAAAGCCTCGACTCTGTCCCTGTGGATATTTCTTCTGGCTCAGCTGCTCTGATCTCAGCCAGCTGCTGCTGTTGCTGCTGCTGCTGCTGCTGCTGCTGCTCACTAACTTGTGCATGCTGCCTGAATGGCTCGTCTTGCTTCTCCTGCTGGCTCTCTGTGATTCCACTGCTCCCTCTCTTCTTCCAGGTTCTGCTGGCTCTTTTAACATGTCAAACTCCGGGGACTTGTTCATGAGCGTGCAGTCTCTCAATGGGGACTCGTACCAGGGGGCTCAGGTGGGAGCCAACGTGCAGTCGCAGGTAGGGCCCAGTGCTGGACAGGAGATAAGCTCCTCCACTGCTTTCATTAAAAAGCAGTGGAGGATCACAACCGAAGAAGACCTTACTGGTCTTCTGCCTGTAGTTATGACATATAATACAGTTATTCCCCCTAAATCTATGGAATATATTCACTCCAAGCTGTCAATAAATGATTAGATTATTAGGATTTGCTTTTGGGTCAAGGTGCAACATGAATAAAATATGTTTGAAATGTTCTTTGAACTGAAAAATGTTCAAAGAACTATCAGGCTTGATAGTGACCTGTAGTTATTGTGTTGGTCATTACATATTCTTTATTTGATTGATGGATTTTATTTCAATGTTACAGTGCATTTTAATGAACGTTTAATGTTGTGGTAAATAAACCGGGTGTAGCAGAAAGCTACTTTCCATCTGTGGTCCCATAAAACGTACAACACAAAACACAAACATTCATACAATTATATATATAAAATTAAGAAATACAGTGAAAGCTAATAAAACCGACATGTTGTCAAAATACTGTGAAGTTATGTTTTTTCTGTCAGAAAGAAATAACTAAATCACATAAAACACCTCATTGTAGATCAAAAACATTTTATGGAACAAGGTGAGTTTTTTTGAAAAGCAAATTTAATTTTGTTTTTCCAATTTGCGCAATTTCATGATAAATGGAAACGCAGCTAGAGATGGATTATCCGACTTTCCTAAGGCTTCCTTTCAGTAGTGACTTTCTTCTTGCCAGCCTGTCATAAAAAACAGATTTTGGAAGTACCCCCCTGACTCCTTATGCTTGTGTTGCCTGTCAGTTCCTTCCGGGCTTTATTTAGGTGTGTCAGAGTAAAGGGGCTGAATCGCACCCAACACTTCCAGAATTTTCATTAATAAAACCATGAACAATTTTTTCTCCACATCACTATAATGCACTGCTTTGTGTTGTCTATTCCATAAAGGACTATTCCCAATTCACTGATTCCTCAAAGGATCAGACGAAGAATTATGTTTTCGCTATGTAAATATTTCATCATGTATGTAAATATTTCCAGAAAGCGAGTACTTGTTGTTGAGCTGTTTACTCTGTGTTGTCTCCAAGGATAGAACCCTGTAGAGTTGTTGTCCCTCGCTCTGATCTCTGGTGATTTTTCGTGCTGACGTTGACCTTGCTCTGTCTGCTGTTTGGGGATGTTTCAGGTGGATACCCTTCGCCATGTTATCAGTCAGACAGGCGGATACAGTGAAGGACTCACAGCCAACCAGATGTACAGTCCGCAGGGCATCAACGTAAGCATCCTCTTCTCTCTCCACGCCAATTATTCTGACGCCACAGGGCTCACAATGCCACTTAGTGGGACTTGTCTCAGCTCCACGGTAACCCATTTGATTGGCTGCATATCACGCTGGCCACACACACACACACACACACACGCGCGCGCACACACACACACATATGCAGAGCCTGTCACGTCCCATCAGACCCGTTCAGACACCTGCTGCCCCTCACCCCCATCCAGGTGACACCTCCCTCCCTCCACCTGACCCGCTGTTAGCCGGAAGCTTCCGGTAAAAATAAAAGCTCTCTCTGTTGTCGCGGCCTCCTCGTTCGCCACAGGGGTGTGTTCTCGTCTTGTTTGTCTTATTTCGCAGCAGAGTTTGGGGTGTGGAAGTGGAGAGGGTGGGTGTTAGCTGGAGGAAAGCAAAGAGTAGGAAAATTCACAGCGACAAGCCGTGTCGTAAAGGGGAAAATCGATAAGACAGACACAAGGAGAGCAGAGTGTGGGCCTGGGACAGCAATCCAAGCGCATTGCTCAGATCATGTTCCTGTCTCTTTAATGGCCCTGACAGCGAGCCGAGAGGACGAGGACGGTCACCGCTGCGCCTCGCCTTGCCTCGCCTCCTCCGCTGTCGCCGTCCTGCCTCACTGGCCATATGATAATCAGACGAAATGTCTCCTGCATAGAAAAACACGGGCTGTGTATTCAAATAGGCTCCCCGGCTGCTGGGAGCGGCCGCCGCAGCCGGCTGCGCTAACCCTGAGAGGCCGCTAACGTATTCAGGGCCCGCTCCCTCCCAGTCCTTTGACCTCTAACATGCAGTTCTCCTTGGACGCCTGCTTGCTCTACCACATCTTCCACATCCTCACTGCCACACTACGCCGTGTTTTGCAGCGCTGCGGCCTGTAGAGAAGCCCCGCGATGCATAATGGAGGAGCAGGATATCTGTCAGCCAGGCTGTTGGTCTGTGATTTATGTAGCCACGGCTTGAAACTTAAAGGACGGGGGTCTGCTGCTCACATGTTTCTTCTTTACAACACTTCATTTTACCCTTTTTTTTATTCTCATATGAAAGGCAAATTTTTCTTTGGCTTTTTGAAACGAGTTTTGTTATATTTTAGTTCTTTAATAAACCCAGAGTCTATTCCTTCGATAATTTGCTCCCTATTATTCCGTCTCCCCAGGTTTTCACAGTTTCATGCAATATCAGTAGAGCCTCACATTTTCTCACACTAATTCATAACTATGAGTTTATTTCAAATTTTTCAGCAAAAAATAGTCAAAAACGTTGGGTTTAAGCAATGCTAACTCCCACCTGAAGGTGGCAGTATTTCTTACTTTTACTACACCGCTGCCTCAGACTTGATTTCACTTGATAGTCAGTGACCAATATGGGGAGAAACAAACATCAAACTATTTCAGTTTTTTAAGGAATAAAAATGTTTTTCTAACGTCATTGGAAAAGGTTGAACGAGGAACTGATTGCATGAACTCATAGAGGGAATGATTGATAAAACAGTCAGCTTCACTACATGGTTCTCAGGCCTCAATTTCTGAAGGAAACTTATAGTTGATCTATTTTTCATTAAAAGATGCCTGGAGTTTTCCTTACTGTGTAAAAGTCTTGAGATATTAGTGGAGCAGATTTTCTGATTTGATTTGTTTCTGACTAAACATCTGTTTGACTTGGAACTGAGTTTGGTTCTGGCGCTGACTGTCCTGCTATTGTTGGTGTTTTTATTAAAGTAAGGTTCTGTCTTCTTAAAAAAACTATTAATATCTAGGAATGCAGCCATCAAATGACTTGGTTCGCTAAATTGTGGCTGATATATGTTAAGCTGATCTCATGTACAACCATAACCTGGTGCTTTTGCTGCCTTATTTATTGTTTCTAAAGACAAAACAAATCAACATTAGCCAAGTTCTGAATCGGCAGGTGAGGTTTTTTTAAAGATCAGTGATCTGCCAGAAAACTTTGAGTTTCAGTTTTACTCATCTAGAACTTTTCGATTTAATTTGACAGTTTTAATCATCTAAACCAGTTTTTTTCTGGAGCAATGTTAGCTTCAGTTAGATTCTCTGCTCTCTGTTAGATGTGTATCATCGTCCTGTTGGAACATCCACTTGTGCCCAAGTTTCAAAAGTCCAGCTGCTGTTTTGAGATCAAGTTGAAAAGTCATCCTTCCATCCACTCTGCAGCGCAGCAGCAGCACCGGCACCACATTTCTGCTCCTTCTCAGTCTGTGTTGATGTGAAACCTTTTGGCTCCTGACAGAAAACCAACATCCACCTTTACTGCCAGCTGCAGCTCTCAGATATCCAGTCAGAATTGTAGCAGACGTTTGTTGATTAGCAGTGTTTTGGAAAATTGACTTTTTTGAGCTTCACATTATGTCATAATGTTTTTCACTCATCAGAAATATAACTGGACTGTTGGCTTGATTCTTTCAGGGAAGTTTGAGAACTCTTTTAATCTCCATGGCAACCATTCTGCTGTAATAAACACCAGGGTGGACATAGCCCCGTCTTCGAGGCGCAGCTCCTCCTCAGAGAAGCAGTTTCTAAGCTCTTCATAGGAGCTACGTCTCTGTGAAACGCTGATAAAAACTGTTGTTAAAGAGTTAATAGAGTTATGTTGTGATGACTTTCTGAAGGCAGATCTTCAGAAAGAGCAGGAGTTTCTTAAAGAGACAGAGGCCCAATTTCAATTTTAGATTACAAAGTCAAATTTCTTTTAAGTCATATTTCACTTAATAGAAATTCAAAGCATTTTTATAACGACTCAAAGTAACATGATTATCTGACATAATATCAGCCTTTGATATCAAGTGGAAGTGGATGCTGAATGACATATTGATGGGACAGTATGCATAATTTTGACCCCATTTGTTGTTATTAAAATTGCAGAATAATTTCTACCTGAAAATATTTCCATAAGTGGCTGACTTTGTCCTCTGTGTGTGTTTGTGTGTCAGGCTAACGGAGGCTGGCCCGACGCTCCCACCCCCTCCTCAGTGACTTCCCCCACAGAAGGACCAGGAAGTGTTCACTCCGACACCTCCAACTGATCCTCCGCCCTCCGACTCCCACCCACCACTCTCCTCCCCCAACCCCCACCCATCCTGCAGGACTGTTCCTCTTTCTGTCCGGACCGCCTCAGCAGCTTCACCAGCCTGCAGAGAGAACTCATGTTTGGGCTTCACAGTTTGTATATTTTCCACTCGATGTCCAAGTTGCCTCTTTCTATCATGAACTCCTACTGTCTGCTCCCAGCCCGCCGTCTGGCCACCTGGAACACACTCACGCTACCTCTGGTTTCAGCTCCAACACAGCAAGCGATTCAACTGCTCCCGGCTAGCATCATCGTTCCCGCAGCCTGATTGTTTTTACGGATCCGTCGTGCCAAAGTTCAGCCCTGGAGGTGAATTTGGGTTCAGTTTTAATCTCGTTCACTAACATCCTGCAGAGATTCATCCCTCTGAGCTTTTCCACATGTTCTCTGCTTACAACCACAGACCTCACCGGGTTTAGATTGGATTTTATGTGATTGACAGCAAAAAAATATGCATGAAAAGAAAGAGGTTAAAAATGTGAATATATGTTACAAATAAAACTTCTAGAAACTTTGTGCAAACAAAAATACGAGTAGTGCGTCATGAATTCACAATCTACTCAGCCTCCCATGTTTGAGCAGATCAGGGTGAGCACAATTTATGACATTAAGACACATGAAGCCACACGACCCTTCAAAACAAAATTACCATTTTTTATCATACCTTTATTTATGGTTTTATTTTTTATTTTCAAATACAAAAAACACTGCAACTTGAAAAGCATCAAATGAAAATTAATTTGAAAAAAATAGTAGAACTTTCAAATTTTAGAAAAATTCTTAAAGGGGCAGTGTTGTTTAAAATCAACATTGTGGAGATTATCATGTTATATTGTCATCAAAAACACACCTGGAGTGTTGTTTTGATGCTTTCATGCTTGTTTGAGAAATCCTTTAATCTCCCTGGCAACCATTGAACTGTTCAAAAACACCTGGGTGGACCTAGCTCCTCCTTCGAGATGCAGCTCCTCCTTAGAGCTGCAGTTTGCAAGCTACAAAGCTTCTGGCACGCAAAGCACAACTCCCTGACACAGCTCCTCCAGACTAGCCAGCAGCAATTAGCTGAGCATTTGCTGAGCTTATTATTAATAGAGGAGCCATGTTGTGATGTGTTGGTTTGTGGTTGTAAAATGACAAAATGTGAAAAAGTATAAATAATTTTGGAAGGCACTGTTTGAGTCATGTAGTAAAATAAAAAGTATTGAAGTAATTTTGTCTCTGCGATTAACGGACCGAAATGACACAAATTCAGACAAATGTCCAGCCGCATGCATACATAACAAATCCAAGAAATAAAAAGGACCAGAAGCTACTGGAATGACTTCAGCAGGTCAATATGAAATAAAGCACAATGCCACCTGCTGATTGGAGGATAGAAATAGGAGAGAATTTAACACTAGATGTCAACACTCAGCGCCACACATTCAGATATGGAAGCAAATCACGCCAAAAACTGCTGGTAACCAAATCTGTTCTGCTGCATGTTCACACATGATCACCCTGAGAAAACACCGGACAGATTTTGTACCAAATATTGAGCAAAAATCACCCACAACCCAGTAAAAAATCAAAAGCGGGAAGAATCAGGAATATTTGGCACAAATAAGTTTCTTTTTTTTTCCTCTTCTCTGTTCGTAAAGCGATACAACACTTACCAACGTGCAACCTTTTATTGTACATGCGGAAACGTTCGTCGACTGAGCCGTACACGACTAGCCGATGAAAACATGAACATTACTTTGATACCAAAAACAATCGGATGAGCTCCAGCAGGACCAGTGAGGGAGGATCCTGTGTTCATAGCCAAATAGATGCAGTGTGAACAGAGAACCCAGAACCAAACTCACGCCGGTCCTCTGCCGCCGCTTCCTGGATGAATCATCTGCGTCTCTTTGGTTTGTTTTGGTCTCAGCTCCGTCTGCTCTGTCTGTACGTCAATCAGCCCAACAGCATTCTGTGTACAGTATGTAGATACGCGCCTCTTTCACCTCTTTGGAAATGGATGGTTTTGTTCTGTTGTTGTGCACTCAGACCACAGACTGACGCCCGCCGTCCTGACCCACTTTTTAACAGACATCTTTGCTTTGTTCTTTTTTTTAAAACCCAGCGGATCGTAAAATTCGGTTCCCAGAAGACACAAAATGTTTTGTTTCTATTCTTATTTTCTAAAGATGTGTTTGTATTTATTACACTTGTTTTTGAAATCGTGGATTTCAGAGCTCTAGCGGTAGAGTCTTCACACCAAACCAACTCATTGGGATGACTGTGACCCCTCCCCCCCCCCCCCCCACCCACCCCCCTCTCACCTGCAGGGTGGGGGGTGGGGGGGGACAGAACCTGCCTCACTCATGTCTTCAGAAGGCATCGGACAGAACTGACAGCGCCGGCCATGCAAGGAAAACACAAGAAATGTTTTTTCTTCTTTTTTTTTTTTTTTATCCCTAAAGAAGGCGCAACACTTCTTTTCACATTTGCCTGTCAAATATTACCGAAGCTTCATGTGATGACGCTTTTTTAGTTTTGGGATATGAAAGGAAAAAAAAAAAGAAAAAAAAAAGAAGAAGACATGGGAGGAGAAAGGAACAATTTGTAAAACATGAAATGTTTTATTTGTTGCATGTCTTTTTGTTCTTCAATAAAATAACGTACTGCAGTGTTTTGGATGTTATACCGTCTTTTTATTTTTTTTTAACGAGGATTTCAGAGTGGAACCGTGGAACCTTTTTCTTGACGGGTTTTATCTTTTAAGATCTCTGATTATGTAAAAAAAAAATAAAAATAGAAAATGCAAGTGTCAAATTGAGAAATATTGTCTTTTTAATCACAAATCAAACCTGTTTGTTTGTGGAGAACATTAGCTGGAGGGTGTGGGGGGGGGGTCTGCTCTTTATTTGTACTGGCAATGCGTACTCCAAATAAATCAGCGGGGTTTTGTTGTTGCTTACGTTGACGTTTCGTCGTTTTTCAAGTGCAGTTGGTACACTGTAAAAAACCTCTGGGTTATATCTTCAGTCCTATTTTTCATGTGTCGTGTCTGGGAGGTTGGTACGCAGAACTCCTTTAGTGCCACGTAGAAACTCAAGAACACAACTCAGAGCTCAGCTTCTAATCACAGCAACCAACAACACATGCTAGAACACTGAAAACCAAGCAGTACTAATTAATACAGGACGTATCCAGTGGCAACAGCAGTTCAGTGTGTATCTGTAAACAAGCAATCAGTTCATTTGTAATGCAACATTTTAAAAAAACACAGCTAAACACACTCAACACTCCGCCCTCCTCTCGCAAGTGGCTTTTTAGACCCTTCACAGTGAAAACATGCATAAAAATAATGAAGAATCAGATAATACAGTATTTGTTATAGAAAATGCTGTTTGAATTTACACAGCAGAAAGTTAGTAAAAGTGTCACCAACATGTTTTAGATCCGTTTTTCATTTGTTTTGCAAATATTTTTTGCTTTTCCATATTACAAACTCCAAAAATTTCAATAAAATGTGTTGGTTTTTTTTTAAGAATGCCATCAATTGTGATTTTAGTTAAATAACTTTTTTTTCTAAAGGCTGTGGAATAGTTTTAACTGGCTGGAAGAATAAAATGTATTTTTAATCTGTAAATGTTACAGATGCCTGCACTATAGTTATCATCCCAACATTTTAAAAAAGTACTTATGCAAAAAAATTTTTTTGGAAATAAAATTTTGCATTTATTGGATTCTACAATATAAACATAAAGAAAAACCTGTTGAGTGTCACCTCTTGGTTTCACTTTCTAGGTAAATTAAATACATTGCTATTGATTATTTTATAAATAAAATCATTACATTGCTATTGATTATTTTATAAATAAAATCACTAGGATACTGAAAAAGCTAAATATAATAAGACTGTCAGTCATAACTACTAGAATCTGTGTTTAGCCATTTATTTAAAACTTAATAATGGAGACTTTTCATTCATCAATGATCTGTCATTCTTTACATGGATGAATTTTTCCATGTAAAATCCATCGGTATTGTTGATAAACATGTCAGATCTGGATTATATTCATTCTGCACAGTTAACAGTCTCAGGCATCATAGCGGCCAAGATAAGCAAACACATGGATAAGCACATGAGCATGGCACAGAAAGGTATCGGTGTAAATAGCAGAGGAGCCAAACACCAACTCGTCGTAGACCGCACAGTTGCCCGAGACTGCAAAACCCGACACACCAACCTGTGCATGGCTTGGATTGATTACAAGAAAGCCTATGACTCAATGCCGCATACTTGGATCATTGAATGCTTAGAGATGTATAACATCAACAGGACTCTGAGAGCCTTCATTGCAAACTCAATGAGGCTGTGGAAAACCACCCTTGAAGCCAACTGCAAACCACTTGCACAAGTGTCCATTAAATGTGGCATATACCAAGGAGATGCTCTGTCCCCGCTACTGTTCTGCATAGGCCTGAACCCCCTCAGCCAAATTATCAACAAGACTGGCTACGGATACCGACTCAAAAATGGGGCCAACATCAGTCACCTTCTCTACATGGATGACATCAAGCTGTACGCCAAGAGTGAGCGAGACATCGACTCACTGATCCACACCACCAGGATCTACAGCACGGACATTGGGATGTCATTCGGACTAGAGAAGTGTGGTCGGCTGATTACAAAGAGGGGGAAGGTGATCCGCACAGAAGATCACTCCCAGAAGGAACAATAGCAGACATAGAGGACAGTTACAAGTACCTAGGTATACCACAAGCAAATGGCAACCTCGATGAGGCCACAAGGAAAGGAGCAACAGCTAAATACCTCCAACGAATAAGGCAAGTCCTGAAAAGCCAGCTCAATGGCAAGAACAAAATCCGTGCGATAAACAGCTATGCCCTGCCAGTAATCAGATACCCTGCTGGAATAATTAGCTGGAGGAGATAAAAGCCACAGATATTAAGACTAGAAAGCTACTAACAATGCATGGAGGGTTCCATCCCAAATCCAGCACCCTGAGACTGTACACGAGCCGCAAAGAAGGAGGCAGAGGACTAGTGAGTGTGAGAACCACTGTCCAGGACGAAACAACTCAGATCCATAAATACATCAGAGACAAAGCCTCAACAGACAATGTGCTCAGTGAATGTCTCAGACAACAGGGAACGGAGGTTGAAGTGCCAGAGATACCATCATGGGAGGACAAGCCCCCTACATGGGATGTACCACCAGCAAATAACCCAAGTGGCTGATATCAGTAAATCCTACCAATGGCTGGAAAAAGCTGGGCTCAAGGACAGCACAGAGGCCCTCATCATGGCCGCCCAGGAACAGGCCCTAAACACCAGAGCAATAGAGGCCCAGATCTACCACACCAGACAAGACCCAAGGTGTAGGTTGTGTAAGGAGGCCCCTGAGACAGTCCAGCACATAACAGCAGGGTGCAAGATACTGGCAGGGAAAGCGTACATGGAACGACATAACCAAGTGGCAGGCATAGTGTACAGAAACATCTGTGCAGAATATGGACTGGAAACCCCGAGATCAAAGTGGGAAACACCCCCAAAGGTGGTGGAGAATGCCAGAGCTAAGATCCTGTGGGACTTCCAGATCCAGACAGACAGAATGGTAATGGCGAACCAACCAGACATTGTCATAGTGGATAAACAACAGAGGAAAGCCGTTGTGGTAGATGTAGCAATACCAAGCGGTGCAACATCAGGAAAAAAGGAGCACGAGAAACTGGAGAAATACCAGGGCCTCAGGGAGGAACTGGAGAGGGCCTGGAAGGTGAAGACCACAGTGGTGCCTGTGGTCATCGGGGCCCTCGGGGCAGTCACCCCCAAACTGGAGCAGTGGCTACAACAGATCCCAGGAACAACATCAGACATCTCAGTCCAGAAATGTGCAGTCCTTGGCACAGCCAAGATACTGCAGGACCCTCAAGCTCCCAGGCCTCTGGTAGAGAACCCGAGCTCAGAGGATAAGAACCACCCGCGGTGGGTGAGAAGGGAATTTTTTATATATATATAATTTTATTATTATTATTGTTGTTATTATTATTATTGTATTTTTTTTGTTTTGTTTGTTTGTTTGTTTGTTTGTTTTAAAGTTACATACTGGAGCTAAAATCCATTTTCTGGGTCGAAACCAAAACCCGCCAGAAGTAGCCAAGTCAGACCTGTAAGCTACACGCCATGCAGCAAAATACTTACAGACTGTTGCATTGTGGGTTTTCTCCCACAAACCCGTGTTCCTCGGCAACGCCTCTCCTCCAGACTTTAGTAACAGGGTCAGAAGTCACTGGAGGACATGAGTTAACACATTGTGGGCCTGTCAGTCCAACACCTCTGGATAACTTTACACATCTGACTTCCAACTGCACCATGACGCAGAGGCATTTTATCACCGCAAACTGCCCAGGAGGGTATGTTCGCCTGTGTGTGTGTGTGTGTGTGTGTGTGTGTGTGTGTGTGTGTGTGTGTGTGTGTGTGTGTGTGTGTGTGTGTGTGTGTGTGTGTGTGTGTATGAGGGACATTTTCACAGTTCCCAGACTGAGTGAAAGCTGTGCAGCTCCTGGCCGACAGGCGCCCCTCCCCCTCCCCCTCCCCCTCCACCACCTTTCCCCACACCATGAACTCCCTCCGAGGCACAGCTAATGTTCATTCCCCGAGAGAGGCGGCATCCGCACTTATCTCTATCCTCCAGATAAACCAAACAGGATGTCTGATTCTGAGCCTCCGATTCATCCCTCCTCTGGAAGGAGGAGAAGAAGAAAAAAAAAAAAAAACAAGCAGAGTGGAAGAGGTTTAAACATCAAATCAAATTGTGGATTAGGAAGAGGCACCCGGGAGCGCTGGGAATCAGGGGCCGTGGGAGTGACACATGCAAGCATGATCACATGTAATTACATGGATGGGCCTCCCAGTTTCCATCACACACCTTTTTCTAGCTGCTGTTTGGAGCTGGAAGAGCTGGACGAGTTTCATTTGTCCACAAGCTTCTCGAAGCAAAAAGCCTTTGTGAGGCTGATTCAGTCGCTGCGTTGAGAAAAAAGGTGCAAATCCTCTTCAGAGAACAATGGCTGGATGTTCTCTTTCATTCCTAGTCGCTTTAACAAACAAGCTGCAGCGTGACAAATGCGACACAGGTCTTTAACCATCATTACCCACTTTACATGGCAACAAGATGCAAATCCAGCCAGCTGCAATAACTGGCCTGTTCCAGAGGGGCTTCTATTGAATTGAAAAAGAAACGCACACTTAATGACTTCAAGGTGACACAAACTACATTTTTATTCATTTTCCTTTCTACAGAGTGTTGGTGAAATGAAACTTTCAAGTTCTGGGAGTTCTGGGTGTAAATCTACATTTATGGCAACATTAAAAACAAAGAAAGCTCAACGCTGAACTTCAGAGAAGCTGATCAAACTCCGTCCAAAAGGCAAAGAGGAGACGTTGTGTTCCTTTAAAACAGCGACCAAAAAGTGACTAGAGAGCAAATATTTCGATTTGGTTGGCTGGAGTATCGGAGAATGTTGCTCATCCCTCATCGTCTTCCATTCCACACGCGGTCAGATCAACCTGTGATTCATCACAGATCACATGTCTGTCATGTGATCTGTGTGGAATCTCAGCTGTTTGTGATTTTACTAGATTATAAACTCATCTGCCATTTGGAAAAGTGAGGGACAAATGTCTGTGCTGACCCGTCACACAGCTTAAGAGACGGTTATCACTGATTCTGACCAAATGTATGTAAACTTTAGAATTCAAGGAAAGTTACAAAAGCATCTCTAAAGATGTTTCCTGTAAGTTCTCTGGCATTTAGGAAACAGATATTTGACCTAAAACAACAAAAATAAAACAGATTTAACTTCAGAAAATGAGGAAAAAAATGTGCTGTGTGTAAACTTGTGGGTTTAACTGTATGTGTGCTGTAAGTACATTAGAAATGCTGCATTTTGAAGGAGCTCAAACGTGTGGTTTCTCCCCCTGCAGAGCTTTTTCATAAAACTGTCAGGGTGGCGAGTTCAGATCAGCACTCACAGGTCAGAATCAGCCAAAATGATCTGGTCATGTCAGCCATTTTTCAAACTACCAGAACATATGAAATAGAAATGTGTTGGACTCTACTGGTAAAACAGAGTCGGGGTCAGTCATCTCAGGCTGCAGACCGAGATCCTGCAGGAAATGAAAGGAAGAGAATATCAGGACTCAGAGATCCTCTCACTGTCCACCAACCTGGTCAGTGTTACAGGAGAAGCAGTGCTGTCCTTTGGTAAAAGGTGATCAATGGTACAAAATGATCCAAGCAGCAGTGAAAGGCAGATGAATCAGGACTGGGATGCAGGGAGGACATGTGGGTGTGATCCAGTGGAAACAGCTCAGCCTGGTGCCGTTCATGAAGCTCCTGCCACCCACAGACGTTCAACATGTTCCTCTGATCCCAACTTTTATATAAAATAAATGAACAATGAAGAAAGACGTTTGGAAATTTTTCAGGATGGCCCACGTCATCAAGGATTTGGAGGAGAATCTGGTCTGAGTCACTGCTGGGTGTGGGAGGTTTGGCCTGAAGCCTCTGGAACCAGTGGGACGTGGATCTTATCATGTCCTCCTCTACAGGACAGTGAATTCTCTCCAGTCCTGCCAGAGCGAGCTCTCATTGGAGGAAAGAACAAAGTTATCTCTGTGAAACATGAATGAGTAGAAAACAAAGACACATGATGCTGGAGTAACTGTCACATTCATCCTTTCACTACGGTGACGCGGTTGGTTTCTATACTTTTCTCCTGTTTTTGATGAAACGTTCGCTGTGAGGGATTGTTGTGAAGTCAGTGATTTTGTGCGTCCAGAGGAGGAGAGACAGCAGCAGCTCTGAGCTGCTGCTCAGCGTTTCAAATTATAATCTGTTTCAAATTATAATCTGAAACGCCGTCAAAGAAGGATATTTATCATGTGGCCAAAGATGGTGACCGTTTTCAGTTGGGCTTAAAATTTGGACCAACAAACAAATTTGCAAAGATGTTTTCTTTGAAGGAAATCAAGTGAAAGTAGGCCTTAAAGTGTTGTGACACAAAACTGAAAGCAATTTGGCAAAAACGAGAATGTTGGCAAATTCTAAGAAATCTACATTCAGAAAACATAAAGGTAATCCATCCGATTCATAACAAGTCAGAGCCTCTTCCATTCTCATATTACCACAATTTTTTTTAAATTTTTTAATTTAAAAAATTAACAAAATTTTTACATTTTTTAATTTAAAAAAATTAAACCTTTTTGAACGACTTTGAATCATGAATTGAGCTTCATTACACTGATAACTATTATCATTTCTAAAGTATGAATGATTCAACTAAAATGTTTATTTATTTTAATAAAGTGGACACATTTGTTGTGAACTGGTGTTATATTAATAAAGCTGAATTGAACTGAACTATGATTAGTATTCTGGTTTATATTTGTTGTATTTATTATTACATCATATGAATTATTATTATGATCCATCTTCTTGTTATGAATATCACTTCATTGAAGTGATCTAATTTTTTTATAAAGACTAAGACATTTTAAGAAGGTTCTTAACATATATTGTGGTCATACAGTAAACAGGTTTAAACTGGTTGTGATCACAATAAATTCAGTATAGAATCAATGAGCCTCGTTTGACTCACTGAAAATGATCGTGAAGCAGGTATTGAACCTCAGGCATTTAAAGGGCCCCTCGCTGCTGTTTCTGCAGGATGTTTCCTGTTGGGCTCTTTGTTTGGAACCTGGCCCTCGGCTCCTCCGTGAACCTGTGTGACCTTGTGCAGCGTTGAGCCGTCTGTCTCGGCGGGGCGCCTGACGCAGCGAGACGGCGGCCTGTTTGCTCACACAGGGGGGATGTAGGTCAGCCGCGGCCGGGCCGCAGTGACAGCAGAGCGGCCGCTGCGCTGGGACTGACCGGCAGGAAGGGACGGGGATTGGAGGAGACAGAGTGAGGACCCCCCTCACACGTCAGCAGCAATACTTCCTTATTCCCCCCCTTAAACACTTTGACATTATCAGGCCACACAGAGAGACGTCCGGGCTCATTACTCTCACTTTTGCTGCGGCGAGAAAAAAAAAAAATGAACAAAGAAACGGAGCGAAATTCAAGGCAGGAATCTGATGTTTTTGTTTGATCCACAAAATACATCCGGACTGGGTTTATTTCTGCTTTAATCTGGTCACTGAACAACGAGGTATTTGTATTCATTTATTGCAGAAAAAAATCAATAAAAGATATTACATGAACAGTGTGAAGATAGAAAGTTGTTTGAGGCTTTTTAATGTTGATATAGTGCCATCTAGTGGCTGCAAACAGAAGGTCTGGTTCCCAAACCTGACTTGATCTGAATCAGGAACCTGCAACATCCAGTTATTCCTGCCCTCAGTCCAACTACATAAACCTGGTGAGAGCCACAAATATTACATGATCCTTTAAAAGAACAAAAAGGCATCTTATAATATTTCATAATAAAAATTTGGAATTACTTCAAAAAAAAAAAAAAAAAAAAGCTTTTCCAAAAAAATAATGGTTACATTTCCTCAGTTTCTAGCCAGAGAAGAGAAACAGTTCTAAATAAAAATGAACAATACTTTTATTATGCTGTTGTGGAAATTAACATGAAACATGAAACCTCAGTTGTTTCTTCATCAAGTCAGTTAGTAAGAGCCACTGTGGCTCCGGAGCCACAGGCTGTGGGCCCCTGGTCTGGGGAAGCTCCCTGCCTGTGAAGCAGCAGCTTTGTTGTTTCCATGAAGAGCTGAGCTGGTAGGAGTGAAGCAGAAAGCTCATCGGTTGTAGGGATGCATGGAAGCAGATGCAGATTTTATGTTCGTCTTGATGCTGCTTGGCATTTTCCCTGGAGGACAAACAGGAAACAACTGTAAACATTCACAAACTGTCACAAACCAATCAGAGGTTTACATCCATTCATCAGGACCAGGACATAAACAATATCTGTGTGGGATGACAATTCAATAAATTAAATTAATCTTATTGTTATTTCCCAATAATTTATCTAGAAAGGTGCAAATATATACATCCACCTCCAGTAAAGTTACAGTCTGAGTTGTTTGTCAGATTAAAAGTACCTTTGAAAATAACCTTTAAGCAGGTATTAATGCACACATTGTGTATTAGAAAAACATTTCTGCCCAAAACCCTGAAATTTTTAGATCTTAGAAATTTTTCTGGAAAAAAAAAGACGTTTCTGAGTATCAAAAGTCAGAACATTTCCTAAAGTCAAAAATTTTCAACTTTTGAAACTTTGGAAATTTCGACAATTTTTCCAGAAAATTTCTGACGTCAAAAATTTGCTAGAAAAACCCCCCCTCAAATTTTGTAGAATTTATTTTTCCTTGAGCTTCAAGTCGAGAGGGCAGATATTCACCGCTCTGTGTTTCTATCTCCAGTGGAACGATACACCCTCATAGATGTTATATTCTAATCTTAAATGTCATGTTTAAACTGTTGCTGTTTAACAGTTTAAATGTAAACGTGTTAAAACATGATGAATGTATGGAAACGTGATCATAATATCCAAATCTAGTAGTTAGATGAAAACAGCGTCAGGCTGTGTGTGGGCTGAGTTCTGAACGCTCTCCAAACCAGGCCTCTTACCCGGCTGTCCTTGCTGCTGTGGAGCTACCGGTCCCCCCATACCTGCTTGCTGGCCTCCACCACCTCCGATAGTGACCTGCTGTAAGGTTGGCCCCCCGCTCATCATGGGCCCCTGCCCTGGATGTCCAGGAGCCAGGGGACCCGGAGGCCGACACTTGGAGAGGCCTTTTCCAAACGCAACAGCTGCGACCAAGGCGTTGGTGTCTCCGGGGTTAAACGATGGTTTGTTCAGTCGGGACGCTGATGGGGAGACATGTTGAGGATTTGATTTCAATTAGGATGCAGAAAGAAACGAACGGAGCGGATCAGAGCAGAGCGGAGTGGATCAGAGCAGAGTGGAGCGGATCAGAGCAGAGTGGAGCGGATCAGAGCAGAGTGGATCGGAGCAGAGCGGAGCGGAGCAGAGCAGAGCGGAGCGGAGCAGAGCGACCTACCGGCACTTTCTGCATCTCTGTCATCACGTGGGTTGTTCAGCTTCTCCAGCAGGTTGGAACACATTTTATTCAGCGTCTGGATCTGTTTCTGTTCGATGAACCAACGATGAGGGAGTTAATGTAAAACACACCAAGTGTTCGATATGAAATATGAAAATAAAGGAGTCAAGACGACATGTAATTGACCTGCGCTACATCCGGACCGATGCGCGCCGCCTCCGTGCTCAGCTGCTTCTCCTGCTCCTCCACCTCCGGGTCGGGTTTGGTCCGCAGGTAGTCTGGGACAATTTCATGGCTGAACACCGGGACACGCTGCTCTGTGAGGACCTGAGGGGGGAATAACAAGAGAGATGAGAGACAGAAATCCAAAAACACAGGAGGACGACGGTGAGAACACACCCACCGTTAGGTCGTCGTCTGGCTTCTGGGACAGCACTAGAGGGATGATGACCTGGCTGCGGAACGACGGCGTCTTCTCATTCTTCAACATCTTATTGATGGTGTTCAGCTGACCAGACAGGAGACCGAAGTTATCCAGAACATTGGGCCTGAGGGACATCAACACACACAGCTGCTGTGGTAAAATGTTCTACAATTAAACTAGAAATAGATGAGGTTGTTCTTCATCCTATGAAGAGAAAGTAAGGTTTAATTTAATTGAAGGTACAATATATACATAATAAACACTTTCTGACTATGAACTCCCCCATAGTTGATGTTGGCCCAGTGATATCCAGCAGCTAAATGATTTCAGAGGAAACAGAGGAAGTTGACTCTGTTACTCTAGGATGGAACTGAGCAGCTGCTGCAGTTTGGAGTCAAATATTTAGTCACCATGTCAGTCGCTCGTATTCGTTCTCCAGCTTGTAGATGAAACTTTGCAGAGCGTTTTTAGTGAGAGCCACCAGGGAGATGAGAGAGTCCACAGAGGCTTCCAACTGCTTCTCCTCGCGTTGCTGAGAAAAACAAGCAGCACAATTACAGAGAACGGTTAGCAACTTAGCCATGTAGCTATGAGCCACAGAGCTTAGCCTGCTGGGCTAACTACTGTGTTTAAACGTGTTAATATGAGCACAATAAACCGTAAGTTGTGCTAAGCTAAAACATTTATCCTTCCGATGAATGGTGCATTTCTTCAAGGAGCGTTTGGGACTCAAACTTACCTGCATTGTTGAACTACAAGCTATCCGGTTAAGGGAAAGGAAACAAACCGTGTTCTTCTTCTCTGGAGTTTATGGGAATTTGCATCATATCTGTGGCATTACTGCCATCTTCTGGAAGAGTCGTTCATCACACTTCTATTATATGAATGTGTTGTATAACTCCGATGATTTTATTTTGTGACAAGCTTACAGGCATCCTTCAGTGAAAAAACAACTTCCCCCAGTTTCAGTCCGCTCGTAGAGACAATGTTCAACCATACAGCTCACCGTTACTTTAGCACTACAAGGAATCAAGTTTTTAAACTTTTTTTTTTTTTCAAATACACCATCAGATGTTTTCCAAACTATAAGTACATTGAATTAGTCTACTTTATGGTTGGAACTTTCAGACGAATTTCTGCTACAACATTTGAATCACTTCAGCCATTGGGTTGAAGACAATTGATTGCATTTTAATTCCCTTTTAAATAAATGGAGGACTGAGTGGAATAAGTAGTGAGCTCATGCAACACCTCAAGTTGACCAGGTGGTGGCAGTGTGCTGATCTTTTAAATACTAAAACTGGGTGTTCCACATTACTTACACAAAGATTACTCAAGTTACAGTAGTAGGTAAATAACTGAAATGTAAAATATTTCAATGAATTACTTTCTGAAGTAAAAAGAGATATTTGTCACTGAAATGTTTTATTTTGTAAAACAACAAAGACTTTCAGGTAAACAATCATAATCACCATTTGGCACAGGTTTCCTTCCAATACTGATTCACATTTATTAGGCCTCTTTCTTTGACATTACATACCTATGCAGTCGCATGAACATCTCAATCAGTGTAGTAGCTTAATCTTCAGGTGGAGTCACATTTTGTGGATAGGAAGTTCAGGTCGGTGCAGGAAATAAGCACTGCTGATCTACTGCTTCAGGTTTAACAAAGTAAGTACACAGATTTATACTCTACAACTTTCCTGTGGCACATAATTGTAGAACGCCCAAATCTTCAGGCACAGTTCTAGTGTTGCATGTGAGCTTTCAGGTTTTAGAAGTGGTTCTCAACGTCTCCCAGTTCCACAACCACAGTCTTCAGCTGGGAGTAGTACTCGATGGTCACCTGGCCGTTCTCCCTGCCGAACCCTGAGGAGATTCAACAGTTTGGGTTCATTCCAGTAACACTTCCCATGTTCTCTCAAAGTTAAATTGAAAGAATTGTTTATGAATGTAGAAACCTCCCAACAAGCTACCTGACATCTTGTATCCTCCAAATGGCATTTCTACAGGACTGTTGTTGTAGTTGTTGATGAAGCAGGTCCCCGCCTCCAGCCGCTCTGCCACACGGTGAGCACGAGAAATATCCCTGCAGGTGGAGGGAGGAGCTTATTTCACGTGGTAAAAGATTAAACCACCCATGTCTGGACTTGAGCTTTATTAACCTACTGCAGTGAAAGGAACAACATGAATAGGCAGTTATAAAATCCAACCTAGAGAAAAGCAATAAACTCCTCTTCAAAGGGAAGCAGTGGTAGATCTTTACTCATTGCTGGTTTCAGATAATCCTGCTGGCTGTTGCTCACCTGGTGAAGACTCCAGAGGCCAGTCCATAGGTGGTGTTGTTGGCCCTCTGGATCACCTCATCCTCAGAGTCAAAAGGCAGGACGGACATGACCGGACCAAAGATCTCCTCCTTCACACAGGTCATGTCGTCTCTGCAGTTTTCTGTCAACAGAAGGTGTGTGAACCGTGATTTGACAGAAACCAGTTATCACTATGGCGATGGGTGAAGGAGTCAAACATACCAAGGACACAAGGGGACATAAAATAACCCCCCTTCAGTTTGGGATCAGTGGGGACAAAAGGCTCTCCTCCACAAAGCGCCTTGGCTCCCTGGCAGAACCACAAAGAGAACGATGAGATTTGGAAACTCAGGATCTACGGCTACGTTCACACAGCAGATCTGAATGCTCAATTCTGATTTTTTTGCTGAAATGCGATTTTTATTTTGGTCGTTCATGCTACTAATTACTCCTCCTCGGGCTGCCACCTTATCGTGGTGGAGGGGTTTGAGTGCCCCAATGATCCTAAGAGCTATGCTGTCGGGAGCTTCATGCCCCTGGTAGGGTCACCCAAGGCAGACAGGTCTTAGGGGAGGGACCAGACAAAGCGCAGCCCGAAGACCCCTATGATGACCACAAACTTTGGACGTAGTGTTCCCTCGCCCGGACGCGGGTCACCGGGGCCCCACTCTGGAGCCAGGCCTGGAGGTGGGGCACGTTGGCGAGCGCCTGGTGGCCGGGCTTTTACCCATGGAAGAGGAAGAGGAAACATGGGTCCCTCTTCCAATGGGCTCACCACCTATGGGAAGGGCCACAGGGGTCGGGTGCATTGTGTGATGGGTGGTGGCCGAGGGAGGGGGTCCTGGCGGTCCGATCCTCGGTTGCAGAAACTGGCTCTTGGGACGTGGAATGTCACCTCTCTGGTGGGGAAAGAGCCGGAGCTGGTGTGTGAGGCTGAGAGGTTCCGGCTAGAAATAGTCGGTCTCACCTCGACACATGGCTCTGGTTCTGGAACCAGTCTTCTTGAGAGGGGCTGGATGTACTTCCACTCTGGAGTTGCCCACGGTGAGAGGCGTCGAGCAGGGGTGGGCATACTTGTTGCCCAACTTGTATGTTGCCCATACAAGTTGGGCAACAAGTATGCCCAACAAGTGGGCATACTTGTTGGCGCCTGTACGTTGGGGTTCACCCCGGTGAACGAGAGGGTAGCCTCCCTCCGCCTACAGGTGGGGGGAGGCTGAAGAAGGAGTCCTATCGGGCCTTTTTGGCCTGTGGGACTCCGGAAGCAGCTGATGGGTACCGGCGGGCGAAGCGGCGTGCGGCTCAGGTGGTTGCTGAGGCAAAAACTCGGGCGTGGGAGGAGTTCGGAGAGACCATGGAGAAAGACTTCCGTATGGCTTCGAGGCGATTCTGGTCCACCATCCGACGTCTCAGGAGGGGGAAGCAGTGTAGCACCAACACTGTTTACAGTGGGGGTGGTGTGCTGCTGACCTCGACTCGGGACGTTGTGGGTCGGTGGGCGGAGTACTTCGAAGACCTCCTCAATCCCACCAACATGCCTTCCATTGAGGAAGCTGAGCCTGAGGACTTTGGGTTGGGCTCTCCAATCTCTGGGGGACGAGGTGGCCGAGGTAGTTAAAAAGCTCCTCGGTGGCCGGGCCCCGGGGGTGGATGAGATTCGCCCGGAGTATCTCAAGGCTCTGGATGTTGTAGGGTTGTGTTGGTTAACACGACTCTGCAGTATCGCATGGACATCGGGGGCAGTTCCCCTGGATTGGCAGACTGGGGTGGTGGTCCCCTTGTTTAAAAGGGGATCGGAGAGTGTGCTCCAATTATAGAGGGATCACACTCTTAAGCCTCCCTGGCAAGGTCTATTTGGGGGGTACTGGAGAGGAGGGTCCGTCGGATAGTCGAACCTCGGATTTTGGAAGAGCAGTGTGGTTTTTCGTCCTGGTCGTAGAACACTGGACCAGCTCTACACCCTCAGCAGGGTCCTGGAGGGTGCATGGGAGTTCGCCCAACCAATCTACATGTGCTTTGTGGACTTGGAGAAGGCGTTCGACCGTGTCCCTCAGGGTGCCCTGTGGGGGTTCTCCGGGAGTATGGGGGTACCGGGCCCTTTGATACGGGCTGTCAGGTCCCTGTATGACCGGTGTCAGAGTCTAGTCCGCATTGCCGGCAATAAGTCGGGCTCGTTCCCAGTGAGGGTTGGACTCCGCCAGGGCTGCCCTTTGTCACCGATTCTGTTCATTACTTTTATGGACAGAATTTCTAGGCGCAGCCAAGGTGTTGAGGGATCCGTTTTGGTGACCTTAGGATTGCATCTCTGCTTTTGCGGATGATGTGGTCCTATTGGCTTCATCGGGGACGTGATCTGCAGCTCTCGCTGGAGCGGTTCGCAGCCGAGGGTGAAGCGGCCGGGATGAGGATCAGTGCCTCCAAGTCTGAGACCATGGTCCTGAGCCGGAAAAAGGGTAGAGTGCCTTCTCCGGGTCGAGGGAGATGTCCTGCCCCAAGTGGAGGAGTTCAAGTATCTCGGGATCTTGTTCACGAATGAGGGAAGAAGGGAGCGTGAGATCGACAGTCGGATTGGTGCAGCGTCCGCCGTGAAACGGGCGCTGTACCGGTCCGTCGTGGTGAAGAGAGAGCTGAGTCAAAAAGCGAAGCTCTCAATTTACCGGTCGATCTACGTTCCTACCCTCATCTATGGTCATGAGCTTTGGGTAATGACCGAAAGAACGAGATCGCGGATACAAGCGGCCGAAATGAGTTTTCTCCGTAGGGTGGCTGGGCTCTCCCTTAGAGATAGGGTGAGAAGCTCAGTCATCTGGGAGGGACTCAGAGTAGAGCCGCTGCTCCTCCACATCGAGAGGAGCCAGTTGAGGTGGCTCGGGCATCTGGTTAGGATGCCTCCTGGACGCCTCCCTGGTGAGGTGTTTCGGGCACGTCCCACCGGGGGAAGACCCAGGACACGCTGGAGGGACTACGTCTCTCAGCTGGCTTGGGAACGCCTCGGGATTCCCCCGGAGGAGCTGGAGGAAGTGGCTGGGGAGAGGGAAGTCTGGGCCTCCCTTCTAAAGCTTCTACCCCCACGACCCGACTCCGGATAAGCGGCAGAAGATGGATGGATGGATGGATGGATGGATGCTGCTAATTAAATGCAGCCACAATCAGACTCTGTGTGAATGTTGTGATGGAAAATTTTAAGGGTTATGAGTAAATTAATGCATATCAGCTCAGATTCTTCTGTAATGCACATGTTGATTGGAGGGTTTTCTGAAGCCGTCTCTCTGAACTCAGTATTGCAATCAAGTTGTTGATTTGTTTCTTGTTGGTCTGATAAAAACATTATGTGAATCAAATGAAACTTTTTATAAAATTGGATGCTGTGTTCTGCTCGAGGCTTTGGATCATGTGGTGCAACTGAGACGGCTCTAAAAGTTGCAGAGCAGTGGCCCTTCAGGACACATGTGCTGTAAAGCCTTCAAATAAATACTAAGATTATATGTATTATTTTTCTGGTTTTTGAAACAGTTTTTTCTTACTCTTTGTTAAAGACAATTTGCACAAGAAAGGCTTAAGATGCCAAAGCAAAGACAAGCATAGAAGAGGATAGACATCACACAGTAGTACTGTTTACTGAACTAATACTAGATGGATTATAAAAGTTATTCAGCATTAACAGCTGAAAAAAAAAAAAAAAGAGAGAGCTCAACAAATAGCAATGACCTTTTGTGGCGCATCAATAGCAATTCCTTTAGAAAAGTCTGTTTGGACATGTGGTCAGAACCAGGAGTGGCGGCATTAGCATGGGATGTGCTAATCTGATTATGAAATCAGATTTTATAATTCTGATTTTTTCAGAATCGTTTGTTTGATCTGGCTTCTTCTGGTGCAGAATTATGCCGCATGTCTGATGTCAACGATGTAAAGTTTGATAAAATGCAACATGACCATTCCGACTGCTGGAGCTTTGAAAACTATCAGGTATGAATCTGATTTAGTTCCACAGATGGAAGTGGTACAGATTGGACTTTTTTGGGGTGAATATGTTGGATTTGGGTTGCATTTACCCGCTGTGTGAACGTAGCCTCATTTTTTAAGTCTCCTAATCCAACTTTGATAATAAACCAACCTCCTTCTTGGCTTGAGTGACAAACCCCAGAGCCTTGTCCAGCTGGGGCTTGCTGATGAGGGCCCCCATGCGGGTGCCGTCCAGCAGTGGGTCGCCCACAGAGATGGCCTTGGTTCTCTTCACCACTTCCTCCAGGAACTGTGGCATGATCTCCCTCTGTACAAACACCCTGGTGCCATTGCAGCAAACCTACACATTTCACACACACCTTGTAAGAGCTCACAGAGGTCGCCCTGGTTCAGACGGGCTGAGTGACACGAGCCAATAAGGATAGGATGTCCGTCAGTCTCACCTGGCCCTGGGTCAGGAAGTTGGCCATGAGTGCCCCCCTTATGGCGTTCTCCAGATCACAGTCTTTGAAGATGATGAGGGGAGATTTCCCTCCCAGCTCCAGGGTCACCTGCTTCACCCCCTTGGCAGACATCTCCATCACCTGAGAGGACAAGCAGCAGAGATGGAGTCATTCCATCTCATTTAGGTAAATCTAGGTGCTGCTATTCAAAAGAATTGATTGTTTTGTCAACTAGAGCCTCGTTCACAAGGCAAGACCATCCATCCATCCATCCATTTTCCGTCACCCTTCTCCCTAACGGGGTCAGGAGTTGCTGGTGCCCATCTCCAGCTGCGTTCCGGGCGAGAGGCGGGGTCACCCTGGACAGGTCGCCAGTCAGTCGCAGGCAAGGCAAGACTTTTATGCCAATTTTTGTCCAGATTCCCCCCCTTATAAATATCTTAAGGCCACCCCAGTTATCGTGATGGCTCTAAAAATGAGCTATAGATATTCCTCTGTGTGGTGTGAATCACTTTGAACTGCGCCATACAATTAACTAAGATTATTATAATCAGTGACCAGTGACATGGTCCGCTCAAATATAAAGTCAGGGATATTCAACAAGTTGAAATGCTTGATATTGCAGTGTGTGTGGTGTTCCTTGGGGACAAACAAACATGGATCCTGTTGAATGTGACGGTTAGCCAATCAGAGGTGAAGGAAACATAAAGGGGAACTCTACATGAAGATGACAAAACTTCTGCCATGAGTGATCAGAAGGCCTGGTAGACATCGGAGAAGTCTTTATATTTTGTCTGTGTTACCTTGACCCACAAACTATTGCCTTTGCTTCTTGCTCGTCTGCCATGTTTGTTTACTCTGAACTTTTTCCCACCAGAATGTTGTTGAGTGAAACATTCCGATGTTTCAGTCAAACATCAGAAACACCCGTTATCGAGCGATAACCCTGATATAGCTATAATGTATATATAATCCATGATGTGTGAATTTTCAGGTTTTGAAAACAGGCTAAAGGTTTTGATGTGTGAACCAAATGTGCGCATACAACACATTTTTAGCATTTGTACCTTCTTGCCAGTTGGAACACTGCCTGTGAAGGAAACCTTAGCCACCTTGGGGTGGTGGCAGAGCAGAGTGCCAGTCTCCGCTCCACCTTGGACCACACAGAACAGCCCGTCAGGAACTCCTGCCTCTTTGTAGATCTCAGCCATAACCAAAGCAGTCAAAGGAGTCATGGGGGACGGCTTGAACACCATGGCATTACCTAGAAAAACCATTGTTTTACTCCCATCTCTTTTATTAGTGACTTCATGTAAAAATGAGAGTTGAAAGTCGCTGCTGTTCACCAACCACAAGCCAGGGCCGGAGCCGACTTGGTGACAGAAATCTGGAAGGGGTAGTTGAATGCCCCGATCCCCACGCACACCCCGAGGGCCTCCCTCCTGGTGTAGGCAAAGGCTCCGCCAGGAAGCTGGATGTGCTGACCTGGAGCCACAGCACAAACCCGCGATCAGACAAACAGAAAGTACGCTTCAACACACAAAGAGACATCTCCGCACCCACCAGTGAGTGTCCCGGCCATGCCGGCGTAGAACTCCATTGTCTGCCACGCGACGTCCACATCCACCAGGGCTTCGGTGATGCACTTGCCATTGTTGATCACTTCCAGCTTTGCAATTTTCTCCCTCCGTTCCTGTTTGATTGGGAGCAAAAATGCAGAGTCATTACTGGAAAATAAACCAAACTCCTTCATGTGACCTAAAATAGGCCAACCAGACACAAAAGAAGGATTGTGCACAAATCTAAAGGAGGGAGGGCTTCCTGTTAATGAATAACTAGTGTCAAACTGCAAGCTTGCAACAGTCAGCTCCAATTTAAATTGCACAATAAGGACAGTAAAAGTTAGACAGCTTCAAAGCCGCCTGGCCGGCTCACCCTGATAATGCGGGCAGCCTCAAGCATGACCCGAGCTCTCTCCATGCCAGACATCTTGCTCCATTTCACATAGGCAGAGTGGGCACTCTGGATGGCTTCCTCCACCTCCTCCGCCCCACAGGGCACCAGCTGGCACAGGACACGGCCTGAGCAAATAGGAAGGCAAATAAGCTACAGACAGCTGGGCTGTACTGATAGATTTCTCCCCATTTCTCTCCCCTAAACAGTTAGGAGAAAATTCTAAAGTCACCACACCCCACAGCCTTGAAGTTAGCATCTTATCGGTAGTTTCAGACTCTAAAGGACTATTTCACAATTTTTGAGTTTAAGATTGATTTTCTATAGTTCAATGCCAGAAAGATCAGTCAAACCTAGAAAGAAATAAAAGTTCTTTTATTTTGTGTTCCACCTGTTGAACTTAAAAGTTGTCATAGAAACACTATGATTCAGCATCATATTTCTCCCACCCCAGGGGCTCGTATAGCAGAGAAATGTTAAGACAATTCTAAGAGCCCCTGACGACAGGGGCTCTTAGAATGCTTTCTCCATATCTCCACATAACTATGTGGAGATATAGTTATGTGGAGATTGGAGAAAGCATATTTCAAATATGGAGAAAGCATATTAAAGTTATATACTGCAGCTTGAATAAAATATAACTACATTGCATTTTTTGAAAAGTCTGGATTGCTTTCGACTGTTGCTCGTGAGGAGAGATATTTCAGTAATCTAAAACTAATAGAAAAAATTTAAGCCTCCTACTTGCGTATTGGATGTGGACTGTTGGATGTAAAATGTATAAGCAGTAAATATTGTGCCAGTTATTGATATTGAACCACAGAAAGCATGTTGCAAGCCTTTAAAATTGTGACGCTTTTTATGGGTCAGAAAGACTCAAAAGATTTTAACAGCAGCTGAGCAGGGGGCCCAATCTAAATTTTTGTCACGGGGCCCAAGATTCCCAGCGGCTCCACTACCCTACCCTTTATACAAACTGTGCATTAAATACATCTTAAATGCATGCACACAAATGGCTCTGTTGTTGAAATTGTGTTTTAACGCAATTTCCAGGATTATCTTTGGATTATTCTTGAATAATTCAAATATTATTGAATATTATTATTTATGCAAAGATAAAGGATTATCTTTATATAAAGATAGTCCTTTATGTAAGCAATGCAGCTCCTCTTTATTCCAGGAATCTCGAAGTCTGAGATAAGGAAGCCCTTAGAAGTCTACAGCCTGATAATATTATAGTCAGGGTCACAAATCAGAAGCCAAACCAGATTAAACCTCTCTAGACTTTGCTGTTGTTTTAACATGCATTACCACCAGAACAAACTTTTAACATGCATTACCACCAGAACAAACTTTTAACATGCATTACCACCAGAACAAACTTTTAACATGCATTACCACCAGAACAAACTTTTAACATGCATTACCAGTTGCAGGCTCGAAAACGGGCTCGGCGTTTTTCTCCTCTCTGGGCTTCACCCGTTTTCCAGCCCAGAAGTTCAGAGGCTCTGTAACCAGCAGGGTTCCAGTGGAGGCTCCGGAGATGGCATCGAGGATTGACTGGGCCATTTTCATATAGTTTGTACCTGAAAGTTTCAGAAAACATCTCCGTTACGTAATATTAGGCTGAGAAGGCAGAGAGCTAACAGAGCATATAAGCTAGCTTAGTCAAAGAACGTGACGCCAGGACGGAGCGCACGCGCTGTTATTGTTGTTGATAAAAGCTCTTGTAACTTTTTGGAGAAATAAATTGTACCGTCAGTGTTCTGCAGAGAGGAGCTGCAAGATGGACGTCTGGACAGAGGGGAAGGGGGATTTTTCGGCCCTTTTAAGCAGTCAGGACACACCTCTTTTCAGAGAAACGGCTCCCCGCTGCGGCTGAGCAGAAACAGGCGGACTTTGAACAAATAACTCCGAGAAAGATTAATAAAGCAGCTGAAGCCGAGCCTGTCATTTCTGCTGCATAACGCAAGCGAGTGGATAGAAATATGGTTTCACAAAGACACCTCACTGTTTATGGACACCAGGAAAAACCAGCATTTTTAAAGATATTTTTCTAAACTGAGTGTAAAACAATACAATGCAAATTAGTGAGAATTTCAAAAGGACCCCGAGATGAAGAACTTTACAAGACTGTAAAACCAGCTGGTCTATCTACAAGGATACTGCCTGCATGAGAGCACAGTATGATTTTATTCGTAATGTACAGTATAATGTTGTGTTTTATGAAAACAAACAGCTACAATATAAAAAAAGAAAACATCTTCATTAGTAGGATTTTGCTAATCAGAGATCAATGAAAATGATATGATCCATATCCATCCATCCATCCATCCATTTTCCGTCACCCTTCTCCCTAACGGGGTCGGGAGTTGCTGGTGCCTATCTCCAGCTGCGTTCCGGGCGAGAGGCGGGGTACACCCTGGACAGGTCGCCAGTCTGTCGCAGGGCAAGATATGATCCATATGTTTTTAATTAATTCAATCTAACCTCAGGCAAAAACACCCAGACACTACTGTCATTTTGAAAAAGTAATGCAAGACAGAAAATATGCATTATGAAATAAAACACATGATTTTGGGAACGATTTCCTTTTGACAGATGAGACTAAAGTAGAAATGTTTGGTCATTAATACACACAGTTCATAATCAAGCACATCACAGTAGGAAGGTGAATGTTTGTGTAACTGATGCGTGTGGGCTGGATGTGGGGTTTGTGTTTTATGTTCTGTTCAGGAAAACACTGAACAGACGGAAGCAGTGCTGGTGATTACCTTCACTATCTTTCCTATAAAACAGCAACTGATACAAGTTACTATATTAACTTGATGAGGAAACTTGATACATTTTCTTTATCAAGCTCCTCTGATAAAGAAAATGTAAGAACTTTTTTTTCTACCATGGTTGTTTTAAAGAAATAATTTCAGGGGGAACGTATTGGTCCAAATGGAAAATTATTTTTCTTTGAATATGACTCTGAAAATTCCAGTCTGAGATAAAAGTCGAAACGATATTTTGGACTTGTTCACCTTGTCATTCACATCTAAACGGGAAGCAAAATAAAGAAAGCAGAGAAATATGACATAATCGTAAAAATTTTATTAATATGCAATTTACTCAAAATAGAGATGATGACATTCAATAATACTGAGAGGCGTTCAGATGTTATTGTGTCAATAAAAGATTAAAATCTCAGACCAGTCCATGTGGTGAGGTGAACACGGTGTGAGCTGAACTTTTCTATTTTCTCCTCTACTTTTAAGTTAAATATTACAAAACACAACAAGTAATCAAACAACATAGTAGCTCCAACAGGCAAGACATTCGCTCCAGCACAAACAGTTCCATCAATGCTCTGATGGGGTCGCCATGGTGACTTGACACTTAGGAAAACTTGGCCGCTTGGGGCGGAGGTCCCAGGAACCCCCCTGCCTGCTTGGTGGCGGCTCTGGAGGGGGCAAGTCCAAGCATTTTCTGAATGTTCTGGAAGGAGGACAGACAGAAAAATCTGTTTAGAAGCAGTGGAGTTTCTTTTCACTGTCATAACTTCACTGGTTTATTCAGGGTCAAAGGTTGTAATAAATGAATATTGACTTGAAGATGGGGGTCAAAGGACGTATGAGGCTGATGTAGAGATAAACTCTGTTAAACTCACATCAACTCCTTCTTGATGATACAACACTGTCACTGATCCAGGTGTTTTCAGACAGTCTGAAAACACTTCATCCACAGTCATATCATGACCAGGCGCTTTAACGATGAGACCAATCCCGTTCGGGGTCGCAACATTTTCAGATTTGGTTTTTATGTCTTGAAACATGATTTAGGGATGAACTGATCACAGTTTTCTTGCTGAACAACAATCTTGAAAAAGCCGATTTTGGCTGATGCCAATTTTATTCTTTTGAAATGTCTCCAAATATAGTGACAGAGTTGGCAACAGTGTGGTGTTGTAAATATTGAAGCAATATCAGTATTGGATATCGACATTGGGCCAGATTTTCACATCAGAGCATCCCTGGTGATTCGTGTTGTTTTGTTACACCTGTACCCGTGCTGATCCACTAATATAAAGTCACATGATCAATTTGTGCCATGACAACCACTCAGTAAGCAACAGAATATCTTTAAAGGTAAAAAAGTGTTTTTCTCAGGTAATTAACACAATAATTACCTGTCTGATAGACATGGTGCAGAGGATGTAGAGGAAGATGAAGGAGCAGTCAGTGTAGTCTTCACCCAGTAGGTTGCGGTGCGACAGCCCCTGAATGTAAGACAGCGGCACAAACGGCAGCTTGGCCACAACCCTTCCATCAAAACTGCCAAGAAGAAAAGCAACAAGAAGTTTGAGTTTGTTTATTGCACTTAATTAAAAAACTTTTATATCGTTTCATTTCTAAGTAGTCCGTTTTGATCAACAGTGGAGCTTACATGGAGTTGAACATGCCCATCAAAGCTGTGAAGCAGAAGCCAATTGCGAACATGGACTTCATGCGTACCTAGGAACAAGCACACCAATGAAAAACAATATTTGACTAAAACTACAGAATCCATGTTGAAGTATTATTCGATAAGACAAGGACAGGTTGGATGTTATAGGCCTCACCATGGACAGGTCTCTGTTGTTGTTCTTCAGCTTCTCTTCCTGTCTTTCTGTAACAGAACACAGTTTATTTTAGAGCTACATTATGTGATACTCCATCACATAATGTAATGACAAGGTAGAGTGTCTTTGGTTTTCCACATCATCTAAAGCACTTAAATTGCATGTAGAAAGTGATGAGAACATAGTTGTAGTTACAGCAAACCAATGGCATTTGTGAGCTGATTCCCATGACAACTCATTGGCTTCTTACCAATTTTCTTCTTCTGCTGACGTCCCGCAGACTCAGTGATGGTTTCTTTTTTCTTTTCAACTGACAGCAGAAAAACAAGAGTAAAGAACAACAGTAAAGAACCATCTATAGATGCCAATCTAGTCACATGATGGAGAGCCATTCTGGCGCACTTACGCTTTTTGCTTTGTTTTTCCACCTCAGCCTTTAGCCTCTTGTACTTTTCAGTTCGATATACTAAAACCCAGGTGATCCCTGCCAACAGAGCAGAATATGTACAAATGTCACAAACTGTATTCTCTTTATTAAAATAAATCAGGGGTGTCAAACTCAAATACACAGTGGGCCAAAATGTAAAACTTGAACAAAGTCACGGGCCAGCATTGAACAAATGAACCTTTTAATATCAGAATATCTGTTTAAATCTGTAAAAGACAAACAGGTCTGTCTTTTACATATGTAAACAGATATTCTGTCTCCCACCTGTCCAGAAAGCTCCTGTTGTCTGCCTTTCTTTTCGGTTCTACAGTAACAGTTGTAGCTTGAGATCGCTATAACTACTGTCACAGAGGAGAGGGCGTTTCTGGGACCCGTCCTGATTGACGCGCCAAAACAACAGCAAGGCATTATGGGATTTGTAGTATTAGCGATGAATGAATGAGCTGTATCATACCGTTGGGCCAGCTGGCGTAGTCATTTGGTAGTATAGCCTCGCAGGCCAAATATAATTACACTGCGGGCCAAATTTGGCCCGCGGGCCAGAGTTTGACACCTATGAAATAAATGATCACTGTAGATATCTACTTTATCACATACATATTTATAAGGCGTCTTCTAGTTCACTAAGCCTTTGTCTGGCGTTTTGAACTGATCTCAATGTCTAACGAATCGATATCTTGCACAGATTTCTGGCTATTCCACAAAATATAAAAATAATTTACATTTTATTCCGATGTTGATACACATATTACCAACATCGCATATTATGTTGATGTCCACTTTTTCCAGTTTCCAGTTTGATTTACTGCAGATTTCAATTTCATCTACTGGTCCTATATCTGGCTTGTGACCCAGGTAAGGAGGCCTGGTCACAGGTTTGAGTCTGGCCTGTTGACCTTTTCAACGTGTCTGTCACAATCCATCCATCCATCCATTTTCCGTCACCCTTCTCCCTAATGGGGTCGGGAGTTGCTGGTGCCTATCTCCAGCTGCGTTCCGGGCGAGAGGCGGGGTACACCCTGGACAGGTCGCCAGTCTGTCGCATGTCACAATCCATGTTCCTGTTAATTTACTTTCTAACAAAGACCAAACAACAACAAAGAACAATCACTCCCATTACCGTTTTTTTTTTTGTTTTTTTTTCCTGTGGGTACCTGAGTACTTCTAATTCTCACTCTTTGCACGGATAATTTCCAATCGAGCAAATGAAGATTTCTATTCCGTCGTTAATATCTATATGAACTGTGGTTGTTAATCCGTCTTTAACCAGCAGGGTGTGCTGTGTCCACATAAATCCTTCAAAAACCCGATTTGCTAGACAAGCTGCTGAAAGGACTCTACAAAAGATGAATGGAGTCATGCCTGCACTTATCGGTAAGCCACTAAAGACTGAGTAGAAGCCATATTTAACAAACTATCAACACAGTCAAATACATGTCGAAGCATCAAAAATTTATATTTGCTCAAGCTCCGTGAGACTTTTGTTTTGAAATACCAACCGGATCCACAAGATGTTAGCCATTAGCCTTCTCGGCTAGTTTAAATTCAAGCCTCATTATTGACTGTAGGTCCAGAAAACATTAGAAATGACTTGTCACACCAAGGCTGATATCATTTCTCCACCCTGAATCTTACAGGAACGATACATATTTGTACACGGCCGTGTTTCTGAACACCGTTAAACGCGGCAGCTTTCTTAAAGAGGATTTCCACCCACCTTCTGCTAACAGCGCCGTACAGACAGAAATAAAGACGATCAGAATGGTGTCTGCAAACATGGTACTCATGGTGGTTTTCCGGCTGAGCGAGCCGCTTCACAGAACAAAGGCCAGACACAAGTAAAACCCTGAGCGGCTCAGCTCCTTCTCTCCACGGAGCTTCATAGAGCTCTGTCAGCATTACGCAGAGGTCATCCAGCTGGGAAACACTTCCGGTTTATTCACGCTTACGAACACGCGCACAAACACAAAACAGAAAACCTTTTCGACCAAGAACTTGTCTATTTTTAGTAATATTTTGTTACAGAGTAACAAAGCAGTCCATACTTGTGAAATGGAAAGACAATGGGAATTTCTTAAATTGTATATATATATATATATATATATATAAATAATGATCTAAAAGGCGAGGCAAGCACTTCAGTCCTCTGCACTTTGAGGAAGGATTAAAGGATTAAAAGTGATTTTTTTGTCATTCAGTTGCTACTGATTACTGTCCATTAATTTTGAGACAAACTAATTGCCACAACCATGCTTTACAGTGGGTGTAATTTTTTTGTGATGTGCTGTGTAGTTTTGTTGAAAAACCTACCTTTAAAAATTGCAGCACAATGTGATCTCACATTTGGTCTCCTCAGAACAAAACAACAAAAGATCTCGTTAATTGGGGTCTGCCTTTACAGTTTTTGTGTATCTTTTAGGAGTGATTGGGCAGTGATTCTAGAATATATTTAGCAGAAAAGTGTCATAACTCTAATTCCTCAGATTGAATATTTCTAACAGGACACTTTGCTCCCAGAAAGTAAAGTTTACTGGTGGCTCCTGGAGGTTTCAAAAGTAGAATGGGAGAAAGATCTGAAGGTTATCAGGCTCCTCACTAGTCTGCATTTAAGACCAAAACTTTCCTTTTTGGGAAAGTTTGGAGTGGTTATCCTTTACTGTAGCCATAGGCTCAGACTCCATGTTGACAACTCAGCTATATCCTCCTACTACTCTCCAAATTTGCAGTGTTTGTAGATTGTAACTGTGTCTTGATAGATTTTACTGGTTGAGCTCGGCACCTGGAGGGTTGTTGCTGGAGGTTTCTGCAGTCAGTGTCTCTGTGGGGTCTGCTGGGTTTTCTACAACCATTTTAACAAACCAGTTTGAACAATTTACCCTGAACTTGTTGATAACAGGATCAAGTCGGAATGTATTGACCTCACTAGGAGTCGTCTCGAGGCACTTTTGTTTCCGTAAAGTGTCTCGATATAAATAAACCGAATTGAACTCCCTCTCATTTCCTGTGATCTGACGTCATCCGCCTCCTCACCGTCACCGTGATGAAATAGGAGGAGCGCGCGCACACACACCGGCATGCACAGACCGCGTCGGCCGGCAGATGAAGCATGCCGACAGACAGCGAGACAAAGCCGGGTGACCCGGGCCAGCGTGACGGGCACCGGCAGCCGTTCCTGATCGGTGTGGCCGGCGGCACGGCCAGCGGCAAGGTTGGCAATTCAATCACAACAGCCGAACGTGTTCTTTGTTGAAATCATTGTCTTACGTTGTGATCGATTCTTATGTTTTTTGTTTGCTTGGTTCCTTTAATTATGTTTTTCTATCATCCGTATATATATATATATATATATGTAAATAAATATATAGCCTATATATATATCTTTATATATATATAAAACATATGAACAAAGAGAATGAGCAGATTTCAGTTTATCAGCAGCAGCTGTGCAGAGGCTGCAGATTCAGTCAAATCAGAATAAAGTACAACATATTTCTCCAGGGAGCAAAATGTGTTACTTTAGAATAAAATGGAGGGATTTTGTTGCAGGGTCATGTATTCCTTCTTCTTGTTTCTCGTGCACTGTTTCTGTTCTTCCTCATATCATTGATCAGCTTTATTCCTAAAGTCTACAGAAGGTTGAAGCTTACAAATCTTTCAGTGTTTATTATTCTGTAGAGAAGAAAAAGCTGCTTTGGTGCATGGCTATGTTGCAGAAAAAAGCTTGTGGATTTTATTTTATTGCCTTGTTAACTTCAATAAGCTGAAGTTGTAGTCGATTCCATGGGCAGAATTTTATTTGTGGTTGTTGGTGGTTTCTGTTTCCTGATGTCATGCGCCGCTGTCTGAGAGTAAACCGTTCACAGAAACACCTGTTTTCCCAGCCATGTGATCCAGATGGGGGTTAAACTGTATTTCTTCTTATTGTGTTTGTCTGTGAGCTGCAAAGACAGCTAATCACATTTTATGTCAACTATGGATTTATTTAATGCGTGTTTGGATACATTTATGTATTTTGTGCACTAAACATAAGCCAAAAGTGACTATTCTCTCCTCGCCCCCATCTTGCAATATCACCAGGTTTTACATTGTTTTAAAGCTTTGTTGACATTAAGGGTATCAAAGAAAGTGTTGTTTTTTTATAACCTGTTAATGTGTAAAGTTTCATAATTCTTGACTATTTTTTTTAACATTACAAGAGAGGGTGTAGTACAGACAGGGTGATTGTATTGCAGTATGAAAGTTGTGGGTTGGATTCCAGCGTCCTCCTGTCACATGCCAATGTGCCGTTTGGCAAGGCACTGTTTCAGAAAACTCAGAATCCACTCCATGACTCTGATAATTCTGCTCAGTGTTTATGTTCTCTTTTGGCCAGTCATCGGTGTGCAACAAAATCATGGAGCTGCTGGGCCAGAATGAGATCGACCACCACCAGCGCCAAGTGGCCATCCTCAGTCAGGACAGCTTCTACAAGGTCCTGACCCCAGAGCACAAGGCCAAGGCACTCAAGGGCCAGTTCAACTTTGACCACCCAGGTATTGCAGTGGTCTTCACCTCTTCATTTAGGAAGGATTTGAAAGTTTTTCACCCTAAGAGATAGCTTATTCAACTTCAACTGTTTGAGAAGTTCTGTTTTTACTGTTTTGTTCTGTCTTTCGGTCTAGATGCATTTGATAATGACCTTATAATTGAGACCCTGTGGGACATCAAGGAAGGAAAAACTGTCCACATTCCTGTTTATGACTTTGTCTCCCATTCCAGGTACATCTTTTCTTGACCTTACAATCCTACAACTCTGAAGAATAATGATAGCTTGTGTGAACTCGGGTATAGTGAGACATAACTATGTCCACATAAGATCCATATGAGACATGTCTCATATGAACAAAGAGAAATAGCAGAAATGGGTTTAGTGCTTTGTGTTTGCTCTCTGTCCATCAGGAAGGAAGAGACGGTGACGGTGTACCCTGCCGATGTGGTGCTGTTTGAAGGCATCTTGATGTTCTACTCTCAGGAGATTCGAGACCTTTTCCAAATGAAACTGTTTGTGGATACGGACGCAGACACACGTCTGTCACGCAGAGGTGTTGTCATGTTCTTAAAGTGAAAAGATGCTTAACTAAAGGTGCTTGAAAGCAGAGGACAAATTGGCCTTATCCCAGAAAATACACTTACTGGCCTCTAGTACCGATTTGAACTGCGTTTGCTTTCAGAACTTCCTCAGCTCTTCTTGTCTAGGTTCAAGAAGGTGTATCATACAGTTGCTGCAAATGTCTCAGTTTCCTGTTTGTAGCTGTGTGGCATGGCGTCTGGTGAGGTCTTATGCTACCATGACCTTTTTTAGACTTGAATGTGTTATATTATCAGAAATAGTATTCTGCTCAGCCAGTCTGCCTATTCTCCTCTGACATCAGCAATGCGTTTTCACCCACATATTGCCTCTGGACATTTCTTTTCTTCAAATTGGATTTTGGAAGTTTGGATCAAGCACTTCTTTTGTTTTTGTTTTTTTCTTCTTTGTCTCTTGTTAAAAGTGTTACTCAAAGACTTTCTTGTCCAGATGGTTAGAAGCTCTGGAATTGTGAATCGTTACCAGTGTTTATCACAGAGAACACAACACTTGGTACATATACTTTGATGCTTCTGGTTTTTGAAGTTTGTAGACACAGAGCAGATCCAGGTTTAATTAGAAGTAACAGTTCTAAATGTGAACCGGAGTGTGTCCTGCAAGATTTAGTTATATCTGGAACATTCTCACATTGTGTTATGTTGTAGCTGTTTAGGAGTTTAAAAGTTGCGTAGGTAGTGGTACAATGCTTTGCATCAATCTGCAAGAGAAATCTTTCCAATAACATGTAGTGGATGGACATAGTTACTCATAGCGACTGTATTTATGCTAACGTTTTGCTGGAAAATGACCTTTATTTCTAGAATTTCAAGGCCTAGAGGTTTATTTAAGCACAGCCATGAGCGGTAGCATGGATTTCTGATGATTTATTCAATTCTTCAAATTGGCATTTTGGTGTTTTGCACTGGATGTTTTGTCAAGCCAAGTATTCCTGAAGGTAGCTTTGTGGAAAATCTTCTGTCTGTTTTTTCTGTCAGTGCTGAGGGACATTAGTGAACGTGGCAGGGACCTGGAGAGCATTCTAGCTCAGTACATGAACTTTGTGAAGCCTGCTTTTGAGGAGTTCTGCCTGCCAGTGAGTGTGCATTCTGCTCCTGCCGTTTGCATTTGATGACCATGAATATGGACTACAACCTTCCTTCTCTCTGTTTCTCCCCTTCCTGTTCAGACCAAGAAGTACGCTGATGTGATAATTCCTAGAGGAGTTGATAACACCGGTGAGTACTTTGACTGCGTTTTACCAAGAACTTGGATTCACTAGACTCAACAGGGTTATCTTGAGGGATGCAGCTGTGTTTACTGTTTATCTCTGAGCTCACATTTTTTGTCTCTGGGAGCTAAAGAAGAAAGATTAGGGACAGAACAGCATTGTCTGGGCTGAGAAAAAGGGAATCTGAAACTCAACAGGTGAAGACAACAGGATTTCTAACTTTCTGTCTGAATGAATTTGACCAACTTGAACCTGTTATTCTCCACATACAACAACTGTTTTGATGAAGAATGCTGTACCTTCTAAAGTTTTCATAGGCCTGAACATTTGTTCTCAATCCCTCAAGTCTCAACTGCAAACTTTACTGGTGACATGCATCTCTTGTCTTTTTCTCTGACCACAGTTGCCATTAACCTGATTGTCCAGCACATCCAGGACATCCTGAACGGCGGCCTGACCAAACGTCCCAACGGGTGGATCAATGGATACGGGTTTATGAAGCAGCAGCAGCCCGGCGTGGAGTCCAGCAGCCGGCCCCACTGACCTGAAATCAAGTCAGCCTCTAAGTGCTCTTCTTCTTCTTCTTCGTCAGTGCTGAGGATCACCAGTTAGAAACTGTAAACGTCTTCCAGCGGTCTGATTCTCCTCTGACTAAAGACATTTGTATATATAGAGAATTTGATTCAAGCTTTTTTTTCTGATTCGTTTCCTCGTTTAGGTTTGAACTTTATGATCCAATTTCAGTTTGATTCAGGACCAGAGCTGCTTGCCTTTACAACAAAAACGGACTTGAATGTGATGTAGAAATGGTGTTCTGCTCAACCAGTCTGCCTATTCTTCTGATATCAGCAACACATTTTCACCCAAACATTGTCCTCTGAGCATTTTCTTCTTTCATATTGGTTCTCGGATGTTTGAAGCAAACACTTTTTTTTTTTTTGTCTCTTATTGCTGTCTTTCTTCACTTGAAGCTTTCTGAATAACAAATATGTACATATATGCAAGTTAAAGTTGAAATAAGTTGGTTTTATTGTTGCATTTGTTTTGCTTTATCTGTTAAAATAAATTTTGAGACAAGCTTAAGAGACCAGTTTCCCTCTCGGGTCCTCTGATTTAACTGGGACCATTGTGTCTGAAACACAGATGGTTTTTGTCTTTACTTTATGAACCAGCTGCAGATGTTTAGTTCAAAATGATCTGGACTCATTCGCAAACAATCGGAGCAATTCATTTGCTTCCATATTCTGATGCAGACAGATGACTTTTTTTTTTTTTTTTAATTAAAAGGTACACTAATGGGTACAGTCATTAAGTTTAATATGTCTGATGTGGAAAGTTGCTTATACATTTTGTACAGAACATTTTCTAATCTTCTCAGGTACTCTGCTGTTCTTTCTCTTCAGGTTAGTTTTGTTTTACTGTTGAACTGAGTAAAATGTCACCTGTTATTGAAGATCTCACTTTTTCAATGTTGAACTCACTTGGGCTAAGTTGCAGTAATCTGTCATATTAAGTTATTTTTGTTATTGAGAATGCTTGAAAAACTATGAAGCGTACAGAAAATGGGTTGACTCCAAGTCTCTTTCTTTTTTATAATTCTTGATTGAATAGCTAAAGGAAATGTTTGCTTTATGGGGTAAATATTCCTGACAATAGATTTCTGGCTTCTTTGTGGTCTGAATTGGAAAGTCTGATTTAGACTAACACTTCCTCTCCATTATTTTTCCTCTTAACGTTTTGCATAAAAGTGAAATATATGCTGCGAGTTCTTTGAGTATGTTGGCGTTACAAGATTGTTTCTTTTATTTATCAAAACATGTCAAACATTTGTCTAATTTCAGTTTATTCTTACTTTTTTATTGAACTAAAACAACTGGTGAAAAATGAGTTCTTCTGATTTTCAACATTTTACTGGGGCCAGGTTAAGAGAAAAACCATATTATGAGTAAGAAAGTTCTGACAGTTGTCTTAAGAATAAACTGTTACGAGAAGTTGCAACATGACCAGAATAATGTCATAATATTAGAAAAGCTTAGTATTCATTTTTAAAAACAATTAAGATGAGGAATGTTCAGTTTATTTTGCAAATAAGGAAATGATTTAATCTTTTAACACATTAGCATCAAATGATCAATAGTGGGTAGCGCTGTTGCCTTGCAGCAAGAAGGTCCTGGGTTCGATTCCCGGCCCGGGGTCTTTCTGCACGGAGTTTGCATGTTCTCCCTGTGCGTGCGTGGGTTCTCTCCGGGTTCTCCAGCTTCCTCCCACAGTCCAAAAACATGACTGTCAGGTTAATTGGCCTTCCCAAATTCTCCCTAGGTGTGAGTGTGTGTGTGCATGGTTGTTTGTCCTGTTTGTGTCTCTGTGTTGCCCTGCGACAGACTGGCGACCTGTCCAGGGTGACCCCGCCTCTCGCCCGGAACGCAGCTGGAGATAGGCACCAGCAACTCCCGACCCCGTTAGGGAGAAGGGTGACGGAAAATGGATGGATGATCAATAGCAGGACTTTGAAACAACAGTGCAAACGACAGCGTTGCCAAGCTGGTCACATAAGATCTTGATGACTATTGATTTTTTTTTCTCAATAAAACAACTTTTTCTCACAATATCACAACTTTCTCTTGTGGCATTGTGTCTTCATTCTGACTATTTCCACTATGACTTTATTCTTAAAATTATATGAAAAATAGGTAAGTCTGGCCCTAATACTCTGCGGATTGAATTTGATTCGGCAACTAAGAAAAAAAAATCAGTTGATTCTGATCTCTGTATCTTTACAGATACTAGCATACATGTTTTTATTTGTGTCAATACAGTGGAAGTGTATTTTGAGCTGAATATGTTGAAACAACTCCCTTGTGATCACATCTTTACCAGATCATATGAAACAAAAGATTACACAAGTTCCCACATTTCAGGAGACATTGGTCTCTAAAATCCATTGATTTTGACATGGTTTTTTCTAAGCCTTTGAAGGACAATGTGTTGATTTTTTCTAGAGACGGTACCATATAAAAAGAGAAAATAACTTGTCGGATTCTTACAGAAAATGAATGAATTTCAAGATGATGCATCAGAGTTTATGTCCGTAAACTTTCCCTGGTTTTTATGAACTACAAAAGGTGCAACAAAATAATCAGATATTAATCGACCAAGAGAAAATCGACAGATTCTGGTCTCTAGCTGATTGGTGAGTGCATTGAGGTCTTCCTAAATGATTAAAATGCTATAAAGAACTTAGCTTGTCCTTTGAGCAGTTAACACTACCAAACTACAACATCAGAACTGTCCACCAGGTCTGAAAAGTTCCTGCAGGTCATTGCTCTCCTCTCTGAAACATTATTCCCTGACTGCGGTGTTCTGACTGAAGAGACCGCGGTACAGTTCGCTGCGGGCCTCGTCACTCATAGAGCTGTGATCCACAGGGGCCATGAAGTTCACCAGCTTGTTGTGGACCTGGAATCGCACCTTGCGCCCCTTGCTGGCTTTGGTGTCCACCTTCTTCTTGATCTTGCTGCGCAGCTTCTGGATGGCCAACCACTGCCTGCCCATGGCCACCTGGTCGTTGGGATCCGTGGCGCTCGTCTTGCGCTCGATGAGTTCCCTCAGCAGCTGGTGGTAGAAGTCGTCGTCGTCGAATATGTCCTCGTCCAGATCTTTCAGGTGCGTGTTTAACTTCGGCTGATGCTCGGCGACCTCTTCCTCCTCCGGGATGTTTTCGAGGATCTCGGCAGAGGATTCTCTCTTGCCGAGGACTCTGTACTCGGAGCGCCTGGTCTGGGTGCGCCGCAGCAGCCTCTCTTTGTCCATCAGCACCTGCTCCACCTGGGTCAGAATGTTCCTTTCAAATGCTCCGAAACCTTTGTTGCTCTTGCCCGTGGTCAGGCGGGTTTTGTCGTGCCACTTCTGCAGCGTGGCGTTGCGGTAGGGCTCGAAAGCTGCAAAACGTTTGGCCATGAAGTCGGGGTATTCTGCCATGTCCAGCTTCCTTTTGGGCGCTCCGACGTCCGCCGATGACCTCTGCTCTTCTTCATCGCCTTCGCCGTTTATCTCCTCGTCATCCTCACTCCCAGCTGGAGGCTTCCCCATGGCGATGGGCCGTGTGTCTGGGCTCTGGTACAGCAGCTGGTCATGCAGCTCCAGCAGGGACCTCTGGAGAGCCTTCAGGGCCTTGTGGGTGTTCTTCAGAGCCCCGGCGTACTCAGGCCCACCTCTCCTCTTGAACTCCGGGAACGCAGGCGGCTGAGGCAGCTGGTTGGCCGTCACCAGGGCTTTCTGGAGTTTGATCCGGCCCTCAAGCAGCTGGTCCCAGAGAGCCAGCTGACTCTTCACTGCCCTGCCTTTCTCTACCTCCTCGTCCAGTTTGTCTTTAGAAAACGTGTGGACAGCGTCTCCTTCCTGCTCCTCTTCCATCTCGTCGTCCTCAGAGCCTTCATCCTCATCACTGCCTTCAGACTCCTCACCGCTGCCATCATCTTCACCATCTTCACTCATCCCCAGGTCGTCCATGCCCTCCGTCATTTTATAAAAGTCCACTTCTTCAGGAAAAGTGACGTCAGAGTCCTTTCCCTGTGGTGTCACTTTAGCAGCTAGTTTTGAATATCTACTCAAATATTCCAGCTGCTCTTCTTCTTCATCACCGTCATCACCCTCCTCTTCCTCTATAGAACCCTCTTCATCATCATCCTCTTCCTTATCTGATTCTCCAATGTCCATGAGCAGCTCTTTACGGGACACTGGCTTCCCCTCATACCTTCTGTCCGTGTCCAGCAGCAAGGAGGAGTTGCGTTTCCGGAGAGAACTGACCCCAACCCCGACATCTTCCTCGTCGTCCTCGTCGAACCTCTCGACCACACGGGCTTTGGTTGCCTCGTCTGCATCGTCCTCTGGATCCGCAAACTTAGGCAACGGATTCAACAGGTCCTCCAGCTCCTGGGAGAACGAGCCCGCCATCATACAAAGTTCATATGTTTGCACGTGCGGAGCGGCTCAGGATGAGAACGCAATGCGTCTGACGTTGGTAACATGCGACGAAACCGAGAAGCACATGTAAATAAACCCTGCGACTTGTCTCTCAGGGAACATTTGAGCCGAGTTCAACGACCCCCTTTTATTTTTATAATTTAGTTAACAATTGGCCTGAATATTTACTTATTTGAACAATATCGTATTTATACAATAAAACCAATAATAATAAGGCACTTTTTAAATTACTTTTGTCGAAGTCAAAAGTTTAAATACAGTAAGACTGCTATACCTTTAAACTATTTGAGACATTTGATATCACATCTTTGGAATATGTGTCTTTTATATTAGTATATGTAAACTTCTGGTTTAAACTGTATCAGCCAGTCGATTTAAGAACAACCTTGCTAATATTATAGGAATCACCTTCAAGACAAAACTCCGGAGTCTAAATGAACCTACATGCACTGCGCATGTCTACGTTATCGTCGAAGCTTGCGGGTGCGAGCTACGCTTGCTAGCCAGATTTGTTCCTGAATCTTCGTCATAAATAGCATAATTTAGGGTTTAAATATGTCAACAAGTGACTTTTATTTGAGGTATTATGTGGGACACAAGGGGAAGTTTGGACACGAGTTCCTGGAATTTGAATTCAGACCTGACGGTGGGTGTTGTATGGCGGTAAAAGTTAGGGCTATAGCTTCCTCCGTTGAAGCTAACATTGTTAGCAACAGGGGTTGAACAGGCCGCAGCGGATCCACAGCGAGCCGAGAGTGCAAGATTTATTCTGAAGATCAACATGTGACCACAAACCCTACTAATCAGCATTTAGGGTGTTGTACTGACTCTGTGGACATTTAAAATGAAACCAGTAATAATGAACTGTTTTTATTTTAGAGCGTAAAAGCCATGTGGCGTTTAGGTTCGTGGCTCATCCTCATGTACAGCTCATTCATTGTATGTCATTTTAATGGAAATCTTTTCTTAAAGGTAAGCTGAGGTACGCAAACAACAGCAACTACAAGAATGACGTCATGATCAGAAAAGAGGTAATTTATGGTCAATTTCTGCTGATTATTTTTGACGTAAAACTGCCTCCAGAGTGAATAACGTCTCATATTATCTGTGTTATTATGCTCCATTTGGAATAAACATGACAGAATAATTATTGGCCATATATTTTATTGATGAAGTGTTTTTGTTTTCCGTTCATCAAGTGATATGATTAGGTAGATATGAAATGTATGTGAGCCGAGATCAGATTCATATTTGAATGATTTACACTGTTTCGATGCATTACTCTGTTTCTCCTCTCCACCAACCAGGCATATGTACACAAAAGTGTGATGGAGGAGCTGAAACGCATCATTGATGACAGCGAAATCACCAAGGAAGATGATGCACTGTGGCCGCCTCCTGACAGGGTTGGAAGGCAGGTTAGTAAGGATGTGATCCTCCCCACTTTGATCCACATCAGAACAAAAGTTTTTTTATTTAATTTTTTTTTTTTAACATTTCTGAAATCTTATCTGAGTGAGATCTGATTTAGTCGTGCAGGTTATAATGTGATCTTATATGCGCTTCTTCGGAGTTGGAATATGGATTGAAGCTGTTGAGTGTTAATAGTTTTAGAGAAAATATTTTAAAAAATGTCAAAATTTCATAGGTGCTGCTTTGGGTGGTCAGATTGTCTTTTTTTTTTATCTATTTTTAATTTTGAATAGATCATCTGACATGTTTGAAAATGTTTTTTTTTTTTTTGCATTACTTGCTTTTTTTTTATTCTTACTCTTTGATAGCTGTTTGAAATTAAGTAAGTAATTTAAGGTTAGTCTGTTTTAATTGTTCCTTCATCATTTTTTTTATATAACTGATCAGGTGTTTGAAAAATTTCATTTATTATATCTGGACGTGTCTTTAACCTGCGATTGTGTTTATTTTCAGGAGTTGGAGATCGTCATTGGAGACGAGCACATTTCATTCACAACTTCCAAAATTGGCTCTTTGATTGATGTCAACCAGTCAAAGTGAGTTCCACTTGAAAACAGTGTGTTACTGTACAAGTGTTACAGTCAGAAGGGGCTGAACTTGAACTATTCTGCTTCATTCCAGGGATCCTGAAGGACTCCGTGTGTTTTACTACCTGGTCCAGGATCTGAAATGTCTCGTCTTCAGTCTGATTGGGCTCCACTTCAAGATCAAGCCCATCTAGAATGTCCACTCGGAAGATTTTAGTTACGTTAACTGATGTTTTTGTTAAACGACCGCTTTTGTACATTTGCTTTTGGTGGAAGTTTTTATTTTAAATAAACAATAAAAATGGTATTGGTGTCCTTTTGATTCATCAGATAAAGATTTGCACTGAGCATCTGATTAGCAGAAATCTATCTACTGGTGATTTGAATGGTTTAAATGATAGTAAATCATGGTTCCTACACGATATTGGAGAAACACTGAATTAAATTAGGACTGGAATCTGGATACAATGCTAAAGTTAGAACTTAAGCTTGTATTTTTTTCTTTTTATTCCTCAAAATAAATGGACCAGTGTTTCACAAACTGAACATTTACTAGAAAGTAACTTGTAGTTTTTTTCTGTTTAATTTGTATATTGATGTTTCTAATCTGTCAAATGACTGCAGATGTGAATTATCTTAAATTATAATCTGGTACAGTGCTTCAAATGGAGACATGTTTGAGCTGTTCACTGTCCTTTTTTAAATTAAGTTTATATCTGCATTTTGTACAGGAAGACCAAATTTCAGTATTTATTTACAAGAGGTGACAAATATTGAAACACAGCTGATATATTCAAGTCCTGAGGGCGAAATAAAAGTAAAATTCACTAGTTTCACTAAAGTCTTTATAAATCATTTACTAGAATGCTGTTAAAGATTAATCTCTCGTACTTCTGGATACTCAAATATCCAGAATAAATTTTTTTTTATAAATTTAAGTCCAGAAAATTGTGGAATTTTTAATTAATAAGATGGAATCCAAGATATTAAAATTTTATTCCAAAAGGCAATCACAATAAAGCTGTTTTATGAAACAGACAGTTAAATCATGTGAATTACAGTAAAGATTACTTCTGTTTTATGTTCACTTTTCAGTAAGGCACAGCTTCTTCCAGAGGACGACTCTGCAGCTGCCTGTTACTCTGTCATTCCTTCCCAGCATGTCAGCACTTTTAATTTTAATTCTTCATTTGCCTCCTAAAAATCCTGGTAATGCAAATAAATCTTTCCTTGAATGTTAACGGCTGGAATTAGCTACGCTGAAAGACAAAAACATTTTTGTGGTGATCAGGCACACTGTCATCTTTTAACTCAAAGGTTTTCCTTCCACAACACTGAAGATGTCCTGCAAAGACTTGTGAACGCTCTGCAGAAACTCGTGGACGTTGCGAGAAGGATAGGAGGACACGTTGCAGCCGATCCAGTTGTCGTGGACACCGTAACCGACGCCGAACCCGTCGGGCACCACCGGAGCGAAGCCCCCGAGGTTGACGGCGGGGCTGGTGAGCGTGCTGGTGGACAGGATGTTGTGGTTTATGGCGCTGTAGGCTGGGTCTGTGTACAGGCTGGGCAGAGATTGACCCTTAGAGTTGGCAAGGTAACGCAGAGCAAACAGGTGGCGGTCAAACCCTTGACCTGCTCAGAAGAAGAAGAAAAAAAGTGACATTGCTGTGAATATTTATAGTTAAAGGAAGCCACATGAAATAAGCTGTTACACATTTAAATGAACTGTCTGCCACGTGTTATAAGATCATAATAAAATGTCAATGTGTACATCTTATTTATTGAAAAACATTTAACAAAAGCAATGAAACAATATAAACTTGTTTTAGCTGCACATCAGGTAGAATTCTCAAATATAAATCAAATGTTTAGATCACTGTCCAAGCTGTTAAATGAACTGCTGACATTGCTTCAGTTAAACATCTCCCAATCCTAACATCACATGCTCCTCTCTCCCTCCCTCCCTCTCTACAAACACAAACCACAATAATATCGGCCCAGTTTTACTTATTGAACTCACACCGATATGAAACAATGCTCTTTTTCATATACCAAAGTCAACCCTTATATACATAGGAATAGAAAAGTTGACACACCCATAGCTGCCTCCCTGGTGAGCTGGCCGTGATATTTGGAGCATTCATTGAGCATCGCCTGCAGCTCCTCCACGCTGTGCTTGCCGGGCTCATGAACAAAGGCGTGTGAGCAGCGTTTGGTGTGGACGGTGGCCGGTCGGATGGTCTCTGTGCGGCCGTGCTTAAATGCTGCAGTGCTGCAGGACTCGTATGTGGCCACCGTCTGGCCGTACTGCCTCAGGAAGGACATCTGAAAAGATAGCTGGGCTATGGCATCTGGACTCAGCTTGCTCTTCTTCAGCTGCTCCTTCCCACCTTTCTTGAATTCGACGGCGGCAATGGTAAGCTTCGATACGGCCGAGTCAAAGTTCTCTTTGGCTTTCTTGATACCGCTCTCCAGCTCGCTGTCCAAGTGGAATTGCAATCTCCGGACAGCAGAGGCTGAGTCCACGGCTGCTGGGGCAGAGCCTGGGTGCACCAGCGGCTTCTCAGTCGTGTCTTTGAACACCTCGTTCTGAAAGCGGAGAACGGCTACTCCGTCGCCCCAAGAGTGCTCAAAGTTAATAGCCGCCTGACCGTCCTTGGCTATGATGATGCTGAAGGACTTGTCATACCAGCGGTTGCAGCCGTCTCCATGCAGCATGTTGTGGGATATGTGAATGTGGTCCCGCATGTTCTCTTCATCCAGGCAGAGACAGAAGATGGCGCTGTCGACTAGCCCCAACGCCTCGGCGTTTCCAGTAGCTACCAGCTTCTCCCTTAGCCCCGCCCACACATCCCTGTTTTCACTGGTCAGGATGCCCACAGGCAAGGAGGGTGCCGGTGTTGAGTCAGACAAAATGTACTTCAAGTGGGAATGGATCTCTGCCGGCTTCACCAAATTCCCATCTCTGTCCACAACGTCGAATACATACATGTTGCCGTTTCGCATGACTAGCAGATGTCTGCCCTTGTCATCAGTGAGGAGCTCGTCCCGGCCGCGTTTCGGGATGCGCGTTGAGTTGAAGAGGCGGAAGTACTGAGACATGTCTAGAGGGTAGGCGTTCACCATGTAGGCTCCGTACCAGGACAGGGAAGACGGAACCCAGCGGATGAAGTTTTTGAAGCTATCCGTGTCACTCTTGGCCGGGTTGAGGTGGAAAACCTCCGGCTCCAGTAGACCCGCTCGCAGCGTCTTCATAAAGCGCACGGCCGAGCACACCATGTTAGTTGACCTCACCAGCTGCTCGTTGTACCCCGTCTTTGGATCGGGATTGAAGGACATGAAGGGGTTGAAGTTCAGCACCACAGAGTCACGCGCAGACAGATACATGTCAAACCAGGGACCTGATGTTGAAACAGACTCATTAGATCCTGTTGTCATCTGTGAAGCCACTGAAGGGTAACGCGCCCACCTGAGATGAAGCTTGTGTGCTTATTGGCCTTGTCCTGAGCCACCAGTTCCTCATGGAGCTGTTTTCCCACTCCGTTCTGGAAATCCTGAGCAATTTTCTGCGTTGTTCTGAAGACAAAAGATGAAGATGGCGACATGTTCAGTTTCAAGCATCAAATTATAAAATGCATTGATAATCTCATTAGTAACTTACACAAACTGGCCATCGTCCAGCAAAGGTTTCTGGGCAGCTAAATACCTCCTGATGGTGTCCTCCAGCTTGGGTACCGGGAGTCTACATAACAACAACGCAAAAGTTAACTATGTCATCCAAAACAAAAAACAGTCAGACAGGAGGGGGAAGTTAGGAGGTTGGTCATGTGACAGAGACAGTGATGCAGCACATGATTGTATAACTGAAGCAGAGAGGCAGTGGTAAAGTCAGTGGTGTGGTCATTTTTTTCCAAGGGGTCAAATGCGTAATAAAATATAACATTGGTAAATATTGAATATTGGCCATAACAACAATATTAATATCAGACATTGAAATTGCCCCAAATTTTCCTTTAGTGACCATGTATTGTGCAGCCAAAAAATACACTGCTCAAAAAAATAAAGGGAACACTCAAATAACACATCCTAGATCTGAATGAATGAAATATTCTCATTGAATACTTTGTCCTGTACAAAGTTGAGTGAGCTGACAACAAAATCATTGTTGATTGTCAATCAGTGTTGCTTCCTAAGTGGACAGTTTGATTTCACAGAAGTTTGATGTACTTGGAGTTATATTGTGTTGTTTGAGTGTTCCCTTTATTTTTTTGAGCAGTATATTTCTAAATAGCCAAACCTGTCTTTATAAGCAGAGAGAAAAATACAAAGTGGTAGCGTTCATTAAAAAAACTGACAGGCAGTGTGCAGTCCAGCATTACTTTATGCCCCATCCAGTCAGAGAAAACTCTGGTTACATATAACACAACTTTCTCTAGTCTCTTCGTAAAACAACTTTAAATTGTATGATGGTAAATTTTCACAATTTTGCTAGGTATGCCTTTGTAACAGCATGCCTAAAGACAAACAATGCCAGATTAAATAAAACTTGTTTCTTTATTCTATCGTAATCCTAGGTCTCTCTCTGAAATACACTGGATTGATGGAAAACAGCAGAAGTAACAAGATGACATATGATACACGTTTAGCTTCATAACATAAAAAATATTTTAAATTAAATACAAATTCCAACATGTGGCTGTAATATTTGTTCTAATTAGAAGTTTACAGTAAATGAAGTTTTTGGCAATTTAATTAGTTCAGCAAGTAACCTGGGTTTGTTATATTTATATGTTTACATATTGAGTTCATAAGGATTTATGTGCTGTCATATTGTTTGTTTTTAATTTTTGTGACATGTGTTTTGTTAAATGTCCTGACCTCGTGACCCTGCCTCAATGAGGTGACCAGCATCACAACTGATCAGAGACTCAAAGTTATGAACCAACTAGTTGAACTTTTCAACTAATCTCAAAGTTAGTTGAAAAGTGAAACAAAATGACTGGACCAGTCATTTTGTATTCTTTACCGCCACCTTATGGTCGCCGAGCAGAAAGCAAGCGTGCCCTTTTACCTATTTTCGTCCTTAACCTTCTTTCATTCGAAAAACCTGATTAAAAATCTACTAAATGGTTCAATGTAGAACCGACCAACATTAGAACAAGTCAATTACAGGCTCACGCTTTAGCAAGAGTCTTCTTTTCATTGGTATTCCTACCTGGGCAAACTCTTCTGGTAATGCATGGACGGAACGACGCTTTGGTGCAGATAGTCCGCAGAAGAAGCCGTCCTGCTGCTGTAGCACCGAGCTGAGATCCTCGCTGCGGCTCTTAACTGGAGCTGACTCCCGGGTTTCCTCAGGCAGACAGCGAATTGCGCTGACAGCAAGGAGACCATGACGCTAGCTAATAATCTAAGTACAGGAACAGTTGACAGGGAGGTTTAGTGCTGTGGCCAAAGGTAAAATGCTACCAGTCACCGCTGTCAGCAGGTTGATACCACAGCTAACTCCGGCGGCTAGCAGTAACAAGCTGCCTTGGCTTCGCCTATTTGGCTTCAGTTCGAAAAGTATGTAAATGCGCGCTTCATAAATAACTTATTATAATCTCAAAACGATTAAATGACAAGAAACAACCAAATAAATAAACAAACAGGAATTGAATTAACAGGAAGTCTAACCGGTATAACAAGTCACGTGATCGGTGCCTTTTCCGGGGTATCTGGAGGTCACTTTAAAAACAAGCAAAACATATTTGTATTGTTTAACAAATAATGCACATTACAATACAATATATAATACAGGTGTAAGGAACAGTGCAACAAGGGTAAGAAAAAAGAACACAGAAACAGTAAAGCAAATTAATAATATGGAGCAACTATTGAAAACATAACAAAAGTAAAGTAATTTATTATTTATTTATTTATTTATTTATTAGAAATACAAATTTAAGACATTTCAGCAAGGAGCGACACAGTTTAATTTGGTTTAAAATAGAGCAAAACAGGGGGTAGAACTTTTAATAATAAAATATTTGCCACATCAGATATGTGACTATCAACATAATTTTCAGTGACAACAACTCTTAATGTCTCTCTGGAATTAACTGGAGAAAGGACATGTAAAAAAGATGGTTAAGGGATTCTCCTCAACAATTACAAAAGGCGCAACATGCTAGATCAAATTTCAATCTTTTCTGCAAAAGCATCACCACTGGGTGCATTTTAGGACAGATTTTGAAGTGAATCTGTTGAACCTCTGGTGAAACTGGCCATTGGATGTAGGGAAGTAACAAATAAGTCTTCAGCCAATTTATTCTGAATGAATCAACTAAGGCTTCAAAATCTAAAGTTTTAATTCATCCTCATCATGGTAAATGGTTTGTACTTGCATAGTGCTTTATCAAAAGAACCCAAAGTGCTTCACACCACAGTCAGTGGCTAGCAGTAGCCCTGGGGCAGTTTAACAGAAGTAAGGCTGCAATGGACCACCAGGCACAAGGCCCTCTGACCACCTGCAGCAGGTAAGGAGAGGGTGACGTGTCTCGCTCAAGGACACAACAACAGAGGCAGGTGGAGCAGGGATTCAACCAGCAACTCACTGACTGCAGCAATGTTCCCTCTAAGCTGCGCGCCTGCGCAATCGCGCACTGCTCGCATATTCTCAGCGCACAAGAAAATCTATGTTGCGCATAAAATAAGGTCCAACGTAAACTGGACATTGAGCTCAGATATCAGTTTTGACTATGGACCAGTAACATGTTTTTCGTCCTACTTTGCGATCGAACTCAGTGAGAGACAGGAATCCAGTCAATGACACGATACGGTTCACTTTCGCTACGCAGCCAATCATCGCATGCTATTTTGCGTAAGTGTCTTGGTCATATGCGCTGTGGCACCATGCAGGTAAGAATAGTGCGGCGGAGTTGAGAAAGCTAACACCTTATCATGTCTAAGTGGGACATCCACTCACCAAGCCAAAGTAAAAAAAAAAAGAAATGCACTTCTGCTAAGATCAAATGGCTGTCGGAGTTTGTGCAACTGGAACAGTGCAGTACAGTGGAGGCAATGGGGCCATCACTGTTGCCTTCACCAATACTGATGAGATTACTCTTTTTATTAATAAGCTCTGTGATCACATTGATGCTCGTTTTTTTAAAGCATGAATTAAAAGAATGGTCTGCATTTGATATTGAAGCGTTGAGTTCAGACTTTTGACTATGGGTGAGCAGACATTTGTACACTGGCAAAGAAGTATGAGGCCATTCTCCTCCACCCACAGATTATGGAGGCCATGAACAGCCAATATGCTGAATTCAAGTACATAAAGCAAGAAGCAGACTGACCCATCAACCTGGGCAAAGTTGATGGGTCAGTAAGAAGGGCAGACGTGAAAAAAACTAATGAAATATTTTATGAAAATGTATACTGTATCATAAGCTACAGAAAACATTTCATTGTACAAAATGTGAATATTTTAATATGAACAAACAGTTATGTCTGAAAGGTGTAATGTCTCATTTCTCACCCTGGCTAAAGCAAGACTCTTACTAATACTGTGCATCTCATGAACAGCAATGTTTTTTTTGTTTTGTTTTTTTAATGGGGAAAATCACTTAAATTGAAAGCAAACAAATGAAAATTGTTGATGTAATTTGTTTCTTTTAATAAGCCATGCAACTTCCTATGATCCCAGATTTATAATACTTGTGCGTGGCCATGCCGTGTGCACTGATGATGCTCACAGTGGTTCTCAGTGTGCTCAGGAAGCTTGTGTGTATGTGCACAGACACATGAAAAATTAGAGGGAACATTGGACTGCAAGGGGAACTCCTACCTTTCCGTCACCATCCCAGTAATAATATTTAATGAATTGAGACTTCCTTAAATTACAGTCACATAGAAATGTCTTCTAGATCTTTTTATGACACATGCAGCACTTTTTTTTCTGTCCTGTATCGGCCAGATTAGCTCTCCTTAGTTGACTACAAAAGCTTGAATAGTATTGCTTTTTGGAAAAAAAAACAACAACAAACGAACAAACAAACAAACTATTCTTTTTCATTAACTGCTGTATTTTAGTTTTAAATCTGAAATATCTGTTTTGATTGTATTTTTTTATTCTATTTTTTTGTCACAATGTGAATGTATTGACTCCAGTCTTCACCTCCTCTCACATTAATAGTTTCTGTCCCCACACACTGCAGACTGATACATATGTTTCCTCACCAGGAATACGGGTAAAAGCAGGCAAAATGATGTTGTTTACGTTCCCAGCTTTTAGGGACTCTTCTGTGTTGTCTGCATGGCACATTTTTCAGATTTTTATTAGCCAAAAATTCAAAAACCATGCAATATATTATTTGCGTTTTACATTAATGCACTGTGTTGGTGTATTATTCCATAAAATCTCAATAAAATGCACTGAGGTCGATGGTGGTCTCAGGGCTTCATTTCCAGCATGTGTTTTGTGCTCATCTAACCAGCAGAGTGTGCAATTTCCAAACTCATTCGCTGTGATGTTTGAGCTTTCTTGGGAAAATAAAACAGCATATTTTACCAATAACAGATGAGTGTCTTTTGGTCTTGATTCAAGCGTAGAAATGAGCCAAAGGGCTTTGAGTTGTTGGCCTTCAAGCCATTTCCACTCACCAAGCCCAGCAGACTGCCCACTCCTCCTCTTTCATCTCTGCTCTACAGGCACCGATTGAATGAGAACCCTCCCTTTTCACATCGTGAAAATTTCTGCTTTTTAATTCACCATTCTTTGTGTATTCTCTCAGCGCAAGGAGGATTTTTGAATAGATTTCAAATTAAAAAGCTGCTTTTGTGAAACATGTTAGCCTTAAAACTTAAACTATAGTGTGTAAAACGCAGATTTAGACGGACTCAGATAAACATGTGTCGCAGTATGAAAAAGGTTGTCTGCAGCAACCACTCCCTTCTGATAAATGTGCATGGAAGGCTTTTCAACATTTTATTTCCAGAGAGATAAAATGTTGAAGGCCTGAGGCTGAAAATAGAAGGCATTAACCATCATGGTGTTGTTTTGGCAGTCCTGCTGACTCTGGGATACAGCACTTGGGGTCAAACAACCATAAACACACAGATGCAGACATTCCAAAGAGCGCACACATTCAACTACATCAGTAGATGATCAAAGAACTTGATTTTTTAAAAGTGACTCCATTAAATGCAGTTTCAATGGTCATTTCATTTTCAAACTGAAATCATGACAATGTATCATAACCATGGTCTCTATCAGCTTGAATTAGTGCATGATACATTGTTTTTTTAGATATATATATTTTCCCCCAATTTGTGTCATTACATTGTTATGACCTACAGGTGTTTGGACTTTTAGCTTCAGTTATTTCTATTTTGATCATGTCCTTATTATTTATTTCCATATTTCTTGCTGTCTTAGTTTATTCTTTGTGTCATTTCAGTTAGTCTCATTGTTTGTGTCTTTTCATTTGTTTCATTAGATCAGTATTTCAGTATGAAAGGGGTTTCCTAACCCCTTTCATTCCCTTCGTTTCTTTCCTCACCTCAGCCTATCATTCTGCTCCCCGTCACAACTGTTAATTATTTCCTCATTTGCCCTGCCTGCTCCCTTCCCCAGCTGCACCCACTTACCAGAATTGTCTTGTTAGAATTAGCTCTTCTGATTCTTTTATTTCCACTCCCTCCTCAGAATGCTTAAACTCTCTAGTTACTTTGTTCTCCACTCAGTCCTTCATTTGAAAGATGCTTATTATATTTATTCATTTGGATATGAAAAATTAAACCCGTTTAAAAAAATTAGAGGTGGATGGGGAATATCTTTTCACTGTGTCTTCAGTGGGTATTACAATTACAAATAGTCCTTTTGGTAACTTCTTTCTGTATTACATTACACCTCTCACTACCTTTCTACTTCCAGGAAGAGCAACTATCTACAGTCTGCCAAGAAACCTGGGGGGATATTTCACTGTCAGTCACTTTTATGAGTGAATTTGACTAATAACGAATGAGAAAGCTGGAGCTCCTTTCAACACTCTGCTTTTCAACCCACTTAGGAATCAACTCAGGATAATGAATTACATTTTCTACAAATTGAAGTGGTTTTGCAGAAATATTCCAAACTATTGAAAGATTCCACCACTAAACTACTAGAATATTTTTTTTCTGCTGTCATTAAAGCACAAAACTTGGACCCTGAAAGTCAAAGACTTAAAGAAAATAAAATAGATGACCAGGTGCTTTTAAAGTTCCTTTGGTTTCAATTTGTATGGATTGAAGTGCTGAAGTATTTTCTGCAGCCTCTCCTGCTTTCAAAACATCTTTGTATGGATTGTAGAAATCAGCACACTTTTAATGCACAGCCATTCTTTTCAAGTCAAACTTTAAGGACTTTTTAGTCCTATAGCCACAGTTTGTGGCAGTGTAAAAATGTGAGTAATTTTACTTTGAATAGATCAGATATATGCTGATAATCCTAAAGGATGCTTCAGTTAAAGCCGCAAGAATTTACTGTTTATTTGTCTCAATTAGCTTTGTACATCTGACCAAATTCTTTTCTTGAAAAGTAGCTCAGGTTCACTGATGGAACGTGACTGCAAGCATCAGCCTTCAAGTCTAATAACAGATCCTCTCTGGGATTTATGTTTGGTCTTGGACTAGGCCATTCTAACACAAAAACCATCCAATTGTACCTTTACAGTTATTGCATTGCTGGAAGGACAACAACCCCTGTATCAAGCAATAATGATAAAAATGATAAATAATAGTTTCACTTTTTAAAGGAAAAGTAAAATCCAACCTGCCTCTATGTAAAATAAAATAATAAAAATAATAATAATAAAAAATGCATTAAATGCTCCCTAATAACTGGTAACTTTTGGCAGCAAAAGTTGGACTCCAGGGTTTGCATTAACTGCCAACAAGACTTTTTTCGCAGTGGAGTTTTTTTTTTTATATATATATTTTATTCTGCTTTTTAGCGTGAACAGCTTGATCAAAGTCATGTCACATGCCTGGATTAAACTCCAGACTTTGACTAGGCTATTGCAAAACATTCATTTAACATGTTCTGAGCCATTCAGAAGGGGACCTGCTGTTGTGCTTTGGCTCATTGTCTTGTTAGATCTTAATCCAAGAGCTCTTGAGCTAATAGTCACAAATTCATGGTCACTCTTTTTTGATATTCTCTGCACAAGAACAGAACTCATAATTTTCAACCCCATACTATGGGCTAGGACTAGGTTTACAGTGTATTACACAGTAAAAAAGAATACATGAATAATTTGGGTTATTACCTCTGTCAGAACAGAAAAAAATAGAGATTAATTTTTCAAAGTCATTTGTAAAAAAAAAAAAAATCATGCATTAAAAATAACTCAAAAAAATGTAAATGCCGCAATAAAGAAAAATGGTATTAATAAAATGTGTGTTACAGTCCCAAACAATTTTTTTTTACATATTGCATATAACAAATGTAGTGAAAACATGACTTTGAAAAAGGAACTTCCAGTTTCTTCCTTCTCCTGACAGAATAAATAATAAACTATTACTTTATAAATGGCTCCCCTGATATTCTACTGTTCATGCCTCAGAAGGATGTTTGAGCACAGACGTGGCAACAATAAATAAACAACATAATATCATTATTACTAATATTTTAAATCAGAATGATAAAATCATATTTTATGCTTTAAAGCTGCACAAATTCAGGACCCATCGATGCTATCTGACTTCGACAAATCGCGTCTGGGTATTAAACGAGACAGGAAGAAACCCGGAAGTGCTGCAGTTAGCTAACAGCAGGAGAAAGGAGAAAGTACAGCAGTAGATCTGCTTGTTTGTTTTAGCAGAAGCACTTTTTTCGTTCCGTGCTCCTTGCAGCAGAATGCCTGAAATTCACACACCAAGGTAAGGCGGGTTAAATTCATACCGTTGTCATTTAGCATCGAGCCATTTCATCATTGATCCTGTTTGTCCCGTTTAGCTCGGGACTGGGACGAATGTCAAGGAAAAGCCGATAGTCAGGTTTATCAGCGAGGCTTCAAGTTACGCAAGGACTATAATTGCCATAAACTTATGCTACACAGTTTAAATACCCCGCTGCTCAATGAACAAATAAAAGATTAGAAGATTAGAGCCTCAGTTAGTCGTAGGAAATGTGACAACAACTTTAATCTAACTAAAGTTCTCCAGGCTATGAGGTCAGTAACCTGCTGATGTCACCTGAGATATTTGTTCAGTTCAAATAAAGCATGATGTTCAAATTCCTTCTGCATATAAAACAGGGGCTCCACCATTCTCTTCCTCACATCTCTGCTGATTTCCTTTGACTTTCCCATTGAGTCAAACAAGAAAGTGTGACCTTGAAATTCATCCCCAGATGAGCCTCCAATTAGCTCTGAGCTTTCCTTCATTACTCAGGGACCCCACTCCCTCTGAGTGTTAACTTTTGATTTTGGAGCCATTAATCCAATCCATGTTAGCAGGCCATATATGACAGTTCAGGTAGACTTTCACTCATCAGCCAGATCTCCTTCTGGTAAGTCGTCCCCAGGGTTCAGGTGAGGAAGTGATGGAGTGTGTCACTTGGGGTGTGTGGCCTGGAGGCAATCGCATGCAATGAACGAAGCCATCAAAGATCCGTTCCCTGAGCTTTCCTGATCCTACAGTGACTCCTAAGATGAAAGAATCACGACGGACTAACGATGATGTTCTCTGTGTTCCTCTCTGTCCTTTGCGTCTCGTCCTTCTGCTCCCCATCTTCATGGGAAGGATTCGAGCTGTTCGGACCAGCGCTGGTAGCGGACTGGAGGGCTTCAAGGCCCATGCTGTGTTCCAGGAGATCAACAAGAAGCTGCAGGAGGTGACTGCATTACATACACCAACCAATTATTCTTACTCTATACATGAACTCACAGAGAAGTTTTAACACAGTAGAAACTTACATGAAATACAGCAGCTTCATATTAAATAAAGCATGTCATTTGGATCGAAAACTGAAAAACAATTATTTCTACCGCTGGTAATGCACTGAAAATTCAACAACTGGATTCCACTAAGCAACAGGAAGGAGCATCCTGTAGGATAATTACTGCAGGACAATTATCTTTCATTTAACTCCAACTGATGCAATGAGAAACTCCTCTCTTCTTAAACAGGCAGTGTTATGTTTTTTTCCAGGGACATAGAATAATCGAGTAACTATGTTACCATCAGCTGTTACAAAAAATTCTTCATATATCAAAAATTATATAAAATATTTAATGCTTTGAAATTGGGCCTGTTTCTTTCAGAAATGTCTGCTCTTTCTGAAACTTCACCTTCAGGAAGTCATCACAACATGGCTTCTCTATTAAACCTTTAACAATGCTTTTACCAGGATTTCCCTGAGAAGTAAATTGTATAATAAGATAAGCAGGTGCACAGTTTCACCGAATGTTTGCTAACTGTTGCGGGCTAGTCTGAAGGAGCTGAGTGGGGGAGGGCTGCTCTGTGAGGCAGAAACACAGATATTCTAAGATGACAGTACCAGCTTTCAGCCAGCTGACTGGCAGCACACAGCAAGGCGTGGCTTTGTTATTCTAAGCTTTAAATAGCTGGGACTAGCTCTGGACTTCTCTCACACTCCATTCTAACCATAGGAACAGAAAAACAGAACCTCGGATCAGTTTTAAAACCTCAGCGTACGTTGATACTGATAACAAACCCACCATTTATGGGATGCGTCAGATTTTTGCTGCGTAAATAAATAATAAAAAAAAAATCATCAGTTTATTCAGTTGTTTGTGCTCACATGTGCGTCTGCTGCACCAGCTCCTGGTGGCACATTGGGACCGCCTTACCGCACACACATCACGTCAAGCTTATGCTGACTCAATCAGCAAATGGTTTCCTCATTGACTCTGCTATCCTGAAGCACTTACCTCTGCCTGACCTCAGGGAAGGCAGGTTGATCTCCAGCTCTGCGGCAGGGCTGGCTGTGAAGATTTGTCTTAATTGACAGAAACATGGAGATAAAAATGTCACTGTGTCAGTTAAGGCTGGAAAAGAAATCTGCAGTCGGCGCCTCCCCACTGAAAACACAATGAATGCCTAAATGACAACAGCTGACAGGGTGTCATTTTTGTCAGAGAACGCAGTCATTATGGACTTCTGTATGTGTTCAGTTCCTTTTAAGCAAATTTATTTTTGTAATTTGCGCAACAGTACATTTAAAGAAAACACAACTACATTTTTCAGCTGAAAATGTAACAAACAGAGTCAACCAAACTATCAGGAGTGAAAACGGCCAAACTGTCCCGGTCCTCAATGCACAAAGTTATTGAAATTAGCACAAATTTCAAAACTTGTGCAAAATTACTGAAGGCGCAGAGATAACTTTGTGCGTGTGTCCGGTTCTCTAAGTGTTCTTGGTTTCTGCTGTTTCCAGGAAGGGGAGCAGTTTGTGAAGAAAATCGGAGGAGTTTTCGCCTTCAAAGTAAAAGACGGCCCAAACGGACAGGAAGCCACTTGGATCGTGGACGTGAAGAATGGCAGCGGCTGCGTTCACAACGATGCAGGTAGGAAAACAGATTCAGGTTGGAGTTGAAGGTCTGCTCACTTATCTGCTTTTTCTCCGTAGATTACCTTTAACTCAGCAAATCTTTAACTTCTTTATCTCCACTCCGCAGACAAGAAAGCAGATTGCACCATTGCCATGTCTGACACGGACTTGTTGGCCTTGATGACGGGGAAAATGAACCCACAGACGGTGAGTATGCAAACCATATCGTATCCGACAAGACATCTCACCAGAGGACGGGCCTTTCCCCTACTGAAGAAGAAATGAGGGAACCGTAGAGAAAGACAGCAGGCACTTAAAGATTGCAAGCATTCCAGCTTATTAAATCAATATATCTGACTGCTTCTGAAACTGATGAAAACAGCGGCGGCAAGGTTGAGCTCAGAATTACTGTCAACACGCTAAAAATATCTTTGAAAAAAAAAAAAAAATCATCCTGCGACGAGACGATAATCTTCAGGACGCAGCCTGTGCAAGCACGACTTTTACCAGGGTTAAACGGCAAGTTGTTCACCGAGGAGGAAAACTACTTGAGCAGAACCAAGAAACCTTCAATCACAGACTTAAAAAAGTCTTTTCATGGGAATAATCCAAGTCACAGAGCATTCAGAGTGAACGCAGCAGATAAAAACCAGTCTGTTAGTTTAAGAAGTAACCTCAGGTAACCTCATCTTCTAATGGATTGTGCTTTTGTGTCCTGGACCAAACAGAACATTAAATTATTTAAGAACCTCTGCGTCCACAACAACCTTGCCTCATTTGACCGATTGTCCAAAAAACCTGCCGTCATGAAACAGTTTCTTTAAGGGACTTACAGATCGTTCACCTGCTAATACGGTTTCTTCAGTTTCCTTCTTTGCTGTTTTGCCTCCCTTGTTGATGCTCCTAAAGCCTGTTCATGATTAATGGGCATGATTTTATTTCACAGATTTTAAAAGGGCAGTATTATGTAAATTCAACCTTATTGTGCTTTACATCATGTTGTAATGTTAATCCCTCAACTAAAATATACTTGGAGTGTTGCTTTGATTCTTCAGTATGTTTGAGATATCTTTTCATCTCCATGCCAACCATTCAGTGGAGCAAAAGGCCTGAGTGGACCGAGCTCTGCCTTCTAGGTGCAGATCCCACCCCTCTCAGAACAGCCCTCCCCTACGGGTTCCTTCAGACTAGCCAGCAGCAATTAGCAAAACCTGGTGGACCTTTACATCTGCTGAACTCATTATAGCAGCTACTTAGTGAAACGCCAGGAACAACTTTAACACATTGATAGAGGAGCCATCTTGTGATGACGTCATGAAGGCAAATCCTCAAAAAGAGTTTCTTCAGAGAGGCCCAACTTCAAGGCATTCAAATAAATAAGATTTTATAATTTCAGTCATGTCTGATATAACAACTGAAGGTAACGTAGTTACTTGATTAAGCTATAAAATTACACTGTGTGCATGGAAAAATCATAATACTGGCCTTTAAAGACTTTTTAAAGAAAACACTTCAGGTTTGTGCAAAGTGTCAGTTTTGTTTCGTATGACTTGCTCAGTTCACTGACATGTTGGAGTCCTGACTGATAGGGAGCCAGTCTGGTCTTATCAGGGCTCTGAAGTTATCACAGTGTTTGGTCCACTCACTTTCTGAGGATTAGCTGTAGGTTCCTAATATAGGATTAAGACTTTCCCACACAAGATACAGATTTCATATGTTGAAGACTTTGTGGCTCTTTTTCCAATAAAACTAAAAGTTACTAAGGAAATTATTTTATTTCATCATCTGTTGGGGTGCAGGTCTGCTGCCACATAAAGTCGTTCAAATTTCAATAAAAAAAAAAAAAAAACTAAAACAAAACGATATCGATCCCAAAGGAAAATCAAACATCGTAACTCGTATTGATTCAAAATTCTTCAAATAGTTGTTGTAAATAGTGATGGCTATTGGCAGAAAAACTTTCCTGTGCCAGGCTGTATTGCAGTGAATCTGAAGAAGCCTCTTATTGAAGACTGGCTTTTTCTAAGGCAGTCTGATGAAGAAAAAATGTTCAGGATTGTCCATAATTTTCTTGATTTTTATGCATCATTCATGTCAAACTAATTCAAAGAGGCTATTCCCCTAATAGCATAAGTTATTATAATCAATAAACAGAACACAGTAATTTAATATAGTCATTTTTTCCAGTGGTATGTCATGTTGCTCCAAAGAAGAAAACAACTGGTCAAATGGGGGATAAAAGTTAGCTTTTGGAGTTTGCTTGTAGCATCAATTTGTGTTTGAAGTGATCACAAAAAATAATTCCTCAGTAATAACAGATGATTAGTTAATTATTGATTGACTTACTGTAACAGTGTCTTCACAGGTTCTAAAGTCCTTCCACTGACTCCTGCAGCTCAGACAATAGACTTTCAAATCATGTTAGTTGATAAACCACTGAAAGGTTCAGCACCACAACACATTAAAGATCTGCTGTGGTTGAATCAACCTGCCAGAACCTGAACCAGAACCTGTGAGGTTCTGGTTCAGGTTCTGCAGATGGAGAAGCAGCATCCTATTTTTATGCTCCACTGATCTGGAACAAACTTCCACAAAACTACAAAACTATCGATACACTGAGAAACAAACCTGTTTTCCTTTGACTGCCCCATTTACATGTGATTTCTTGGTTTTTCTGTTTTTATTACATTTACAAAAGAGTCCAAAACTTTATTCCACATTGTCATATTGGAATATTTGTGTGGTGGGATTTTGATGAAAGAGATGAATTAATTTAGGCAGGTGTAACATAAAAAGTGAAGCTCTGTGAATATTCATTACAGGTTGTCTTTATTTTCCATTTCTCTCTCTGCATTTACTTGTGTTTATTAGTCTGTTTTCAGCAATAAAAACAGCACTTTATATTGCAACTTGTGCAGCCTCACTGTGCTGGCTTCTGGTTTTAATTAATATCCCATCTAAACTGACCGGTGTGTTGAAGCAGGGAGCCGCGGGCAGGCAGGGCGAGCAGGACGGGGTCTGGTTTGAAAAGACAAAAAGAAATGTCAAACATTTGCAAAAAGTGTTTGTTCCAAACTTAGTTTATTGATGCAATACTGAGAAATCCTTACATTTTCATTATTTATTGATTTTTTTTTGCTGCATTCATCTTTTCAGCTGCAAGAATTTGTAACTCCAATTTATTGTGTGTAATAGCAGTAACTTACAATACCAGCTTGAGCTGGAAAAATGACTCAATCAAACCATGTAGCGTCCGATTTGTCAAAGGTAGTTATTATTTGGTACAAAAGAACGTTTTAGTTTTTTCTTGTTACGCCCAACTTTTTTTTTTGTGTTTGGATTCAGAGAGTGGAGCCTGCATTTCAGTCGATGGCTCTATTCGTTTTTCTAGATTAAGTTAGTCTTCCCAACATTCGCTGCTCTGCTCGGAGCGCGCCTGCCGTGCTGTTTCCTGTCGTGTCATAAGCCTTTGTTGCCGTTGCCCCACTTTCTCCCCGGCTGAGTTAATCTCTCACGGTAACTCTTAAAACTGCCACTGCGTAGTTCACTCTAACACCAATTCCAAGCTGTTCTGAAGCTGATTTATTTGTTTCATTTCATTTTCTTTTTCGTTTTTTTTTTTTATCCATCCCCTCCTCCCCCTCCCCATCTGATTCCCAGGCATTTTTCCAGGGCAAGCTGAAGATCACTGGGAACATGGGCCTGGCCATGAAGCTCCAAAACCTGCAGCTGCAGCCGGGCAAAGCCAAGCTGTAAGAGACGCTGCATCAAGCCCTCACTAAAACCCTCGACTGTGAAGAGTTGAAGGTGTGGATGAAAGGTGGAGGACTGGAAGGAGAAACCGCTGTGGACAGACTGAACCACTTTTCCTCTTGGATGATCTCACTGACCGAGCTGGGGGTGGCTGGAGGGGGGATTAGTCAGAGCCCCTGCCTGTCTAACTGGGGAATAGGATAGATGGACAGATAATTAATTTCCTAATTGAGTTCCTGTCTGCACTCTCTGTCTTTTTAGCGCCGGTCTGGAGTTCAGTCAGTCACTCTCTACTTTGGTACTAATTGCGCTTCTGTCCAGACTTTCTAACCTTCACCAATAATGACACTTAACTTTGAGTGCACTGCAACTGCAGGTGTTTTTGAGAAGAATTGATCGATAATATGTTGCACAATCATGAATGCAGCTGCGTAAAGTGCCTCCCTCAGTACATCAAATCAACGCAGAGCGGGTTTGGACTGTGGCCACCCAACGTTTTCTCTCCCTGCCTCGTCATTTTCTGGAGTACTGTCTGTGCAGTCTGGATCTTTGTCGGATTTCTTTGAAATAAACTTGTCTTTGCTGAACAGTTTAGACTTTTCTTTTCCCCCATTTGCTGCACTTAATTCGCACCCTTTGCTGCCTGGTGACCTCATGTTTTTCATGCACACAGCGGCTCCCATGAGAGTCCACAGAACAAGGCTTTATTTTCACTTGCATTTTTTCCAACGCTGCAGCGACCTGATTCTGCACACTGACACGCTGTACATGGAGGAGCACAACTCACACAAATCTTTTAACTAGCTCTGACCCAGATTCCTCTGCAGCTTTGGCTTTGAGTTTTCTGGTTCTTCCTCTGATGTCACAATGGGGTTATTTTACAACAGATTTAAAAAAAAATTACTTAACGCAATGCCTTTTTATCTTTCAGTAGAACCCTACACTATTCAAATTTATGTTGTGCATCTACTCCTTTTGGTGAAAACAAGAGAGCAGAGTGTGAGACTGTGAAGTTCTTGGCCAATAAAATCAGTTTCTAGTTTTGCTTTCAGTGAATCTGGATTCAATCCTTTCAGAATAACCTCAGTTATGTTTCTGGGATTTTGAAAAAAAGCAGATTGGGGTTCATTTGAAACAAAGTTGCCATGTGAAGAAATAATGATTTTCTTTTTGCTTGACCTTTATTACAACAGAAAAATCTCATTGAGAGTAAAAATCTTTTGCAAGAGAATCCTGGCCAAGACTGGCAGCAGCACACAGATCACAGAACATTCACAGCAAAACCAGAAAATATATGAATAAATTAAAAGATTAATCAGTTTAACAGACGTTACTTTCCCAGAATTAGTATGTTTGAAATAAACCCAAACATAGACATGCATTACATAAGATATCTTATGTTTTGACAGTTGACATGAAATCATAATAATGATATCTAAACCAAATTAGAAAAGATCCTACTTGATAACAGTGAGAATGCTTGTTTGCTATCTAACTAGTTAACTAGCTGGCTAAGAGGTTTATCAATTTTTAAATAGCCAGAATATGTTATGGTTTTGTAAGCTGGTGGTTTGTTAGCTTACATGGTTTGAGTTCAGTAAAGTGACGTGGATGTATTTCAGACAATAAGCACACTGCCATTCTACAAAGTGACTTGAATACAATAGAAATATCTCTCATTGTTCAATACTGGGAAATTTGAGGTGAAGCAGCAGCAGCATTGAGGTAAATAGGTCCAAACCAAGATTAAAAAAAATATTTAAAAAGCAACATTAAAGGTAATGTACTGTACTGTAAGAAGAAGATAAATAGTGCAATTACCAGGAATGGCATACTCCAAATGTGCAACCGAGTAGGACCGTTTTTTTTTTTTTTAACGCAAGTGCATTGGGCACTTTTTCATATATTTTACAATATATGAAAAATTAAATCTATAAAAACAACTGAAATGTGCAAAAATGTTATTTAGAATGAGTGCAGACACACATATCAGCAGAGATGGTTCCAGAGTCTGACAGCTGCTGGGAGGAAGGATCCACCATGACGCTCCTTTACACATTTATGATGTCTGTATAATGTTATGTGAAAATGGGGAGTGCTTTATTAAGTCATAACAAAGACACATTGATTTCCTGTAATGGAGGGTGGCCCAGTACTTCCAGCATGTACTTTCTAGGTTGGCTGGATTGTGTTGACTCGAGTGATATTATGTCAAATTTTGCAGCAATTTTAACAAATTCTTAAAAGCTTTCCAGCATGTGGTAGTTTAACACATTTAGCTCTTCCATACACACATTCTTATCTTTAAGGCCAGATAGTTTAATATTTGTCTGTTCTGAGCATGAAACTTCTCCAGCTGGTCGTTTATCTTGTCCACATGTTGTAAATAGTTTCTTTCTTGCATAGACACAGTCGGAAAAACGACAACTGATCTCTTCAGTTCACATTGAGTTAGCAAATAACTGTCAACACAAATATGGCTGAAGTTTATTGTTGAATGATGTTGCAGAGTCAGGCCAAGAACAGCTTGCCTTAATGCTGCTTCAGAAGAAAAACACCAAAACCTCCTTTGGGTGTCCTCTCGCATTTTAAACACATATTGTGTGTTTAAAACGAGACTTTTAAACACACAGCAAGTGCAGCTCCTGACATTTGGGCCACATCTGTCCGGCGCAGCATTTGCCAGTAATAAAAACAGAGCCATGTGAGGAAAAGGTGAGCCAGATAAGATGTAAAACTCTTCCTCTGCTTTTGTAAACAGAGTTTTGTGAAGGAAAAACTGATGCAACACTTTGTATCTAAGGATTTTCTGGCATCACGAGCAGCATGAGGCAATATGGACTTCATTCTTATTTTTCAGTTTGAAATCTTTTATGCACCATATATTAAACAGTAAAATGTAACTGAAATGTTTGGGTTTTTTTCAGTAATTTAATTCGAAATGAAACTCATTTTAAAACAGGTTTGTTCTGGTGTACACAATTACAGTTGTCTAACAAATACTAAGAGGCTAAGCCACAAATGGTTGTTATTAAACAGGCTGGCCGTTTTACAGATTGCTGTATCCAAGCATTTTGATTTAAAAAAAAAAGAAAAAAAGAAGTTGAATGGAAGTAAAAAGTCTGATAGAAAAAATAACTGCAACTTCTGGATTGTAAAGCAAATTGCACTAAAGATTTTCAGGTCTGGAACATTCTTTGTGTGAACAAAGAGGTTTTGAAACAACATTCAGCCAAGGAGGAAAAGAAAAGTACCAATAGATGCTTTGATTACCAAACTGACCCAACACAAACCCCACAGAGAATCTTAATATTTGGTTTCATATTTTTTATGAAATAAATATTTAGCTTTAATTAGAATAGAATAGAATAGAATAGAATAGAATAGAACCAGGTTTACTGTCCCATATGAGGAAATTTGAGTGCAACAGCAGCAGTAAATATATAATTTGCTTTTTAATATTTGCTATTTTGTTTTGTTTTCTTCTTAATTATTTTGTCAATTTTTTTATCTGGCATTTTACTTGTTTGAATTAAATGAAGATTTCATTTTATTTTGAATAGAAACACTGCATTTTATTTGGGGGTATCAAACTGAAGGGAGCTGAATATAAACAGGCACAAAACTTTTCTGATTTTAATTAAAACAAACAAAAAATAAGTTAAAGCTATAAATTATTTACTTCCGCATTACAATTATGTTTCTGTCTGTGTGGGCCATTATGGCATATTAAATACTGTGGTTCCTGATAACAACAGAGGATTCTGGTTCTTTCTGAATGGAGCTTCCAGCTTTATGTATCTGTAAAGTGAAATATATAAAGTGTCCTACCTCTCTTCCAATGACTGCTGCAGACCGGCACCAGCCCTGTCCACCTCATGGACGGACGGACGGACGGATGCAGTGCTGGTTTTAGCCTGAGAAGAAGAAGTCAGACCTGGGTTTCTGTCCCAGATTCCCTTTCCAAAGCTGCAGAAAAACACACTCATGTCTGTGCTCTCTTTATTAGTCATCATAGTATTTGGCAGTCTGTTTTTTCCCTTGGTGAGGCTCTGTTTGCTGCTTGGTGTTTTCAGTAACTTTCCACTGTTCCAGCTGCTCAGACAGAGTCCTCACAATAACAGACCTTCCAGCGGATTGCTTGTTGCTGCCACTCAGGCTGCTTGATGTCATTCTGCACAGAGCATCAGGCGTCATGTGCCACAGATCAGCACACCATCTTTGATGTCTTTCTTATAGGAAATAATAAAACCACACCGTTCTCTCTCACTCCTGCTATTTTAAATCACACACACAGTCAAACCCGCTCAGTGTGAAATTTTATCATTTGCAGACAGGCTTTCTCCTCCTCTCTTTGAACACACCAGAGGTCCCATCTGCATTCTCCCCATCTGCTGTTTTTCTCTGACTTGAGGGAACCACACTCCTCTGAGCAAAGTCGTGTAAATGTTGATGCTCCTTCAAATGTGTCCCCAGAAACAAGGATTTCTATGCTTCTCCAAGAATGTTTGTAAAGGAAACATTATAAATCCCAAACAGGACAGTTATTATCCAGCATATTTTTGCAGCGTTTATTTTCCCCACTCTGTCGCACAGCCAGGGTTGCTGTTTCCACAGGACTTTACTGTGACTCCAAATCCCATCGCTGCACCAGGCCTCTCCAAAAACAGATTTAAAAATATATTTCTAGAAGCATCTTGTGGCAGATAATTGTGTCCCAGTACAGGAGCTGAACTACCGTAGGGATGCATTACTCCTACTGAGCAGGAAACTATTTCTTCAGGTCAGAGTCATGGCCACAGATTGAGCAGGTGCATCATGGGAAGTAGAGTCTGGCTGAACTGTGAGTGCTGGTTTGCTTCCTTTCATTCAGTGCTGGACTCTGTTATTTGGTTTATGCCAAAAGACAAAGAGAATTATCACGGCCAGTGAAAACCTTCAACAGGTGTATCTACATATGTGACTCAGCAGTGCATGTTCTTAATTAGATGGAGATGGCAACGCCATCAAAGAGGTGATCTTACTGCTAAATGTCCTTTAAATGTTGGGGTGGGATGTCTTTGAGGTGTAGATGTGGTGTCCATGCTGCACATGGAACATGGACACACTGCACTTGGAGTGTGATGGAATCCGGTATGCATTTTCCACACACAGTGAGATTTTATAGTACAATCAAGAAAATATGTTAACTTCTGTTATAAAAATGCTACATATATCAAATTTGACTTTACAATATTATGCCTTAATATTGGGCCTCTGTCTCTTTAAAAACTCCTGCTCTTTCTGTAGGTCTGCCTTCGTGAAATTATCACGGATTCTCTATTAACCCTTGAACAACCTTTTACCAGTGTTTCTCTGAGAGGTAGCTCCTATGTTGAGCTCAGCAGATGCACAGTTTCACCAGGTGTTTGCTAGATGCTGCTGGCTAGTCTGAAGGGACTGAGTGGGGGAAGCATTGGGGAAGGCTGCTCTGTGAGGCGAAAGCTCCGAAGTTTGGAAACTTCTTGAAGGCAGCACCTGTCCTCTCAGGCGTTTTGCACAGCTGGATGGTTGCCACGGGAGATTAAAGGATTCCTCAAACATGTATGAAAGAGTCAAGGCAACACTCCGGCTTTGTTTTTGATGATAGAATAACATTCTAACATATAATACAATAAAGTTGATTTTATGTAATACTGCCCCTTTAAATCTCTATCTGTCTTGTAACATCATGTCAGGTAAATGGTGGTTATGATCTTTTCTTTTAGGCCATTTCATCCTTTTGTGCCTTTTATAATTCTAGTTCAAGGTTTGATATTGATGCTAACTGACGCTTGTTTATAAATTTTTTTTTTTATATAAAATTATCTAATAAAAATGTATTTTATCTCTCTTACTTGCCACTAAGCCTTTGATCGTTGAAATGATAACTGGTGAAAATCACAGGTACTGTCTGATGTGTCACAAAAATCTTTATTAATTCTGATTAAAGAAACAAATCAGAAAGTAATTTGAACATGCTATAGCAAAGCTGACTTCAGATTTTATGTAATGATGTGCTTAGAAAAAATAAGATGAAACGGTTTTCGTGGAGGCAGGCGAGAGTCTTGTTAATCAACATGGACTTGTGAAGAATGCGCCTTTAATACTTTAATGCAAAAACGGCAGAGAACAAGATGGTTATTAACTTGTATTATGGTTCTTGATCGGGTCTCAGAGACATGAGAGGAGAAAGACTGTGTTTCTCAGAAAGGTGTGATTATCTCCAGAGGAGCAGGATTTAGTCTATCCATCCTGGACCTGCCTAAGAGCACTGGAATAATTACAAAAACAACTTTATCTGTAAAATCTGTTACTGTCACTGCTGCTCCCCTTAATAGGAATCTGATACCAGGTTACAAAATCAAAGATGAACATTTTGTTGTCTTCTATGAGCTGCAGGCTGGAGGTGACTCAGTGAACAGAGGTGCTGCTTTGGTCTAATTTCTGGCATACAGCAAAACAGCAAAATGATGGCATTGTGTTTGCTTGTCTGTGTGTCTGTCTGCCTATTGTAATGTAAGGAATAAATATTTCTATTGCATTAATATTGTACTGTCTTTTTCACTGGAGTGAATAAAAAAAGGCATAGATAATGTAAAGTACAAGGCTGATTGCAATTGAGGAGATATAGTTAATTAATGGTTTTACCTAAAAAAAAAAGAGTATCTTTCATCAAACAAAGGTACTCAACCTTTAAGCATTAACCTTTTCAACCTCTTCATCCAGCTGGTAATCACTCTGACTCAAGCATGCTCCATCTGTTTCAATTATGTTTGGCTTTTGGAAAAACTTTCACCGAGTCGTAGTCCCGCAGCATCACAGCATCACAGCACTGCAGCAGCACCGCAGCACCGCCTCGTGAATGGGCAAATACAATTATTCTCATTCGTTCTCTGCTCAGATTAATCTGGGCACACACTGTTCAATTTTCAGATGACTTTTGCGACCAGGCCGAGCTTCAGCTTAATAATGTTTTGTGCATCGTGTGAAATAAAAAAGGGCGGCCAGCAGTGATTAACACCTCACCACCAGCTTCTGATCAACAGCAATTTTCATCTACAGCAGGATGAAAATTGAAATTCTGGTTGTTCTTTGTGAAGCCATCTCACTTTTGAAGCACGACTCAAGAAACTATATAAGTAACTTTGCTTATGGTAAGTAAGTACGAAAAGCAACATAATGACTGAATATTACCAGAAGTGTTTAGAGAATGTGACCACAACCAGGTCAGGGTCCGGTCTCGGCTGATGGTCAAAGGACGCTGCGTTCAGGTTTGGTGGCAGACTGACAGTCAAGGTGGCAAAGAGAAAGCTGCCTGCAAGGAGTGAAGAGGGGAAAACAGGCCGTCCAGAGGACCCAGATACACGTCTCATCCAGCGATCTCCACACTCTGTACCTCTCCACACAGTGTGGAGAGGTACAACATCCATCCCAGAGGATAATGCCAAGGATGCCCCAGAGATCACTGAGCAGATGCTTTCAGGATATTCTATGTCTGATTTGATGAACCAAACATCTCCTTCAGCACCAGACCTGCTCCTCAACCAGGAGAAGAGACACGGGGAGCCCAGCAGAAGTGAACAAGACCCTGCAGAGGATCAATTCCTGCAGAGTTGCTGACGTTGAAAACGTCTCTGGGCCGGTGCTGACGGATTGACAGACATTTTAAACACTTCTCTTCTTCAGACTTGAAGACCACAATCACCCCCTTTCCCAAAACATCCACATTGACAAACCTGAATGTCTCCTGTCTGGTAGTCTTCAGCCTGATAGTCATGAAGTGCTTATAGGCATGGCTACAGTGGCCATACAATAAATTTTGTTGTTTTCAAGTGGTCAGTATAAAAAATGCTTTCCTGGAGTCAGCTTTAGCCTTTTTGTAGCAAAACTGAAATCCTGTTGTCTTATCCAGGGGCTCTTAAGGTTTACCCTGGGACTGGGTGGTGAGGGGTGGGGGCACTATATGTGAACAGGGATGTTTTGGGTATGATGCTTTGAACAAAACTATTATTTTATCTGTCATTTAGTCATTAAGACATATTTTGGGGAAAAATGTAGCACTACACAACCTTTTTAGTTACATCGAGGACAAACATGTCTTTACATTGTGTCAGAGAACAGTGCAAGGCACTCCATTCTGCTCCACTGGCATAATGTAACAGCTTGAGGTGGTGAGGAGTGGGGTGTTGAAAGTCATTTCCTAAATAAACAGAAAAGAATTTGCAGAAGGCCTGACTTGTTGTTTTAACTCAGGGTGAACTCTCCAGAGCAATAAGGAGCGAGATGACTTTCTCACTGCTGGATTTCAACTCTTGTACGTCTGTACACTGATTTCTAATGGTGTGAAAACCAAAGTTTGAAACCAGAGAAAGCAACACATCTTCATCATCTTCAGCCTCCAGCTCCTCTTGTCTATTTTCTGCCACCCCAAGTTACCCCAGCACTCTTTGTCTCTTTTGCACTGCTGATTGCTTTAAGCTCACTGACCTCCTGCACAGCAACTCCTTGCATCTCCACCAGCTGTGTCCCCATCACAAATATGCTCAAAACTAATGTAAAATGAAAAAACACCTCGTCCTAGTCCCAGTTTAAGATACCTATCTATTATGGCTTTGCTTGTTTACTTTGAATCCCAGGTTCCTCTTCCTCCATCATAGCATTTAATGTAAGAAGTTGTGAAAATATTCGCCTGGGTAATAGGAGTCTCTATCAAGAAGCATCGTCAGTTCTTATTTTTAATTATGCTGATGGATGTGACTTAATATAAGTGTTGTGGATCCTGTATTTCAAATATACATAAAGACAAAATGTTGACCACTTATTTGTTCTGAAGTCGAGGACTTTATTGGGTCTACTAATCATTAAACACACTGTGCTGCTAAAACCATTCTCTGATCTGCCGTCACGCGTAGCCTTGGGGGACATGCCAGGATTAATCCTTTGCATTTTATATGAAGTTGACTCACTCATCAAACTCTGGTTTAAAGTGTATTCCCTTGTTTGCTTTTGCAACATGTCCAAAAAGAAAAACCAACCGATATCTTTTCCTTTTCAAGCATTTGATTCTGTTTATTGTGAAGAAACGAAGCACAGAGGTAACAACAATGAAATATTGGTTATTTCAGGTTTCTATAATGACTTCTATAACGATTAATAATCATGAACAGTAGCACTACATATTGGAACATTTTAAATAAACTATGTGAAACAAAAGCCATTCCTATATGATTTGTTGAAGTTTTTCATTCCTCAGATGTTCTCTCACTCGAGTTAAACAATTGGTTGACCTTTCTCTTTGACCCCTCTGTCCCTTAGTTATCTGGACCAATCATCTCCAGCCTCTGTAAATCTGCCTCCTCCTCTTCCTTCCTCTCTTCTTCCTGATCCAGGCACTTCGCTGTGATAGCAGGATTTTAAATCTCTCACCTGCCCAGCAACCAAATTTTCTCCTTAATCTTCAAAAGCACAAATGGTAAGTTCTGAAAAGGTTTTTTGTTTCTGAACTCAAAAAGCTGATGAAGGCTCGTCCTTCAGTCTTTTCCCATTTGAATAAAGTGCAGTTTCAGTTTGATTTATACATGCTTTCAAAAGCACTCTTCAAAGGACACAATTTCCTCAACGTAGCAGCAGTTTGTTCTTTTATATCTCCAAGAAAACTAAATATTTTTTTAAATGTTCAACTTGAACCTCATTGTTAAGTTATGAGTACGGCAGTATTTTTAGTGGGCATTTCTGAAACAAGGTTTTTCCTGATAATGCACTAGAATGATCAACAGTTTTCAACATCTCTAAAATGTAATGTGTGTTTCTATTGACCCCCAGTTATAATAATATAACCCTCCTGTTATGTTTGTATCTGAGGTACAGCAATAATGTTTGGGAGTGTTTAATCATGCAAAAGGATCAGAAACCAAAAATTTCGGCTGACATAAAAAAATTAAATTAAAATTTTTTATGCCCACTGAAAAAAAACATGGACACACAAAAAACAATTATTTCCTTGAAATTGATCTCTGGTACATTTTTTTAATATTACAATTGATTTTTTTACAATGGGTGATCTTTATTTTTGAACTTGAGACACACATGTTCAGGGTCAAATTGACCCGCTGATCAATATCAAGACAAATGAGTCATGCAGAGAAGATTTACATTTCCCTCCTCTTCTGATTTTGCTCTGCTGAGTGTCCACTCAGTGTGGGTGAACTTTGCCCACAAACACAGAAAAGATTCCCATGAGATGTTGCATGATTACGTACTTTCTCGCAGTTTCCTAGTGAAGTTAAGAGAGTAAAGAGAATAGTGAGAAAGTGGGCTTGTGTGTGTGCACATGTGCATATATATGTGTGTGTGTGTGTGTGTGTAGGTGTGTGCGTGTGTGTGTGTGTGTGTATGGTGAAATACGGTTCATAGCTGCAAGGAAGCATAGAATTGGACATTTTTTAAAATCATTTTTTGCACTTCAACTTGACTGCTGGGTCAAATTGATTCGAAGAGAATCTGTGTAGAAAGTAGATGCAGGGGGGTTACAAATGTGTAAAATTAATACAGTTTCAATTTATATGTAGAGTGCACCTATTAAGACAAATAGAAAAAGTCTTAATACTTTCAACCATTTTAAAAAATGTTTTAAACTTTAAAGTGGGTCAATTTGACCTGCAACATAACAGGAGGGTTTTAATGAAGTTCCTTTCTAACTCCAGGACACAGAATCCCCCTGTGTGTAATTTAATCTCAGGATAAATCGATTTGTTCTGTGAAGGTTTGTTAGAGGCTATGAGTTTAGTTTTGTTGAAAAAGTGAAAGTACAATAAATATTTCTGCATAAGACTCTAAAAGAATGATGCAGCTCTTGATTTTGCTCCTCACTCCCTGCCTGCTGGCTCGTCTGTTCCAACCTGAAATCTCCTTCATTAACGTCTGGAAACCCCAAAGAACCTGAAACAGCATCCACCTGCACCACGCCCATTTTCCTTGGAGTCATCATCATCCACCTGTTGTCTTTCTTGGATATTGTTTCAATTGTGATTTCTGCAAATAATCAAAATAAAAATGTCCCAATTTGTTGTATGGAGTTTAGTTTTAATGAGTCTAAGTTACATTTTTATTTCTTTTAATGTGTTTTGCTACATTTTACTTCCCTTTCTGTGTTTATTCTGCTGAGTATTTCTTTTAACTATTTTTCAATGTGCTTAAATAAATGTAACATTGAGACTTGCTGCTCTTTTGCTTTACTATTTTGTCTGGATGGTTTACCTTTTCATTTTCTTCACATAATTCAAGCAGTTGGTGCAACAATAATTCATATTCCTGAGAAACATGACTGTTTTTGAGTATCCTTTTTAAGAGATCTGAGAACATTATGGTAAAGATACTTTTTAAAACCCAAATTCCACGGTTCCTTTTTTCTTTTTAAAAGAGCAAAAACAAGGAAGAATTTGCGTTTTTGGCTGACCCTCCTCCAAACTCCCTTCCTTGTCACGTCTTCCTGCCTTCTTCTCTCTTTAACCTTCCCTCTCTCACTTCACATCTGGAGGGGGTTCTGCTGCAGATCTGTGACTCCTCGCCTGCTATGGGACAGCCTCAGCTTGGACCAGATATCACACTTCGGTTCTTTTCAGCAAATGTTGTTCAAAGGGGGTAAAGTAGCGTAGTAACTCTGCTGCATGATTTGCGGTTGGCTGTTATGTTGGACAGAGCTCGCACTGAGTTTCCAGAGTCAAGGTAATTCATTTGTGCATGACGGTTCTGCCTTCTGGTATGTGTTAAGACAATCCAGTCAGCTAAATATGAGCAGAGCGTCTTCACAACCTCTGCTTTGCTCAGAAACAGCATGAAAACAGAACAAAGCCATAAAAGTTCTGAGCATCTCTATTTTCTACTTTAAGCCCATAAATGACAACTTTTAGTGGGATATTGGTTCTCTTATGGATGGGTTTAAACTTCTCTATGACCCTTGATTGCTATGATGTTTTTATGTGTGCACTAAGTGCTCGCTGCGTTGAGTCTACTCTAGCCCATGTTTTTTAAACTGTTTCTACTAGTTGTTGCCCTGAGACAGCCTGAAAGGTTTCCTTTGATGGACAGCTTTTAGAAGCTTGCCTTGAGAGCAGCTCTGAGTGCATAACAGTATCTCTGTCAGAATCAGAGGACGTAATGAAGCTTTTTTTTTTCTTGGAATTGCTCAAGAAAGAATAAATTACAGCAACATGTTGCTGTAGAAGTTTGAACACACCTTGCTTAAGACTTCAAATCACTGGTGCAATTAGAAAAAGCAGAGCAAAAGCCTCAATATGTCATGCTTTTGTTTCTTTAAATTAGACTTTACACTTGGGCGTTGAGCTTCTGCTACTGGTGGAAATGTGCTCATAATGTTTATTTTTATGTTAGTGATTGAAATCCAGACAGATTGAAGTGGAATATTTTAAATCAAACTGGTTTGTATCCAGACCGGATCTGTGAGAATTTGCTTCATTATAAATCATTTCTGTTTTTCCTGTTATGTCCCACTTGAGTGTTTCAGGTAATCAAAACCATTTCAAATGATGATTTTGTCTCTTAAAATCCATCCAAATGAACGCGTCACTATGTGAGACGTATTCAGAATGCTTGCTAAATGAAGAATAGGCTGTGAATTACTGCATTTCTTTTGGAAACTGAGTTCAGTTTGGCCAGTACTGCTAATGCTATAGAATCAAGGAATTGTTTAAATAGAAACCAGCCTGATAACATGAAGTAGATTCACCTGAAGCCAACAGTCGACACTCGGTCATGTAGTTGCTGGACGTTTGTATTCTTTCACCGTTTGACCTTCAGTTTACGCCACACTGGCGTCTCCACTCTGTTCCTGCATTTAACTACACAGCCACACCGTTCTGCAAACTGGCTCCTCTGTGAACAACTGCCTTGGAATTTTCATCCAGCAGACTTTGGCCATTTAACAGTCATTATCACCACAAAATACCTCCTATCACTGCGTTTGATAAATGCTCCTCAAAAGTATTAACATCAACTGTGGATAGAAAAACTGGACAGTGGAAGCAGACAAGTTGAAGTGAAATATCAACACTACAGTCCGAACGCATTTCTACATATATACAAACTTCTGACCAATCATACAAAACATGGCACTGAGCTCTGTGAGAATGAGAGGAAGACTGCTCCCTGCAGGAAGATGCCATTTTTGTCATGCGTCTACATTTTGAAGCCATGGATGAAGCATGTCAGAGTCTTTAAGGTCTTTGAACACTCTGCAAGACCAGAGACATTTATTTCCCTCCCAGGGCTACAAGTAAGAAACAGCACTCTTCTATCACTGCAGCCCTGGTTTAGGCTGCAGGATCTCCTTCATCCAGTCTTGAACGAAGGAGATCTCAGAGGAGACTGTTATGTACTGGGGATAAGAGTCAAGAGCTCCATAATTCTCTGAGTGTGCTTGCAGCTTATTCTTGACCCTTCACTCCAACAGACCTTATTTTTTGTGTGGTCTCCAACATCTATGGAGAACTTAGTCAGAAATATCAAGCGGGTGTGGCAAGAACCTCTGAGCACTTCCTGAAAGTTATTCACTTGTTTCTTTTGAGGTATGAAATATCCCAATCAAAAAGAGAATTCCAAGGAAAACTCTACTGATCAAAAAGAAAACACGAAGGCCTTAATAACATTTAGCAACCATTTTGAACATCACTGACATTAGGAAAAAATATTCTGCTGAGTAATAAGATTTGGCTTAAACATTTTGAAATGTGTGCGTTATGATAGAATCCTGTGAGAAAATTCTGAAGATGAACGTCCAGTTTGTGACCTTACACTCAATAATCCACTGAGGTGCATATACTGCCTTGCTTCATGAAATAAGCAGTCCAACTACAAATGAAGGAAAAACAGATGGTTGTGAAGTGATGTAGTCAAAGTTCAGAAGTAAAACTGTTTGATATCCAGTGGCATGATGGTAAACAGGCTGGTAAAGCTCAAAAACACTCTGATCTTCCTTCCAATGTTGCTGAGTTAGCAGACTGTGTAAAATTTCCTCCACAGTGATAAAAAATACTAATTGTCAGCTTTTGTGAATGCCTGGTGGCAGCTGCTGCTGCCAAGAGTGGCACAAACAGATATTAGGTTTCAGGAGTCAATTATAGTCTCACATCGAGTCTGGTATCTTTGGATATATTCCATTGAAGATGAAAAACATTTGGGACTGCTACTGTATTTACTCATGTTATCTCAGTCTGATATTTCAGTGAAACAAAACAGAAAAACTGAAGACTGATTGTAGCTTTTTCTTTGAACAGTGGAGATGACTGTTGCTGTGTATTTGCTTGTGCAACAGGACAGATCAACAGTAGACATGGACTTTCCAAAGCGTTCCATCCTGCAGGCCTTCAGTGTGATGCTGTTGGCGTGGATGCTGGTACGTTGCCAGACCCCAGTGGAACCTGAGGAAGAAGAAGAGGAAGAGGCAGCAAAGGAAGCTGACACTGCAATACTGGTGACAACTGAATGCCCTTCAGAATGCAGCTGCACAACAGACGGAACAGTGGACTGTGCAGGGGTTGACCTGACAGAGTTCCCCGAAGAGCTGCCTAACAAGATCCGCCGACTTTCTCTACAGGTCCCACACACACAGTTGTGTTTTTGTGTCTTGTGGGGACTTTACAGTGACTTCCATTCATTTTCTACAGCCTAACCCTCACCCTACCCCTAACCCTACTCTTAACTCTAACTCTATCATATCTGTCTAACCCCTAACCCAAAAACACAATTTCCCCTTATGGGGACCAGGATTTGTCCCCACAAGAAGCAGTGATCACCACAAGCCCACCATGTAGACAGAAATATTTTCCATAAGGACATTTCTGGTTCACAGGCCCAGACACAAATTTATATTTCTACCCTTATTGGGACTTTGCATTGACTTCCATTTATTTCAGTTAGTATATTTATGCCTAATACAGACAATTTTGCATAACGCTAATCCTGACCTTAAACTAATTCACACCTTACTTCTCAACCCTGATGCTAAATGTAAACAAAGGGGTCCATTTTATTAGGACCAGCATTTGGTTTTAAAACAATGTTTGGTCCTCAGAAGGATTATCTGTCTTCAAAAGATACATAAATACAGCTAAACAAGTAGTCCCACACACATGTGCACGCACACACACATATTGCTCATCAGTTTCAGCAGTACACCTACCATTCATAATATGAAGTTATTGCTCAGAACACAAAGTGCTGAACTTTAGTCTGCCTTTGTAAATGTTGCGTATCTTTTTCCCTAATGGCAGAACAACAAAATCAAGGAAATAACGGTGGAGCACATTTCCCATCTGCATCAGCTCGAGACTCTCAACCTCCAAAACAACTGGCTCACCACAGAGGGTAAACACAGTAACCAAGTCTCAACACTACGCAGGAACTCTGTGTTCACTGGGGAGGGAAACTGCAGACATGGTTCCAAGGGCATTTTACAGGCAGAGAGGCAGAGTGGAAAGTTTTATCAGTGCAGCTTTTTGTCGATTGGCTGATTGAGGTAAATATCTTTAATATGCACCTGTCAGTAGCAGAGGAATTGCTGCTATTTCATTTGTTGCCTGGTTCAGCGGTCTGTGCCAACATGTGTTTGATTCCAGCTAATAGTCACATGCAAGAAATCGATGGAAATGGATGGAGATGAAAGAATTCATTTTTAGTTTTTGACAGAAAGTGTTCTTTAAATGACGTGGAGTTTTGAGTAGTCAGCAATACAGGAAGTTAGAAGTCAAAAGGCTGCAGTGTGAAAAATGTCATGGTTGGGGTTATTTTGTAAGCCTTGTTCTGGATCAGATGTAAACAGAAGCAGCTGATTTAACACAAAAAAGCCCGTTTCACCCGGTTATTCTTTAAGGTCTTTAACCCCAAAGATTGGCTAATAAGACTAATATTCAACATTAAGCTTACCTACGGGTGTGTTAACCCAGATTTCTTCAATTTAGTTATTGGAATTCAAATGAAGGATTCATTCATTCATACCTACCTCGACTCTGCAGGCAGGGTGTCAGTCTGCTGAGTCAGAATGAGACAGGGCATGCCATAAACAAGCTGCCAGTTGGTTAATTGGTGAGACAAATTGCATTTCCATTAACTTAAAATTGCACAAATTGAAATTTCAGAGATAACTTTGCTAAGTGGAAACATCCTCATTTAAACCCCCCAAAAACTTCATGTTTTTCTCTAAAAGTTTTTTGCGCTGGGATGAGGTGTTTTTTCAGCCATATCAAAATAGATTTATTTCACAAAACTGCAATGGAAACAATTTTCACTCAACACGAGTCACATGATCAACAGCCGGATGTTACTTCTGGTGAAAATGACAAAGAAGATGATAGGAAGCAGCAGGAGGATGAGGTTTTTTTTTTGACGTTTTTGTGTGGGACAGAAAAACAAAAAGACACTGGCTCTCCACAGAGAGTAAACACAGTAACCAAGTCTCAACACTCTGCAGGATCTCTGTGTTCTGACATGCATTAGAAACACATGAAATGATCAAAAGTAGAAATAAAATACAAGTAATAGTACCAACAATAACACAGATATGAGTGAATAATGAAAATATTAAAATGTAATAGAACTTGCTGGCAAAACATATGAAATATTGCTTTTATAAGATATGAGCGCTCTGTCCCTCAAGTGTTGTTGTTCAGGTCAAAGAAAAAAGTTGTGCCAGTCAGAGACAGTGAGTTTTATCACCAACAACAGAAGATTCATCTAAACATTCAGGAGTCAGTCAGACTTTACAAAACTACATCTTTTAAGAATAACCTTCAGGGATGACTCAGCAAAGTTTCTTCATCGAAAGAATAAAGTTTTATAGAAAGTTTTGAGAATTAAAACTTTCTACAAAACATAGTTTAGATTCATAATGCAGTGTGAGAGGATTAATAACATTTCTAACACTCAATCCACAGCAAATGGTTGACTGTGCTACTCTAGGGAACACAAACTGCCATCCAGCCTTGGCGATAACATGGCACTGAGTTTTTCAGATACTGAGTTGACATCGACGCACTTACTCACACTTAATTCAGCCGCACTAAAGGGTTTGAAGCATGGATGTGTGTTTATGGTCATGTCACAGCAACTCGGTTAGATTTAAGTCCAGACTTTTGAATTTGAGATCAGATCAGATCAAATGATCTGATCTGGTAACATTTGAAAAGCTCAGATCTGGACTTGATGGTGCGCTTTGAATCACTGTCCTGCTGTAAAACCCAAGTTAATCAGTTAATCAGTTATTTAAAAATTACACATTGTATTGTCAGGGTGGTGTGGATAGCATTTCTCCTCTACTGAATGAATTCATCTTGAATGCTACATTTTCTATTTAGCTTTATCTGATTTTGAAATTTTGTGATCTGAAACATGAAGGTTTGACTGAAAAACTTTCATAATGTGACATTATGATTTCATGGGTAAAGCAGCTTTGATCTCCAGGTCTTTTTCTATGTGGCCCAATTTCAAAATGATAAATTGCAAAGTAATTTTTTTTTTTTTTCAAAGTCATGCTGGATATATGATTTTTATAACAGTTGAAGTTGATACAGTTACTTGATTGTGATATAAAATGGCACCAGGTGCCTGAAAAGTACATACTACCTCCCCTTTGGGATAATGCAATAACTTGTGGCAGGCATATCTATATTTATTCACATTTTTGTCTATTTTTTCAGGCCTTGAAGATGAAGGTTTTGAAATGCTTGAAGAGCTGGCTTATTTGTACCTGGCTAACAACAAGGTGAGTCATAGGCAAGAATCTAAAATGTGCAGATTTATCACACTGCACAATGGAACGATTGTTTCTTTGCCCTCTTGTCTGTTTTGTTGTGACAGACAGTAGTAGCTCACGCTCTGTGTTTTAGCTGGTCAAAGCTAAAAATGCTACTGACCTTTCTGGACAAGGCGAGTGAGAGAGAAAGGAGGGGCAGATTTGTGTGTCTAAAGGGACAAACAGGAAAACAGAATGCAGGAAGTATAGAGGATTTTTAAGTGCTCTCTAAGCCTCAAAGACATCCCGTGTTACTTTAATACATAAACCATGTTATTAAGGAGAAAGCTCTAAATGAATGTGTAATCTCAAAAATGCTTTTCTGCTTTCTATACTCATTTGACAGATTTTAGCATTTGAAAGCCTTATATTATTGAAGAGATGCATCTTTTCTTTTTAACTATGACAACATGGAGAAAGAAAAACTTGTATGTCATATAGATTTACTACACATAGAGTCAGATATTTTAAGCCTTTAATTCTTGGAATTTTGATAATTACAGGTTACAAACAGTGTTAAACCAAGATTCAGTTGTTTTTTCTCAAACAATGTTGATATCTTCCAAAAAGTTAAATATTGGAAACTGTATCCAAGCAATTTATATATTAAAAAAATTGAGTGGAAGGAAAACACCTGCAAAGGTTTCCTGAGCCTCTAAATTGTCTCTCACTTTGGGTCAGTTGACTCCACAATCATGAGTTGAACTGCTGACTGGACAGATGTCCAGAAGACAGACATGGACACTTTTCACAAGGAAGGGAAGGAAGGGAAGCCACAAGAGGTTAATATTAATTATTCTGATTGTTGACAAAGTGCTATGTCCAAGCATTTTCATAAAAAGTTGAGTGGAAGGAAAAAATGTGGTAGGAAATGGTCCATCCATGAATTTCATCCAGGACCTTTATGATGTATGATGTCATGGCAACAGGCCTAAGGTTGTTCATGACTGATTGATGAGTTTTCTTTGGTGCCTCAACCAGACAGGATGTCTTCCACAACAACAGAACTTTCTGTTTGGTCAGGCTGAGGATGAGGAGATGTTGCAGAATCTCACAGAGGCCTTCAGGACTCTGGGCTCACACCACCCAGACCCGCAGCCTTGGTCCGTTCAGTCTCTGCAGATGCCTCTTCACCTGGCTTCTAGATACAGAAAAGTGGGAGGGGGAGGCAAAGGGAGCAGCAGCAGCTCCTGATTTGGTTGAAGACAAACTTGTGGAAGCAGACGAGTCGTTACTGAGGTAGAAGATAAAACATCTCAGGTTTTACTGGAAAGCTGTGGGTCAGAGGAGGGCCGGGATGCCTGTCTGGTTGGGGACAGGCGAGGAGGATGTGAACTTTTCAGAAACCTGACATTTCTGTTTTATATATGGTATGTAATAATCTAACCTCCTATGCAAAAAATGAGAAAATTTAGACAAAACTGGAGTTTCTTTTGCTTGGAAAACCTACTAAATGAAACCATTTTACATATCACGGCCTTTGAGGCATACATCATTTTAGTTTTTCTTCTCCCTCTTCAGGTTTTGTTTGTTGCAGTTCTGTTTGTAGATTCCTAAAGTTGCTCTCTACATTGAAACTGAGGCGACGTCTTTCAGGTTCAATGTAGAGAGAAACTGAAAGAGGTTCAGTGAACTCTTTCAGTCACTGAAACTGAAAACGTTTTCTCTTTCAGTTTCTCTCCACATTGAAACTGAATGTCGTTTCAATGTCGTTCCAGTGTAGAGGCCTCTGATAATGTGGCCTCTTGTACTTTAGGAAGGAAGATCTAAAAACAAACAATTTACAGTTCTTTGTCTCTAACAGCTTCGCCAGAATAAGGCAGATTCTACACTAACCACTGAATTTCAGAAGCATTTTTTTATTCAGTATTAAAAAAATGAATCCTTGATCTGGTTCTGAATAAATTGTATAGCAAGAAAAACTAAAAACAAAACAAAAATAAAGTGCACAGGTGGCTCAGAAAACGTGGCTGATGGCCAGTGGTGACAATACATGTAAACCACATAGAGAACAATAAAATAAATAAATCACAATATTTAATTCATTCTCTGATGTGCTTGCAGCTCTCCTCTGCACCAAGAGTCCTGCCGCCATCTTTGGTCAGTGCTGATTTTGCTGCTAATCATCTGTCCAGGATCTACCCATACACATTTGGTCATAAGCCAAAACTAAGGTACTGACATGTCTTATCGTTATACCTCTTTTTATTTCAGGTATAGTTAGTAGAACATGTCCTGTGTGTGTGTCATGATTCCATAGGTCTGTGTATCTCCATAACAACAAGCTGACAAATGAAGGACTTCCTGATAACATGTTCAATGCTTCTGACACGCTGGAGATCCTCACCATATCCAGCAACTTCCTGAGGGTCGTTCCCAGCAATCTGCCGTCCAGTCTTCTCCGACTTCATCTGAAGGTCTCACACATGTAGCACCAACAATGATATTTGGACACAAATGATTACAATGACTCACTGGAGCACATTTCAGTTAAAACATGCATTTAATCTCAGAGTGCCTTTTCTCTGTACTGCAGTCAGGCTGAGCATGGATGGTCTCTGGTGAGGCCTCCTGCGGTGTGATTGAGAGAGCAGTGGGTGAACATGGTTTATTGGCAGAAATGTTGGGTCTTACATGACACAGGGTGGTGACAGCAGTGACCGCAAATCTAGAATTGTTATTAGGCAGATGATCTGTTGATTATCTGTATTAGTAATAATGTATCATTTAGAATTTCTCAGGTTTGCATTTCATGTTTTGTTTTTGTTCATTTAGCACAGATTTAGCTGTTAGATGCAGACAGCCTACATCTTGACTTGGATCTATTTACCCAGGCTGCCTTGTTTTGTGTGGACATCTCTTGTCCACAGATCCAAACTTGAATTTAAAACTTCTATATAAACCATACTTTTCCTCAGCCTCAGATTCATTGTGGTGTTGGAAGTAAAATCCTTCTTGCTCTGCAACTTTCTAGCATATATGAATGTTTTGGATCAAGAATAATTGACATTCTGCACTCTTCATTACTTCATCCACCTTGAAGAAACAAGTCTAGTTCATCTAAAGCATAGGAGCCCCCCTGCAAACATGATGCTGCTGCTATCACAATTTCACAATACTTATGGTGTTCTTTTAGGAATGTGTAGTGTTATTTTTTGTCAAGCTTAAACATGTGGCTAAAAGTTCATCAGGCCGTTATTTATTCTTCCATAAGGTTTTGGGTGGTTATATAGAGGCTTGGATGTTTTTCCCTGGAAAACATGGCTTCTGTCTTTCAACTTTACCTAAACATATGGAGAATCCAGCAGACTGTTTTCACATGAGGGCTTTGGCCTGATTATTGGAAAATTTAAGGGTTAATGAGAATCGCTGAAGTAAGAGGAAAAACTGTTTCAACAGTGTGGTAGTGGTTTCATCATGTTGTGTTGGTGTTTTACTGCAGGAGGGACTGGTGCACTTCATTAATAGCACCGTGAGAAAAGAACTTTATGCAGAAAGACTGAAGCAGCCTTTCGAGAGCCAGGATGTTAAGCCTTGAGCACAAATGGGTCTTCCAGATGGACAGAGTTCATCAAGGACAACAATGTTAATGTTTTGAGCTGACCATCAAAAACCTCTGATATTTGTTCCATTGAAGTTTGCAAAACTAAAAGAGAGCAAACTTACAAGTCCAACTAAGATAAACCAGAAGAAATGGGTCAAAATTCAAAAACTGAAGCTTACAGTGGGAAACCCAGACAGCATAAAAATAACTAAGAAAATGATATTTATCGTTCTCTAGAACATTTGCAAATAAAAATAATTTTGGCAATCTTAATTGATGCTCACAGACAGATTTGATATCAGACAGTAAGAAAACTGCTTGTGTCTATTTTTATATTATATGTAGAAATATGCTGGAGCTCATGTTTCTCTAAAGCAGCGGGGCAAGAATATTCTTTGACCAACACAGGAAATAAAATGCAGAACAAGACATATAAAAACCCAGGACTCTATCTCAGTCAAATCAAATCCTGAAGCCATGACTGGAGCCACTTTTGTTTCCTGCCACTACGCCATCTCCTTCCATTACTGCTCTTCTTCATCTTCTTGCTCTCTTCTTCTCTTTCTTCTTTCTTTCTACTCATTTCCTTCTGTTGCGTGTTAACAGATTAAATTTCTTCCAGTTCTCTTAAACTCTTGACTATCTTTCCTGATGAAGCCACCAGGTGTTTCCCATCACTGAATATTTAACACGATTAACATGTCAGATTAAAGTCATACCATGACATATTTTAGTCTGTTTTTTTATCACATCCTGACAATCTGGCAGTTTTATCTTGGTCCTGTAGACTTTTTAGATCCAGAGTTAATCTGTGCTTGGACTTTTATGTAAACACCTGCTAGTAATCATTCGCTCTGGCTGTGATCTAGAAACATTTGTTAAACAAGCCAGAACGGAATTAGGGAAAAATACCTGTAAACATGCAGCAGATGTTTCCTGGAATAATAAAAAAACAACAAAAACAAAACTGAAATGTTTGGAACTGGATATAAAGAGAAAGATTAAATAAATTCTGATGATTTTCTTTCATATTTCGCTTTTTTATTGTTATTACTGTTTTATTTGTTGTACTTTCAAATGCTTTGACATTTCATCTGCTGGCCTGATACTGAAGCTACTTCATCATGGTGCTAATGTGGAGGGAAATCTTCTTGCATGTTTCTGCATGATCTGGTGGGGTTGTCATGGTGAGACACAGCAGTGATGCGAACTGGAAAAACTTTGCTTGCCTGGCAGGATCATGACTGACTTCACACCTATAGAGTTTTAGTTCATTTGCCCCAATCCAGCCACTTTCTGCCAAAGATTGTGGGGAGCTTATCATTTTATTAATAAAAAATATTTCCTTTATGCTACAGAGTAACAGGCTGGAGAAAATCCCAACAGGAGCCTTTGAGGATTTACGAAACCTTCGAGAACTTTATCTCCAGAACAACCTCCTCACCAATGATGGGATGGACAACGAGACTTTCAGGTGCGCTTAACGTTTCACTCACAAAACAAAACAATTGAGATATTTCACTCTGTATTTTCATAGCTAAAATAAAGAACGCAAAAGTGCCTCACATCACACAGATAGATCATACCTCAAAATTTACACAACTCACAAGTCCACAGCATTTTAAGACAGAATGGTTTAGTAACGTAATCAACAGATCTCAGATCTTCCTAAATGAGCAGCACTGCTGGGCAAAAGACTTTATCTGATCAAAATGAACCAATCTGTTTGTAAAATCATAACCATCAGCTGCAGATATTTAACATTTTGGTCAACTTTTATCTATCTATAGAACAAGGATTTAACAAACTGTGCAGTTTCTTAATGTTTCTTCCACCGACCCTATAAACACGATAGAATCGAGGTATTCCACTTGAGCAGACTTACCAGTTGGTGTCTGAATGGTAGTTGGTAGTTAACATCTATCTAATTCTGCAGAGGTTACTAAAATCTCCCGCAATACATCCTCTATGGATCTGTCTTGGACTACATGTTTTTTTATTACTATTTTTAACTCCTAATGTGCAGGAAACTTATTTCAAGCATTTTTAAATGCAAACCTTGGAATTTACTCTGCAGCTTTTAAGCACAGAGAAGTCACAAAGAACATAAAGTGTTCAATTACAGAGTTCAAAATCGAAAACATGATTTCCCTCCTCTTCTGTTTTTGCAGCCAGCTGAGTAGCCTCGAGTATCTTGACTTGTCAAATAACAACCTGAGCGTTGTTCCTAAGGGTTTGCCTCGCAACCTGGTGCTGTTGCACCTGGAGAAGAACGCCATCCGCAGCATTCCTGGAGATGCTCTCATCTCTGTGCGGAACATTGAATACCTACTACTTCACAATAACAAGCTGCGCTCCCGCTCTATACACCCAATGGCCTTCCAGGTACTTTAAGGACAAGTTGACATATATTAGATGCTACTCACATATGTGTAATGGCAGTGCATATCCTCAAATGCACTGCATAGGAACAGTGCTCTTCATTCATTTGAGTTGCATCTTTCTCTCAGGGCTTGAAGAAGCTGCACACTCTTCATTTGTATAATAACTTGCTGGAGCGAGTTCCCAGAGGCTTACCTCGGCGAGCCAAGACTCTCATGCTGCTCCACAACTTTGTTTCTGAAATTGGCCGCAACGACCTGTCCTTGTTGTATACCCTGACTGAGCTCAATCTCAGCTACAACAAACTGACCAACACCAAGATTCACCGTGACGCATTCAGAAAGCTGCGCATACTGGAAACTCTGGACCTGTCAGGAAATGCCCTTCATGCCATACCATTGGGCCTTCCGCACAGTCTGAAGGTTCTGGAGATCAAGAACAATCAGCTCAGTGCTATTCCATATGGAGCCCTGGCAGGAATGCAGAAGCTACAGAAGTTGATCCTGAGTGACAACAAACTAAAACTCAACTCAGCCTACCAAGGAGCCTGGATGGAGCTCAGTGCACTTACAGTGAGTGACCTGCATGGATACTGCTCAGATTATGCTTAGTCTTGTTACCGTGGTCTATTACCTTAACATAGAAGGTTAAAACCTGCAGTAGATTATTTTTATTTACATTATTTGTTTTAAATGAGACTGAAAAAAAAATGTGTGTTATATGAGTAACATTAATTTCTTTTCCTATGTTCCTTCTTGATGATGTATGTATCATTATTATTATTTTAGACACTAGACCTTTCTGGTAACCAGCTAACACACATCCCATCAGACCTTCCTGAGTCTCTGGAGTATCTTTACCTGCAAAGCAACCGGATCTCCAGTGTTCCTGCTTCAGCGTTTGAAGGCACGCCAAACATTAAAGGCATCTTCCTTCGGTAAGAGACGCACGAACATCCTTAACCTTTCTCACTCAAAACCATTGAGTTTTGTATGTGTTGAACCTGAAACAATGCCACATCTACATGCTTCAACAAGTAGTTGAAGACCTAATATCTGCACTAACGTTGTCAACCTCTGGTCTATTTGTGGGTGTGGATGTGATTCTGCTGGCAGGTCATTGGTGCTTTCTGCTTTGTGAATTATAAACTGAGATAGAGCAGATAGTGAATGCAATCCACCATCTGCTTACAAATAAGTTATTTGTCAGCTTCCAAATAATTCAACACTTATTTGAAAGATCTACAACATTCAGCATTGACACTTGGAACCATTTTCCTTTCTGGAGCTGCTTTTGGTTTTAGTGTAAATGAAATGAGATTTTTTTCCTCACATGAACGTCCTTCTGTGTGCGCCGTTCTGTTGCAAATCAAAAGAAAGCACTATCTGCTGCACATTCGGACTTAGCTTCATTTTGTAGAGTACTGCAACACAGGACCTAATCTCTCCAACTCCACTAACTTGAGTGCATTCAGCAAATGCTCCACTTTGGTTTATTCCACGTACTGTGGGCTTACCGCCACAAGCCCTGCAGCTGACAGCAGCGGTCAGACAAGAGTTAAGAGGTTTTGAACATGTGCTTTCAAGGTATTTGTTCTGGTTTGGTTTCAGTGTGACCTTAACCTTGTTGCTTTTTGCTGTGCTTACAAGCTTTGACCCCTTCTGCTGTGCAGGTTTGTCATTATTATCATATCAGCCGCTGCTCCGTTTCTCTCCCTTTGCTTCCCTCCACTTGCAGTATGAAACACATGGTCTGTACCAACTGGAGTGTTTGTAGCAGGAGGGAAATGGAAATAAAGATTGTAATGTCACAGAAATGACTTGTTTAATCTTTGGATGATTAAACTCATTGATAGGCTGTGTAATCAGTTTCTACACATGCAAGTAAATGGATTAGATCTCATACATTCCTTAAAAATACTATGAGGTAACTAAATAGTGCAGAACAACTAAACTAATTTTGTTGAACAGTTGTAAGAGATGCTCAACATTTGGACCCTTCTGAACTGATTCTGGACCAGCATCACCAGACAGATCTGTACATTTAAGTTCTGCTAAGTGAATCCTACGGCCTTCAGCAGAGGAAGTGCCAATTTCACAAACTAAACCATCCCTCCTGTTTTTCGTTCCAAGGTTTAACCGGCTGTCTGTGGACTCTGTAGATGAGAGCTCCTTCGCCCACCTCGTCAACTTGCAGGTGCTGGACTTTGGGACGGGAAACACAGAGCTGTCCTCAAAAAAAGATGAGAAAGAAGTTGGAGAGATGATGGAGCAGGAAACATAGAGCACTGGACTGCATGTTTCAGAAAACAGAACAGGCTTTTAAATGGGACGGAACCTGTGAATGTTTTTTTTTTTGCTTTTCTTTTCTTTATATCTCCATCTTTAAATCATGCTGAGATGCAGAGCCACATATTTCTGGTGCAGGATGCCGGATGGAAGTTCATTTTGTTCAAACTGAACTTTGATTGTTCATATGCAATCTTTATCTTAAAAAAAAAAAAAAAGAAAGAAAAAAAAGAAAAGAAAAGAAAGGAGGTTCAGGAATCTGAACACCAACCTGGGAAGAATCATGAAAAAGGACAAAACCCCTTCCTGTTTTCCGCTTCATTTTTATGCCATTTTGAAAATGGCTGCCCTGTCAGCAATATTACCAATGCAATCTACTTGGATTTGTTAAAGCAAATATAGCAATCAAAGCACTTATTAAAACCTCAGAAAGTTGAATCAAACATAGAAATCAGGGACATAATTTCATGTTACTGTTACTGAAGATTTCACATAGTTATTTACAGACCAACATAAGCCTAAAAAATTGTTTTAATATTATTATTCAGCAATGTATCAAAAGTCTAGGTTTCAAGTTATTTTAAGCCAGAGTAGTAATAAAAAAACAACTACAGAGTAAGATTTTTGTGGTTGGACTGCTGACCTCAAATGGACTTATAGATTGATCTTTTACAGACTGGTGGACTTTCTCTCAGTCAAAAGTTGTGTGATCAGAAAGTATAACAGATATTCTCAGTATGTCCTCTGGTTCAATTTTCCTACTTGTAAGCCAGAACATTTGATTTTCAAGACCCAGTGCATCAGGGAAGTAAAGGTTCACACACTCTGCTTTGAAGTCCCAGTTTGATATTGGTTTGGTGAAAGAGGAAAAAATGGCATCAAATGGTAGATTAAACTACGCATAGGCACAAAGTAACCTTCCCAAACAGACATGGAGAAGCTACTCTTCTAAGGAAAATGGTTTCGCTGAACAATGATTTATTTACTAATGATTTCTAAACAGTTTTCATCCAAATTAATCTTAACAATGCCCTACAGACTATCTCAAACAAAATATTGAAAACTGAACAGTATCTAATTTTCCAAAGAAACAGTCAATAAATTACTAATAAAGATAAGCTTAGCTTGTCAAACCTTAGTGAGAAACAAAAGGCCACATGGAGCTAAAATATCTGAGTCCAAAAATACTTTCATAATGCCTCTTCAAAACAGCATGGCTTCCTGGATGTCATCATGAGTTATTATCAGTCGATCATACACTGCAACGGCGTGGAGTTCTTTAGACTTCTTCTCCAAATGTACATTTCCGTGTCCGTTATTGAAAGAAAACAAAACTGTGCACATACTCTCCTGGGTGACATTGCAATATAAATAAATGTATCTAGATAAAATGTCTCCATTTTCCAACGAGAAATGGCTAAAAGGTAAATGGACATATTAGACATGTTCCAGCATCTTCATGCTCAAACTGAACTGAACTGATTGTGAGTTTAGTTGTAATGTAGTGCTGTGTAATCCATCCATCCATCCATCCATCCATCCATCCATCCATCCATCCATCCATCCATCCATCCATCCATCCATCCATCCATCCATCCATCCATCCATCCATCCATCCATCCATCCATCCATCCATTTTCTACCACCTTTGTCCCTAATGGGGGTCTGGAGGTGCTGGTGCTTATCTCAAGCTAACGTTTCGGGCAAGAGGTGGTCTTGCCCTGGACAGGTGGTCCGTCTGTCACACAGAGACAGATGGGACAAACAACCATTCATGCACACAAACACTCACATCTAACAGTTATGCTTTTGGATAGTGGGAGGAAGCTGGAGTACCCGGAGAGAACCCACCATGCACAGGGAGAACATGCAAACTCCATGCAGAAAGACTCGGGGCCGGAATTGAACCCAGGACCTTCTTGCTGCAAAGCAATAATGTTACCAACTGTCCCCGTGTGCAGCCAAAGCTGTGCAGTCCTAACCAATCAAAGTTAGTTGCATTTATCATTTTAATTGCAACTACAATTAAAATGATAAATGATCAGAGTTGTGCCTCATACATAACCTGGAAAACATTTCGATTTCAGCATTGATCTGAAGCCAGAACCTCTTTAATGTCACACTAAATACAGCCAATGACTGACTTCTGTGTAGAAATAAATAATAAGCAATGCATGTTCTTATTATTTTCTGTATTAGGATGTATTTTGATGAGATACTTCAATCAAAAGAAAAAAAGCCCTCATTGATGAGGCTGAGGAAGAAGTTCCTGCTGCTCTTCCTTGATGCCCAACCTGTTTTCCACCAAGATATCAAATATTTCCTATCAAATTAAAATGCTTAACTAACATATAACATGTTGCTATGAACACAGTCACTTGCACATATTGTAGCCTTGTATCATTACATAGAATATTACAGTCATTCAAAAAAGCAATAAATCATTGAAAACAATGAAAAACAATTGCTGTCTGTTTCCTTAAAGTCAGCAGAATCTTGTGGATAACATCGCTGCAGCTTGTCTTACAAACTGGAAATTGTTTGACGTCCAATCATTTGATCTCAAAATGCACTGAGTGCCGCGGTGCTTCATATTGGTGGGGAGGGGCTGTGAATAGCTGAAAGAAAACACAGAGGAATGTCAACATCACAGCAGTTAGATGACTTGATGAGGAAAACTGAAACTGTGAAATCTACTGCTGGTCATAAGATGGAAAACCTGAAAGCAGTTCAACCTCATGTGAGAGACAATCACTCAGAATTTCCTGCTATTTCAAGGCAATCTTTTCAAGCATTCCCTGTAATAACCCCAATCATCTCCAATAGATGATCTGGCATTTTGGACTAACTGCAGATGATGGACAGTCCACTGATCCAGTCCATAATATGAGTTGCAGTCGTCTATTCTAGAGGTAGCAAATCAATGTCAAAGGTTTTCAAAATTTTTAGGAAGAATGTAAGATTTATCTTCAGTAATTTGGTGACACAAGAAAATCCTGACTACTGTGGACACTTTCTGAAATTTCATGGAATTAAATAAAAACACTCAGAGACAGTGGAGGAGCGATGGACTCCTCCACTGTCCATCGATTTCCTGGGAGTCAAGGAGATCAGTTTGCCTAGGAAGGTGCGATCATCAGACACAATAACTTTGGTTTAGTTATTATACCTAATAAGGTAAAGACTGTGGTCCGTAAGCCTTTTGGGTTGTTTTAATTTAACAGAATGCTATTTGGATTTCACAATGCCCCCAACACGTTTTAGAGACTAATGGAGCAAATGTCTCAAAATTGTTGGCCTCTGTTATACTTGGATGACCTTGAGGTTCTCTCTTCCTCAGTTGATGAAGGTTTGCATCATTTGAAAACTATGATGAAACCACCTGAAACAAGAGGGACTAAAAGAGAGGCTCAAAAAACATTGAACCTTCAGGAAAGACGTAAAATACCTAGTCTGTGTTATTTCCACTCAGTCCATGGACTCAATTAAAATCTCTACAGTAAAGAATTAGTCCTCCAACCAGAGTCCCAGAGCTGCAGTCCTTTCTGGGGTTTGTCAGCTACTACAGACAATTTATTGAAGGCTTTGCAAAATTGGCAGCCAACAGCTAATCGCTGTTGAGATGCAGAAGATTCAGGGTTGTCAGTGGCAACAGCAGTTAGGTAGCCATTGGTCAGATGATTGTGAACAAGGCTTTGAAGAGATACAAGCCAGGCTGGTTGGCACAGCTGTTCTAGCTTAAGCTCATTTCTCCAGGCCAGTTGCAGGGCCTTGGAGCTCCGCCCCTTTGCCTTTGGCCGCCATGGTCTCAGAACCACAGAGAGGAACATGTTCAACTACTGTTCCATGAAAAGTGGGCAATGATAGATACATTTAGAGACTATTTACTGGGCCTGCTTATCAGAAGGCCAGCAAAGTCCTCAGTTTTAGCCTTTCTTTCTTTTACATTAAAATATTTATTGTCTCTTATAAAGTTGTGACAAATTTTATCTTTATTTCTATAAATTGTGAAGCAAATAAAATATCTGTTATTTCTTACAAGTTTCTTTGTGTGAAGGTCTGGTAAAATGAGAACTGGATATTCTCTTACCACAGACTATTCCTTGTGTTTGAACCACTGATCTGTTGAAGTGTTTCAGTTTTTTATGTGAATTGGATCTTAGCCATTAGCCATATGCACAACCCTGCTGTGGAGGCCCACAGTGCACATTCTGCCCTGATTTGTATAAAATGTTCATGTTCGGACAGAGCAGCTGAAACTATGAATGCCAGTCTGTTAAATGTCGAGAGCATTTTTTTTCACCACTCTAGCAGATCCACTGATCAAAAGGAAAAGGGTGATCCACTGATTGCCTTTTTCGTTTTTCCTTTCTGAAACAGCATTGGCTGTGCACATAATCAATCTCTAATATTGGAGAAACACAGGCTGCAACTCAAATAAACAGGCACAAAAATATATAGACAAGAGTTAGGAGTTTATTTGTGCTGTAAAAAGTCTTATATATGTTAACAGTTTTGAAATTTGGACTGTTAAATTTCCAAATTTAACAGTGAAAGTATTACTTTTAGACTGAGTGTAAATGTGTGTGTTTGTTTCAGATTAATCAATGAGATCAGCCAACATTTCAGCTCCTGTAAACAAAATGACTTTTCTGTCTCTATGATGTAAAAAGCAAGCAAAAAAAAAAAAATACTTTTTTTATTAAGCTGGCATTTGATTAATGTTAGACCCAAACCTTGATTGCCATGGTTGGCTTCCCGCCAGCCTTGCATTCTTGACATTGTTCCTTTTCGTTGGATGTTGTGTTGGTACAGGGAGGCTGGGTAACTGTGAAATCTGGCTGGAAATGTTCAAGGTTAATAGTTCGTTGAAGAAATGTCACAAAGGTCAAATCCAAATAAAGTCCCAAGTCTTTGATTTGATCAAGTTTCGCCAAAAGTCATTAAGTTTGTGACGTACGAATGTCTTTTTTCTTCACATATTAGTTGAAACATAAAAGCAAAATCACTTCAGTTCCCATCCTTATCAGCCAAGGACCATATTAAGGCAAACCCAGTTAAGTTTACCTTTTCATCACCAAGCTTGAATGCATGTTCTTCTGCATGGATGTGGTTCTGTAAAGCATTCGAGAAAGTCAGAGTTTTTCCTGCATCTGACAGAAGCAGACAAAGTGTGGAATCAATCTGACTAACGCTCAAGAAAAAACTGGTCACAGAGTTCAGCATTAAGGTGCCACAGAAGATTAAAAGTTTGTAATGGAGGAAACTTGGTTTTGGATTCTAGTACGAAGATGTCAGTACTATTTGCATGAAAAGTGAAAGTAACAGACTTTTGTGTGTCACAGTATTTCTGACTCTCAACATTATTCACTGCAGTTCCAGTCTGATAACACTGCTGAGGAACGACTTAACGTACACACACTTGAGCACACACACACACACACACACACCCACACAAGCACCCCCCCCCCACACACACACACCCCCACACACACACACACACAAACACACACACCCCACACACACACACACACAAACACACCTACACTCTACAGAATCCTTCTCTTGGTGCATTTTTCAGACAAATGACGAAACTATCTTAACTGAATATACAATTGCATCAGTCAATATCTGACTCCGAGGCAGACAAGTTACCTCACAATGTGCTCCAACATGTTTTCACTGTGTGAGTGTGAGCGGGACGTCTCTTCGCTCAGGATGCTGTAAATAGGAAGGAACAAGGAGAGACGTCTTGTGTGAGCATAAAAACCAGTCCTGGATCAGAAAAACGACGCTAAAACATAGTGGCAATGGAGGGAAACGGCCTCTTCCTCCCAATGAAGAAATACAAATAAGAAGTTTTTAAAACCCGCCAGAAATAATAATAATAATAATAAAAAAAAAGAGCTGAAAAACAAACTCCATTCATCACACACAGCGTGTAATTTGTGTGAAATTTATGTCAATTTATTCTCCGGTAGCGGTATCGGTGCCGGTGGACTGGACCTTTCCTCCACAGAAAAACAATTTTTCCATGTTTTCCAAGGTGCGACTCTGGCCAGAGTCTACTGCTCACAAATTCTGACCTTTAAATAAAAGCACAACTTTTGTCCTTTTTTTGGCATGACCAGTGCTGCAGTATACAACAAGCTCGCTAGCTGGTTAGACAGACAGATTGCTAACTAGCTGGATAGCTAGATAGACAGATAGGTAGATAGATTTTGGTATCGCAGGATGTAAAATACAATACTGATGCCTTTATCAGTTTCCTTTGCTTCTGGGCATCCGTCTGTCCAAATACACTCATATCAAATGAAATTGCACTCAGAGGCTATACATTGGTCTCAAGGCCATTCATGTCAATAGTGCAGTGTTCTTTGCTCTTCTTCAGATATCTTGGAGGAATTGGAGGTTTCTTTTTGTCTGCAATCTGCTGAACACCTTCCTCAAGCTGCATTAGTCGAGCAACATCAGGCGGGATGAGCTTGTGTTTGACTCCTGAGGCAGGCGGTCGAACGTTCCCATTGTTGTTGTGGCAGTTCATTGTGGGTGGGGGATTCACTGGGATTTTAGCCTCACAGACCAGAGGTACCTGTGGACAGAACAGGAAAAAAGTCCTCACAACAGGCAAAAAACTAACAATCAAAAAAACAAACATAAAAACAGTTTCTGGTTTGCGTAAGTATTCTCACACTTTTTCGCTGGTGTGAAAATGTGCAGCAATATCAAACTTCTGTGGACAATATCAAACTACAAAGCGCCAAAACTCACCTAAATACAGTGAAATCTCACTACATTCTGTGTTATTTAGATCAAACCCGATGTTTTCATAATTTTAATATTTTATTGTTTAAACTAGACAATAAAACCCATTTATCATCAGACAATAACCTAACACATACACACACACACACTCACAAAATAAAGAAAGCAAATATAAAAGGATGCGAAAACCTCACTACAATTTAAAAAATACATTTCCTCAGTTTTTGTCTCATAAAGATGTCATTTGTTCTTTGTGCCGAAGTGAATGAAATGCAGCTGTGGGATCATTTCATTCTCACAAAAATAATAATAAAATAATACATGGCTGGATCAGCAGATTAACTCCAAACAGTTTAATTATTTTTAAGGTGATGGAAGTTTGAGCCAATCACATGTATTCAAGTAGCTGCATAAAGGTCAGCGGCTCACTGATGGAGAACTTCACCAATGGATGGATTCAGAGGGAGCCATTGATCAGAGATCATATTGATCTGCTGAGAAATGTTGATGATGGTTTATTACTGTTTAGATTAATCCAGACTGATCATCCTGGAGCTCTGAGCGGAACTTATAGAAGGAGCTGTGGGGTACCAGTACTGGTACCGGTCCAGCTGCGGACATCTGTCAGTGGAGCCGCCCGCTTTGTGAATGAGCATTATGGACAGAAAGCATCTCTATTCTGTAAATGTACAACTTATGCACTGTTTCTAATAAAGGTTTATTTTACCCTCTCTAATGACTCTGACTCTCTGTCTGTCTTTAAATCCCGGCTGGACCCTCTGCTGTTTGCACTCTTTATTTTCTTTTTTATTATTATTTGGAGTTTTTTATTTCTTTAAAATGTATTATTTATTTTTGTGACGTTACCTTATGTTCCCCGAAAGCACCTTTTAAATAATATATGCAGGGTTAGACAGACAGATTGTCTGTCTGTCTAACTCTGTCTGTACTCTTATGCATGAGACTGAATCATTGACTTTGACTGAATCATTGACCTAGACTGAGTCATTGTTGAAGGAGGTTTGACAAAGAATTATGTTTTGCAAATTTAAAAACATGAATTTGATCCATGTTTAAAAAAAATACAATGTTTTTTTTTTCAATGAAAGGTTTTCAACATAAGTATAAGCAACCAATGAATTAGAACCAACCCCATCTCCCTCCTTCATGAAGTCTTTCCTGCAGATGTGTGCCATGATGCCTGTGGCCAAAGCATCCCCCATTACATTTACCATCGTTCTGAATCTGTCCCTGTGAAGAAGACAAAGGGAAGCCGGATGAGAAATGCAGCACAAATGAAGTTTAAAGAGAACATCAGTAAAAAGAAGCATGACCTACAGTGCCCAATCCACGGCAATGATGAGGGTGATGTCATCAGTGGGCAATCCAACAGATGTCAACACAATTACCATGGTGACCAGTCCGGCTTGTGGTATCCCTGCTGCACCGATGCTTGCTGCCGTTGCTGTGATGCTGGTAGAGATTTGAAAGATTAGCATTGCTCCAATGAATGACTGAAATTAGTGACATACTTTGTTTATGTTCTGCTACTTTACAACAAAAGTCATCTCAAGGGAGAAACACAAATATACATTATTCACAGCTGGGTTGTTCACAGTGTGGGGAGTAAAACAGACAAACTTTTAGTCAACTTCACTAAGACTATAGCAGTGACAAAATGAATTGATTTTTAGTACGTAAAGAGAATGTGAGTAAGGAGACAGAGTCTTGACCAAGCAAGAATAATAATAACAAAGAACAATGTAGAGTTAATCTGTGTTCTCTAGTGAATGAATGATGCTCTCTGGGGACAAGAATCAAATAATTAGTCTGAGTTCAGCTAAAGTGTGACAATTTTCAAAAAGTTTATTTCTTTAAGACACTGTAATTCTGACAGTTTCAATAAATTTCTTCATTTGAATGAATTTAATAGGAAATACTATGAAATATGTTAATGATCTCTCAGTAAAAATACAATATAGCAAATATATTATATATAGCAAAAGGTTTCTGGAGGTGTGCCACATATCTGACATGATATGGTTTATACAGACACTAAAGATCCAAACCACTCCTTTCAGAAATCTCCACCAAACTAAGAAGTGTGTTAAATACTTCTTTATGCAATAAGGTGATGCAAGCTGCAATAACAAATCGCTATAAAATGTACAGGTATTTAAAAGAAGCAACATCATTTGTTTTATCAATTTTACTGGATTTGACAACAGCTCTGGAGTTGATTTAAATATCAGATTCAAAGACTTTGTAAGGGCTTTAAGGCACAAAATGTGAACTTCCCAGAAGCTGTGAGTTTGATCACAGCTCTTTTAAAAACACCAGATATCAAATATCAGGGGACTTTTCCTTTTCAGTTGAGTAATGGACAAATAAACTGCGACAGGATGAATATTAGAATAAGCCTTACGAAAATGCAGCTATGGTCACTCAGACATCTTTTCAAATATATAATTGGTCGATGATTAGTCCTAAAGAGAAGAGAAGATCAAATGTATGCCTCGTTATATTAGTGGCCGCCATCTTGTTTTAGAAGTTAAAAGAGTTGGCAGCTTCATCACAGGAGGGGGTAATCAATGAGAAACTTGAAATCAGAAACAATGAAAATCTTCCATCTGATAATTAGTGTTAAAATGTCTCTACACATTCAGAATGTAAAGGCTCAACCGGAGCAGGGGGTCCATAAATTACAATACTGTAAAATAGATTTTTCATGCCTACTTTGAAGACCTGGCATTCTCCATCTGATTACAACTCTAATTCTCTTTAAAGACCACAGCAAGACTTCCATGACCTTGGCGACCAACAATGGTAAAAACTGAGGAAATTAGAGGATGATTTTCCATTAAAATACAAAAAAAAAAAAAAAAAAATCACTGTTGTGATGTTTCAAATTTAAAATGATCCCTGATTAGAAGTTGAATTTGTCTGAAGTAGAATGGTAATTTAACAGAGTACATTGTACTGAATGTGTCTGGTCAGAGGTTCACCTGGCTGGTGGTGGATGGATCTTCAGATTCCGACAAATGAGCTGTAATGCAGGAAGTTCCAGGTATTTAAGCATAAGATGTAGTTGTGGAGTAAAATGAGGAGGGCGCTAACATTGGTACTGGTAGTGTGAGCATCAGCCATAGAGGAAAGGATAAATAGGGATCGTTGGAATGTTGTGGTTGCTATGACAACTACACAGGATATGTTAACATATGTGAGTCTTGATTGATTGTGAGCATATGTGAGCTTTAATTGTTTGGATTAAACAAACACTTGAAGTGCAGTTAACTGCTGCTGGCTAGTCTGAAGGAGCAGAGTGGGGGAGTCGGGGGTGAAGGCTGCTCTGTGAGCAAGAAGCTTGGGAACTGCAGCTTTGAGAAGGAGCTTAACCTTGAAGGCGGGGCTAGATCCACCGAGGTGTTTAACACAGCTCAATGGTTGCCATGGGAGATCATAGGATTTCTCAAACACATGAAAGATTCAAGGCAACACGTCAGGAATGTTTTTGATGAAGGAATTACATTATAACACAATCTAAAGCTGTCCCTTTAAGAATTTGAACTAAATTATATAAACTTGAAGCATTTACTTGGATAACACCAGGATTTCTATATTTGGTTTGTTCACCATGATTGTTGTGAAAAGAACAATATGTAGAGACATGCAGCTTTTAGGTATAAATAACAACAGGATGTCAGCGCTGCATGAAGCCTCTGGACTGCATGCTATAATTTGTACATTCAGAACTGTGGAGGATTTTATTATATTCACTTGTGATTAATGATTGGTCAGGAGGAGCTCAGAGGTAGTTTGCCTTTCGGAGTTCATGATAAGAGTATTGTGAAAGAGCAAAGCAGACAGGTCACCTCCCTCTGTTATCTCCTTGTCACATTTACCATTTGCTCAAGATGAACAGGCCCTTGACTCTGAAAAATGGTTAGAAATGTGAAACTACTTATTTAAATAAAAGTTCAGGCTCTAATGTTTCCCTCCCTCTTCTTGTCTGTTTTTACTAAGTCTTTTCTTCCAGACTCTTCCATCATCTCAGCCACCCTTTAGGGCGGCGCGGTGGGAGGTTGAAACAAAGACCTGGCTCCAGTTGCTGGGAATTTTCCAGAGTTTTACCTTTCAAGAAGCCAATGTTTCAGCCACAGCAGCCATCTTGTTACAAGATTAGACTGACCACACAGTAATGGCAGCAATTTTTGAAATCCTTTAATATTTTATTGCTCTTGCTTCACACCCAGACACACACACACACACGCACACACACGCACACACACACACACACACACACACACACACACACACACACACACACACACACACACACACACACACACACACACACACTCACACACACACATAAACATGCATATCTATGCACATGCACACACAGTCTCACAATCTTATGATGGCTGCATTTCCACTAACCACAAACTTGTGCAAATTGAAAGCAGGAAAATACATTTGATCAATGGAAACATGAAAATTGCGAAACAAACAGAAAAAAAGCCTCACATTTTTAATTAAAGTTTGTGGGTTAGAAAGAGGTGGTTTTTCAACCTTTATGGAAAAACAGCAATGGAAACAATTTTTTTCACATCACACAAGAGATGTGATCAACAACAAGATGTTACTACTGGAGAAAACCTTGAAGAAGACGACAGGAAACACTGGGAGGATGTTGGCTTGTTTTTGTTTTTTAGGACAATGTACAGATGGCTCCACCAGAGCTCTCACAGCATCATACAGTTCATGAAACATTGTGTCACTGATACGTGTTGAATACATAACTTTTCTGTAAAATCAACGACTACAATTTCCCCCAAATGCTGCATACATAGTCGCTTCCAGGTATAAGGGATTTGTCGCTACAATGCCTGAATATTATAATCAGAGGCTGCAGTGCCTCTGATCAGTGGAGGAATCAAATTTCATGACAGGGGCATGAAGTTGGCACAGTACTCTGGCCATAAGTTTAATTTCATTTCCTATTTATTTTAAGCCACACTTTTGCAAAATTGTGTTTTTCGACATTAGTAGAATAAAGACATTTGTTTGTAATTCAAACGCAGCTAATGATGATTATTTGCAAATTTAAATCTTGTAAATGTATTGGTAACAATTTGAGTGTTTTAGGTTACATCAATAAATATTCTTTTTGTATATTATAGATATTTATATGAATTTCATGGCACAATATCAAACTCTATTGTACTCTCCAAAAGTGTTGCATCACATATATTTGCATTCTGTCATAGCTGCAGATTCAATGGCTTCTCAATCCATAATCCATAAAATAATTCCAGCGAGTCTCCAAGTAAATCAATGTGTATATTTAACTCAATAAAATACAAAATATGTATAAAAATGATTTCTACTGATGAGAATAAAAGGTTTGTGAATAATAAGGGAATATTCAAGAATCATGTTGAATTTCTGATTGTGCTCAAATGATCATTTCTTAGAATTTATGAGATTTTATTAAAACCTTCATGAGATCTAAGAGTTTCTGCTGAAAAGGGGACTTAAAGTGAAATAGATGACATCATGAGAAAAGAACGTTTTATGCTAATATTAAAGTATGCCAAGACATCAACCAAGATGTTAAGGCCAGAGGAACAGATGAGTCTTTCAGTGGATAATGACTAAACATTCCACCAAAATGTATAGTTTGTGGATCAAATCACTGACAAAATCAATGGTTTGGACAGTCAGAAAAAGAGCCTTTTGTGTCAATACTCTATCTGGTTCTAAGTGTTTATGCTTTTATAAAATCTACTGGTAGGATAACACTATTGATTCTATCTTTTATTTAATTAATTGAAAAAAAAAGAGACATTTCAATCTATTAAAGCTTTATGAAAGGTTTTGCGCTTTGGGCCTACCATTGTTCTAAACTCCTACCAGTCACATGTAAATGTTGTTATAAAGCTGGTACGATGTAACGTCACTGACCTGATAGTGATGATCTGGCCAAAATCCAGCTCATAATTATTAACTTGTGCAATGAAGATGGCCGCCACAGCTTCATAAAGGGCAGTGCCGTCCATATTGATGGTGGCGCCCACTGGGAGCACAAATCGGATGATGCGCCGGTCAATGTGATTGTTCTCTAAGAGGCACTTGAAGGTTATAGGCAAAGTGGCAGAGCTGGAGAAGACAGAAAAGAGGTGTCATTAGAAAATTAAAAATCCAAAATCAGATTACATCCTTTTATTGAAAAGGTCAAGAGGAAACCTTTTAAAAGACGACCAGAAACAAACGTAGAACATATGTTTCTAACTGTGCTACTTATTTCTTTACCTGGAGGAAGTGGCCAGGGCTATGAGCAAGGCTTGCAGGATTCCCCGGATGTAAACGATGGGGCTCTTTTTGGTGATGAAGAAGTACATGGCAGGCAGGATGAACAAGCCATGCAACACCAAACCAAACACCACGGTGATGGCATAAAAACCCAGCTTCTTCCCCATTGCAGAGGGATCACTCATCTCCAGGATTTTACCAGCAACCAGGAAAACAATCCCAAATGGAAAGTACCTGGCAGGACGAAGTGTACACCTTTAAAGTCAGCTAATACATTTATGAGTGCAAACATTAGGACAACTAATAAGTGAAGATACATAAATATTTATGACCCTTTCTCACAGGATAAGGACTATTTTACGGCCTCCACAGCCACACACTGTTTAGGAAAGTGTCTGGATCTGCAAATTAATGAGACCTTCAGTGTGAAGGTAATTATGATGTTTTAACTCTTATTACTCAGACACTTTGGTTGTTTTGCGCAACTGTTTTTAATGCGATTTCTTCATGATCTTGCATGTTTTTGCTTCATGTTGGGAAGAAGCTACAAGCTAAAGGTTGCAGCAGAAAGTTGATGCCACTGCTGTGAGTGGGACATTTCATTTGTTGTTTCTCAGACCAACAAATGGTCTCTAATGGCACTTTATTAGGGACACATGTTCATTTGATAATGGTAGCAATTCAATGCATTTAGGGATCTACCTGTGGTGATGTTAAAGTTTAAACCAATCATCAGAATCTGGAAGAATTGTGGCTTTTACCCTAATCACCATCTATCAACCAATCAGAGGAAACATCTTATTCAGGTATCCAAGCAACAAGCCCCGCCTACTTGCACAGTTTTGGGGAAATTGTTTCCGGCGATTTTACAGAAGAGCCATGGAGTCAACACGTTCAAACGACACACAACGTTTTCTGAACTGTGTGAAGTCATGAGAGCTCTGGTGGAGCCAGCTGCTCTGTGTCTGAAAAAACTGAATCAAACCATCATCCTCCTACTGCTTCCTGTCGTCTTCATCTTTTCTGTCAGTAATAACATTTGGCTGTTTATCTTGTGACTCGTGATTAGAAAAGTGTTTCCATTGCAGTTTTGTCAAATGCATTTGTTTTGATACAGCTGTAAAACCACCTTATTCTAGCGCAAAAACATTTCATTGTTTTTTTTTAAAGTGCTGTTTCCAATAAGCAAATTTACTTTTGTGCTTTCAGTTTGTGCAATTTTGTGGGAACTGGAAACGCAGCTGGTATGGATGAAAATCTCTCAGTGATCTTCCTGACTTCTTGCTGAATTTATGCCACAAAAAATTAAAAGCAGAATACCGGCTTGCTAATGGCAACGTGTGCTTAATAAAGTAGTGAGCAAGTATCATTAGGTGCAGCAATGCTGCACCTAATGATACCCAACAAAGTCAGCGCATTCATTTTAACAACCAAGGTTATGACTAACAAATTTAGTTCGTCTGCAACATGAGAGGATGCAGATGAAGGAATTTTTTTTTTGCAAAGGCTCAACCACATGCAATTTTCTTTTTTCCTCTTAATGGGAAGAAATGCGTTTAGGTTCAACTAGTAGAACAGATGAGTGTATAAACAGTTTTTTTCTCATATGTAGAGCCTGAGCTGAATCCTCCAGCTGCATATAGTTTTTAGTGAGTGCAGTGCTGAAACACAATGCACAGCAGCTTTTCCAGCCCGTCCCACAATGCACTGCCAAGATCCCAACACACTGCCACAATAGCAAGTCACCGTAAACCTTAGAAGACCAGGAGATTCAGCAACCACTTGTAAAAGAAACACCGTCTTTCTTCTGTGTTAGAAATCTTTTGGTCAGTAATATCCTTTATTTCATCTTGTTCTCAGGTTGTGTTTTATTTGTTTGCATTTTCTGCACTGTGTGATGTAATATGAATGAATGTTTCACTTGTTCATTCACTGATTTATTAAGTCCTTTGTGTACTAAAGAAATCTTTACAGAGCTATTTTGTGCACCACCAATTTATAAATGCATATAATGTAGCTATTCAACATAAAAAAGTTTTATAATGCAATGACTTCATGGATAATGAAAACCAGTAGAATATTTCCATTATTTCAATTCTACATAACTGATGAAAATATTACCTTATCTTCCTATTGGTCTCAGTTGTTGCCATTCAGTTTCTTTTGTGATATCTGCTGTCGGTGTCTCTTTTCAATTCAGTTCATGTTCATTCATTATGAATAAAGTCCTTGAAGAATTATTCTCTAAAGTCTACTGAATTCTTTTCTTTGAAAGTTAAAGATAATATGTTTCAATGTTCTGCTTTCTCTGTACTCCCTGTAATGTGAAGCTTTAAAGCTGCAGTATGTAACTTTTATTAAAAATTAGTTTTTTTTTTGTTGTTTTTTTTTTACATATTTGTCAAAACTGTCATCTTGTCATGACACACAGTCTGTGAAAACAAATCGAGCTCCTCTGCTTCCTCCCTGAAATACTATCTCTATCTGAAGAAATGCACCATTTCAGATCAAAAACAACCAATCAGAGCCAGGGGGAGGGCCTTAGTGCTGTCAAAAATCCTGGTGTATGTGCTGCTAAATGTGCTAATTAGTGGAGAGATGACTAACTATTACATGAAAACTGTTGCCATGCTAGCTAGTCTTAGCATTCACAGCGGGCTTTGATACCTGGCAACACTAAGGCCCGCCTCCTAGCTCTGAATGGTTGTTTCTAGTTAGGACTGGGAGCACTGGGAGAAGGCAAAGGCGCTATATTTTTTCACAGATTATCTGTCCCATAATAAACTGTCACAACACAGCAACAGTTTCAACAAATATGTAACAAGCTTCAACAGAACTTATATGTATGTATAAGTATCATTAAACGCCCTCACCATATGACAATGGCCACAATTCTAAGAACCGCTTCATTCAGACTTTGGCAGAAGTTGACCAAGGCGCTTCCATTGGGGCCCATTCTTCCCAACATGATGCCTGTCAAAACAACAGGATGTCAAAAGCACATCATTCTGAAACGGTTCCAAATCCCAAACCCAGTTGGAACACGTACCCATGGTGGCCGAGAAGATAACGATCCCGAGGACGTTCATTCCATCACTAGTTCCTTCACGAGTGCGCACCAGCACGTCCGGAGGTGGGGTGAGGTCAAGAGCAAAGTTCTGGACGTCACTGCCGTTATCGTCCTGGATGCCGTAGATGAGCGGCCGCCGTGTGGTGGACTCTGACTGGGCCTGACTCACTGTCGGCTTTGGCTTGACGATGAGCTGGCTCCGTGTTTGGTACTGTTGTCAGGGGAGACGGTGACACTTTTCATGAGGTTGAATAAATTGTGTTAAGATTTTTTTGAACCAAAATGGATTTCAGGGAAATTTTCTCAAGCATTCCAACTGGAATGATCTGGAAACTAAGGTGATATTTTGACAAACAGCTGAATGAAAAGCATTGCTTTTCAACAGAGGTTGTAAGCAGAGCTGTAGTTTGAGCCCCTTTAGAATTTTAGCAGATTTATTTCAAACCACCACAGATCTTAAAGTAATGTAAGGCGCCTCTCTGAAGGCTGACAGATCCAATAATCCATATTCAGCACATATTAAAGATTATTTTTGAAGCTCTTTGATGACATATAGAAGTTAAAGTTACACCCAGTTTTGCCAGATTTTCTAACTAATAAACAAAAATGTATTTCGATGATGTATGCAATACTTAAAAGAACCTGGTCGTTTCAGCTGAATTTGCTGTTTTATCTCCATCAGTATGTAAAATCCCTGTTATAAGTCACCCTTCATTGTTTCATATTGCAGTTTTATTCCCTTTTAATCTCATATATTTCCATTAATTTTGGGAAACTCCTGTTCGTTTCTATGGTTTTACGTTCCCAACTTGGAAATGTCCTAAAATCTTCCAACTTCTGGTTTTACAAAAATTCAGGTTGATTTGTTGTATTTCAGCTCTTCTGTTATTATGTATTAAAGCCATGTTCAGTTTGACTTTATCAGTTTCTCACATACTTATGAAGTTTTCTTTCCAGTAGTTGGTTATTGTCAATGTCTTTTATTTAAACTAAAAAAAATAAAAAAATCTACAATTGACAGAGGAACATTTGTACCTTTTAAAGAACTCTCTGTTGAATCTTACCTGCTGAAAAGTGGCCTGGACCAAATTTGATGGGAACATATTTCTGCAAAGAATGAACAAGAAAGACAGATGTTTAAAAAAAACAACAACACACACACAAAGTAACTTGGTTCTTTCTGTAGTGAGGTCTGTTTTATTATGTTAATCTTTTTTTACGGTTTACAATTATGACTACATTTTTGTGCTCCAAACTGTTATGCTCATGAAACTTCAATCAGACATAGGAAGCATATTTTTAAAGAGTCGAGTCTTTCAGTGATTTGGACAAAATAAGACAACATTGAGTAAACAACTGTGAACGTGCTCCAAGGAGACTAACTTCATCTCACAGACAACTGATTAAAATGAACTCATTTACAAAAGGTATATCAGTCCGTCTCCCTGGGCTTCTAAAACTACACTCAGCTGGTGTCAGGAAATCCAAATCACTCTTCAATGAACATTTCCTTTGGTGTTTCGTTGCATGGTGCAGCTGAAGAACAAGAAGCAACGACTTTAGCAGAGAACATCAGAGAAAGTCTCTCCTCAGCCCAGACTAAACTGAGCTGAGCTTAAAATATGAAGAAAACGTCTCGTTTTAATGAAAAACCTCATTTGTGTTCAGTGAAAAGAGTCTCCACAGCTTCCAAGGTCTGAACAAGATGGCAGTCAATGCCAGTTCCAGAGTGGAGTCAGCAGAAGCCTTCACCCTGCCTGCATTTATAAACTTTAGTTCCCCTGAAAACCTTATTTAGAAACCAAGGATGTTCATAAAATACAAGCTGCTGGAAGATTATCGCCTCCTGCTAATCAACTGCAAGAGGAGATAAAATGTGTTTAATAAATGATAAACAATCAGACATACACAGAACTAAATTGGGGCGATAAGCAATGTTCCCTCTAATTTTTCATGTGTCTGTGCACATACACAAAAGCTTCCTGAGCACACTGAGGACCACTGTGAGCATCATCAGTGCACACGGCGTGGCCACGCACAAGTATTATAAATCTGGGATCATAGGAAGTTGCATGGCTTATTAAAGTAAACAAATTACATCAACAATTTTCATTTGTTTGCTTTCAATTTAAGTGATTTTCCCCATTAAAAAAAACCCCCAAAAAAACCATTGCTGTTCATGAGATGCACAGTATTAGTAAGTGTCTTGCTTTAGCCAGGGTGAGAAATGAGACATTACACCTTTCAGACATAACTGTTCATATTAAAATATTCACATTTTGTACAATGAAATGTTTTCTGTAGCTTATGATACAGTATAAATTTTTGTAAAATATTTCATTAGTTTTTTTCACGTCTGCCCTTCTTACTGACCCATCAACTTTGCCCAGGTTGATGGGTCAGTCTGCTTCTTGCTTTATGTACTTGAATTCAGCATATTGGCTGTTCATGGCCTCCATAATCTGTGGGCGGAGGAGAATGGCCTCATACTTCTTTGCCAGTGTACAAATGTCTGCTCATCCATAGTCAAAAGTCTGAACTCAACGCTTCAATATCAAATGCAGACCATTCTTTTAATTTATGCTTTAAAAAAACGAGCATCAATGTGATCACAGAGCTTATTAATAAAAAGAGTAATCTCATCAGTATTGGTAAAGTCAACAGTGATGGCCCCATTGCCTCCACTGTACTGCACTGTTCCAGTTGCACAAACTCCGACAGCCATTTGATCTTAGCAGAAGTGCATTTCTCTTTTTTTTTACTTTGGCTTGGTGAGTGGACGTCCCACTTAGACATGATAAGGTGTTAGCTTTCTCAACTCCGCCGCACTATTCTTACCTGCATGGTGCCACAGCGCATATGACCAAGACACTTACGCAAAATAGCATGCGATGATTGGCTGCGTAGCGAAAGTGAACCGTATCGTGTCATTGACTGGATTCCTGTCACTCACTGAGTTCGATCGCAAAGTAGGACGAAAAACATGTTACTGGTCCATAGTCAAAACTGATATCTGAACTCAATGTCCAGTTTACGTTGGACTTTATTTTATGCGCAACATAGATTTTCTTGTGCGCTGAGAATATGCGAGCAGTGCGCGATTGCGCAGGCGCGCAGCTTAGAGGGAACATTGGCGATAAGGTTTCTTGAAAAAATGGAAACTGAACAAAAAGTTAAACAAAAAGATTTGAAAGTTAATATATATATATATATATTTAAATATGTGTGTGTGTGTGTGTGGGGGTGTGTGTGTGTGTGTGTGTGTGTGTGTGTATGTGTGTGTATTTTTCAGTTTCAATTTCATCCTGTTTTCATAAATATTTCAGTCAGCTGTTAGTTATGTCACTACTTTGGAGTAGTGGAGACATCTGACCTGTGTGGCAGACAGATGGATGAGTCTGTCCTGGTAGCAACTAGGGAGCGTTATGACTGAGTGTGTTGTGTCAAGTGTAAAGTTTGGTTCAGAGGGGGGATTATGAGCTTTTTAGACGTTTCAGAAAAAGGAACCTTCAATATGCTGAGACATCTTGCTCTCAGCGTCATGGAAACAGTTTAAGGACGGCCCCTTTCTGTCACAACGTGACCAAGTTCAAGAAGGAGTTTGGACCTTGCTCTGACAAATAACCTTCTGGGACATTTCAAATGGAGGCCTTCTCGTCCAGCATCAGTGTCTGATCTGACAGATCAGTCAGATATTCCCATGAACAAACTTGTAGACCTCAGAGATGGACGGGCCAACATCAAATTCAACACTAAATATTAAGAATGTCATTTAAGCTTGAGTGAGTTTGAAGGCATAGAAGTGAATAATTTTGTTGCTGCAGTTAATATTTATGTCCATCCATCCATCCATTTTCTGATCACCCTTCCCCCTAACGGGGTCGGGAGTTGCTGGTGCCTATCTCCAGCTGCGTTCCGGGCGAGAGGCGGGGTTCACCCTGGACAGGTCGCCAGTCTGTCGCAGGGCAACACAGAGAGACAAACAGGACAAACAACCACACACACACACACACACACACTCACACCTAGGGAGAATTTGGAAAGACCAATTAACCTAACAGTCATGTTTTTGGACTGTGGGAGGAAGCCGGAGAGAACCCACGCATGCACAGGGAGAACATGCAAACTCCGTGCAGAAAGACCCCGGGCTGGGAATCGAACCCAGGACCTTCTTGCTGCAAGGCAGCAGCGCTACCCACTGTGCAGCCCTAATATTTATGTCCTTTTATCAATTTTCTTAAATGAAATAGGTTGTTATAAGTGTTGCGTTTATCAGTATCATCTACAAGGTGCTAATTTCCTTTAACTGTCATCATGTGTGCATCAAACATAACAACATGCGTAGTGAATGACCAGTATTTCTTCTGTTAATTCAAAAGAATCTTATTAGAAACAAACTGTTTTTTACAGCCAACATTACCCAAAATATGATCTCATGCTTGATCAACATGCAGCTCCATCTGCCTTGTGGTTTATCCATGTGTTCTTAAGCACAGTGCAGATGGACAGTAATGCCCTCATGGATTTCTCCTTACATGCCTCAGACAGCCGTCCTTAATCTTTAGTGCTGTATTGATGGTGAGCTCACTCAGATTAATGTAAGACAATAAAACAGATATTTAGGGACAATCTCTGATGTGGCAACTGAAGCAAGAACACAAGAAAGTACTGGCAGGGGTTTAGAGTGGTCAATGAGGCTCCCATGATCCTTTGGTAAGATGATCAAATCCATATAGTTAACTCTCCTGGGGGAAGGAAGAAACAGCCTTGATCTTCTCTGTTTCTGCTTCATGTTGGGTCAATTTCCAACCAGCACGGAAATAGTTAGAAATAGTTCGGCTTATAATATCAGCTGAGGGGGATGAAAACTCAGTGGACTTCCTGTTTTTCATGATGAACCATGAGGTTTCAACAGACTCAAGATGTTTTTTTGAAGGACACTCGGATAGTTTGTTATGGTTTTATGAGGTAAATGGGGAGCAGAGGAGACTACAGCATATCCATGAACTGGGCCGTGCAGATCAACATGTTGGTCGTCTTCGTCAGGCCGACAAAGAAAGACGAATGTAGAGGACGAGGTGCTGAACATGCCAGAGAAACAGTGACTAACAGTAGATAATGCTGAGTGTTCTGTGAGTGGAGGCTCATTCAGCTGATGCACCTTGAACATTTCTAGTTTCAAACTTTCAGGTTGTGTTGGGTCAAATTTTCAACCTAAACCTGAGAAATATGCATTAAAGCTCTGAGCCTCAGTGAGGCCGACTCATTAGTCTGTGAATAAACATCCAGACTTTTTTTTTTAACCCTGTTAAAGTTTCCTGAGATTGAACATAGCCTCACTGACCAATAGATTTCACCTTCCACAGTCATAGTTGTGCATTTTAGGATTTCTCCATGAAACAGACGGTTTCAGAACACATTTGGACCTGGGTCAGTGACTGCAGTTCTACAGACTCATAAATAAGAGGTAAGAAAGAAGAAATGCTGACTGTGAGCTGCACTAAATTACAGTTACTTTTATGCAGTGAGTTGAAAGAGAAAGAAAGAGTCATTCTGAAGCTCAGACTGCTGCCGTCTTACCGGATTAGATCCAGCAGAGCGTCGGCAGAACTCATGATGTGCTTGCCGCTGTCCTCAGAGTCCTCCTTCTGGGCCGCTCCGCCCGGGTGGATGATGGACACCATCATGATCCCCACGATCACGGCCACAAACGTGGTCCAGAGATAATATGACACGGTGATCAGGCCGAGCCGACTGGAGCACTTGGCATCGAGGGCCGCCAGTCCAGACATCAAGCTGCAAGAAAGAAAAGTCGGAAGTTTTTTATTTGTTCATGTCACACAGAATCAAACACATTTTTTCTTGCTGATTTCAAGCAAATGAAGCTTTTTGTAAACTCTGAAGGTTTTCAGGGCTTTAGCTGTTCACAGATAAATAGGATTTACCACAATGCTGCTTCCTTTATGAATAACAAAACCATTTCATTTTTCAAGTTCACTTTTTAATTTAGCATTTTTTATTTTGTTTTCAGAAATACATCCTCATATTTCCCCCACACATAGATACAGTGTACATCCCTGTATGTAACTGCTGTATTTATATTTATCTAATACATTTTAAAAATGAATTGTTTACTTGTGGGTTTCAGTTGTGCACAGCTCTATGTGTAGGAGTGTTTTATGAAACCTAATATTCAGACATAGACTTGATAACAACGGTTCTGTTTTTGGTCATTAATGGAGCAAACATAAGTTACATTTTAAATATCAAAACACAAAAATCCAAAAAACAACACTGCTTTTAATGAACTACTTTGTAATGGTCAGCAGTTTTCAGTCACAAATTCTAACATTTCACTAAATCAAACTGAGTTTGGTGTGGAGGTGGAGAGTGGGCCCCACATCAAACTTCCATCTGAGGTTTGATGTGGGGAGCCACAAACTTTTGAAAAATACAAAAAATTGCTCCACCGCTGAACTTGATTGTCTTCTAAACGATTGATGTTGAATAAATCGTCATTACAAATCAGAACCACTTGCTGGTGAGTTTTTATAATGATTTTGTTTCTTTTTTTGACAGGGAACAAATGACTTTTGGCTGATTGAAAATATGTGCAGAGTCAAAAGTGTTAGCAAGTCGTCTTCTGATTTCCTCATCAGGTTCTTTATGTTTTGGACAAAATGTTGACATGCAACGCAGCACCAGAGAGAGGGAGCCGTCGCTCACATTTCCCCTGGCCTGATCCTGACAGATGGAGCTGGAATGAATTTTCTTTTTAAATGTTGGTCAAAGAGGTTTAGTTTGGACTCAAACATGAAGTAGGAACCCCTGAGGACATCGGCTGATTTGCAAGGACAAGAGGTCAGCTAAGGTCATTCAGTTCTCTGATTAGTTTCCTACTGGCTTCATTGTGCGTCTTCACCAGTTCTATTGCTTTTGTTTTGGTGATGATTCACACACTTTCATATTTAACACTATGAGGACTCGATCATCCAGTATACTTCATCCAGTAGTGTTTATACTTCTGTTTGAAGTATAAATGTGTGGAAATGTATTGAAGGCTGAACCAGACAGTGAAAGTCCATAATTCTTTACAAACATCCTGTCTAATTTCTCTAAACTTTTTCATGATGTCACTCAAGGAAGTTGCTCTTAGTTCTGCTTCTGATTCAGACAATCAAACTGCAAAGATTGCGTGAGACATGACCTTATCCTGTGAGCTTTACAACTGTGATTGGATAATCTAGAGCAGGTAAATTCTTCCATTTTTTTTTCTCTGCCTAATTTTCCTTTCAATTCTGGCTCCAGTCACAGCAGCTGTGTTTCCGTCACAAAATGGGCTCAAATCTTTTTCTATATTCTGCTGATGTTGAAAAAACACGATTTTGCAATTGTAGTTCTTCCTCAAGATGAATGAGGAATAAAATGAAAATCATACATGAATAAACTCCTTCACGCAATAAGTCATTAAAATAATGGCAGCAATAAACAGTTATATAATATATATTCATAATTCAGCCCTCATCATCTATCAGCCAATCAAAGGAGACGTTGGCCTCCTATTCAGGGGTTAGAGTGATAAGCCCCGCCTTCTTGGGAATGTATGTGGCGTTTGGGGAAAATTATAGTTGGTGATTTTACAGAAGAGTTATGGATTTTTCTACTTTTTATGTCTGGTGGAGCCAAATGCACATTGTCTGAAAAACAACGAACTGCAAACCGTGAAGAAGACGACTTCCTGTCATCTTCTTCCTCTTTTCCACCAGTAGTAACATCCAGCTGTTGATCATGTAATTCGTGTGACGTGGAAAAAAATGTTTCCATTGCAGATTTGTGAAATATTATACATATTCTGATATGGCTGAAAAACCACTGCATCCTACTACAAACACTTTTGATCAAAAATGTGTTTCCATTGAGTGAATTTATTTTTGTAATTTCAATTAGCGCAAACCTATGGCTAATGGAAAAGCAGCCAGTGTGACTGAAATCGCTGCATTCACCCACAATAGGTTACTCATTCAGGACAAACTCACATATTAGCAGAAACCTAAGAAATAAATAATGTTTTGACATGTGAGTAACAGAAGAATGAGATGTTTATTTATTTATTATTATTTTTTTTACATTGCTCCAATATTCCTGCTGTGTGGGTTCACAACCTGAGCTGCTTCAACACGTGACTAAAAGCCAGTCTTTCACGTTTCTTTAATGACTGAAGTGATTAGAATCATTTGGAGAATTTGCAGTGGATCTTTTTCTGGGGTTCTGTTTAGTGATTCTTTTTATGAACATCTGAATCAGTATCTGACTATTAGGCGGCTTGAAATGCAGACCTACAGTTGTTGCTTTGATGAAACTTGAATGAGAGACATTTGAACCATCGTTGGTGATAGTAATAATAATAACAGTGCACATCTCCAGCTTTTATTACTGAATGCAAAAAATAGATTTCCTTAGAGTCAAGGCTGTAATTAAGTATTTTTGCACTGAGGCATGAATCACATTTCTATCAACAGAAAGGAATTATAAACTGTGAGCTTCGATTATTATAGAAAGGAGAAGGATGATTGCTGTGTTTCACTAAGAAACAAAAGTGTTGTGTTCCTGCTTTGTTCTTTGTTTACATTAGTTTTCTGTCATGATTCAGTGAAACTTGATAATTAACGCTGCTGTCTATTCCTTTACTGGGATCAGACCAAAGAACAGCAGCAACCAACAGGCTGCTCCTTTTATAACATGCATTTGTAACATTCTTCTGCAAATAATAAAGCATTATGTTATCTGTGGGGGGAAAAAAAGTACTTTCATAAGCGTTACATGAAGACATACAGATAAAGTGGAGTTCATGCAAACAACTCATTCCAGCATTGAATTCAAATGCCATCTTTCAAATATATTAATAAGTATTTGAACACATTTTATGAGTTTCTTTGCTTCAACATGTACAATATTGCAACTATATTAAATTATGATCAAGTTACGCACATAAGCAGAAGCATTTCAGATTATAATAAAACATTCTGCTAATAAACCAAAAAGAAGCAAACAACTGCGTCTGTAACCATCTGGTGACACTTTGGAGAAAAAAACATGTCAAACTGCTTTAAGCAGTGACCATGCAGTGACCATGCAGTAACTAAGATAGTGACCATGCAGTGACCATGCAGTAACTAAGATAGTGACCATGCAGTCCAACTATTGGACTGCATGGTCCAACTATTGGACTGCATGGTCCAACTATTGGACTGCATGGTCACTATCTTAGTTAACAGACCAACGAAGCGGCCAAAAGGTAAAACTGGACAAAGTTTGACCTTTGAAACAAAGCGCAGGACAGGAGATCCAACCACATTAACTGATAGTGCACTGTGAAACATTTGAAGGTGGTTTAACTTGAAATTGAAAGTTTGCCTGCTGCCTTGAAAATGCAATTTAGTCAGCAAAGTTGATCTAACAACAAGAGACCAGTTGAATAAGCATTGTTTCTTAAGCTCACTAAACTTAATGCTGCAATTAAATCCAAATAATTATTTCACAATATACAAAAAAAATCTGCTCTCACTTAGTTAAAGGACACATTTCTTTATTATTTTTACTCACAATAAAATAGAGTAAATAACTACTTAGTTTTCTTTAGGATTGTGACAACTTCAACAAATTTGCATGTAACTTTTTCTAAAAGTTATATACTGCAGCTGCAAAAAGTTCTTGTCTCAAATTGCATGAAGAAATTTTGTGATCTGATAATGAATTTCACTAAACATCACAATGAATTTTGCTGTGAAATATTTAGTGTGAACAGGACATTTTCCCTCCAGCTTTTCATTTAAATGAACATTTTCCTTTATAACAGAGTGAGAGTGAGATCAATGGAACACACTCCATCTCCAGATACATTCTGGTTTATTCAACTGTTGCAGATTTGACTAAATGAATAACATTTCACACAACTTACTAGTGTAAGTTTGTCTTTCACAAACTCACACATTTAGGTTCGAAATCTGAAACTTGCTAACTTTATTTGACAGAAGATTGAAGACATAACTAAATGTTTTACAGTGTTGTCCACTCCTTAAATCTTGATGTCAAGTGGAACGGAATGGACAAAAGTCATGAAGTTCTTATTGCAGATTTTTTTAATACATGTTGGGGACAATTAAAAACAGGTTTTCAGGTCAGATGAGAACAAAACTAAACTTTTTAGCCTTCACTAAAATGTCTCATTGGGACATGAGATCAAAATCTGAGCCACAATGAAACCATAGTGGAGCTTGGTAGTTTTATGTTTAAAAGCTACAGAAAATACATAAGAGTTTGTGACACAATGTGAAAATGTTGCAGCCCAGAGGTGTTGATTCTGCCCACTGCAGCATTGTGGGCAGGTTTGGGGGGCCGTGAGTGCAGGTACCTGGACACGACAAGCGGCAATATGAGCATCTTCAGCATCCTCATGAGGAGTTCACCAGGAAACTGGAAGTACTTCACCTCCTGCCAGGAGCAGAGAACAGGACACCGCAGGGAGAGGTTCGTTAAGGAAGGATAAGAAAAGAAATCTAATGACATTTAAGAAAAGGTCACGATTAATAATAGAGGACAGTAAAGTAACTTCTGAATAGTCTCTGAATGTTCCACCTTAGACACAACCAGAGGAATGAACAAAAATCAGGCTGGTGACATTGATTTTCCTTTTGTAGTTAAAAAAAACTGGTGCACATTACAGACATGGCAACCCATTAGTAAGTCTTTAGATTTTCTTATTGATCCCTTCATCCCAGAGACGCCTTCCTTTTTGAAGACAGTTACAACGCCCTCCCAAAAAAACAAGCTCCTTAATTTTCTTTATGGTGAATGGTCTGTACTGGACAAATACTTTATCAAATCAGATGATAATCAGGTGCCAAATGTAACCATTTAACTCTCCCGCAGTCTCAGTGCGATGCTCAGGAAGAGCGGCAGATGTTACAGCCGGCTCTCTGGGTAACCCATCATCTCTTCAGTTCATGAAATCACAAGAAGGCTGCTGGAAAATGGCAACCTGGGCAGAACTGCACACACAGCAAAAGGTTCAGGCTAACTGATGTGAACAGAGCAGACAAATTCTTACAGAGTCTCTCTGAGAAGATCTGCCAAACAAGAACCACTTGTTAACTTACAAACTGTTTTTATTTCTTCCCCAAAAGAAGATAAGCAGCGAATTCAAACTGATCTTTACCAACACAGAGGTGAAGCAAATTAGAACTAACTGACAGGTTAGTTGTTACAATTACTAAAATATTATATCTGACAAAAATAATACCAGTACAACTCTTTATCATTCACCTCCTGTAAACTGTGCACTCTTCCTCGATCAAGCACAGATTTGTTGGGCTCATCTTTTGATGAAACGCTGTTCATCTAAGAAATCATGATTATAATTTTAAAGCATCCATCCAGTGATGCATAAACTTGTCAAGCATTTTAATCAGCTAATTTTTTATGCTCAATAGTTACTCTTTTCATTTGAATTTCTTTATTTATTGATATGATAACTTTCTAATTTGAATGATCCCAGGCAGTAACACCATCTTAAAACAATGGCTCATTTTCATTGAAGTTAGTTAGAATCTGACATAAGATGATTCTGTTTTTTAAACCTGTGTTCATTTTGAGGCAGTCAGGCAGTTATCACTATAACATCTGACTGGCTTTAATGGATCCAATTTAATTCAGGACAATCTTCTCTGTCGGAGTATTGAAATGAGTCAAATACAGTATGATAATATATGATCCACAGTGTCAAACATGAATAAAAGAACATTTGCAGGTTAGTTAACTTTACTTGAATCAACTAATCAATGCAAACAAATCGCAATTATAAGGTACACAGAAAGCATCGCCATGGACTCTTCTGTTTCTTTTTGTGTCTCTGCTCTGTCTTCTCAAACTCCAAGCCATACTGAACCAGGTTCTGGTTCTGCTGGAGGTTTCTTCTTGTTGAAGGGGAATTTTACTTTCCTCTGTGGCCACATGCATACTCAGCATGAGGGATTGCTGTAAAGTGAAGCAATTTTCTGTCGCCCCTGTTGGCCCAGGAAGAGAGAATGATCAGTGCAATCTGCTGAGTTTCATTAGTTCGAAAACAGAACTGAACTGAACTAAAAGAAGTGAACTGTTTGATTAGTTAGAATGTGCATGTGATGAGCTGAAATGACTTGTTTCTGAAGTGCCTCGAGTTTAGTGTAAAATGGTGCTATATAACTGAACTGAATTCAATTGAAAGATGCTAAGCACAGTTCATTTTGGTAATAAAATATATATTCATAAAACTTACAAGGCCTGAGGACCGTTCCCAGAAAGTTTAAAAAGTCAACATCAAATTATTTTGTCTTTATTGTATTTATTGTAATGAATAAAAACCCTTTTAATAGCTTCTGCTCTCTCTCTCTCTCTCTCTCTCTCTCTCTCTCTCTCTCTCTCTGTCTCTCTCTCTCTCTCTCACACACACACACACGCATACACACGCACACACACAGTGATATCATCTTTCCTCCTCATATAAATATTGAATTACTGCTCACAGCAGGTAGGCCTCTATGTGTTATGAATGAATTGAATGGCTGCCAGAGGAAAAATCAATCAAACTGAGCATCTAGAGACCAGGGTTGGCACATCTGAGCAGAATGCTGCATGACTGAGAGACGTCTGAAAAAGCAGGCAGGAACTCCAAGAGCCATGCTCTACGCTCTGATTATTGGTGACGCTGCTGTTAAAGGAGAGTTATTATGCAAAATCCACTTTCTTCAATTTAACGTCACGTCATAAACCTCCATCAAGCACATATCCAGAGTGGTGAGGAATCCTTGAAACTTCAGAAACATGAAAGTAGTGGTTAATATCAAATCTCAATATCTGCAGCACACAGTTCAAAGATACTAAGATAAGCTAAGGTAACTAAATAAAGCATCACTTAATATTTCAATTGATTTTTTTTCCCATTCAGTTCATTTAGATGGTGTCAACTGACAATAAATATAGCTTTATGACACTCTAGACAAAAAAAAGTCAATTTAATACAACCATACAGTCAATTCAGTTTTAATAACTGGTTTATTTTTGCTTTCAATCCCAATGGCCACATTTATTTTTTGTTTCCAAACGAATTGCAATATTTCTGTTTCATGATCTTTAGATGTTTGGTTTTGATCATTGCCTTGCTGTTTATTTCAATAGTTCAATAGTTAATACTCAGATCGCTTGTCTGTATTAATTATTATTAGTCAGGCGTTACCGCATTCGTTTGTTCCTATGTGTTTAGTTTCTTAATTTATTTTTATGTTTTGATCTTTCTCTTTGTTTACTTTTGAGTCTTAGGTTACATTCACAAAGCAGGCAAAAGTAAACCTGCTTTTTTTGTCTATTCTTTGTGTCAGTCGGAACAGACCAACTCCAATCTTTCCACCCTCCTAAACAATCAGATTTATACCATTTCCATATGGAATAGTTGTAATAAGAATAAACAATGGAGGATAAATTCCAAATGTGATTAAATGAAGTCTATGTGCAGTTATAAATCATATTTCTTTAGCTAAGTGGCATCATGAAGAAGCTTATTTTAAACATGTTTTTCAAATGATTATTTGTGTTTGTGAGGCTGTAAGCATTAATAAATTGTGATCATTATCACAATATATTACAGCAACATATTGTGAGGAAAGTCAAAGTCCATATTGCAAGATATTAACCAACTCAAGATCCTTTTCAAAACAATGTTTTCATCCAGAGCAGATCCAGATCTAGATATTGTATTTCAGCTTGTCTAAGCAAACAAATAAATGTCTCCTCTGTTTTGAATTTGTCATTAAACAGTTCCTCTTATTGTCACTGTTTGTTCAATCACTTGTGCTGCTACATTATTAAAACTGCAGATTTTCAGAGTGTATATTAGTTTGAGGGTTTGCAAATATGACTTGTTATGGTTGTTTCATCAGTAAAAAATTACTTAAACCCATAGCAGATCATTTGGGACTAGTATGTTTCCACTAGTTGTGCTCAGATACAGAATCAGGAAAAATCAGATTTTAAGTGTGAAACCAACTTAAAGAAGACGGGGGTAGAGTTTCCTGGATGGGACATTTTTAACCCTTTACCTCTCGAAATGTGGATGCAGTGACACTTCAGTTGACTCTCATGCTTGGTGATTTACTCGCCCTCTAAAAGGCGAGACTCTCTGTTACCCATGGAGACACGGGAGCATCGCTCTGACATCCACTGCTGCTAGGAACGAATGGATCACGACAAGAACTGCGGTGCTGCTCCATCATGCTCCAGATACTGAGAGGAGAAGTGATGAGAGAATCTGTGCAGGGCATCGCAAGAATGTCATGACCGCATGAGCTCAAACAGGAAAAGTTTCCAAACTTTTCTTGTATGCTGTCAGCCACATGGAGACTGTTGCTATGCCAATCCTCCTGGCTGCAACTGTTGGACAGCAGGCTGTATTGCTGTGCTTGTTATTAGCTTGTTATCATGCTGAATAATATTGCCAATAGTTTGTTATTGTCAATACACACAATCAGACAAATCACACTAATTATCTCTTCATCATAGCATACGATATATTTGGGGCAGGGATCATTTTGTCATCAAAGTTAATTTGTGAGAAGCGAAAAAGGGAGGATTTAAGCCAAAATCAAAATTGGTCCAAGAAAGGAACAGGGATGAACCGATGGCTCATCCCTGCCATCGGTAAGCCTGGACAGGCTTCCTGATCCACATGGGATGCTGAACACTGTTCCATGAGTTCAGATGAACCAGTGCAGTTCAAACTGCTGGTCCTGATAGAAAGGTGTCAGAATACAAAGAGGATTACAGTTTGGTGTGTTTGTGGCTGCAAAGCAGCAGACCAGTGAGGACGGAGACGGCAGATAAACGCGCCCTATTATAAAGCAACAATGATTCAGGAACAGTTTAGTGAACACAGAAAAGTTTGGATGTTAAATTGGCCTCCAAGTTCTCAAGTACTTAATCCAAATGAGACACTATGAGATGTTCTGGGCAAACAGACCTGATCCATGGAGTCGGGTTTTTCCCACAGCTGGTCAGCTGCCTTCTTGGTTGCTGATCTGATTAATGAAAGGCTGGCAGAGATAACTTAGCCGCCAGCCCTGGAGAACGAGGAGATTACTCACTTCTTTCAGCTTTGGAGATGCTAGTGATTAACATACCTGCTCTGCTGTCCATTAGAATGGACAAGTTAGTGCTAGTATTAAAAAAAATAAATAACAAGCAGCATTCTAAGGCAGGTCACCCTCTGGATTAAATATTTAAAACAAAATTTTATCAAGAAAAATGGCTGACATTCAATAACCTTTAATGCATGTAATATTAAACACAAGACACATTAAAACACAATGAATAATCTGGCAAGCTTTACAGTCACAGATATTGTATGTCAATCTTTTCTCATGATATTTTTTTCTGTGTTCACATGTATAATCCAGTGGTTGAGCAGCTTAGGCATGCTAGTTGTTAGCCTCTAAAATGCTAACGCGAGTAGTCTCCTTTTGGTGCCATCATTAATCGGATCAGTAGCTGCCTTCAGAATGGACATATTGTCCTCTGACAAAGATGTTGCCATGGCTGGTTGTGCTGTGGCCTGAATTTTGGCCCTAATGCCATGCCGTATAAGAAGGCAGTGCAGACGTGAAGAAGCTTTGAGATCGTTCAGCTGGACCACATGCTGAGCGACCATCGCCATGCCGCCCCTCTGCTCAACTGTATGATGTCTTTTTTAAATGCCCAGCTTAAGTTTTAGATGTTTAGCCTAGCTAGTTAGCATAAGAGTTTATCCTAAAGCTCTGGTGGTAATCAGGCTGGGGAAATTTATTCCAGTGTAAATTTATGACCTAACAAGGGGAGTAATTATTCATTCACATAATTCTAGATTTGTTTCAAATGTAATAAATTAAATAATTATTTGGAAAGCACCTGCTGTATTTCTGTCTAATTTAATATTACAAGAATGACAAAAAAGCCTCTTGTGATTTGAAGTATTTACCTGCATTGCACAATTGGGCATCAGTCACCTGAACAGGAAGAAGAATGATAGAATGACAGTGATGAAGGATGTAGGTTATGGAATTTGGAATCTCCAGCTTTGCAGACAGGAGATGCCAGCGCAACCACTGTGACAGACTCAGCTTCTCCACTCTTGTCCTCAGATACTTGAGCAAATAGATTTATTTCAAATGAAACACAATCCATAATTCCTAGCGAAAAGCTCATCCTTATCCAGCAAACATGGCGCTTGTGTATTTTGTCTCGTCTCTGGGCTGCTGCCTCTCTGCAGACCAATCTCATTTCTTCACTCTGTCAAAACAAACTTGGCCATGGATCAGGGGTTGGAAAAAGCTTCTTAGGACATTTTTTCAAACCTGATGTCACAGCTGTAGCTCAGCAACAGATGTCTAATGAAACTGAACATACTGCAGAGGCTGGACAGCCTGCAGAGGAACTCTGGTTTTTCACGTGACAACTTGCAAACACTATTGGTCTCTGGAGAAGCGATCAATCTTAAATGTAGCATTAGTGCATTGGGATCATTTTCTGTTCAAGGTCATTAACAGCCATAACTTTTTATGAGGCTCTCTCTAGATCCAGAGAGGAACATAGAGATGCCAAGAAAACAGTACAGTAAGTTTAAATATTGTTTCTTCAATTAAACCAAAGCAGATTTAATCTGTTTTCTCCCAAATTAGATTCATGTGAAAAAATGTTCAATACTGTTAAACTTTTAGTAGTTCTGATTGAATGCAGAGAGAATATTTTAGCAATTAACTGTAATTTTATCAGTATATTTTGTTGCCCATGAGTACATTCATGGCATTATGTGGCCCCTGAGTCACTTCATCTCTTGTGTTGCAGAATGTTGGCCCTCCAGCCACACAGTTTTATGACTCTGTTAATATGCTTTAACATATTAATAGGAAGCGTTTTGTTGCATGAATGTGACATCATGTTAACAAAGAAGAGCCACTGACAACAGCAAACCGCCAGCTGAGTTTGTGAGTCAAAACGTTTCACTTCAGCTGTTCAGCGGTTTGTTAGAAAACATCAGAGAACAAACAGCATCATAAAAACCCGAGAACAGCAGACGCAGCAGGGAGGAAGTCGTAAATAAAAACGGATAATTAGGTTCTGAACCTGTTAAAGTTTGAACATCTCACACAGTATATAGTTCTAATATGACTGTTCATCCAAATTGACAGGTTGAACAAGGAGAGAGAAAAGAAGTGAGGTTAAGGGTTAACTCAGTCATTTTTGTTGAGGGACACAAAGCCAGACAGGCGAATGTCAATCTGAAGTTGTAGGTGATGATGATTTGCTGAACTGGAAGCTGTTAGGCAGATGGAGACATGAGGGGAATGTTAAACATGGGCTGTGATGAATACAGACTGAACAAGGAGGCAGGAGGAACAGTGTGGAAATAGACAATGGAAGAATCTCACAGAGAGCTAATGACACTGACTGTTTCTCTGCAACTGTTTCTCTGCACTCAGTAAATCAGTGGTTTACTGATTCATCTGTTTGGTTTCTCAAACAGAGAAGATCAAATGACTATAAGACTTAGAAAGGAACAGAAAACAATCAAGCCATATCAAAGATAAAGGCTAAAAGCCAACACATAACCTCCATGAAAGCATAGAAATCTGTTCTTTTACTGGAGATAAAATGTTGAATAAAGTTTGTTCTGGACAAGACATTTTATACTTCACAATAACATGACTGCAGAACTCTTGGAAAGACCCACAGGTTCTTCACACTGAAGTATTTCTATATAATGGCCGTTGAGCCCTGCAAGAAAATGTTCCGTCCAAATGATGCATCAAAAAGAAGTTCCAACCAGAATGACATTATTTACTATCAGCTTTGGGAGAAAGAGAAAAACGTCTTCCTGCATAGAATTTATTAACTTTAGTACTAAAATGAAAATCTCAAAACAAGAATAGAAAACTGAGTGACCGAAATCAAAGAACAACAAACCCGAATGAGCCATGAACGGAACAAACCCTTTCATGCTCAGCGATCACTGCAGTGGACAGCTAATATCTAAAAGACATTTTCTTGTGTTTGCTCTTGGATTTTTATGTTATAAATGCACACAAACTACTGATGTGCACAGTAGTACATCATACAATACACCATCAACTGCTGATCATTCACTGCAAGTGCAAGAAAATGTTTGTTAAATCCAATATGGCAGACAGACGAATTGGTCAGCATGCTGACCAATTCGGGAATATCCAGTCCCTCCTTCTATACTCCAAATAACAACTTTGTATTTGCAAAACATTACACAACATAGGGATAAACCCAATGTTCATCCCAAGAAAAAAAATTCCTGGATTTTTTTTTCTCTACAGAATTATTTTTCCTACCTCTCCTTTTTTTTTGTGCCTTTAGAAAATCAAAAAACACTTTAGAAAAAAATATCCTGACCTAAAAGATCAGAATTTATGCATGACAAGGTTAAAGCAAGAAAAAGTACAAAGACTAAAAGATTTCTAAACATATGCGCCTGAGAGGATGTTATTTCCGCTCCTTTAGAAATAACATCAATATCAATATTTGTCTTCCAGGTTCTACACCCAACATTCAGCCCAACATTCAGCCATACAAGGTCAATGCAAAAAACCTCATGAATGTGAAAGTGCATTCAAATTCAAATCAATGCCATTATTGATTAAAGATCAATAACGGAAGAAGAAACAGAAAAATAACATAATGTCTCAATGCAGATGTGTTTGATGAGGAATGACATTATAGCACAAAATAAAACAAAAAAAATGTTGACTTTGCATAAATACCCTATTTTAAAACAGAGTAAAGCTGATTTTAGAACAGTTTGGCTGCAGAGGTTCTGCTGCTGATGGAGGTATGAGAAACGAATGCTTTTTAAGAGTTAGTATGGTTCATTTCAAGGAATTTAAAACTTGGCAATATATGCAAAGCCCTCTTCCCCATAACTTTTACTGTATGCTATTATTTCATGGAACGGTTTTCACCTTTTCTGAAATGACTAGCATCATGGAGATTAGGCTTTCAGGCATCCTGCCAGGGAACGCTAACACCAAACAGAACCCTCAGAATATAAACACAGAAAGTGGAATTTATGAGTAGGCTCATATATCTAAAAATGTGAATATTGTAAAAAAAAAAAAAAAGTTCAATCTGAGCTCACATAGATTCATGTAACTGGATCATTACATGTTCAGTGGAAAGAAAAACACGAGTAGGAAAATCTGAAGTAGCAACAGGGATAACCGCCGTGAGAGGAATGTCAAGAACAATGCACTCAAGAATTTGAGTGCATTGAGTGCAGTTCTTGATGTGCTGGAGTCAGCACATCAAGAACCGCTCCACACACACACACACACACACACACACACACACGCACACGCACTAATTCTCCACACACACCAGTCACAGGCTACAGGGTTCTTACCTGGTTATGGAGGAAAACAACTGGACTGCAACTTTTAGTGTTTTTTTAAGAAGTCATAGAGGAATGCATTACTACACTGAGGAGTGACAAAGTAAGTCTTATTTATAAAGCATTTAGCCTAAAGACATATGAATATGAAACTTTCTCACTTGCTGTTTAAAATCTTTCATATTCAGCAGTTTGCAGCATACATGAGAAATCTCTCATTATTAAGTTTCTGTGTTGAACTCTTTTTTAGGTCAGTCTAGGTGACTGAGGCTTCAGAAAGCAAAAAGCAACGTAGATTATTTTCTCTGGAATGGTTAATGCCATAATAGATAAATGTGAACCAAACATTTCAGTATTTTATACCCTTTGCTTCTGTTGGTTTCCAGTACTTTAAGGTACAATTTATCCACACATAAAATACCTTTTTCCTGTTTGAACTAGTGGCCGAAGTGACAAGTTTGTCTCTTTGTGCAGAAGGAAATCCATTCCTTCTGAAGTCTTTTCTCCCCAGATAAGGGAAGCTGCTTCTTCTCCCTTCCACAAACCCTATTGATTTATCACAGGTTTAAGATATCAGTTGTCCTTTAGTGGGTTATTCCCATGCCATGTTTTTTTTTTATTTAAATGTTTTTTTTGTTTTTTTTTATCAACTTCACTGAGGTCTGAATTGCAATAAAACAGGCAGCAGCATTCAACAAACTGCTGCTGCAAGAAGGAAAGAAGGATACAGCACAGAACATGAATGTTAACCAAACAAGCCTCTGTTTTTCTAAAAAGGAGTTTGAAGTTTGAGTTGTAAACCCTCAGTGTTCTTTCTGCCTCATTGGCTTTCAAACAATCCTAATAACGGTCTGCAAACGTTAAAATTCTTGGGCAGGATAAAGTGGAGTAGAAATCCATCATTAAATAGTATTTATGATACTAAAAGCAGCTTAGAGTCTCAACTCCACTGAGTCCTGACCACTAAATAGACTAACAATTCTATAAAGAAAATACCAGAGAAATGAACACTTGTTCAACTGATCAAAACAACTAAATTAGGTTTTACTAAACATGGAATCTCTTCAAAGATTTTGGTAAATAAATCATTTGTTACAATCAGACTGATTTCTTTCCTCACAGAAGCCTTGGAGTAAATCAACGTCAGTCAGTGAAAGTCTTCCACATTCCTCGATGTAATGGAAGAGGAACCGGAGTGGTAACTATCTATTAAAAAGATGTAATACATTAATACTAGCAACTACATTGCTACATCATTTTTGAATATCTACTCACCAGCGAGAAGAGAACAGAAAAGGATGAAGGGAAATGTCTCAAGAACAAAACGACAAATTCTGGATCTTGACGAGAATAGCTGAAGGATAGAAGGACATTTTCTAAGAAGTATAGAATATGTTATGGCTGATTTAGAAAGAGTCACAGTTCAAGAGGTTGTAGTCAGAGCCTCCTTTGAAATCTTAACATAAAAGCATCCAATGTGCAACAGCTGCAGAGAGTCAAGCGAATAGAGCAAACCTGACACAAAGTGGCGCATCAGGCATAATAAATGCTGCGGTAATTAAAGTTGTTAGAGAATGACAAAGTCTTGTTTCAAAGATTGTATGGATGGAATCTGCTACAAACCCAGACACAGAATATGAGAAGAGGAACGTCATGACCTTCAAATGGAAACGACTCCAGTGAGACGAAAACTATGGAGAATGATGGGAGACAATGCAGGTGTGAACAGCGAGGCAGTAAAGGTCCCTGCATACTCAGGTGTGCTTCTCCTCTGAGGTCTTACTTGAGGCATCCAGTGGACATATTCACACAAAAACAAATCTTTATGACCGCGTAGGTGCATTCAGTGTCACTGCTTGGTGGGACATAGTGTTGCATGTGACACTGAACTGATAAGGTTGAGAATTAACAGACAGGTCTCAACAAACAGAAAGCATATAAAAGACTTCATCCATCTCGTATCTGGAAAAGAGATGCCACCAATAACTCCCTTTGATGTAGTTTGTGATTAACGGAGGGATTTCAAATCAGATGAAATGAAAAGAAACAAATTTTCCTCATTTGTTGATGTCACTTTTCTCAAGAAACTTTGTTTGGAGACCTCTGTGAGCAGCAACAGCAAAACAGACTGACAGTTTCTCTTTGGTGTCATGTCCTCCTTGAAGCTCCAGCTGTGGCTTAAAACATCTGGTCAAAGAAAACCAGCTGGAATATCAACTATGACCACAGTTTGTTACTGTTCAGGCTCAGGATGTGACACCAGGGAAAAGAAACCTCATCGCTGTGGAGCAGCTACAGATGCACTTTAGTGTCCAAAGCGGAAAAAAAAAAAAAATCACAATTTCTCAGATGATGACCACAGGATGTAGATAGTGTTCCTATTTACCTTTATTTATTTATTTCTAACAGATATTTTAAAGCAAAGAAAACAAGTAAACAGTAGAATAAGAGAATGCGTGTGCATGCATATAATTACTTAAATGTGTTCTGCTGGTTTTAGATGTAAAAAATAAACTTCCTGTTGATTCTTCTTTTGCTGCGAGACTTTGTGCTTATAGAGTGACAGCGGTGATTCTATTTTACAGGTGTAAGTTCAAAATAATCGTAAAATGATAATTTGCAAAATCAGTTTTGAAGGTGATGTTTGATTTGACTAAATTTCCACAATGGAAATCTAGGAAACAGTGTTCATGTTAACATGTTATTGGTGCAATTTCAGATTATAGGTCTGCGTAGACAGAAGCTCTTATGTTTTATTTAAGGAGGCTTAATAGTACTAAAAAATAAATAGGACCCAACACTGGAAAATCTCACCTCAGTCAACATCAAACAAGAGTTTGAGTTTATTTTTACATTTTTCATAACAGGCCACGTTTTCATTGTTTCTGCTGGACCAGTTTGTTTGGATGCTGAGATCTAACGCTCTGTCATTTCAGACATCTGTCCTGCTTCACCGCACGCTTGAACACAGATCAGGAAGTTCCTTTTTCCAGAACGTTGTCACACTGCTGGCCACTGATCAGTCATGAGAGTGTCTCTGATTAAAAACATCTAACTGCTGATTTCACTCCCATAGATGCCCCAGAGTTGAACTCGGTTTTCCCCAAAGCTGTATTGCAGTTTCAGAATGCAACACAAACCATTTAATCTTTCAGCTTTCCAGGCTTTTCACTGGAATGTTCAACTAAATGGACGACCTTCAGCGTGAGAGGCAAAGTGGCTTCTTCTTTTTGTGATGAAGGAAATGAGCTAAAACAAATCCAAGTTCTCTTTTAGACTGATCGATCCTGTCTGTTGATGAACAAATGTACAAGTGCACTTAAAAAAAACAAAACAGGCTCTAACTTATGGTAAAGTACTGGCAGCTGTGGTTGCCAGAATTTTATCATAAAAGGACAGAATTAAATTCAGTAAATTGCCAGTAAATTACAGACATTTTTTTGTTATGTTGTTTTTTTTCTGTGTGCTTTCCTAGTGTTTTACATTTTAGTTATTTTTCCTACAAACGCAGTAACGCTAAGCTTACTATAAAGAGAATAGAAGTAAAGATTAAGATGATGGCAAAGAGTCCTTCCAGTCTCAGAGACTTGGAGCTCATCTGCACAGATGAAATACCAGCAGAAACATGCAGACAATTGAAGAGATGAATTTCTGTAATGTCAAAGTTTCTGTTTTAATAGTAAGAACTTCTATAGATGCAATAGAAGTAATCATGTTTCTAAGTGATTAAGCTCTGTAGATAAAAGTTAAAGATTTTATTTCAACTTTTTTTCCACAATGCATCTTGAGTTGCGTCTGTGCTGCTGATTAAATAAGCTTCCACTTTCTTGTCCGTCTAAAACATGGCAAATTTCTTGACGTGATTCAAATTAGACATTTTTTTTTGTTTCAGGCATTTATTCTTTGTTTTAATGTCTATTTAAAGATGAATTCTCTTCTTTGGGACAATTCCCAGCAGAAACCCCCTCCTCCAAAACAAAACAAAAAACAGACAAACATGAAAGAACAACTCAAATTTGCAAGGCTGCAGCTGAATGATCCACAGGATGAAATGAAAATATTTCCACATCTGAGAGATGTGGACAATTTTGCCACTGATGCTCAGTGTCACTTTTTGCTCCCAAATCACTTCCCCAGTCAGTTTTTTACCTGCTCATCAAATCTTTCCCTAGACAGTTTTTCTTCTTCTCCTTTCACCATCACTTTGCAGTTTTTCACCAGAAACTCTCCACTCCTCCTGGAGAGGAACTCACCAGCCTGTTCTTCATTTTGCAATACTTACATTTCAATTCCATCTACATTCATATGCAATGTAGAAATTCCATCTTCCTCTCTACATATGGATCTGGTTCCTCTGGTCACTGATGCACACCCTTTTCATGAATATATGACATGTTTGGAACACAAACATTTTGTTTCTCACCATGAAGTCAAACAGTAGCACTGGAGTAATTAAGTGATATAATTATATAACTATAACTCCTTTGTGCAAATCAGCATGTTTCGCAAATGTATAGTACCATTAATTATATTAACAATCCCTGTTGTTCTATACCAAGTGAAAAATGATTAAACACTAAAAAAACACAGGAGTTACATCAACATCTTATTATAAATCAGAAACAATTAAACAAAGCCACCATATGAATGAAATTAAATATCCTAACTTCTGACAGTGAGGGAAAATGTTTGCTTCAATTGACCATTTCTAAATTAAACAGCTGCTTACATAAATTAGATTATTTTAATTTAAATTGATAAAAATAGCTCTACTGTATATCAAATGTTCGAAGGCACAAAATAAAAATATTGAAAATTCAGTTACCAAACGTTGTTTTCAATGGTGCAGATCTGATTTCTGAAAGTTCATTTGCAGAGAAAACTTCCAGAAAGACGTTTTTCCTGCTTCATAAATGAAGCTCTTTGCTTTGCATGTTGAAGAGCTACAGTCAGACAGGAAGGATGGCAGCAACAGCAAACCCTTTGTTACTGCTAATTCACTCTGAATGTCAGAGAAAAGCCACACTTATAAAACACTTTTATCACAAATTGCCAAATGTGCAGTCATTTTAAGGGAGCACTGTGCTGCCAGAGAAATGGACATGTCCCCTGGTCATGTTGCTGTGGGAACCAAAATAGCTAATCAAGATGGAGTAATTGCAGATGTAATGATAGTAATAAGCAAGAACCTATAAGTAGTAACATCCAGTGGAGTTTTTCATTGTTCATTAAACGTTTGCAGGTTTTTGGGTAAACCTGACATATAAAACAATATTGATAAATGTTGTGATAATGATATAACTTGAAATAACTGATCAAATAAATGAAATATTGTTAAGTGATTTCTCCTTTGGGTCATAGCACACATGGACATCAGACCCTGAGGAGACAAAGTTGCTTTATTTTAGAATAAGTTTGAAAATGAGATTGAATTGTCTTTAAAACTAATTTAATGTGCTTCAGAAATATGTTGTCAAATAATTGTAACACCAAAATATGTAAGACTAAAACATAAAAGAACTGAATGGCCTTGATTCTTTCATTCGGATCTAATTAGTCTCTGCTTTGACATTATTATTTTTTTAAGGTTTTGTTGGCTCTGGTGGCCTTTACATGAAAGTAGTTCAACAACAGGAAAGACATGCAGCAAATGTTGCCAAGCAGGGACTCGAACCTGCGACCACCAGCACAAAGACTAAGGCCTCAATACGTGGGTTGTGAGTTGCCCTTGCGCCACCACAGCACCCCCTAGCTCTGACATTCTAATTGTTCTTTTGAACTGTGAGATCTCCAGTGATCAGTGAGACGTAGTGAATGAGTGAAGGAAGGGAGTTGGTGGGTGAGGAACTTTGGGAACTTTCAAAGCAGGCGAAGCATCGGCTCAGTTGATTCAGTGACAGGATCAGAGGAAGCAATTCTGTTTGGGGAACCTGTAATTCATAGATTCCTTCTGCAGAATTATAAATAAGCCAGGGTCAAGGCTTATTTCTTTGGTCAGAATACACTGAATATTTACTTCTTGGAAGAAGCACTCCTCTGCTCCAAGTGAGGCTGGATCTCATGTGATGTCATCTGTTACAGCTCAGTGAAAGGGAAGGACAGAGGTCAGCAGGCCAGTTCTGTTAGCCATGCCACATAGTCACACTGTAACACTCATCCTCCTCTTCTTGGGTTAATGCAATGCATTCTGGGACAAATAGGTTTTATACCAGTTTCTTTGTTCCATGTGTATAGGTCAGTCCTTCATGCTGGATCCTCACAGTCTCATCATCATCATTTAACTCTGATGAGGCCTGGAGATTGAGAAATGAATCTGGATGAGATATGTTGGAGAAGGGAGTCATCTAATAGTTGCAGGATATATTGGACTGGACTTCAGCACCCTGGTACACATGCTAGATAAATCTCCAGAGTTTTTTCTGTGTGTTTGTGCCAAATCTAAATTCAATTGTATGTGTTACTCTAGGTTTGACTTAAGTCTTTTAATTAAAACTAATCAGAGAAAGAAAACACATATCATTGTAGCATGACAGTGTCTGAAATTATGTAAAGGATTACACACACTTGCATGACTGAAAACATATATACAATATATGCTCAGAACAGATGATGGGACATCAGAGAGATGGTTAAAAATAATTGACTAAGTGGGAAAAATATTAATAGGTTTGTGGACCACCAAAACAGTAATTAGTCCCTTTGGGCTAATCCTCAATATTCCAATTCAGCTCAAACATTTCTTAAGTCTTATCTCAGCTCACAGGAGTCTCTGTCTGTCTCTCTGTCTCTCACACACACATACACACCCCTGTACGCACGCACCCACACACACGCATCCTTGTACTTCCATCTACTTAAGGACTTTGTATTGACTTCCAGTCATTTTCTGATTTATTTCTACAGTTTTACTCTGACCCTATCTTAAACCTAACCATTACCAGAACATGCCTAACCCTAACACTGACCTAAACTCACTTCATCCCATATCCCTAAATCTAACCGCTAAACTTTAAGCAGCACCTCTTCTTGTGGGGCGTGAGTATGGCTCCCATACAGAGTCCTCATCCCCACATGTGAACAGATGAGTTGCCCCATCTCACAGAGGAGAGACTGAGCTTCTACAGGCTGTCTGGAAACACACAGGTGTCTCTCTCTGGTGTCCCCTGGGATGAATCCCACTGACAGGCACTTTTATTTGATGTACAGTTACAGAAAGCATTTGTTTGATTGAACTGTAATCCCCTATTGTGAGAGTAAAGGAGACATGACCTATTTTTAGCAGTATTTGACAACAGGAGGCTTTAGCCTGCAGGGGTGATGTTTTTACTTCATGGAGCTTCTCTCTGGATGTGTTACAGGTAATTCATCCATGGTACTGAATGTAAACCTGAGTTCTGTAATCTTGTCTTTGGGTTTTTCTGTGTTCTTTTCTGATTAAAAACCCGAAGCGATTCTCACAGACACACAGAGAAGTGGGAGGATGGATAGAATGGATTATAATGTAGTCGCTGAGGTGTTCTGTAAACACGGAGCAGACGGGCCGGACGAGGACAGAGATTCAGCTGATCAGAACATTTTAAAACTTCAGAAAAGTCCAAAACTTTAGTTTTGGACTTTGCACCAATGACACTGACTTCTCATTCTGAACAGGAAATATGTATCTATCTATCTGCCTGTCTGTCCGTCTGTCTGGCTATCTAGTGAGGGCAACATAGTTCTTCATAGATCAAAACAGGAAGCAACAATTAAGCAGCAAAATGATACAGAGAAATTAGTCGACAGACCAAGCATAGAACAAATGTACTAAATGTGTACAGTGGAATCTCACCTATTCACAGTTAATTTTTTTATGTTTTTATTGTCATGAAGCAAAATATTCAAAATTAAATGTAGTTATGTATGTATAACTACATCATTCAGAAATACATAGTCATATTTAATAAAGTATGATATGTGTTTAGATTATACTTGTTTCTCTTTTAAATTTCATTTCTCTTTTAATGTCTAAGTAGGTATTAAACATACATTTTATTCAGTCAAATTTCTGTCTTAAATATGGTTTTCTATTGGTCTGATGGAATATTGTAATTTTTTCATTTCTTGTAAGTGGAAAATCATCATAATTAACTGAAATAACAGCTTTCAAACATCCATCTGTGTGTAACTAATCTATGTAATGTTTTTCACTCAATAATAAAGTTCCTGAAATAAATAGACTTTTCAGAAATATTCTAGTTTATTAAATGGGTGTGTAGGTGTATGTATTTTTTTAAAATAAAATGCATAGATCCATTTTTAACTGATGTTGCTTTTAGTTGTTTCAGCTGTTGGCAGATGTGTGGCTCATTCCATATCAAACAAACTTCTGGACTGAATAAAATCATGCAAAATGTAAATCTATCAACAGGTATGAATCATTTTGGCCTGAACTTCACCTCAACACAGAGCTGCATCCATTAGAGGAGAAGAGAAAGGTAACATGGAAGCTGAGACTCAGAGCAGGACAGTAGAGTGCATGTAAACATATGTCAACAGAATGTGCTGTGTGGAGGACAGGATGTTTCTGGATGACGTCACTGTGGGTCAAGGGGAGGAGACAGACTGACCTGCTCTGAGAGACGCCGTGTTCTCAGGAAGAACCCCAGAAGACACCCGATGACCACGGCCAACACGGACAGGATGAGGAGACCGTTCTGTTTGAGGACATTCTTGACCCTCACCCACACTGCGTCTAAAGCCACGGCCATCGTGAGCTGTGTGCCCCCTGTCCTCTCAGTAATCCATGTATGTGGCTCTTCCGAAACTTTGAACTCCAGGTAAGACAGTGAAAGTAAAACAAACAAAGAGAAATTCCAGATGGCAAACGCAAGATATCCAGAATCTCTGTGATGTTCTAAAGGACCTCTGGGATCAGCATCCCTGTCGTCCTCACGCTGCGTCCGTCCGCACTAAGCTCAGTGGATCCTCTCACTTTCCAGGCATCACCACCCAGTCTGCTCCACCCATCAGCTGCCCTGCGTGCGCTCACCCACCGCCTGGGGGAGGGAGGAGCTGCTAAACCCTGTCCCAATGGGTTAACATCCACAATCCTGTTAGAGTGCCGCTGTATTAAACAGGTCCGAAGCTGGATTAAAGATCTGTGAGCGATTTGACAGAGGTTATCAGAGCAACCTCACAGGAGATTCTGAACCTGGAACACTGACTGGAGAACATTTGAGCTCTCTGGGGTGCTGACACACAACTTTCAGAAGTAAGGAAATCTTTTCACTGAGCAATACAAAGCACAAATTTCATATTCATATTGCACTGATAACAACAATTGTATTAACAAAGCATGTGTTATTGTCCCGGACAGCAAATGGGATAAAACAGAATGTAAGAATGATTGTCAAACTGTTGTGTTTTGTAATCTCCTACACATCATTGTCCAGGGTTCTGTGGGACGACTTCCATCTTTGACTTTTCCAGGTATTGAAACTAAATTCCTCAACTGTCTGCAGTTGGTGTTTTGATTAACTTTCAAAACATCAACTGTGATCCTCTCTATACCTAAATGATAGAGAGAATGCCTGAAATATCCCACGCATGACCTCAAATGCCCTTTATTCAAGAAGCATTAGCAGAACTTCCACTGGTTCATTTAAAATGAGTTTAAACCGAGGGAGTCTGGAGTAGCAGGAAATCTGAATTTCCACCAACTGCATGTTAAATGACTTAATAACTAAGTCATTTATTAACTTGTGTCTGCATGTCTTGACCTGTTGCAGCCGTCCAAAGCCAAGTCCTCATGTCCTTTGCTGCTCATGTTTGCTGTGCGTTGCAGGCCTTCCATCCTTCTCACTCAGCATGGGAATCTTTGACTATCTCACCATTCAAATCGGATTTTTGGGGCCACAATTTAATTCAAAACTGATTCTCGTTTCAAAATTACAGTTTTGTTTTTCTCTTAAATGGTGGCGCACCTGTCTTAGTGTAACATCTAAGGCTGTCCTATACTTCATCCAAAACAGTCATGTCATTGCAGAACGTTTGTATTTCCAAACACCTTTCATACACTCACAATGGGATGAGGATGGAAGACAATGAATGGATGGAGGATGATATTGCCAATGCAATAAACATTTAATGTGTGAAGGTAGATATGAAAAATAATTTAAATTATCAACAGAACAGTAATCACATTGTTCACATGTGATCCTGAAGGTTTCTGCTTCCTGCATCACAACATTGTAGTTCTGTTACACTTCAGTGACATGAAAGTCAAATAAAATGAGACACAACCGTTCAGATCGAGATTCCTTTGAACCACATCCACACATATCATATCCAGTTTAGAATCACACAGGTCACTTTTGACAATAGAAGAATTAAATTTGTGCTGCTCAGATGCTTATGAAAATGTAAGCTTCAGATCAGAAAAGTTATAATTCAATTATTTTTGCCTCCAGTACTCAAGTATTTTGTTCTAAGCTTTATGATCGTGAGAAAAGGAAGAAAAAAAATGAGATAAAACAGAAAGGTGATGTTTTATGTCTTAAAAAGTCAGCAAAACATTTATCTTTGGTCGTGATATGTTTCCTGTTTATGCACATTTCTGGGTGCTATTCCTGAGACTTTGTTTGTGACAATTTGACCACTTTTGCAGTCCTGTCATCTTCCTGTTGAATAACTATTTCAACAGGAAATGGTTTTCCATCTGCAATCCCACAGAATTTGAATGAAGATGATAAAAATGACTCACTGACGCTGGGCAAAAATACTCAATGTTGATCTACAGATTACATATTCCATTTACTCATTGGAATAATTATTCTTTAGAGGTGTTTAACTGGTGAACAGGAGGCCCAGTGAGGTTTTTACCAGACAGGAACAGCTCATTTTGTTCTTTTAAAATTCACATAAACAGAATTTTTTCATTTTGGCTCAGAAGGCACATTCTGCCAACCCATTTAGAGTGATTATGGGGCTTTTAACAGCAAGCCTTTCTCTTATTGTTCTTTTAAGAAAACAGCCTAATAGTTGATGTCCTTCAGGACTGGAAAAAATTTAAAACAGCACAATAAGTCTAAAACAAAAAACAAAACAAAAATAGAAAACACAGTCGTAGTTGATGGAAGTGTGTTGGTGATGCAGGTCTCATGGCTTGATGTGACATCACAGCATCAACAGTGGCGACCTTTTGAAACAGGAAGTACTGTAGAAGCACTCGAAAGGTGCCATCATTGCTTTCTGCTCTCTTTCAGACTTTGAAATATGAGAGGTGAAAGGGGAAAGAAACGTTAGCATGGATATTTATTGCAGATAAAAACTGAATGCATGAGCAGGAACATTTTTCCTGACTTGTGTTTGAAACTCCTGAGTTTTGTTTGCGGCAGAGTAAAGCCTCTGTTTTCATCAAGTTCTGCTTATCTGTCTGAAGTTCAATCTGCTTGAACTTTATTATGCTTTTCTGAACATTTTTTGAAGGTTTTTCTGAAGCCAAACATAAATTTTTCTCTAACACTCAACAGCAAACAGTTTAGTTACCTGAAAAACCCCTAGAAGACATAAACTATGTTTATCTCAGAACATTCTCTGTGAAATAGATTAAACTCAGGTACTTCTTATACAGGCCAAAATAAATAGACACATGTAATTATCTGTAGATAATTTGAGGATGACTCTTGTCCTTCATCAGACAGAATGAGTTTTTCCTGTAGAGGCCTAAGCAGCTGCAGCTGGAGGGAATCAGGCCTCACATCCTTTCTGTTGGAAAGTTGATGGGTTTTTTTTTTTGTACATCTTCAGTTTCCTTCTTCAAAAGAGTAACTCAATTAATTTTTTAATAACATCATGTTCAGACATGACCAGAAGGAGCCCGGAATATTCATCGAAGTTCAGGTAAAGAAAATACCAAAGACTGTTTTTGTTAGAAGAAGCTCAGAAACTGAAGCATGTTTTCATATTCTGTCCCTTCCAAAACTAGAATTGAACCCTTGAACAGTTAGACTTTTCAGAACATGCAATGAATCTCTATAAAATTATATTTCACTTCTGAGATCAATGGGAAAATTATTAAACAATGTTACAAATTATTCTATTTTTATTTTACATATTCCAGTACATTCTCTGCTTCAGTTATTTAATATTCAATATGTTAGCAACTTCAAAATGTGTTACATTATTGCAAAGATGTTTGAAAGTCAAGTTACTATGTTTAAAATGACCAAGAGCAGTTGGCTTTATTAGATTATTGGTTGCCACAATCACAGCGTCAGCATTTCTCGTTTGGTCGCTAACGCCGTTAATTATAAATGAATCGTTTGAAATAACTCAATAAAAAATGAAACTGCTAAGATGATTTAAGTTTGCTCTGATGGAGAACTTCTGGATCTGGACCCAACCGGTTTCTATCAGGCCATGTTTAAACAGTCGACTCTGTTCATATGCAAACATCACAAATTCAACAAATAGATGAGATGAAATTCTGTCACATAGAGGAAACCAGGACTGAGCTCAAGGTTCCTCACTGCTTTGTTTATCCGAGTCCTCATTCTAAAACACGTCCAGCCTGCCGGTTCTCTCTCCCCTCCATCCCTGACCTGTTCTATCTGCAGCACAGATTTGATTGAATTGATTTCTTTCATCCAGAAGGCAGAGTTTAATCCTCCGTATGCTCAAGTGAGTCAAATTGATTTGAGCTTCACATTCTGCCCTCGCAGTCCGATCATGAAGTGTGCGGCAGTCAGGTCATATTAAGAGGTTGTCCAATTAAACCCCTGGGTCTGTTCATGGCTGCAGATGATGCATCATTGAACAAACTTTGAGCAGTTGCACATCCTGACTGGAGGACTGAGGCTCGGTGCTGCAGTGCCGCTCTGGTCCAGGAGACAGCTGCATAGATGTGAGTAAAGCATGTGCTCACACTGGAATCACATGCTTTGGCAGACTCCATGATCGCTAATCCGTCTCTTTTGCCAATATTTCAACTGTGTCTGGTTTCATCAGGGAGGGATTACACAGGATTAGACAACCATGCCCAGGCCGACATGCAGTCATTCATTAAAAACCCATATGCAGTTGCTCACATGCCTCCAACGGAGCCAAAATTCACCCCTCATGCCCAAATCAGATGCATATGTAGGCCACACTTTAACACGGGTTCTGGGCTTTTCCTTCAGTCTCAGGAAAGTGTGCTGCGTGATTACACAACACAGACCTGGTCGTCTTACTCTCATAACATGAACATGGTGGGGGTGTCATGAAGCAGGAGTGAAGGAACCATCTTTAAAAGAGGCAACAATATCCCTGTGACTACTTGCTAGATTTATGCGTCAAAATGTATGAATACTTTTGCCATGCAGAGTAGATGTGATTCTCTTCAGTCATTCGCTCCAATAATTTGAGAGGAAAAGCGACATGGACACCACTGATGAGACTCGTCGGCTCATCAAGGACAGATCTTTGCAGTTTCACCATGAGAGAGAGAATGTCTAAAGAAGAGCAGCTTAATGAAGGCAGAGGGGAGGAATGTGTGAGATGTATGAAAGTCTGCAGAGGCTTTTCAATCTCTTAGCTGAATCTTTTCTTGGTGAGAGAAAAATGGCATTTCACATCTGATAGCTACCAGTTTTGAATGAAGACTTGGTGGGGAGGAATGTGAGCTTATTTCTTCAAACCACTAAACTCACTGAACAATTAAAGGAAACATTCACACAACTCTGTTTAAAGCAAAGTCTGGACATAATAACTGCATCATACAGGATCACGGATCGTTTCTAGAGTGATTCAGGAGTTGTTGAATCACACACACACGCACGCATGCATGCACACTCTCACACACACACACACACACACATCCCCCATGTTATACCTACTTAGGGCACATCAGGCCACCGAAGCCGCTGACTGAGGGGCATCACGTTTCCGTTCTCTTGAGGGAACTTCTTTTTTTTTTTTTTGCCCTCTAGATATGTTGCCCTCATCAGGTGGACCTGTGCTACTGCGGAAAAGCAGCATACTTATTTATCATTCAGTCATTGTTCTGCCTGCTGGAGTGTGAAATAGTAGCTCTAAGAAGAACCTCTAAAATGTAGAGCAGGTGTGTCAAGAAGGCTTAAAAGTTTACACCCATAAGTTGACTTATTGCACACAACAAAGTAGAGACTGAGAGAACATTTCTGACATAAGATTTTGTAAATGTAACATTTGTGCCAGTGAAAATGTTTTGGCTTTTTTACCTGTCAGTAAGTCTAATTGACCTCTGCCTCTTTAAGATGTTCCTACTCTTCCCTACACTCCACCTTCAGCATGTAATACAACATGTAACTCCTGCATTATTCTGTTCATAACCGTTCTTCAGAGTGCTGCAGTTAGTAAGATAAACTCACTGGGGGTGCAATTCCACCAGGAGTTTAGTAATTGCTGCTGCCACTAGTCTGGAGGAGCTGAGTGCTGGGGCCAACTCGGCTTGAGGACTGATGAGTGGAAGTTTGACTCTTTAGGCTCCCAAATGACTCTTCATTTGCGGCATCATATATTAGCTTAAGTTGGCACTTAAGTTGACTTTTTTTTGTTAAAAGATTCTTTTGTATTTGGTGTTTTTCTGAGGAGTCTTATAATTGCATCATTTTATGAATTTACAAAAGCAGAGCTCTGCTGTCTCAACATTCAGTTCTGCCCAGGCGTCCTCCGGTCCTGCCAGTTCTCCTCCTGCTTTACCCAGCCCCTCCAGCCCCTCCAGCCCCTCCAGCCCCTCCAGCCCCTCCAGCCCCGCTCCGCTCAGCTCCGCTCCGCTCTGCTCAGCTCCTCAGGAGCCCATCTAACACTGGACTTTATAAAATCTTTATAAGATGTTATGGGTCTGACTCCAGAGAATGAATTGGAGAGAACAACTGGTCTCAGAACTCCTGCTCTCTTTATGTTTGTCTGAGTACTTTAAAAAAGCACTTAGATAGCTGTAACACACCCGGGCAAAAGTCTGGAGCTGTTATCATTGATTCTTATTTGACGACGGGCAGCTGAGAAAAAAAGTCATTTTTCATTTCTTGTGTAATGATTATTCCTTTTTATTGATCTTTTTGTGAAATTGGTGCATTTCACAAAACTGATTTTTTTTTTTCACATCATGCCAGTTTATATACAGAGCAAATTGCTCATGTTGCCTCGGACAATACACAGCCTGCTCTACAAGACATCACACTTCATCACAAGTTGACTTTGTCATTTATGTAGAATACATAGTTATGTAAAATCTGACACCACAATTTTCCATAAATTGGTGTTTTCTTGACTATTGAAAAAGTTTTCTGCACAGAATTTAGAACAAACTTAGAATCCAGAGAAACTCTTCATTACCTTCGATCAGAATCTCGCTTTAAACTTTTAATATTGCAGCAAGACCAAGAGAAACTCCTGTTAGTTTACATTTCTAGAACAAACGTAAAATGTACCATCTAGTTTTATGAGAACAAGGATACACTAGTTTATAAATTACAGACTATTTATTCTTAAACATAAGGAGCCAATGTTTACTTTCAGACGTTTTTTCTTTTGCTCTTGACTTTGCTTTGTTTTTCTTTGTATTTCCTTTTAATTTATGTAAAGCACTTTGAACTGCCTTATTGCTGAAAATGTGCTGCATAAATAAAATGACCTTACCTTACCTTTGCAATGGGAATGAAGTTAATGACATGATGATCCAAATGGTTTCTTTGATGAAAATAAAAACCATACTTTTATGAAAAATGATTAACAGAACTAGACTTTATTGAACGATTTGTACTTAATTTCTGATTTGATCATCTACAATGAGTGTTTTCCTCTAAAGCAGTCTTAGTAATAAAAAATAACTATTTAAATTAGTCTTTTAATTGCACTAACAGCTGTTAGATTTTGAGAAGATAAACTTTTTATCATGTTAGTAAATAAAAAACTGTTATAATATCCTTGTGCTAAATAAATGCAATCAATGGATATGAATTAGAAATCGGCTTCAGTTTTTATCGAATGAAGGATTCTTCATTATGCTGGGATTTCATTCACTGAGGTCTGCAGTACTTTTCATTGAGCACCCTGAATGTCCCACAACATCATTCCAGTCAGATTGAGGTCTGGACTTTAACTGGGCCATGTCAACACTGTAATCCTTGTTTTTCGTCGGCCGTTCTGTTGTAGATTTGCTGCTGTAATTGGGATCACTGTCTCGTTAATCACTAGTTTTGGAGCAAATGCTGCAGCTTTCAAATGGCCCCATTTTTAACTCAAAAACACCAGGAGTTTCTGTTCGACTCGGCGACTGACAGCAAAATCACACAAGATCATTTTACCTGGCCTGTGAAATGGAAGCCCTGCTGTTTCTGCTTTGTGAGCTTCAACAATTCATAGTTGCAAACTACAAGTGGTAATCATGTTTTCAAGTTCACTCTGTGTGGTTAAAATGCATCACATTTGTATTGATACAAACAACTGTGACCGCTAAAAAGGCAGCAACAAAAGATTGCTGTTAAAGTCTTTTTCACCAGATCACTTGAGAATGATAAAGCGGATAAACACAGGCTCACTGAAAACATTATACATGGTGCAACAATAACAGTGAATCAATACCATCATTAATATCATTTGTTGTGGTTCAGATATTTTCTCTGCAAAGCTCTTTTTATCATTATTGATCAAACATGTTTAGTGAAATGTTGCTGGTTCTGCAGCAGTTGGGCACCTATTACTTTTTTCTGTTTTCTGAAGGCAGAACAAGGAATAGGTCCATATGTTGTTCATCCCTTGTTTTCCCTGCTGGTGCCTTTATCTGCAGAGCAACATGGAGACACGGACCACCAGGCTCACACCCACTCAAACGGAGAGCCAATTTAAAGATATCAATTAACCCGACAGTCGTGTTTCTGGACTGCAGGAGGAAGCCAGAGGACCAGCAGAGAACCAACACACACCAGAAGAACATGCAGACTCAATGCACAAAGATACCAGTTATTTTTAAATACGACAGAAATTATATTATAATTAAATTGGAAAACTACAAGCTATACAAGCAGAAGAATAAAAAAAATCTAAAGCAAAACTGGGAAACTATTTTATGGTGCATATCAGGTATTTCTTGACCTATTTATGAAACCACATCACAAACACGGTCTAATCATAAAATCCACGTCAGTCTGTTACCTGCTTGAATTGGCAACATTTTTAATTAGAATGACACACATTGATAATATGCTTTATTTCCGCAAGCTTACACTTAGGTATAAATTTAAAATGGATTAAAACTGTCTAATTGGTTTACATGGATTACATTTTATGGAAATATGCAAACAATTCAGCACACAGAAGAAGTAAATGATCATCACTAGTAGCAATAGCCCAAACACTTTACAGCTCCCAGCACACGTCTTTAACCTTCTGCTCTGTCACAGGTGGTGAAATTAGTTCCTGTTTGTTCTGTCAGTGCCTCCATTTCAACCCCACAGAACATGTGAGGTAGGACAAGTCTGACTGTGACTGAAGATGTTTATTTGAAACTGTTCAGGGACTATAAAGGTGAGGTGGCAGACATTGAGACAGCAGATTTATTCTTTTCAAAAATGACAGGTGGGTAACCTTCAGTACCTGTCGACTGCAGACGTTTACACGCTTCAAACAGAGCAGGTGGAGGAAATGATGGGTCACATGATGAGAAGAAGAAAAACAACAATGTTGAGTGCAGAAATACTGCAGATTTTCCCATCTGGATAATTTAGCTCTCAGTAGGACACAGAGCTTCATTGGTTTTCCTGTGAGAAATCACTTTATTCAGTCTTCTGTACTGTGGTGCTTCTCTAATCTGTGTAGACAGACTCCAAACCAGCAGATTATCAATCCCCCCGCCTCCCTGCCTCCCCTTCAGGCTTAGTGAAAGCTGCATATCTCTGACTGGACCTCTGTGTTTCAACTGAACTAAGAATAAGGTGAATTCAGGCTCGTTCCTGTCCGTACGGTCTAAGATCCTGTTTGCACAGAGCAGGTTTTTAGTGGCTCCACAACCTTTTTGTTTGTGATTCCTGCTCCTCGTTATAACACGTCTCCAGAGATCAGAGCCTCTCACACTGATGCTTTCTGAAACCAGGCTTTGGAGTGAAACTTTGTGGGGACACGCCCCAGTGAAGTACCCAGAGCACATGTGCAGGATTTGTTTTACCCAGGCAGGGTCAAGCAGCAGGAAAAAACATGTTGGATAGCATTACAATGTGTTTTGCTACTTAACCTGTTCATCTCAACACATCTTCTAAAACAGGATATGTGTGTTACAGGAGCACTTGGTTCAACTCATTTTCTGTTTAATGTAGACACTCAACAGACTCCTGAGGTGAAGAATAGTTCAAATGACAGCACCACATAGTGGCCTGGCATGACAACTGCAGCACATTCAAAATGACTTGTAGTTGCTGTATAAATGTAAAACTTTTCTCTGATCAGCATTCAAAAATAGCATCAGTTTCCAGAAAGCGGTTTCATGTGGACACAACCTACGTAGATGCATTTCTAATAAAAATGGAATTGACAAATTTGACATTTCAAAAATTATTTTACTTAATAGAAACAAGGCAATTTCAACGTGTTTAATTAAAACACGTTGAAGTAATGGGACAATCTATCGCTTCAGAGGTTAAAAAAAAACTAAGTTATTAAAAGCTTTAAGAAACACTTCATGTTGTTATATAATTAACATTTTCTATTATATTTGCCTCACAATTTAAATGACTATCAATATTATTATTATCATTATTATTTTTAGGTTTTCAATCCTCTGAAAAAACAACAATTATATGTAGTTATTTATTATCTGGCTCACCTCCTTCTTCATAAATAATGCATTTTTTTTTATTAGAAAACAGACTTAGAGTATTAGATATTCTTACATTACCTGGAAAATGTATGGAGTTTTGATCTGTGTTCAGGTATGTGACCTCGCTCCCCCTGCTGGGGTTTAACCATTTCAGCACAAGCAGGCAGAAATCACTCAATCACTCAGTTTCGTCAGCCAGCAATTGGCAGCTCCATTATTTAACTGTTTGACTTTAAACAAAAAACAAATTTAAACTTACATGATGCCTGTTTTTTGAGGAATTTAGTTATTGTCTGAGTCAGCCCAGAGGTTGAACTGACCTCAATATATTTTGAAGCATCTATTTTCTCCCAAAAGAGGCTACAACTGTTTGTTAAGGAAAGACGTGCGAGAAATAATCCATCTATTCTTTCTGTCAGACCTCCAGTGGACAGTCTTTGCAGCATCAATTCCTCTGATGATGGCTTTCTAAATATTCAACTGGACCGTTGATCCAGATGAGCATAGATGTGGTCAACCACTGTTGTTGGACAAGATGGCCTAGCTTGCACTTTCCACTCTAAGAGGTGTGCTATTAGCTTTCAATATGGGCTCGTCACGTTTTCACAGCTTGGACTTTGCATTGAGCACCAGTTCACTGTCCTGCAAAATGCACCAAAAGTTTCTGATAAGAACTCTCTTTTTCTTTGAAATGAAGGCAGAAGAATTTGCGTTAAATGCTGTCTGCCTTTAATGACAGTACGAAAATATGTATATATTTTAAAATGTAGTCACATTTTATTAAAGCTGAAACACTGCAAAAATACAAATCTTACCAAGTTTTCTTTATTTGGTTCCTACTTCAAATATCTTAGTACACTTAAAATAAGACCAAACTAACTCACAAGTAACTTTTTAGCAAGATATGGAGACTTGTTTTAAGTAAATAATTTCTTAATATTGATGTAAAAGTACTGGTTTCATTGGCAGATTATTTCACTTATAAGAACCCATGTCATAATTTAATTTCTCTGCCAATGGAACAAGTCCTTCTACATCAATATTGAGAAATTATTTACTTAAAACAAGTTTCTATATCTTGCAGAAAAGTTACTGATAAGACAGTTTTGTCTTATTTCAAGTTATGTTTGCACTAGAATCATAACTTGACCAAAATTACTTGGTAAAATTTTGTGTTTTTGCAGTGAACTTTATAATTTTCGAATGTTTAAAAAATACGCCATACCAACATATTCAGTTTTAAAAGTACTCAGTTACATTACAGAAAAGGCCCTTCATGCTGTATGCTGCCTGAACGCAGTGTACTTGTTGGGTCTATTTAGAATGAATTGCATTGTGGGTAACCTGGTTTGGATGGTGAGAAAACTGGCAAGTGAGTAATGGGAGCAGAAGCTGGAGAATGGTTCCAGCCCAGTGAAACATGTTTACACAAAGTCAAGATCAATTGTTATTTGCCATTGTGTGGCCTGGGGAGTCTCATTAAATTCAGCCAGGTTGGTGTGATTGCTTCCACTGAGCTTTATTGAGTTTGAGTTGATGTGCTTGTGCAGAACGCTTGCAGTCATGCAGTCAGCCGCTCCTGCACTCTTTTCTTCCTGCTTGATAATCAACCACATCTAAACAGGGAATCTTCCTGTGATTTTGCTGCTGGATCCTTGAAAATCAAATGCTGAAGCTCAACAAAAAACATTGTGTTCTATTTTTTAGATGAATGTTATCATCAAGCTTGCCTAAAACATGCATAAATTAATTTGACAGTTTCTCTCTTCCAGCTTGAAGATAATGTGCCTATTTTTCATAAATGTGCAACAAGGACAGTAGCATTAACTTTGTGGAGAATTGACTGATGACAGACTGTGGATTTATAATAATGTTGAAACAGGAAGTGAGGCTTTACATGACTAAGGTGAATTCCTGACACCAAGGAATCCAGAAACCTTGGAAACTTGGAGGAAGTTCTTTTGGGTGCCAACGGGAGAAAAGGCTGGGGTTTACTGGGGATTGTTTCACTCACAGGACCGTATGGATATCAGAACTCCATAAGACAGAGCTGGGAGTGGGCACGTTGCTGAAACAACAAGTTTAAAGCAGAGTTAGGTTAGAAAACAATATCACAAGCTTTGAACACCTCGCTGAACTTTGTTCAGCCCATCATCCAAAAGTTGAAAGAGTGCTGCCAAACCACATAAACATACTAATCCATCTAAACTAGCAGCCTGAGCCAGGAGAGCATTAATCAGAATCCCCTTTCATAACACAGTTCCTCAAAAAACAAAAAAATATACAACCATTACAAATTAATTATATGATGCACTGCAGGGTTGCTTTAACATATTTATAACTTAGGGATTGCTGTATTCATTGATTAAAATTGGTAATCCAATAGACGGTCATCATCCCTAATAATTTCACAAGCGACTGTGTCCTTTTTCTATTTTTCTCTTTGCACCTGCATGGTTGCTACAGTGAAGTGAAACCTTTCAGCATATCTTAAAACCTCTTGAATCTGTGAAACCAAAGCGCATTTCCCTTCATTGATTGACTCTCAAGAGCTACGGTTTGACATGCAAGTGGAACCTTTTTTATATTTTTATTTTGCAGTTCCTGCTCAATCAGCCTATTGGACCCGTTTGTCTCGTGCCATTCAGTGGGCTGCAGTTCAACATTAATCTGGATAAGAGATCAGATGGATCCAGAGCAGAACCAGAGAGCAGAGAGAAAAGTAGGACGTTTAAACCATTGTGTCCTGGATTACAACATCTCTCTTCCAGACTTTCTAACCTCACAGAGATTTAGAGAGCAAAAGCAAACGAGGTGGATTAGCAGTGCTTGCCAACAACTGACGATGTCATCCCAGACGTGTTGAACATTGTCTCTCTGCTGTCGAGGAACTGAGCTGTTATGTCATGATCGTCACTGGACTCATACATGAAGAGTGTTTTGTCAGAGGCTTCTTCAGATCCATTGCTTCCTGCCACAGAATCCCAACCCACAACCAGTCTGAAAATACTGAGATAATTATAGGTTATGGCAACATTTATTTCCCCTTTTGGAGTAATAACAAAGAGCCGTTTAAAGACTTTGATGAATATAACTTACTAGCAAGGGCATTTGATTTCACATCAATAACATCTTTCAGATATGTTACATGATATATTTTTTAAAATATGTTTTCATGTATTTTCTATTGACAAATGTGAACATCTTTTGTTTTTATTGTACATGAAAGGTGTACAATAAACCTTTTGTATCTGTATAAAGCCGTCTGTTTTACAATGAGGACCCACACATGAAAAGCTTCCCTCAGTGTATTTCTATCAGACTTCAGCATGATGCAAGAATTTAGCTGATTTCTGTCAGAACAAAATCACAGACCAACTATATCAGTCCTTTTGATTTTCATCCCTAATACAGACTTTATTTTTATTAAACGCAGACCGAAGCATTTCACACGCATATTTCTATTACAATGTTTTTATACAATGTTTTCTTATTTGCCATTTTCTCTCTAAATGAGCTGTGGAGGAAAACCTGTTTGTTGACTGCCTTACTGATATTTGCTGTTACATTTAAATTCTACACAAGTTTATATAATCAAAAATTTCCAATTTTCATTTCCACACTTTTGCAGTTCACCTTGAGGTTCATCACTCTGTCAGTTCTGTAACATTTTTACAACACAGGGAAACAGTTTGTTGAAATTACTATGAGACTAGATTGTCTCATTCTGTGAAAAAAATCACCCTCTTCTGTATTCTTCCAGCTCTAATTTACAGCCACAGATGATGGCAGATAATATCTTTCCTGTAATGGTAGGTTGTTTCTCTGCCTTTAGCACATTTAGCAACAGTACATGAGGATGACTGACAGAGCTAAATCCTTCTGATTGGTTGTTATTGATCCTCTGTCTCAGGGAGGAGGAAGAGACTGATCTGCTCACTGATTATCTGTCTCACACCAAACTGTCAAATATTTTTAAATATGCATAAATGAAAGGTATGCTACAGACAAATATATTTAAAGTTGCACTTTTTGATATTTTTCACCACCTAACTTTAGTCCATGATGTCTGAAGGTGAGTGGAAGCTTTTGGAGCAGGTGAGGCAGTGATGGAGAGAGGGGAGGAGGAGGTCTCTGTCTCTCTCTCTCTGTCTCTCTCTCTCTGTCTCTCTCTCTCCTTTTTCTCTCTCTCCTTTTTCTCTCTCTCCTTTTTCTCTCTCAACAGCAGCAGCTGGATCACGGTGGAATGAGATCAGTCTGTAGGTTGCGCGTCCAGTGCGCCTGACATGAGCGCGGTGTGCGAGAGTTACCACTCCAGGGAAAAGGTGTTCGTGGACAACTTCACGTGTCCGAAGGCGGGGGGCGAGTCCACGGCGGTATTCTGCTGCGGCTTCAGTGACTTGAAGTACTGCTGCGATGACCCGAACAGCTTCTTCCCCTACGAGTATGGATACATGTGGTGGCTGAGGTGAGGCGTCGCTGTGACCGGCTGCGCAGAGGTGGAGCTCAGTTCGGGTTCAATTTGGGATCAAACTGCCTGTTGCTCAGACTGAACTGAAAGGTGATGCTGGCATTTAGCCTGCAAAGTTTCCGCGCTGTGAGGAATTTGCATGTTTTGTTGTTTTGTGTCAGATAGTAACAGGAACTGCTTCTGATTAAAAACGCTCCAAAATAAACGAGGCGCTGCTTAATGTCAGCAGTGAGCTGGTGAGTTTATGAAAGCTTTCATCATGAACTGATGATTTAAATGAACAGCGTGTGCTGAGATCTCTCACTGTGTCCAAGGGCGTAAATCCCATCTCATTATTGGGGGGCCATGAACATTTTTGTAAGAGTAATCTTGTTCAAATGCAACGTAAAAATGTGGTTTAAAAATGTTTTATTGTGTTCAAGCTGCACCACCAAAAATGACTTGAAAGTAGCAATGAATAACAAAATGTTTTTCTCAGTAAACAACCAGTTTAGACCCATAAAAGTCAAACTAAGATTCAAATGTTTGGATATGATTTTGGTTCAGCCTCACAGATCTAATCTCTGCTAAACCTTTACGAAATCCTAAGACTCAGACCAAAAAGTTTTAATAAGTAACTCCTCTTACTAAAATTCCTCATAAATATTGATTTATTGCAGTGGTTCTCAATGCAAATCATGTGTTATTTAAATTATAACTTAAGTTGCTTAAACAATTTTTTTATTTGTATTTTTTGGGGGGTTTTGTAACTTAAATATGTCTGTATATCAACTGTAGATGCTGACATTAATGTTAGAGACTCAGTGCTGCTGCTTCATGAGATGCTATTTTAGGATTGAATAGCTTCAATGAAATGCTAACTCCTTTTAGCACAACTTGAACACAATAGTCTTTTCCAGCAGATGGTTTTTGAGGCAGATGTTGGCCCCACCGGGCCCTCTGACAAACACCTGCACTGCAAATATGGACGACAAAACCAGAAGTGATTTTATGGGATTAATGTACCTCTCACACTCTACATGTATTAAATCAACTCTTAAACTTTCAATAGTTTAATAGTTGTTGTAAGCCTGATTTCTTGTCATAAACCAGATAAACAAGAGGAGTACACTGATCTTGTAATGAAGCTGCAGAGTCTTTCTAGTGGTCTGTTTTTATAACTCTGAAGACGTTTCAGAGTTGGATCCATTAAATCCATTGCATTAAAGTTTTCTGTGCCTTAAGATCCACGTAATTCTTCGAAATCCACACGTTAAAGTCACTTTTGAAGTAAGATTTGGTCCTTGAAGTTTAGACTCCATGAAATGTCATGATTATTGCCAGATTGTGAAAACATTCCTAAAAACGTGTTATTTATTTAAGAAGCAATTCATGTTGCTATTTCATTCCACACCTGCAGGCCACGCGGACGGAAGCAGCCTTGGATCAATCCAGGTGTCTGCTTCTACTCTGCCAGAGGTGGAGCTGAGCTGTGTGTCGCTCTGTAGCTAAAACATATTTGCCGAAAAATGTATATGAGCTGAGTAGTCACTGAGTACATTTGTTTTTCTATGTTTATGAAATGAATATGCTGTTTTAGTCCCAGCCTGCCTGTGCAACAGCTCTGAGGTCCAGGAGAATTACCAGCTCTGGTCTGTGTATGCTGGCCACTACGCATCGTTATGTGGCATTATGTGTAATGAGCTCGATGCTGCGCTGTAGACGCTAATGCTGCATAATGTATATCCTGGGAAGCACACCAGAATCTCAATATGTTCTTGTGAGAGCAGATATTTCACCTCTGTTTTTATTGAATGACTGTTGCTCTCAGCTGGTCGGTATGCGAGCATATGTGTGTGTGTGTGTGTGTGTGTGTGTGTGTGTGTGTGTGTGTGTGTGTGTGTGTGTGTATGTGTGTGTGTGTGTGTGTTTGTCTATGATACCAACAGAACCAGCACATTCGGTCCAAATTATCCAGCATGTTTTTAATGGACACACTAATCTGAATCTGAATCCAGCTCTGAGTCTCTGTGTGGAAACTGGACCGTGTTTCCAGGTTGGCTAATTTTCTTGACTTAATTTTCATTCTTGTATTTGTAGAATATAAAGGTATTCACGTGAAATGATCGAATAAAAGATAAGCAGGCTTTATTTTTCTCATCACAGAACAGATTCTGTCTTATCACTGCTGCACAGACAAAAAAGTTGTCAGCTTTAATTGCTCGACACACCTGCAGTTTTTATTTCGCAAAATTGGAAAAGAGGTGCAATACTGTCTTCCCTGCAGGAAGCCGAAGTCCTGCAGCTGCGGGTAGAGATAAAGAAATCTTCTCGTCCCGCTGTGTTGTTCTCTGCTCTAAGCTTTTTTCCTGCTGTGTCCTGCAGCCTCGGAGCTCTTGTGGGTCTCTCCGTTGCAGCTGTGGTCCTGCTGGCTTTCGTCATCACTCTGTGCGTCCTCTGCTACCTGTTTGTCACCACCAAACCCAGAGGTCTGGACAGCGGACTGCCCCTTCGAGCACCAGGTACGGTCTCCATATGCAGCGTCTGGGCGGCACCCAGTCTACTAAAACATTGAAATGATTTAAATTATTCAGTAGTCCACTGACAATAGTTTTGGGGGGCGAAAAAAAGATAGACTGGGCTGTGAATGTATTAAACTTAATATACAGAATAATGTCAATAGTTTTAGCCTGTCTGTCTTCACACACTTGACATTAAGTGTCACCCCACAGCGTTCATTCCTCTGGAGTTTGACTAATCTTGGGAAGAATTCAGTGGAGTTTATAGGGCTGTAGAGGATCATCTCTGTGTGATAACCCTCTTACCCATGGAATGTGCTTCAAATAATGTTTCAAACTAAACTGACCTAAGTTCCAGAAGTGAAATGCTTTGAACATGTTTTCAGTTTAGAATTGGTGAGTGGGAAGTGATTGAAATTCTAACAATAAGCCCATTGTGACAAAGTCAAATTAACCAAGTAGGAAAAATATTCCAAGTTTGAGTCTCATTTGAGGCATCACTGCCCGTGAGGCTTTTCTCTGGGCTCCTTCGTTTCCAAACTCACATGCATGACAGGTTTAGTGGTTGGTGTGCATGACCGTGATAATATATCATGGTGTTAGCATTAGCTCTGGAACCTTTTTGACCCTGGAAAGAATGAAGCAGGAACAGGAAGTAAATGACTGGCTGCTGGGTCCAGATTTACATGAATCAATCAAACTAAGAATTCTTGAGTATGAATGTTGTCAACCAGCTTTATATAAAAATTAAAAGGGGGACCGTAACTGGTTGTTGCCCATTTTCAGAGTTTCCAGACTCTGAAAATGTTTGGATTAGCCGACTTGGCAGTTTGAGGGATTGTTGTATCTTTCTGCAACCAGCTGCCCAAAGATAAACGTTTGTACATTTGACCAGGGATGACCCATGGTTTTAAGAGACCTTAAACAGATGTTAGATGCATTTCCATTATCCATAGAATATGCAAATTAAAACTATGACAATAAATTTGCTCAGTGGAGGCATGCTACTTTTGAAAAAAAAAAAAAAAACTCAAGTTTTTCAATAAAGTTTTTGCGCAAGGATGAGTTGGTTTTTCAGTCGTATCACATTTCAGAAAGTTTGCAAAGGAAACACTTCTTTCGCATCTCACGATCAACAACTGGAAGTTACTACTGGCAAAAACGACAAAGAAGACAACAGGAAGTTGTAGCAGGATGATGTTTTTTCTCAGACAGTGTGCAGCTGGAGCTGCACCAGAGCTCTCACAGCATCACACTGTTCATAAAACGTTGATGTTATCCGGATATGTTGAATCCACATCTCCTCTGTAAAATAGCAAACTACGGCATCCCCAGAAAACAATCGCTGCCAGGTAGGCGGAGCTTGGAGCTCCAACAAAATTTATAGTTTTCTAATTAGCTTATCAATATGTAGTTCAAGTAAACTTTTAATTAGGGGCTTTTCATCCACCTGCTTCAGTATCAGGGAAGAGAGTGTGACCGCGCCACGTAATGTAATTATTCTTAGTTTAATTGTGTCTTGCACATAATTTTTCAAAGTTGTATGTTTTTATGTTGTATAAATAATGAAAGGCATGTTTTAATCTCAATGTCTCTTTTTTAACCAGCAGCGTTTTGTTCCTCCTCTGAATTTGCTGCAGTATCAGTTCAGAAAAAAAACAGCATCAGAAATCAGCAGCGGATAAAGATGAATTACTAGAACATCAAAGAAAACAGTTATTGGACTCTTCATTCACTTACATTAGCTATACATTGTGTCTGTATCTAATAAATATCATAACCCGCTGCCTCAATATAATAACAGAGATAGGACATTGCATCACAATGAAAGCATTCAAAATATGAAACACAGCTCAGGAAATGAGTATTGTAACTATATGCTGTACATAATGAGGATGCAACACAATGCCATCCATCTTAGCAATCTTTATCTTCTGGAAGTGAGGTCTGATGGGCCTCAGTTCCAGAAGAAACAGCCTATCAGCCTCTCAATCCTGAAAGCAAAAACATTATTTACTGAAAATTGCCCATGCTTCCATGGAACGAGTTTTCTCACAGCCTCCCTTTTTACTGGGGGCTGTGAGTGCTTCAGAATCACAGCTGTTTCCTTAGAGGACCCTGCAGTGAAATGGAAGGAGTTCATTACCTGGATGAATTGCACATCACTGACAGAGCAGAGCAGTCACCACAAAGTTGCTCCACAAACTGCAAGAGAAATTTCAAAGCTTTATTCTCTCTTTATTGAGAGAAAATGATCCTAACTTTCCCTTTATTTGGAGACGCCAACAATGCTCCCTTATCAAACATAAATAAATGTGTGAAGGAGCAGAGATCACAACCTCATTTTAGTTAAAGGGAGCTACAGATGCTACAGATATCATTTTATTGGAATAGAAAGAACAAAATATGAAAGTGAAACAGGCAAGTCTGACAGCACAAAGTGTCTTTGTTGTGGAGCAGTCGATGTGTTGGAACAAAAGGTCCACTCAGAGAAGATTGGCTTCTTGAAGGAGAATGGCATTTGTTTGTGTTCTAGATACATCAGTGATGATTGAAGAAAATGGATTCCCATTGAAAAACCTGGTTCTCAACACCCAACAGTGTTACTCTTTCATCCAGAGGAAAACAAAGACAGCTATGAGTTTATGGATATGGACACAAAGATTGTAGAAAAAAAACCTGTCTGTGTAAAGTGGCTTAAAGTGGCAGTATGATGTAAAATACATTTTTTAAGCTTTATATCATGTTATGTTATTCCCTCATCAAAAACATTCCTGAATTGTTGTCTTGATTCTTTCATGCATGTTTGAGAAATATTTTAATCTCCATGGTGACCATTCAGTTGTGCAAAACGTCTGGGTGGACCTAGCCCCGCCTTCAAGACTCATCTCCTCCTTGAAGTTACAGTTTCCAAGCTTAGAGCAGCTCTCACCCAGGACTGTCCCGCTCAGTGCTGGGTGACATGGGAAAACATGGGAAAGGAGGGGCCACAACACACTGATGATTCCTGTTTTAGAAATTTTTACAAATCAATGAAAACAACAGTTCTGACTTGCCTGCTGATGAACTGAGAAAACATTTTCAGATCTCTGCAAATCCCTTGCAGATCATTTTAATGCTGATCATTTTAATGAGCTTGAGGAAGATCTGAACTACATAAATAGCATCAGCATTCTGAAGCATCCAAAGCAGGAAAGCACTCAGTCTGGATGGCCTTGCTACTGTCAGTGTGATCTCTATGGCAATACTCATCCATCAAGCAGTTTCATCTTTACTGTTCAAAAAAGGCAAAGATTTGCTTAGTTGCGTTTTTTAATCGCCCTATCTCTCTTCTTAACACCGACACAAACATTCTTGCTCAGGTATTGGCAAGTCATCTTCAGAAGGCAATTCCAATGATTATGTTCCCTGCTCAGACAGGATTTAGAAAAGATTAATATTCTTTTAACAGCAGACATCAGTATAACATTCTATACCACTCATCTACGTCCAGAGACAAAAACCTGTGAAGTAATAATGTCATTTGATTGGTTGGAGTGAGACTGTATGCTTCTGTCTTCTTCAGAGGTGTAACAGATGTTGTTCCTAAGACTAGCAACCACCTGGAGAAAAACAGGCATTGCAAGGAAACTTAAAATCAGCTACAACGGACCATGGTGAGCAGAAAAATCACATAATTGATTTGGAAAGGGACAAGATTATCTAAAGGGAAAACAACAAACATCATTGGATCCTGGAGGTGGTGGAGGTTAGGAAGCAAACCCACACAGCCACGCACCGGGATGAGGGACATTCTAGCCTTCCTGCACCTGGAATGACATCGTCAAGCAAAAAGCCAGCAACAGCAGGCAGTGTTAGTTCGTCGTCATAGTGATGGGTTGATGCTGCCTCTGGAAACCTCTATGATGCCTCTTCAAATTTTCTTCTTTCTGGTTTCTCAGACTGAGGAGCATACCATGGAAACATGTCAGATATGCCTGAAGAGATAAAGTAATCGGAGTGTCCAAAGCAAAAGAAACTTTAAGACATTCTTGATAAAAAACTGTTTAACCTTTATTGCTGCCTCTGGCTTGGGTACAAAATGTTATCTTGGTCTCAGTTGGATTTTAAGAAAATTATTTTATTTTGCAAAACGCTTGAATTGAACGTATGTGGGTCCCATTTTTTCAGTATCCCAATAAGACTACTGGCTTTGAGCCATTTGTGTCCTGGATAAGCCTATCTCTTCCTCATTATGAATCGTGTCTTGGTACATGTTCCTCACAGTAGGCCATTCAAGCTTAAATGGGTTAAGTTGCTTTGATAAATCTGTTGGAGAAGCAGCAATATGTCTTTCAGGCTGAATCCAGGCTCAAGTTTTCTTTTTTAAAATTTTTTCCAGACGCCATCGTCAGTCAACAAGGAGCCGGAGTCAGCCACAGCAACGCCCCTGTTGGCTCACAAGGCCTCAGGAAACACTTTGTAAGAGGCAAGCTGGACTGTGACAACCAGCAGCCAGACCCTGACCGCCTTTTCCAGCGCTGTTTCATGGCCACTGTCACATCCATCAACGTTGAGAACCCAACATAGGACCACACTTTTTTCAAAATTTTGGATTGGAGTTAATGTCTTTTTTCTTCTCTGCCCCTATAGTTTAATATGAATTGTTGCTTTTATCTTATCAACAAATACATTATTATTATGTAATTCAACACAACAAAATTGCAAGTGCAAAAACCTTATTGTGGCCCCCACCTGTGGGAAAACCTGACTTGCAAGTCAGATTTTTAACAGGTAACATTTAATATTTGAGCTTTAGTTTTGCAGCTGTTTAATTAGTTCACATTCAAGTAAGTGTTTCCGTTATATCTGTCTTAATTAAAGAAAAATTAAAAAAGGAAGCTATATTGCCCATAACAATGAACAAGAATCATTGAAATTCCGATGTAGACTTATTCTTGTTTAACTGCTCAGTTTATCTGAACTAAACAGGCAGATGGAAAGCTGGTTCTCTAATAGGAGAAAAGTAAACACTTGCTTTTCTGGGATTGCTGTTTTTAAGCAATATATGATTTACTTCATGTCCTTAATTACTTGTACTCTCATTTAGAAAAAAAATAATGTGAGAAGTGACGTCTGTTTAATTTTACACATTCTGCTCTTGAAATCCAGATCCAATTCCCTAAAAGCTGTCAGTATTCTTTGAGATCTGAATAGATTTTATAACCACAGTCCGTTAGCACATCATGCTCGTCTTTTCTCTTATATCATTCACACAGGTGCACATATTTTGCTCAACAGCACCCACATCAACACCATACTAATGTCGTGTGTATTATTGTTGTATTTTTAAGGATTCAGGGATAACAGTGTTTGACTGTACAGCCCTGGTATCAAAGGAGGAAAACTTTACAACCTGAAGATGTCAAGATTAGTGTTTTGGTCATATTAAAAGATATTCAATGTGGGGAAAATGAGGACTGAAAGCATGTATTTTGTGCCTAATATCTCTAAAGCTCCAGAAAAAACACAACATGCAGTTTGTTAGGGCACCTCGGGTTTCAAAAACACACTCATAAAGGTTAAGCACACAAATAGCTTGGTGGAATGAAATGGGTGAAACAATATTTGTCTGTTGTGAGGATTATTAATAGCAGATCAAATTAATAATAGGTGGCACCACCTCCACCTTGGACACAGGTGATGATGTTACCATTTTATCCTTTTCTACACTGTGCTGGCACAGCTGTTATAACTGTGCCAGATTATCACCAACTCTAATCCAAGTCTAAGTCAATTTCTATATGTTCTCTAGTCGAACGATTTATATGGTTCTCTCTCTTAACAATGTTGGCGGGACTGATCCTCTTTTGCATCTTTGCAGGTTGTATTCAAACTTTTTGAAGGCAGTCTGACCAGCCCGTTTTTGATCTTTTCACCCTTGTAAAATATCTGTGTATGTATTACATGTAGAGCACAAATAGAACACAGATACACTATGAAAATCCGTATTTTTATGGCATCTGCAGCTTGAACTGTTATGTTTTTAATCCCACTTTTACGTCATTTACATGAGACATTCTGAAGAAGCCAGATGCTGTAAATTTGGACCTTAGCAATGTTCAAACGTATGTCTAAATGTATGTGTATCAAGTTTTCGCAAGTATTTCTGCGTTAGTCAGTCAAACTTTTATTTCAAAACAGAAAGTAACTAAAGTATTCAGTTTTACTAGACATGTAGTTTAATGATATGTGGCCAAGACGCCCTTTATGTGTTTTTGTTAAATGTTAAGCATTTGTTACTCTCTCAGCTCAGTCTAAGTGCCAAGCAGACCATTTTTAATTCTGCTAATATTAAAGTGGTTGCTGAAAAGTGAAGGAAAAATATGAAGCAAACATTCCATTGCCAATTCTTAGAAACGTCACTAATCTTGCTGAAAAGTTCTGCTGAGAAAACCCATTTACAGACTCCAGTCACGTTACAAACCAGTTAAAATGGAACTGGTAACTGCGGCACCTGGAAAGCTCACAATGTTCACTTGCAGAAACAAAAACCCACAAAGTATTTAAAGAATTAAGTTTTATTTAAGCTTTGGCTGATTGGTGCAGGTAGCTAACTATACATTTCCATCACCGTCTGTCCCAGTTCTACATGTGGACTTAATCAGAATTCCACATATAAGTATCATTTGAGTGTCTTCACTGCTCATGGGCATTTCACCAAGGATATTAGAAAATATGGTAAGCAAATTACAGCAAACTGATTGAATCATAGTGTGTTCAAAAATGAACACACTATGGATAAATTGAGCAACACAGAATTGCGGGGATTTGATCCTTTTGAACTGGCTGTTGTCCCAAATGTTACCAGTTCACATCATTCATACAAATGGGACTCTTCTTTATAGATAGACCTATAGCAGCTGTCTAAGATTAAACTCACGCTGAGGAAAATGTAAATATTAATATTATGGCTGCTAAATATGTATCTGTGTGACGTCTTTTTGTATAAGCTTATCACTGTTGCTCTTGTTCAGATAGGAGAATGTTTTTCGCACCTTTTTAAACCTGAATGTATATTCACATTGTAGTTTTTGACTGTTGAATCAAGCATAGAAAACTACTCACCAATAGAAGAATATGGTGGAATGAAGTTAAGTGCCTCAATGCATTCTCTACATCTCTTTGAGGAGGATGCACCTGGTTCAAACAGAAATTTGGTTCGTTGTTGTTGGCTTTTTGACCAAAGAACGTCAGGCGTCTATTCAGATCTCAGGAACTTGCATCAATACCTAAAAATGAGCAGAAAATGTCTCCTGAACTGTGGTGATTGTCTGTTTTTAATAGCATAGAAAAAGACCTTAGTTGTGACAAAAATTATACAGTGAAGCTAACAAATATGAGCTTTAACACATGCTAGCAAAGTGATTATGTGTCTTGGGCTCATAAGCAAACAAGCTAGTACTGCGTTGTGAGCCTCCAACCAAACTGTTAGCATTTGACTCAAAGGAAAACTGCACCTATAAACAGAAATAGTACAAATCACTTCCAAATTAGTTTTTGTCTTTTGAACAAACATTTTAAGTCGTAATTATTACAATTTTATTAGCAAATAAGTTCTGTTTCATGTAGCACTTTATACCCATTAACAGACAATTTTGGACCCACATCCTAAAAACACATACGGGAGATTTGTGTATTTTGCAAAAATACACAAATCTCACATACTCTGTATTAAACACTTTTTCCATTTATCATCCGATATAAGACATTCAGAACTCTGGGCAACCTCAAAGAACCACATTTCCTCCCAGAATACTATGACTAGAATATAGAACGCTACCTAAATAACTGTTTGCCAAATAGCAGATAGGAAATGTTCCATCAGTGGGTACAAACTGACATGGTTGGTCCTTCAGTAACTTCAACCTTTCACACAAACATGGGCCATGAAACGTGTCTCTGTAATATGGATTTTTTTGCCAAATGAGTTAAAATAGTCAATGTGAAAGCACACCCGGGCCACCAAAATTGAAACTGCAAATGTAGTCTTTTCGGGCATTTTTTGGTAACACTTTATTTGAAGGAGTGTGCATGAGACTGACATGTCTCAGTCATAAATATGACTGTTATGAACATGGAGTCTTTATGAATGTTTGTTACCAATGTTTTTCACGTGTTTTAATTTTAACAACTTAAACAATCCACTAATCATGCATCATGTTATTTAAGCTTTAAATTTGGGCCTTGATATTGATATTGATATTGATCAGCTCTACCACCTGAGCAGTTGGTAGAGCTGTTGCCTTGCAGCAAGAAGGTCCTGGGTTTGATTCCCGGCCCAGAGTCTTTCTGCATGGAGTTTGTATGTTCTCTCTGTACCCGGAGAGAACAGTAGTACTCAGTTCTCTCCGGGTACTCCAGCTTCCTCCCACAGTCCAAAAACATGACTGTCAGGTCAGGTAAATTGGTCTCTCCAAATTCTCCTTAGGTGTGTGTGTGTGTGTGTGTGTGTGGGTGTGTGTGTGTGTGGGGGGGGACAATTGTTTGTCCAGTCTGTCTCTATGTTGTCCTGCGACAGACTGGCAACCTGTTCAGGGTGACCCCGCCTCTCGCCTGGAACGTTAGCTGGAGATAAGCACCAGCACCCCTCCTGACCCCACTGGGGACAAGGGTGTTGGAACATGGATGGATATTGATCAGTAAATGCAAAAACTAAGAAGTACTCTACAATCCAGCTTTTATTAATACTGTAAGGCAGGGGTGTCAAACTCCAGTCCTCAAGGGCCACTGTCCTGCAGTTTTTAAACATGCCACAGGTATAAAACACTGGAATGAAATGGCTTAATTACCTCCTCCTTGTGTAGATCAGTTCTCCAGAGTCTTGCTAATGACCCAATTATTCTATTCAGGTGTGGTGCAGCAGAGGCACATCTAAAAGTTGCAGGACAGTGGCCCTTGAGGACTGGAGTTTGACACATATGCTGTAAGGTTTTTAAATGAACCACACAATGCACCACGCTGCCACATTGTGTGGTGCCACACTGTGGCAGGTAAGATTGGAGCTCACCTGCTTTATCCTTGTTGTTCCGTTGTGTTGTGCAGTCAGAGAGAAACATATGGATTCACCCGTTTTCCACTCCCATATGATTGCTGTGGAAAAGATCTGGGTGAATTTCAGAGCCAGCTGTCAATCTGATGCTCACGTCTTGGAACAACTCAGCAAACGCAGCTTTTAAGAACGTTCATGAATGTAAACATCTTTCAAGATAGTTAATGTTTACATAAATGTTTATGTTTCATATTAATGTACTGAATATTTGCTACTGTACCTCTTGCTTTTATGTGTGTATTTTCCATACTGAGGACATTTTGTGTGTTTTCATTAAATCTTAAATTGTTTAATCTTTTTTTCTTCTTGAACAGTTTCTTTTTGCCATATTGGTATGAGAAAACTGTTTTCTGTTCCACATTAGGGGGGGGGGAAACTGTGACGTTTTGTTGTTGCTTTGTTACTCTAAAGTTATTTTAGTGGGATTTGTGCAGATCGAAGAGCCTTTCTACTCCTTTTTCTGCATTCTTCATCCCCGTTGAGTTTCATCTGTTCTTATCCTCTGTGCAAGCTAAAACTTGAGACATGCATTACAAAGCAAGACATATCTTTTATCATCATAGCAATAATGCATGGCACAATCGTTGCTATGACAGCATAAAAAAGTAAAAGAAGAGGTTAGAAAGATGTTTAAAGGACAGGCACTAACAGAATGCCTCAGTTCATCTGCCTTCATCCAGCATAGTGGTGGTATTCATAGAATAATTAGATCATGAAGACTTTAGTGCATAATCCATAATAATAATATGTCATATGTATATGCCAATATTATTATTATTATTATTATTGCTTATGTGGCCGATAACTTCCCTTTCAACACCTTGGGAAAAATGACCACACTGCTATTTTCTCTGCTTCAGTTAAACTTCCCACAATCTTGTGACGCCGTCACTGTCATATGACCAAACAGACCACATGACCGACCTCCTCCTGTCTCCAGAAGAAAATTATAACAAGATGGAAATGAATACCATTACCATTGACGTAGTTTTATTCATCTGACCAATACGATAAGTAAAAAAGGAATAATATCGGTCGATGTTAGTCTTGGAAAAGAATTACGTAAGGTTTAGCAAAGGTTCCCTGTAAAAAGAACTTTGTGCTATTGTCACATGATATCAAAATGGCCTCACATGTAGGAAAGTTCTTGCTGACAGAGTCACTAAGAACTTTTAGTTGCAATGTTCAGTTTTAGTGAAGGAGGCCTTGAAAAACATCCAGCAAATGCAGCAAATTAGTGAGGGAGTGCATCTGCGGACATAGTGAAGTAAATCCATTTTTTTAATAGCCTTGTAGTAAGAAAGGGAGAAAACAGGGACAGGGAGAAAAAGACAGGTGCATTGATGTTTTACTTGAGTGCTCCTTGTTCTGTGTGATCTGTGTGTAACAAGGGAGAAGGAACTGGATTGTGACAGAGGCCCTAAAGCCAACTGATAGACCTCTCAAATAATATCAAGTGGCGTAGTGTCTCCCAATTACCAGTACCAAGGCAGGTCTGGCTTAAAATGATGAAACAGAAATAGTATACAAAATATATTTTATTTATGCATTCTTTCACAATATTAAAAATAGACATTCTAATTTAAAACCCAATAAAGTACAGGACCCCAGGACAACACTGGAAGCAATCTGAGACTTAAATTGTCATAATACTTTTAACACGTTCATAGATTGTCCACGAGCCTCATTTCTTTTCAGGAGAAACAGAACCTGTGTCCATCCTGATGCTCTGCTGCAGGTCCAGCTCAGAGTTAGAAAGCTTTAAGCATGAAAGTTATTGGTAAAAGTTACTTTTCTGTATTTTCTCCCCTCCTCGTTCAACAAAACAAATAACTTTAAAAGTGTGAATTGATTTTAGATTTTTTTCCCAACCCACACAGGGTCATTATCATACATATTTAGTAGAGGACTAAAGGTCAAGCCCACTGATTTCTGTTCAGTAATCTCACGAGACAAAAGAAGGCATTGTGTTCTCTCTTATTTTGAAGTTGCTGCTTTTCTCAATCAGTGAAGATCTTAATATAAAAAAAAGTACTAAAAACAATAAAACTTGGAAACTAACCCTTCAGTGAAACATCTTCAGGTTCTGTTTACTTCCAGAGATTTTTAGCAGTGAGCAGTAAAGGCTGTCACATTGTGCTATGCACATGTTGTTTGTCGCTTTGGTTTCTCAGTTCTGTTTTTGCTCTTTCTCTGCAGGTGTAGAAGCAGTCTTCTAAGATTTCCTTATTCTCTTTATCCTTCTTTTTCACCTCTATTCTTATCTCCCCCTTTTTAAATGTTTCCCTTTCTTTCTCTTCCCATTGCTGTGTGTTTGAAATAAACTCAACACCCCAAACCCTAAAGTGGCTCACAAAAGATGAAACACAAACAGATTAGAGGGGCATGTGGACTGACAAACCCTTTATTATCAGAAGAAGCTTGACCATGCAGGACTCTGAATGCCTCAAAAGAAACAATGACTGTGCCATTGAAGTTCTGGAATAGTCCATAAAGACCTGAGCCTGGACTATTCTGAAAAGCTGAATCCATGCAGGAATTCAACTATTTTAATAATGAACACCAATCAGAGGGGTCAGATGTCGGTGGTATCACCTCAGTGGTGGAGGAGCAGATTTCAAATAAACATCATTGTGCATGCAATCATAATGGAGCCTCTGTTAGTAATTTTGCATTTTTGTGGATTAGAGAAAATCCACAACAAGTTCAGGCTGATCTCCAAATTCTTGTTTTTGAACATCCTGTGATGCTCGGCCTGGAAAAAAATCAGTCCAATCATTTGAATCCCCAGATTAATATGAACACCATTCTGTACTTTCCAGAAGCCATTCGTGTTCTTTGAGTTGAAGAGGTTTCACTGTAACACCAGAGAGACAAAAACTGACTTTTTTATTTTTAGTCCTCTTCATCACAGGATTTTATCACAGATTTCCTCTTGCATAGGGGAAGAGTAGCTCCAATTAGTGAGAGGTTTTGCTTGGAAAGTAATTCTAGCAGAAGTCTGACAGAACCACAGATGTTGATTGTCCATCATGTACTCAAAAAGTTTGTAACATCCTTGGCAAAACGAACAGACGAAATTCTACTTTGATACTTGTCTTTGCACTAAAATCATACTTTTATTCATGCTATTAAGCACAGAATAACTAACAATAAATTCAAGTTTGATGTGTTCACAGACAACATTTGTTGAAAGACACTATTTTGGGTATTGTGAGTCATCAGATTTGTATGCAAACAATTTCATATTTGAAAGCGACTGACCAGGAGACTGGACCAATTCGAACCAAGATGCTCCAAACAGATAACTAACTACTCTCATTTTTATGAATAATCTTTTTAAAGATGCAAAAATATTGCTTCAGTTCTGTTGCCATCTTTGAATTCTCAGTGCAAAGTATCAACTTTAAGAAAAATCTCTGGCATAGTGCAAGACTGGCTCCCTTTTTTCTGGAGATTATCCTACCTCTTTTAGCCAAATGAAAAGGTAAGTTTGCTTTGGAGAGAATTGGGGATTTGTCAAGGTGAAGGCAGTTATGAATAGTTCCATAAATGCATCACAAACAAATGAGTTGTTTCTCCACCATTAGCACATGTAGTAGTGAGTGAATGAAGTTGATTGACAGCGCTAAGACCCTCCTCCTGGTTCTGATTGGTTGCTTCAGCCAGCAATAGTAATTCAGGGAGCTGGTGGAGGAGATTGATTGTTTTCATAGATTATCTGTCTCATAACAGATTGTCACCACATGGTGACAGCTTTAATAAATATGGAGAAAACATTTTTTTATTATGATAAAGTTATATACTGCAAGAATTACACCACACAAATCAATATGAAGAATATAAAGGTTGTGCAAAAAATTTACATCTATTTACACAGAAAGGTAAGAAATAAAAAGTGCTTTCATAACAGACCAGCATATCACCATGACAGTACCCTTGTGGCTGAGAATGGAGCTAAATATATACAGTTATTGACGAGTGGCAAGTTACAAGACAAATAATCCATAACTTTGATTTAGAGGAAGATTTGCCTGCTGCTACACAAAGGAACAGCTGCCAGAGACATTATTGAGCCACAATGACTGTAATTCCAAAAATAAGTTGTCTTCTAAAGACCTTTGGACTTAGAAAAAACACGCTTCAACTGTTTAGTTGTGTTGATCCTGCAAGTTTCAAGTGAGGCCACTATCACCATTAAATCTTAGCGTAAAAGTCACCAAGCTCTAAGTTGATTATGGTAAAACAATGTGTTGTATCATCCATATCCAGCTAAGTCTTCAAAATCAGAGGAATCATTTCTTGAGCTGTGCGTACAGTTGTGGCCCGTCGACTGACCGGTTCTCTGCTCTACCAGAACAAATGGAGATTCTGATTCTGTAATGTTGATTCATGAGGTTCCCTCTGGGTCCTGCAGCTTCCACCCACAGTCCAAAACCATAAATGTTAAGTTAACTCTGAGGCATATGCAGGTTGTTTTTCCACTTTCAGGTTATAATGCCAGTTTTTATATGCCAGACAGAAATGTTTTCTATCTGAGGAAGCTTGTTACATTGAACATTTACTACAGTGATTCCTCATACTAAGGGAGTATGTGGTGATAGCAGAGAGGAACCTATTCAATTCAAAGAGATTAAGGTATAAATAAAATAAAGTCATTTTTTTGGTGTTATATTTTAACAAGCAGGTAAAATAGGTGAAATATGGACAAATTTCTTTGGAAAAACCTTTTACTTTAAGAGAAATATCTAATCTGCTGTGTTAGAAATGTAATTGTCCACTTTTGTAAAACATATGTCTGCCAGCATCAGCTGCCTGCATGATAAGCATTGTCATGACAACATGACATGTTGACAAGTCTGTGTATGTGCAATGAATCTTTAGCAGTATTACGTCTCTGAATGAGTATTTTTGCTCTGCCACTCTGTGAGTTTCAATCAGAAACTACAAAAGGAACAGAAATAAACCAGGATTCATTCTTTGAATGCTTAAATGGAACTTTAGAACACAAATGGCTGGAAAAGTGTCAGAAATGTCCAGATAGCATCCAAGACCAAATATCTTATGTGTTTACAATCCTGAGCAGGTTGGAATGTGAATATGAAACTGGATGTGGTGTTGAAAAGCTGCTAGCTCATAATCCTGCTAAATTCCACTCAGAATTTTTCTTTTTTTCAAACCATTTTTATGTGACATCTCAGGGGGATTTTACAAAAATGAATATTTGTAGGGGATCATTTACAGGGGATCTGATCGCTATTGAAGTGGCAGCTTATTGCAGCACTTTATGTAAAAAAATCAGACCATAAAGCATTCAAAACCCCTTTAAAATCAAAAAACAAATATGTATGTATATATATATATATATATATATATATATATATATATATATATACTGTATAGCTGTTCTAAGCTTTATGAACTGTGATTCATATTTTGAATATTTTCTTGTTTTGCTGTGTTCTCTTTTAGTGTATTGATGACATGTGAATTAATGACAGGCATAATGTAACCGTTAAGATGCTGAATGTTTTGGCCTTGGAGCTGGATCAGAACATTTTCTTTTCCATATTTATGTTGTATCAAGAGAAGGAAAACAAGACTGAACTCCATATCTGAAATTTTTTTCATATTGAATGTCCATTTACGGAGTTTAGTGATTGTATTACATCGTGTCCACATGAGCTTCAACCTCCTCCTTTAGGTTGAGTTGTTCCTTTGGTTTTCTTAATCTTTGTTCAACTTCTTCTATCCATGTTTGACACATTGTCACAGAGGCTTATATCACCTTTCAGATCCTTCATTTTCTCTGAGGACACAAACTTCACTGCTTGAGAATTCAGTTACTTGAAATTCATCATTTGTTTCATCATTTTGAGCAGTAAAATTGGACTCCACAGAGCTTTGATTCTGAGGCAACCCACCAGTTCCATCCAGCCATTGCTAAGTGATGCATTTAAGGGCGTTTTCACCCCTGAAAATCCAGTAGACTCAGTTCAGGGAACCAAAATTACATTTGTTACATTTCCAGCTGGTGTGGTTGGCTTTCACTGTGTCAAATTATCCAAATCCTTTGAAAAATTTGATTCCCTCCTCACCTGTGTGTGGCACTGCACCAAGAACCACTGAAGGAAATAACACAAGAACTTCTGCAGAAGACACTGATTCACAAAATGTAAATGTGACCCGGTCGAGGGGCAGGGTTTCTTTTTTTTTATACAGAACACGGATTAAAATACAATATTTTATTAAACAATTTCTTTAAAACACTTTTAAAATATGGTTTCAAACGTTCTTCTTGGTCCCTGGAAGGGAAAGGGGTTCTGCGAAATGAGAACTTAAATCATTCCAAAAATTAAATGAACAAACAAAACATGCAAAAGAAAACAAAATAATCAAAACAAAGAAACAAATTAATAATAAAGCAAGCACAAACTGTAAACAAAACACTTCAAACAGTGGAATAATTGCCAAAGTCCGATTTCAGAGGCCTTTCAATGGGACCGGAGGAGTCATGCCCCGCCTTTCAATCAGTGACAGGTTCCATTCAGAACTACTCAAACCAACACTGACACGACAAGACAGCAGAGCATCCAAAGTGCTGCAATGCCCACAGCGATCATGTGCCTAAAAACAGAAAACGCATCAACTGTGAATTAAAGTAAAATAAAGAAAAATATAAATGGCAGGTAGCTTACCCAGGAGTGGAAACACAGCTACCCGGAGAGGGAGCGGACCAACAAGTGAGGACCAGGTGGAAGCCACACGCCACAACAATCTCCAGCCGCAACCGCCAATGCCACACCAGCAAAACGCTGCAGAAACACACGGCAGGTATAGCACCAGAGCCAAACCACAATCCCAGCCAGATGGTACAAATGGCACTTACGATTTTCGGTAAGCGGATCGAACCCAAAGGCCACCCAGCCAGCCAGCATGTAGCAGTGAAAACAAAGACACACGCACCTTGCAGCGGCCTGTCCAGCTATAAAGGCATCTGCCCCGCCCACCAATCAGTGCGCCTCTAGTTGCACCTGGTGTGCGGAGCGAGAAGGGCGGAAACCATCCCACCACATAAACAAATGGAGTGACTTCAAATTTTAGCGTTTCTAGACTTTCTAGACCACATTTCTCTTTCTAAGCGCCAGATACGCGTGACTTGTTTGGTTCTATTTACCCAGAATGCCCTGCACCATCGTCTACTTCCAGCTGGTCTCCAGTCTGCTTGTGGTTCTGTTCTGCATTAAAACCTCACCAGGTTTCACTTAAACAAAACTCGGTTTTTAGGACTTTATGTTCTTCCTTCTGCTTTTCAGCGCTAATGGCCGAGGCCTTAACAGGTAGTTTTATTTCTCTTTTGCAGTTTTTCATTGTATCATCAACCTCTCCCAAGGTGTGTGTGCTTTGAGGGCCAGGAGTTGGTTAATGGCCTGTGCTTGGATTTGATAGCACTTTATCAAATCCAGAGGACCCCAAAGCACTTCACACTACATTCAGACATTCACCAGTTCGAACACATCCATATTATAGCGACAGTTGCCTTGGGGTGGTCTGAGAGAAGTGAAGCTGCCATGCGCTGGCTCTACCAGGCCCTCTGACCACCAGCAGTAGACAAGGCAGATGAAGTGCCTTGCCCAAGGACAAAACGACTAAGACAGATGAAGCAAGGGTGGTTGCAAATTATTTGACCATTTTGTGTGCCCATGTTTTCAAAGCTACTTTGTGCAGAATAAGGCACCATGTCACAAAGTTCAATTCATCTCAAACTGGTTTTTCAAACACTACACTGTATTGTACTCTAATGGCTTTCACAATCACCAGATCTTTATCGAACAGAGCCTGTATGAAATGTAGTGAAATTCAAGATTGGCATCATAAAATATTAAGGCTACAAATCTCCGTGAAGCTATAATGTTGATATAGATCAAAAATTTCTATGGAATGCTTCTGAATCTTTGATAAATGTTTGCCATGATAAAGTACAGAAAAAAATTATCTGAAAACTGTTTATACCAAATTCTGTCTAATACAGAAGTGGATGAGGTTATTTTTTTATTATTAATGGACTGCCTGAAGTTATTTTCAGTCCTCAGCAGATTATGCTGAGTTGGAGGTAAAGCTGGAAGAAGCCACAACACAGGTGCAGGTTTTGGATGAGTTCAAGCTCTCCCAAATTTCTGACTTGCTGAGAGCACATTAAGTACCCTCATCCTTATAACCACTGCTTGTCTTTTCCTGTCCTTTATATGCAAACTATGGACAGGCGTTTCAAACACTTTTCCAAATGATTATGGAAAACATTAAAAAGATTTTCATGTCTATTTCAGTGGTTGCACATGCATGTGATGGAAAAACGAATGCCATGTGTGTGTGCGTGCGTGTGTGTGTGTGTGTGTCAGCGTGCAGTGGCTCTCTTTACCTTTAGCATTCAGATACTTTCTGAGCTCCTGCTGTAGAGGCTCGACAGGAAACTGACAAGGTGAGCTTAGCTCACTGATTTTAAGGCACTTAGGGGTCTAATACTCATTGCTAATTACATTTTCACAGAAAAATAAAAACTCAATTCTAGGACTTTTTCTTACCCCCATTCTGTTGTGGAAACAATAAAATGCAAATATATTTGCATATGATTTTCACAACAAAATGGCAGGAATCTTTATAAAGATGTTCATAAAAAACATCTTCTTTATGACTATGTCTGCATGTTTTTAGTCTTGATTTGGCATATTTGCAGGTTTCATACAAAAAGACATTTTTCTTTATATCAAAACTTAGAATTGCCTCCAACATGCAACTGCTTCTCATTAGCTGAGGGTTCAGAACCTCTGTAAAAGGAGATGCATGAAAGACTGTCTGATTCATGTATTAAGACGTTCAAACTGTAGGTGGCGCTACTAATCTGATTTCGTCCTACGTTCAATATCAAGAAGAACAAAAACTCTTCCATGGAAACAAGGGACGCCAGTCTGCTGGTATGAGCGCGTGAATAGTTAAACCAAGATGAAACTGGATATATTGTGTTGTTCGGTCATTGATGAATTGTTCAGAGGTTTTGAGATTTCCGAATAAATCCACAGAAAGCGCAATGTGCAGCTAAAACTAGCTACAACCGGTTTAGCTGCAAGCTAGCTTGGAATGTTTCTCCTGTGTGGTGAAAAGCAAAGGAGAGGAAAAAACGACTGACGACGTAACGGGCAGCTCCTGAGAACCAGCTGAAACATGTGGAAGGTAAGCGGTCGGAGTTCGGCTCTGAACCGGGCTGAGGCGCTGCTGTCAGCCAGGAGGAGCAGCACAGGAGTCTCAGGAGGCTCCACACAGGACTCACCCACCAAAACACAGGTGTGCACTCAGTCAGGAACGTTTTGAAAATGTGTTTTCATTGAAATCATGGCGCGTAGAAAACAATATAGATTTTCATATTGGAAAAAACATGGATTGTGAATCATGCAGTTATACTAATAATTATTTGTAAACATGTTCTTTATATAATTCATGAATAATCTTTTGCTTCTGTCTGAATATCATCATGGCTACTTCCCTTTAGACATATCTAAGGGAACTTAAGAAGCAATATCACACACACAAAACTATTGGGTCTCAAGGTCTTGGATTACTATCTGTAGATTGTTCTGTGTGTAAAGTATCAGCAGGAGCTGAAAGTAGAAAGACTAGTGGGATCAGATGGTCACATCAGTGTAATGATGTAAGAATCATCATTACCTTAAGGTGTTTAAATTTACTTTTAAGAGCAAACAAAATGAACCACATTACAGCTTGTAGGAATTAATTCCTACAAATTGAAGACTTTGGTGACAAAATGTCACCAATAACAGAAAAAAAATGTTGCTGTTCACTTTTATGAAATAAAAAAGAAAAAGAAATGTGAGTAAATATGCCAACAAAGTTGCAAAGTTGGGAACAGTGCTGGTTACTATTAGAAAATGGTGAGTTTTTATGACGTGGAGAATAATAAAACCAGTACAGTCAAAATTTTTGTTCAACTGTTGTTAGCAGCAGAACTACTTAGAATTAACTGATGACATTTTTAACTCATTGAACTTTTTTAAATGGAAGCTAGTGCTATTAATTGAAGGTCATCTTGTCAGTCCACTGATCTAGCTGGTTCTGGTAACTGTAAAATGTCAATATTTTATTTATGACAGTAAAAATGAAAAAAAAAAAAGTAAATATTTCATTCTACCGCTGTGCTGTAAAACTGCTTATTGCCAGAGATTAGTACACAAAAGAATTTGTTGCATCTCTCCTTGTGTGTAGGAAGCCTTTTTCAGAACCGGACCTGTTCCTCCAAACAACCACAACTTGTTCTCTGACCTCAGTGACCTCTCCTCAGAGACCTCTGCTTGTGAACAGGGTGCTGCATCTCCCAGACTTGCTAGTACACAAGAAAAACTTGAGAAAAAGGGAGATTCAACCCAGGTAAGTTATAATGATGTCATCATTAAATGCAGTTGGATGTTATGGAAAATATGAAGAGACATTTTTGGTTGCCCTTGTGAAGATGTGGATAAATTTACCTCTTCAAATCTAGAAGAAAAACAGTAGTGTGTTGGGGACCAGCTGTAAATCAAGTCCTCTCGAGATCACCAGGTATCCATAACAACCATTATATTCTATCTGACTGCTAAGGGTTTTTTTTTTTTCTTTTTTTGATTGATTGAATGATTGATGCAAGAATTAAGAATTTTTTGTCTTACTATTAAAAACATAAGCATGTTAAGTTTGCTTTGGACAGATGAAATTAAGGTTTAGGGTGTAAACTCTCCATGTGGGTGATTAAGCTTACTGATAAGCACAGTAAAAGATCTATGATTTTCTCCTCCTGAGACCATGGAAAGAGTGCCTTTCAGTCTATTTACAATTTAACTGAGTCCTAATCTTTGATCTGATTTTTTTGCTTTAGGACTTCAGGCCTCAGAGTTCACTGGGAGAAGGGAGCAGGTTCCTAAAGAAGGCTCCAAAACCAGCTAACAGCAGCCACTCGCCGGTCAGCAGGAACCGAGCACAGGCTGTGGTACAACCAAGGTGAACTCCTCTTACTGTAAAAGAAGTGGGAAAAAATACATTGTCAATTGATGTATTTTTGGGGTTTCTTTGGTCAGATGTGTGTCATCCTCCCAGTTTGGCTCTCAGGCTCCAGCCTTGCGTAGGCTAGCTGAAATCGAGAGTCGTGTCCGGAGCCGCAAGCAGGAGCTAGAACAGGCTAAGAGGGCCTCAGCAGTCGTCATCAGTCCAGCTTCGGACGTGGAAATGTCACCGGCAGCAGCCGTCCAGACCAGGGAGGCTTCTGTGGCGCTATCAGCACGGTTCAACGCTGACCAGAGCCAGAGGGAGAACTGTTTCCTCAAAAAGAAAAACTGCAGCAGCACTGCTCCCCCCGAGGCAACAAAACATGCTGCTGCTGATGTCAGGTTCAGATCACAAGTCGGGGATGCTGTTGAACATTCTGGAGGGTTGGAGAGGAATCCAAGGAGACCAATGAGTGGTGTGAGTCTGGAAAGTGATGAAGAAGACATGAGGAAACTGCTTGGAGACTCAGCAGAATCGATCAGCATGTCCGAACCCGGGAGACCTTCATCTGTGAAAAGACCACACAGGGTAGGTTTGCTTTCACCTGGTCTAATTTCATTTCTTTGAGATAGTTCAACTATAAAAGCCTCTGGGAAAAAATCTGTCTTTATTTGCTTATGGTCAAACAAGAAATTCCACTTTAAGTATGTGACTGTTTGCAAAGGTCAGTGTTAGCCCCGCCCACAGCCCTGCCTCTTGACTTTATTGAACGATTTGATGGACAATATTATTTTGTGGTGATTCTGCAGCAACAGGAATCATGAAATATTTAATTATATATTTAATAAATTAAACAAATTTCTTTATTTCTTGGTAGATTTAAATAATGATTTCAGGATGGATTTATTTGATAATTTTGTCCCCTTTGGCCCTCCATACGGCTGCTCTCTTATGGAAAGAAAATCATGATAATTTTGGTCAATATTAAAAATATTCAAAATGTGTGAATTTCACTTAAAAAACAGCAATTTGAACATGTAATTAAACATTACATGTTCTCTGTAATTAAACAGTCCATGTTCTCTGAGACGTTCTTGTTTAATGTAGTATTTATTCAAATGTAATTTTAAACCGACCTGGAGACACCGCCGCCTGAATGGGGGGCCACTAACCTCAGTTACCTGAAGCAGCAACAGAAAGAGAAAGTGAACCGCTGTGGACATCCTCCACTGTAATGTCACAGACTCAAACAGTCCAACAGAGACAGTGAAAATTACACATTTATGGAGTTAGTTTTTTTCTTTGAGATGGTAAAATTTCAAATCTAGTGATTTTTAAATAAAAGATATTGGATATTTTTATTTATTTATTTATTTTGAACTGGATTGTTCACTGAATCCAACAGGGGATTTTCGTGAAGCTGTACTGCTCTGAAAACCTGAGCGGATTTAAAAGCCTGGCTGTTCGTTCCTCTCATGCAGACACTCAGCAGTCCCAGTGAGGAGGATGAAAGGCCAGCTGCTGCCCTCCCTTCACCGCCCTCTCCTTCCTGTCACAGCTCTCCGTTCCGATTCACCGGTCAGGCCCGAGCCCAGTTCAGTCCTTTGGCGCTTTCCCCGTCGCCCCCTTCACCCCGCCGACCCTCCACCACCCCAGAGAGGCAGGGCTCCTCTCAGAAGGCAGAGGGTCCTCAGCGCTGCCACTCATCCTCGTCAAGCCGTGCTGAAGTGCTGTCTTTGGAGGAGCTGTTCCCTGTGGGGCCGGAATCTGAGCAGCCACACAGTCACACGAGTTCAGCTTTTTCAGAAGGTGAGAGGGGGCCATCAGGAAGGGAGAACAGCTTTACCCCTTAGTTTGACTGAAAGCAGAGAAGATCAGAGATCAGCAGACTTTAATATTATTTTTATGCCTCTTCCTCTCATGCCATACCATACCATACCAACTTTATTTATAAAGCACTTTAAAACAACCACAGCTGATACGAAGTGCTGTACATAAAATGCATCTCATGCATCCTATAAGGCCCAGGAGGTACGTCCATTTTTCCTCTGCAGAACAAACACACTGTGCCTGGTGGATTATTAGTGTTTTGGAAAGGTTTTGCTCTTCTAGAACAGCTGGATTTGTTCTCAAAATAAAACAAACCCTATTAATTATTTAGACTTCTGAGCTCAAGGAATTGGACTGGATTTTATTTAGGAGTATCAGAGTAAAAGGGGGCTGAATTAAGTCTATGCAAAATATGATTATAATGTCTTCACAGTGAGAGTGTGTACAATTTTATTTTTACAAAGGATTGTTTAGGATGCAACAATTGTTGATTTAGAGGAGTATTTAATCAGTTTGACAATGCTGAGAAATTCAAGTTATATAAATAAACAAGAAAAAGTGAAATCTTCAAGAAGGTTAGGCGAGTTTATTAGTGCAGCACATTTCAACAACAAGGCAGTTCATGATAAAAATGATAAATAAGACACAAGTTGGAAAACAGATGCTATGATGTTCCAATTATCCTGTGTTCTGTCTTCCTGGTTTTGGCAGCAGCAGCATTCTGGATCAGCTGCAGCTGGAGGTTGATTTTTTTTTTTTTAGGCCAACCTAAAAAAATCAAGACACTGTTGCAGTAATCATTGTGACTCATGGATGAGTTTCTCTAGATCTTGCTGAGTCATTAGTCCTTTAATCCGGGAGATATTCTTCAGGTGAAAGAAGGCCGACTTTCTAACTGTCCTTATGTATCTCTGAAGGTTCAGGTCAGAGTTCACCACTACACCCAGATTTCACTCTATGATGCACGCAGCTGTCGTAGCTGAAGCTGTGTACATCGTCCCTGTTTTGGTCCAAAGATAATAACTTCAGTTTTGTTTCTGTTCAGCTGAAGAACATGGCAGTAATACCAGAGCAGTGGTTGAACTGTCCTCAGATCAGTCTCAGAGAATGGCTACAAGAAGCATTTCACTAAAGTTACTTCAACCAAAGAGGATAAAACTGCTGCCATTATTAATAAAGAAAGACTACACTGAATGTTGGGAACAGAGAAGAGAAAGTAAAATGTGGATTTATGGTGTCCAATACAAGCATAGCAGTCTATGCTATTCCCCTAATAGCATAGACTGAATTCAGACCCCACAACATGCATGTCAGATTTTTATCTATCACATAAAATCCCTCTAGAGACTCATTAAAGTTGGTGGTTGGAACATGGCAAAATGTGAAAGATTCAAGGGGTGTGAATACTTTCGCAAGACACTAAGCTCTCAAAACAGAGCTGCTAAAACTGCAAAGATGCTACATCCACATGAAACATCAGCATGAGTCAACATCTGGTGGCCTCATTTATTAAGAGAAAACTATTTTCTGTTCCTTTTCTGTAGAGATCAGAGTCAATGTGATGACTCTCGATGACCTGACTCCCTCTGGAACGCCAGGAAAACAGGTGGGAACAAAACGTGATGGAAAATCAGTGTGATGATGTCACCTTAAAAAAACAAGAAGAAAAAAAACAAACCTTTGATATTAACCCATGTTAACCTTTTGTTTCAGAGCTCATCAAGTTACCAAAAGACTCATTTTACTGATTTGGTCTTGGTGTCAGTGCAGAATCAAAACAAAATGGCCGACGCTGTCCCTGGATCCCAAAGTAGACACCAGCTGTCACCATGGGAGGAGGGGGAAGAGGTGGCAGTGGACTATCACAGCGACTTTGACACTGATTCTAGCGCCAAGCAGATTTCAGAGTACCTAGGAGGAGGTGATGATGAGGAAATAGAGGTCAGATCAGAGGTCAGATCAGAGGTCAGATCAAAGGTCACACAGGCGGTTTCCAGGACAGACGAGTCTCTCAGGAAGTCGGAAGATGAGTATTCCAGTACTTTCTTCAGTGTGAGATCAGAATCATTAAGCAGAAGCAGACATAGGTTCTCTCAACATTCAGGAAGGCATGCTTCAGTCAGGAGGAGTTTCAAAGATGCAGCAGCACAGACGTGCCCTGATCCACCAGGTTACTCCTGGTCAGCAGGTCAGTCTGTGTTCTCATTGATATTTGTCAGAGTTCTGATCATGTTCATGAAGCCTTGTCTGACTCTGGGCTCTCGTTCTGAAGGTACGGCTCCGCTGGACCCCATGGTTAGCAGGATCTACATGGGGCCCACACAAGTGGCCCCCCATACCTTAAGTGCAGACAGGTTAGAAGGTACGTCCACTGGCCTTGGGCCAGATTGAAATGCACAACCTCACCTTTGGTGCTGAATCAAAGGAAGCTTATGGTTATTGTGTAGGGGCAGGAATCACAAACCACAGAGATTTCTCTTTTGAAATCATCACTAACACAGAGAGGATCGGTTTTCAAAAAGATGGGGGAACAGCTAGTTCATCTCTGCTGGCTAATTGTCTTTCTGAAACTAAAGATGTCCTGCATTGCCATCTACGGGTGGAATGCTGCATTTGCAGGTTGCTTCATAAGAGACTGCTTTTAGTTATTATAGCATCCAGCTTTCAGATTCCAGCTCTTTTTGTTTCATATGTAAATATAGAATGCTCTTATATTCTATTCATGTATTTTGTTGTAGCTCTATCTACTTTATTAGACAATGCACTGTGTAGCTATGCAGACTAAGAATAGGTAATATTTAAGATAAAACCTAAAATATGTTTTATTTATGTATGGTCTCACATTTTGGCTGCTATTATTTCACTTTTTGAAAAAAAAAATTAAATTCATAAGTTGTGGTCAAAGTTGCAATTTTTTAAGCTTTTTTTTTTTTTTTTTTTTTACATAACATGGTCTTAAAAGAAGGTGAAATTGCTGCACCATAACCTTCCCAAAAAAGACATAATTTTAATACTTAATATGTATGGTGCCAGTAACATTTTAAGTACCGTCGTAAAGTAGAATCCTAAATCCCAATAAAATTATATTCTGATGAGTTCTCATAGTGCAAAAGAAGAATTCCAAATTGTTAACTCATATTCACATGAATCGTTTACACAGTGAAAGCAAATCCTACAGAACATCTTAATGTCTTTTTTACAGCAGCAAAACAGCCAAAAACGTCAACATTTAGCATCACCCAAGCTTGTAGATTTGGCTTTCAAGAGCTGTAGTAAAACAGGAAGTTAAATTAGAATGGTGCAGCGGCGATTGGTTAAAATTCAGCCGAGTACCAGTAATTGTTCAGATTTGTGGAAAACTTCCACTGACTCGTGAAAATTCTACATCTGTGCAAAATTTACAAATGACTGAATTAGCATTTATAGTTGTGATCTCAACATCCTGGAGGGACTGATATATCACTATATATGTGCTCTATAAGCACTACAAACATCAGGGCTTTTGCTATAAAGCCGGTCATGGGCAGAGCAGAACAGTGGCTGATTTTCAGACCTGTGGAGGTAGACTACACCAGTGGATCATTGGTTTCACAAAACTAAGGAAAATCAAGTTGGATTTGTCAGCGCACCCCTCTATGGAATGTCATGAGTTCTGCAGAAGCAGTACTGACCAGATTTCTTTTTCATGCCATCAGCTGTGAGCATGTTGGACCCAGCTGGATTTGCTTTGAATGAAATGCTGAAGCAGCAGCTGGCCATGACCAAGCAGTTCATGGAGCGCAGTGAACACCTTCATGCCTGCCTGATGCAAAGCCTGGAGCCCCCCAACTACAGATACACCACGCTGGAGGAAACCATGCGGGTCAGCCTTACACACATTTTCTTTAAAGAATTTGAATTAACATGAGTTACAGCAATGTTTAATTTACCTTTGGGGTCAATAAATTTATTGGTCAATAAATTTACCAATAAACAATGGTAAATTGTTTAATTTACCATTGTTTAAAGATAAATTAAACAGTGTTTAATTTACCTTTGGGGTCATATATGCCTCTGCATATGACTCTGAATATATGCAGAGGCATATATTCATGCCTCTGCATTATGACACATTTGTTTGCTTCAAGCTGCAGTTTGTAGCTATGTACGCATTTGTTAATATTGTTGCCATGTTATGAGTTTATACCACAGATAATCTGTGAAAAGATCAATCTCCTCTGCCTGCTCCCTGAGCTTCTACTGCTGTCTGAAGAAATGCACCCCAACCAACCAACCAATCAGGGCCAGCAGGGGCTTAGCGCTTCCAATCAAGCCAAATGTGCTGAGGGTATACAAGTTTTCCCATCATCGGTGGCCACGCTAACTAGCCTAGCATTCACAATAAGCTATGCTAGCTGCAGCATAGCAGAAAGCCAGGGGGGTGATTGACAGTACCAAGACCCACCTCCTAGCTTTGATTTGGTGTTTCCAGTTAATACTGGGAGCAGGAAGGAGCTTGATTTTTATTTTATTTTTTTTCAGTTTGTTTCTCATACCGCACTGACAGTTTCAACAAATATGTAAAAAATATTTTTTACAAGTTACATACTGCAGCTTTTGGACTGTTAAACTTTAGAATTTGTGAATTTTCAAAGCAGATTGATGATTAAACTTTGTTTTTCACAGAGCATCTGCAGGCGAAGACGTCCCAAACCTCACAGGGAGAAAACGTAGAGGAGGTTCTACAGGAAATGGAGGCTGAGCCAGCTGCTTCAGAAACATCCTGACCACTTTCTACACATTCACTAAAACATTTTAATAATGGATTGTTATAGCAAAGACAAAAAAAACAAAACAAAAAAAAACAGTCAAAAAAAGTACTGTTTTGCTTCATGATTTTCCATGGTCAGCTGTGGAAACACTCCATCAGACAACGTAACAAAATGTTTATTTAAAAAAAGAACAGGTGTGCATTCAGTTACAGTGATTCCTTTACAGTCTCAGACTGTCACCATGATGCATTCAAACGACAAGTGCAGAATCTAAGAGTGAAGACAGATGGCACAACTACACTGGTGAGCGATGTGAGGTTAAAGTTGAAGGCACAAATTGAGGCTATAGTGTTGGTCATCAGTAGGGGTCGTTGAAGGGGTAGTGGGGATGTCCTGCATCCCTGGGAACTCGCTTCCCCTCCACCTGAAACAGTTAGAGCCAAAGTCAGTGTGCTTCTCTTGTCTGGGAGGATATTTTTAGTCAGTGTGCTTCTCTTGTCTGGGAGGATATTTTTTTTATATCTAGGTCATGTTTTTGCTTCAAACGGCTGCAGAGGAACTAGGAATCATGTTGACATGCTGCCTACTCACCTCAATCATTGGTACGATGTAGCGCCAGCCTCTGTTCAGTGCTGTGATGCTTTTCATTTCTTCTGCTTCGAGGGTAAAATCAAACACCTGATGGAAAAAAAAGCGTTTATTCAGCAAATAAAAACTGAAGCACAGGAAACACCTGAGCTCCTTCAACATGTTATCATGTGGAAGAAAACTGGTGTGACGGACATGTTACCTGGATGTTCTCCTCGATGCGCGACTCTGTCACACTCTTAGGAATTGTTACTACGCCTCGTTGTGTCTGCCATCTGAAAGGACCAGAGTTTAACAGACTTGGATAAACCGTGTTTATGGCTAAATAAGTACAGATATGGTAAATAAAATTGGCATATGGACCAAAAGAACCACAAAAGAAAACAAACTGACATTTATATTTAAAGATCTAATTCAAATATATGCTTACACGGTAGGAAAGAGGTTATATCTATTATATCTTTGTATATTGCAGATTTTTTTTAAAGGGGCAGTATGTATTTTCCAGGCTCATGGTGCCATTTCATAGCATTATCAAGTAACTATGTTAAGTTCAGTTGTTATAAAAATGCTATAGAGAGCAAATATGACCTAAAAGATATTTTTTACTTTCTAATTTAACATGTTGAAATTGGGCCTCTGTCTCTTTAAAAATTCCTGCTCTGAAACTCCACCTTCAGAAAGTCATCACAACATGGCTCCTCTATTATCCCTTTAACAATGTTTTTACCAGCACTGATAAGTAGCTCCTATAATAATTTCATCAGACGAGCTGCTGACTCGTCTGAAGAGCTGAGTGAGAGCCGTGGAGGAGGGTTGCTCCGTGAGGCGGAAGCTCAGAGGACGAGGATTTCTCAAACATGCATGACAGAATCAGAGCAACACTGCAGATATGTTTAAGGTGAGGAAATAATTTATAACACGATGCAACGCTCAAAAACGTTTATTTTACATAACACTGCCTCCTTAAAAGTCCAATTTTCATTTCTCCTATTGTTGCCAACTGACACTAAATTTCATTTGATCAGAGATGGCTCAGGAGATGTGATGCTTCTCCATGGGGCTGAAACGTTTCCAGCTAAAGACTTTTTACAAGATGTGCACTACTGGAACCCACCCAGCAGGAAACCAGTGACATGTTTCATTACTGGGATTTTTCCATACTCCAGTCTTTGCTGCTTCCTCTTGTTTTTCCTTTCACTTCCACTAAATCAGTGGGTTTTTTGCTGATTCACTTGACTTTTTTCCAGGGTTAGTTCATGGTGCTTCCCTTTTTTTCTTTGACAACCAACTAAATTTGCAATAGTTTTAAAAGCTGCAGGATATTGTTTTAAAAATTTAGTTGTCAGTTTAGGGTCACTGTGAAGACAGTTTTAAGAATGTAGACAAAAAATTGTGCGTAGTTTCATATTGTAATGAGTGGTGACTGTGTCACTGTTGGAAAAATACAGCTAAATAGCAGGAATTGGCACCAGAAAAGTAGTAACAGAAAGCAACAGATGCTTTTTTTAAAACTCATTTGTGCGTGACCAACAGAAAACCTGCAGAATTTATTAATCCTCCAATGTAAAGAAATACTGTCACTATTTTTGAATGCAAGTCATCACCCAAATACTGCAGATGTCTGCATTTTTTTTATTACGCCACATTTTCCTTCCACTAGACTTTCCAATCTTGTGCTTGGATACAACCTTGTGAAGATCTTGCTTGTTAGTGTCAACAACTGTCATCTGGACAACTCTCTCTATAATACGCAACATAACATTTCAATACTAAATTCTCTATTGATTTTATGTAATATAGTATTTAACAAGAAGATCAATTTTGAATTTATATTAGCGATAATTACATAAAATGACTTAAAATATATCCTCTATGAGCAACAAAACCACTTTAAGTTTAATTGAATTCATATAATCTGAGACACAACTGTGGTATTTTCCTCCATTCGGATGCTTCAGGAAGGAGAATAAATAAATAAATATAGAGTAGTTAATATTTCAAAATATATATTGTTACTAGGCCTGCCTCAATAAAGAATAAATAAATTAACTCGTGATAAATTAAAACAAACTCAATAATTTCCATTTGCATGATGTATCATTGTTCTCTTTCTACCAAAAACTGGATGATAAAAGTCTTCAGTCTGTTGATTTGGTCTTTTTCTGAAAGACACTTGTTTTTACAGAGACTTCGCAATTCATTTTATTTGTTGTTTCTGTTTTAGTTATTTTGAATATTTTAGATGTCTTCCAATTCCAATGCTAAATGTTTAAAAAATAATTTAAGTATTGATTTTTGAGAATGTGTTGTGGCATTAGTGAGCCATTATTATTTTATTACTTGGAAATGGTGTCAAAATCACAATATTATTGTTTATTGCAATAACTTCTTGGGCAATCTATCGTGCAGCAATAGTTGTTATGGTGACAGTGCTCCTTGACAAGTGCTATTGTAATGTCCATCTAACACATAGTAACCGCCAAAGCAGTGCATTACTGCATAATATGTGACATAGTTTGATACAGGAGGACAAAGTCAGCTCTCCATGCATGTGGTGTATATACGCTCTTATCAGTATAATCACCTGAGGATGATCTGAGCAGGAGACTTGTTGTACTTCTCTGCCAGGGACAGAACTGCAGGCTCCTGCAGCAGGACGGGTTCATCTGGATGTTTCCAGGCTCGGTCTGGAGACCCCAGGGGGCTGTAGGCGGTCACAACCAGACCCCGGTCCCGACAGTGTGCCAGCAGTTCTACCTGGGTCAGATACGGGTGGCTCTCTACCTGCCAGACAGACGCACAGAAGCCCCCTCAGCTGGTTGTTCTCTGTTCCTCAGCCTTTGAAGCGACGTCATGTACCTGAAGAACGGTGGGCTTAATGCTGGCCACAGACAGGATGTCGTCAATCTGCCTGCTGTTGAAGTTGGACAGGCCAATGGATCGGACCAGGCCCTTCTCCACCAGCTTCTCCATGGCTGCCCAGGTCACCTTGTAGTCTGTGTCATCATACAGCAGGGAGCCGTCCTCCTTCCTGGGAAACGGAGCGTCTCCTCGTCTGGCACACGGAGATGGGAGTCAGCTGTGAGTGCTGCACACAGTTTTGACTCCCAACCTTACAATATCTCTGCCCCCTTTTCTGTATGATCACTGAATAAAGGGACTAGTACAATAAAACTGTTAGGGATGGGAGGGAAGTGATAATAGCTATGCATAGTTATCATCACCGACTGAAATGATCAAATTATTATTTGACTGAAATTTAATCTGGCAAATCTACAACACTATAGCTGAAAATGAAAGGTGTGCCTATGGGCCAGTCAAAGTCCAGAGTTCAACACTATTAAAAAAGCATTGGAAGGGCCTTCAGGCTCGCAGTGCATAAATGTATCTTACTGGAATGCGTAGGGCCAGTGAATGAGATACAGGTCCAGGTACTCCAACTTCAGCTCCTTTAATGTTTTCAAGAGGGAGGGCTCCACATCCTCTGGGTGATGGCGGGTGTTCCACAGCTTAGATGTGATAAAGACGTCCTCTCGTCTCAGAGACTGAAGAACGACACAAAAGATCTCAGGAAAAAAAACCACTTTAAATAACTTTGAATGTGTGACATAAAAGGAGGGAATCGGTAAAAAAGAAGAAAAAAAAGTTTTACATTATGTTAAGAAAACTGTAAACATAATATTTCAACATCCATGTACTGTAAGTGGAAAAGTTATGTGCTTGATAAGATACAAAAAGATGAAGAGTACAGCATCAGCTCAGGGCTCAGTCTGATGAGACGGGCTGCATCACCTTGTCTGGGCCGAGAATCTCCTGCAGAGCTTCTCCAATCTCAACTTCATTCCCATAGATAGCTGCACAGTCAATGTGACGATAGCCAGCCTCCAGGGCCCACAGAACGGCTTGTTTCACCTGTCAGTTCAGATAAGCAGAGACCTGATCTGTTATGAAAACTCATATGAAGGTCAGGAGAATGAAGAACTTTCTAAGAATGATAGAATTGTCTGTCCCACTTTAAAACTCGCACACACAAAAATGATAAATCACACCAATTGTTAAAATCACAGACTTTTGTCCAATATGGACAGTGAAATACATTCAAAACATTCTTAATTGGTAATGTAATGTGGATGAGCTAAATAGTTACATTCTCTAGATTTGTAGAAGTTCACAACAGTTACAATCCATATCCAGAAATGTAAATTCAAATCAATCCAATCAAAACAATCTGAATTAAATGTGAATCTTCTTTGTTATTTTTCAAAGAAGCCCAGAAAAATAACATTAAGGTTGCTGGTTGGCAATACAGTCAGGCCAGTGCAGTTGTCCTGGTAACCACCAAACCCAGACTCATCCACTGGATTGTCAGAAGGAGATAATTAATCGTACATTTCAACAATACTTCATTTCTCCAGAGTCTAGAGGTGTTTCTGGCTGCCTAGTAGCTCATGACTGAAAATGCATCCCACTGCCACTTTGTCATAATAACACCAACAGTTGACTGTGTGATATTTAGCAGCAATAAATCTGTATCAACAGAATTCTTGTGGCATCTGTTGTGAATTCACTGAGCTCCTGAGTGAACTTCTATGTGCTGATTTTATCCATCTGGGCCACCTGAATACAAACAATGCATTCATTTTTGAGAATATAGGGCATCTCTTAAAAAGCTGAATAACATATAACATCCTATTTTTACCTTTCCAGGCTCACTCTTCCATGTGCCCAGTCCAATAAGGGGCATCTTCCGCCCAGTGTTGAGAACTGCAAAGTCATTCATGCCTCTCCAAAACACCTTACACAGAAAAGATGACAGAAAGTAGTTTACGTGGAGGTTCAAAGCTTTAAGAAATACACTAAACTAACCTCTGACACGTCTAGTCTAATTTAACAAACATTTTTCTACTCTGACTAGCATGGTTGGGGGGTGGAGAGACCAGAGAGGTGAATTAGCCTTCATTTAGTCGTTTTTTTCTGCCACAATTATTCATAAGTTAGACTCATGTTTAACAAAACTTGAAAACCTAACCCAAAACGACGCAGTCCATAATATTAAGCATTTGGGCGTTTGAATGTCACGTGACTTTCAGGATCTAGGAATCAGCTGTGCGCGTGACCAAAGTGAATTTATCTTGTAGTAACTGGCTGCTCCATCTGTTAGTTGCTGTAACCAAAGTACTTGCGTTGGATATTTTAAAGTCAACCAATAGCCAGGGGCTAAAAATCATTCCTCACCGTCTTCTATTCATTATACAGTTCAAATTGTGAAACCACGTCGCTGCTGTCTGCAGCTCGTTTAATAAAGGCAGCTAGCCAACAGAATGGTGCTCCAGATTGGAACTCCGTAAATGAGCAGGCATGTTCCCCATTTTCTGTTCCGTATTCACTGCTAAAAATTACACGCAGACCAGCAGGGCAGCATTTATCTAACTCACCCTTTTAGCGGCCTCACAGAATAAACGAGGTAACGCTCGCTTTAGGATTTGACTCCTGAATAAGAGCATGGCTGCTTGTTGTCAGCAGTGAAATAAATGACAGAACAGCCAACATGGCGCTCCGCGTCGCTTAACTCACCGAAGAGCTGTTCTAAAGGTTGCACCGCCACCTGCTACTTCAACAGCTCCTTTTCTTTTAGCTTCTCCAGGGCAGAGCTGCCACTTTCTGTTCAAACTGTTCAAAACACCACCCTGATTTTGCTGACGCTTCCTTTTCCCGGAAGAGTACATTCCTCGATTTCCGGCGAAAATACTATGCATTAGGTCTTTTTTTAAATTAAAGTGAAAATGGTCAATTAAAGAGAAACATTCAGATTTTAAAATGCACTGAAATCTTCAAAAGACTCAGCCATGTCAAAATATATTCAACTAAAATTAATTCAAAATGTGAAAGTAGCGTATGAAAACAGTCATACGATTCAGGCGTTTTCACAGGGAGTTTATGTGGGAATTCAACCAGATGCTTAATGGACTGTTTGCTGGTCTGGACCACACAGGTGTGTTGTTAACGTAATACCAAGTTTTTTAAAAAAAAATCATAGATGTCTTGAGATAAATAGTTAGAAGACTTGGATTTTGCCATTTCCAAACAGGCACTTGATCCAGACATCCCAACAAATCTTCTGACTGCAAGCTCAGTAAACTAAAGAATAAAAGGAAAACAACAACAAAACAACAAACTTTCTCTTAGAATGCTCGATAACAAGAGTAACAGATCTAGATCCAAAGTCATTCATCCATCTGCCCCAGAACTCTGCCAGGCTTGTTCTGGGGGATCCTCAGGTGTTCCAGAGTCAGTAGAAATATATTCTCTCCAAGAAATTCTGAGTTTGGACTTAGGATTTAATTATTTTGGTCAGATTATTTGAATCGACTTTTTCTTTACCACGACAGACTGACTAGAACAACCATCTTGTGGAACATAGAAACCAGGATGCAGAACTTCTCTACTGAGCCCCTAGTGTAGGCCACCCAAGGGGCCTTTATTTATGTATTTATTTTAGTATGAAGTGTTTTAGAGTCTCATTATTCTTAATATTTTGGGGTTCGATTACAACAATTATGAAAAACTATAATTTTATTCCTGCTATGGTATAAAAATGTCATAGTGAAAATGTTATTAACTTTAAGGTTTTCAAACGCAAAAACACTAAGTGTGAGCACCCTCCTTACCGAGAGGGGGCAGACGTTTCGTTTCAGAAGACGGAAATGGACCCAGCAGAAACGGAAGTTAGTTAAGTGTCAACAACCTGAATTTACAACTTGAGCGAAACTTTACAGGGGTCTGAAACACTAGTTTATGTAATTTATTTACAACATCTGGCCGCTTTAGAAGTTATTGGTGCATTATGGAGGAATTTATCTCCCATCCACCGTGGGAGCGGTGTGTTTTTGCCCTCAAAGTCGGTGGCTAGTTAAACTGTTTGTGGAAGCTAAGTTGGCGAACTTTATCTGTCAGCTGACTCGTTTTGACAGCGAACCTTGTCCTAATATGCTCCGACGTTACTCTGCGCTCGCTTTAAACAGGCTTGTTGATGTAACCACGCTGTGTGATAGCTGGCGTTGACTCGTCCAGGTGTTTAATTAGCAACGCTGATAAGGTGACCATAGAACTTGGCTCGCAATGTTCCCGCAGCTGCTTCCACCTTTCAACTAGCTGCCTCCCCTCCTCTGCTTTTCTCTCCTCCGACGCTCTCCGATGGCTCACTGCGTCCCGTCCGAGCCAACCTCCAAGGTTCAGGCTCCAGAAAGTATCCCGTCCCAGGTCAGCGTGGACCAGAGCATGAGGCCGGTGCTGTTTGAGATTTTCGGCGAGATCTGGACCGTTCAGTCCCGGCTCGGTCAAGGAGTGTCGGCCTCGGTTTACCAAGTCAGCTCCGGCAGAGCCGCCACGGCCGCAGTGAAGGAGTTCCAGGGCGACTCACAGGGAGGGGACTACGGCTATCACAAAGAGAGGGCCGTGCTGGAGGACATCCAGGGGCATAAGAACATTGGTAAGAGCAATATTCCACGTCTTCAGTGTGTGCTTGGTTGCAGAGTTGACTTTGCTTCCTGTGTGTTTAGTAGCTTACTTTTTGGAGAAGAGTTGCCTGAGTTTTGGCTTTCTGCAACTGTGGCTAGTAATTAGCCACATTCTGCAAATATCCCAAAGGTATTAATTGTTTTTCCTTAAAGAGTGATTCTCCTTCCAATAGTTAATCTGCAGAGCGAGTCAAAAACATTCACACCCTTTAAATGTATCCACATTATGTCATGTTAAAACTCAAACTTCAGTCTCTTCCTTGGGAGTTTGTGAGATAGATCTAAAAATGAAGTGAAATGGAAGATAATTATTACACTGTTTTCAAAACTTGTCTGGAGAAAAATCTCAAAAATGTGGTGTGCAGTTGCATTTAGTCCCTCCAAGTTAGCACTGCAACACCAGCTTTTGCTGCACTGGCTGCACAGTACCTGTTTTGCAGCTACTTTGCTAAACATTCTCCAAGTCCCTGAACATCCTCTGGAGTTCAGTTAAATCCACCATCAAGAGATGGAAGGAATTGTCAGATGTTTATATGTAACATGATCTTTTATTTTTGCTTTCATTCCCAGTTATACGGTACTTTTGCACTTGCACTTTCTTTAAAATATGTTGAAGTCTGTGTTTGTAAGCTGACCAAAACTGAAAAAGTGTCGATTACTTTCATTATGATGCATGATGTCTCCTTTTGTTTCTCAGTTACACTTTATGGCGTGTTCACCAACCACAACTGTGTAGGCGTGGCTACACGCTGCCTCCTGCTGGAGCTCCTGGATGTCAGCGTGTCGGAGCTGCTGGTGAGGCGCAGCAATGGTGTCAAGGGTGTAAGGTAAGAAGCACCATGTTGCTGCTGATCGCACCATCACTCTTGGTCTCTGGTTGGAGCAGGCAGGTTACGCCTCTTCGCTCCTGTCTTACTGCTGGAATACTTGCAGACAGGAAAGTCATTGAGTTTCTTTAGCTTCAAGAACCAGTTGTAGTTGTTGTCTTATTGTTATTTGCCACTTGATTTATTTCTTAAGACACCTTTTACCAAATTCTTTCATTTAAAAAGCATTTTTTTGTCATTGAATCATCTCACCATGGAAAACAAGAAAGGATTAAATAAATTGATTAAAATCAAGGTAGTTGGCTCTGCTACTATTATTTGTCCTTTTATAGTTGCAAATAAAACCAATAACTTGAGAAATGAATGGCTGTCCCCCTGTGTTTGATGCCTTGCAGCAGACCCCAGAAGGGCCACTCCATGTGGCTGGTGCAGCACTGTGCCAGAGACATCCTGGAGGCTCTAACCTTCCTTCACAGGGAAGGCTACGTCCACGCTGACCTCAAACCACGCAACATCCTGTGGAGCGCCGACGACGAGTGCTTCAAGCTCATCGACTTCGGGTTGAGCTTCAAACAGGGAAACCAGGTTTGTGTGTATGTTGGGCTGTGAGAAAATAGAAGGTGGGCTGGCAGGGATTCTTAAAATGATCCATTTGTTTTGTTAGGATGTGAAGTACATCCAGACGGATGGATATCGAGCCCCGGAAGCCGAGCTCCAGAACAGCCTGGCCCAGGCTGGGATGGAGGGAGACTCCGGCTGCACAGCCGCCATCGACCTGTGGAGCCTGGGCGTCATCCTGCTGGAGATGTTCTCAGGAATCAAACTGAAAGACACCGTCCGCTCACAGGACTGGAAGGTACCGCCAAACTCTCCACAGAACCTGGAAGACTGGATTTATTCAGGAAAATATTGCGTTTCAGAAATTTTTTTATCTTGTTAAAACTAGAAATTTTAATATTTTTATTTTATTAAATGTGTTTCTGGTCATAGTAAAATGCTGCTGCTGAGTTAATTTTTATGCTCTAGCAGAATGCTTCTGTATTTTTCTACGCCTAAAACAAGAAAATGTTTAATACAGATCTGTTGGATAATGAAATCAGATCACACTGATTTCTGTTTCTCTGTTTCTGGGCTGCAGGACAACAGCGTTGCTGTCGTCAACCGCATCTTTGCTAGTAATGGCGTGATGTGCCCTGCCATCCCAGTCTATCACCTCAGAGACCTTATTAAAAGGTAAGCATTGACTCCTGGACTCTGCCTCTGTTCCTTGATGTAGTCTGCAGTGAAGTGGGCTTTCTGCTCTGTGTGCAGCATGCTGCTCAACAACCCAAAGCAGAGATGCACAGCTGAAGCTGCCCTGCTCAGCCCGTTTTTCAGTATCCCCTTCGGTAGGTGGACATACTTTGCATGTCTGCAGTCATCACTGAAGCTCCTACTCTGCTATATTTACCAATGTGTGTGTGTGTATGTGTGTCAGCTCCTCACATAGAGGATCTAGTTCTACTGCCTTCTCCTGTTCTGCGTCTGCTTAACCTGATTGACGACAGCCACCTTCACAACGACGAAGAGTATGAAGGTATTGTGTGTTTCTATTGTATTTTTTTCATTTTTCTTTATTATAATTAAAATGTAAGTTTTTGTGGACCAGTTAACCCATTTAACAAACAGTCACGGACCATCTAACCAGAAATTGCCTTGTGATAACACAACTTAATATTTGTTGCATCCTGAATTAAAAATATTAGTCTCTTGACTCCCTTATTGTTGTTCCTTCGTTTTCCTAATGAGAAAAGTGGTGCCATTTGGTTTATGTGACTGGCCAGGACAAAGCCATGAACACTTTTGAGTTATTCACATATTCTGAAAATGTCTAAGCTTTCCAATAACATTAAATACCTGGAGATAAAAAAAGAAGTTGTTCTTTACTACTAAGTGTTTACATGCAGGGTGATTTAGAAGCACAATTAAAGAAAAACAGACTTGAGTTGCACCTGCAGTCCACCAGTGATCCAGGGACCACAGTTTGAAAGAGACTAATCTGGGCATATTAAACAGCATTTGAGATCTTTTTGGAGGAAGTGGAAGCCATGGCGACACACCATCATGCAACCGGTAATAATCTCTGAGTGTGGTGTGAGGATGCCTCAGCACCCGCTGCCATGCTGTCAGCAACAATGCAGAAAAAAATCTACAAAGACCTTAGAGCAACGGATGTTTCAGTCGAGAATGTGTGGCACGTTTTCAAGCAAACACTTCAGATATGTTTCAGAACATCTTTGTGAGAATATTAGAGAATTGCATGGACTTTTAAGGTCTAAACGTGCTGCACAAGAGCCAAAAAACTTCTTCTCTCACCCGTTTTTAAAAAGTAAAGACAGGAGGGCCATCGGTTGATCCAAGCCTTAGTTGAATGTTCTGGTGCCTATGTTGGCATCTCTGCTGTGTGAGCTTCCCAGAATTCATTCACTTTGTGAAACATGATACATCTCACAGTAAACATTCTTGAGCACAAATGGATGAATTGATTGAGACATAACAATTAGAGAAACCAGCTGGTGCCTGGAATTAGTACAGTAGAATGTATAGAAGTTATACGTCAATGTAATAAGAGGTTAATGTCAGCAAAAAAACCCCGGAAATCTAACATATAAAAAATATTCCCACAGTGAATGCAAGCAGAAGCTCACAGTCTGTGTTGATTATTGTTCCCAGACATATTGGAGGACATGAAAGAGGAGTGCCAGAAGTACGGCTCAGTGGTTTCTCTGCTCATTCCTAAGGAGAATCCCGGAAAAGGGCAGGTGAGAGGATTTAGCCTCTAAGGCTACATTCACATAGCAGTCAAATATTCACACTTAAGTCTGATTTGGGTCGCATTCAATCAGTAGGATGAATGATTACGCAAAAGAAATCAGATTTCAGGCAAAATTTGGGATTGAGGATCAGTATCTGCTGTGTGAATGTAGCCTTAGACAGATTGAGTCAGTGCTCAATGTTCTGACTGTTTCTGCAACAACATTCAGTGTTTCTTTCACTCGTCCTTTAACCCGTTCGTTCCCATCAGGTGTTTGTGGAGTATGCCAACTCCAGCGACTCCAAAGAAGCCCAGCGGCTGCTGACTGGCCGAACCTTCGACGGGAGGTTTGTGGTGGCCACCTTCTACCCACTGAGCGCCTACAAGAGAGGTTACCTGTACCAGACAGTGCAGTGAGGATCAGTCTGCTCCTCCATCCGCCTCATTTAAAGAACAGCTCTGTGTTTTGGCCTACAACCCGTATACTGATGCTTTCAACACCTGGAAGCAGATGCAGACATTAGAATATCAAGCCACTCCTGTAGGGGAATTGCTGTATTAATTCCACTCTTAAGGAGATAAGTTAAAGTTGGAGTGCTTCTGACAACTCATTTACATTTCTGAGATGAGTTTACAATCATCTTTATGCAGTAATTAGAAGCAAAAATCGAGTCTTTATTTCCATTCAACACCGCTGCGATGCTTACAGGTTTAATCTGCATGTCTTGACTATTGCTGAAGTTTTACAAAGCGCACAAGAGATGAGTTGTTTAAAATGCAGCAACTGCTTTGCTGAAATGCATGTTGCTCAGCAATGTTTCCATGCAGAGCAGCAGCTGAAACTGGCTGTGATGTTTGTTGTGCAGACTCCCTGTCGGTTCTTCACTGTGAAAACATCCGATTCGTCTGATGACTCTGCTGGAACATTAACAGTCTTCTGCAGGAGAAGCTGCACTTCGTTGCCTTTGAATAGTAGTATCAGTGGCTAATGAAAACCCATTTGATGTCGTGTGACAGGGATGTCATTTGTTCTGTGTATCATGTGATTTAGATATTTTAGATCTTCAAACTATATAATCCTAAAGAAAAGCTGAAGGTTCACTGTGGTGGAAGCTAACGTGGTACTGTTACAGCAATTTATTATTTGTATCTATTTATTTTGGGCTATGTTATGTATTCTAAGGTGGAGGAGTGGTACTGAGGGATACACTGCCCCCCTGTGGCTGCTCTCCTGTCTGAGCACATGCAGGGCTACAGGAAGCTGCCCTGTAGCTGTAGATGGAATGTTTCCTCTGACTGAGCTTCCATCCAGGAAAACTTCATGTTTTCACTGTAGCACTGAAAACACCACAAGAACTTTTATATATCCTCCCTCCAGAGTTTATAAGGATGCCGTTTGACTCCTCTACACTCGTGTACTGGACAAGTGTAGAAAACTATGGGAAATAATTAAGTTTTTTTCCCTTCCATCCAACTTTTTTCCTATGGTCATCCTTCCTGCCCTCTTCCTCTCTCTTTCTGTCTGAGCTGGCTTCCTATGTCCTTCTTTTTGACGGTGATTCTTCCACTCTGTTTCTTTCTTTCCCTTTCCTTCTTTGTGTCTTTATTTCCTTCCTTTCATCCCACCTTCAGTCCTTTCATCCTCTTAGTTTCTTGTTGCTGCAGTAGCAATATGAAAAACTTGCCCATTTTAGAGACGTCCATCCATTTTTCATACCTGTGTTCCAGGCAGCAGTGAGGGAAAGGAGGGCTACATCCTTGGCAGGCTTCCAGTTCATACTGCAAAAAAAAGAAAACTTTAAATTTACATTTTAAAATGAGCACAAGGAACCTAGAAGTTTTGGAGTCTGAGAATGTCTGTAATGTTTACACAAAGATCAGGTAGGAACCCTGTAAAACATTTAAGTTAGAAATATGTTTTTTTCTAGCTCAAAAAATTTTCTGACCAGAAGTAGAAAACGACTCATAACATCAACCAAGATTGCTGCCTGTTGGAAACGAAGCAGCATCCAGTTGCAGATTTAAAGCGAACACAACGCAGCATCTGTAGCCATCTTTTTCTTGTTGGCACCACTTTTTATTTTCTTCACTTTGTGGCACCTTCAAATGTTCCCACAGAGGCTGCTGAAGTGACCGTGAGGAAGACGAGGAATGTCTGACAATCTCCTGGTGTGTTTGGTTAGTTGGTGCAAGAAATAGTGGGTTGATTTTCAACCCAGCATTGTAGCAGTGCTGTTCTGCAGAAATGTGTTTGAAATATCAATAGAAAGTTTGGATTTTTCTTCAAGCTGGCAAATAGAAAGTTTTTTTCGTATGCATTTTCTATCTTGATTGACTGCTTCAAGCAGATCTCTATGGATGACAGAAAGCTGGGTGTTTTTGCAATGTTATGGACTTACTGTTGTAGAAGAAGCAATTATGAAACTCCTGGCTAATCTTCCAATTTATGACAAGACATAGAGGTTCTGTACCCAAAAATTGTACTCAAGTAAAAGTTATCCAAAATATATTTATTCAAGAAATTACTCAACATGGGTTAAAAGGTGTTTTGTTAAAAAGGCGACAAGTACTCAGTAACTGTTGAGAATATTAATATAATATTTTTAAGTGACAAACAAAGCATAAACTTATGTGCATTTTCAAGTATTTTGACAAACCAAACTGAAAATAAGTTAATGCAAATTAATTACATAATTACAGAACAATAATGAAAGGAAGAACAAATGCTTTTCCAAATATATTTTTTTAAATAAAACATATTAAACTAATACAGTAAATTATCTCTCTTCATATATGTTAGAACAGGGTAAAGTACTTCCAGTACAATATATTGTGTTTACTGTCGTTTTTCACCTATAATTATCGTAGATAAAAAATTATCATCAGAACAACAAAGCTGGTGTTCAAACAAGAGGTTTCAACATAAACTGTAGCTCTGCGTGTCTCTATTAGGTACGTTTTTTGGTTAAAACATGTTTGTTCTTCATTCAGTGAAGTTACTCACAGTGGGTTGAATACAGTCTTATTTAAGTAAGAGCAGTGACACTGCATAGTAACAATACTCAAGTAAAAGTAGAAATGTGGTGTACTAAAACTACTACTAAAAGCACATTTGTTTGCAAAAAGTTACTCAAGTAAATCTGTGTAAAAGTAGTTATTACTATCCATGTTATGCACTATTATACTATCACAAGTGCCGAAAGACATTTAAAATGCTGCTGTAACGACAGGAAATAGAGTACGTTTGTCTGGTAAACAACACTACACACAAACTACACATTCTAATTGAAGAATTAGTTTGATGTAAGACAAAAACAATCCATAGAATGTTGAAATGAGTGCATCTACTCCATTACCACTCCTGTGTCCTTTGCCTTAAAGACGTCACCATTTAACCTCCATTATTGCTGCTAGACAATAACAATTTATTGCAACCTATTTTATAAAAACACACTCACTCTTCACATGCCAAGAAAGACAATTAGTTGATAAGGTTTATTTACATCGTATATAAACAAATGGAGATGTGATATTTCAGTCAGAACAGATCTATGTATGTTTCGTATGTGACTTAAGTGATGTTTGATGGCTTCTCCAATTGTTTTTGCTAGAAATAGGCTGAAAAGCCAAAGCACTGATTATGCTTAACAATTAAATCTTCCCTGGTTAGCAGTGCTAACAAATAGCCACTGTTCACTATGCTGTTGAGAAGAATTGAACGATTCTGCAAAAGTCAAAAAAGAACCTTTTTGTTACTAAGAGACACTTCACCTGTAAATCGACTAAAACAGACAGAATGTGGGTTTGAACCTGCAACCCACAGATTTCAGGACAACCCCCTACCTCCTTAGCCACCGCTGCCCCTAAATAAACTGTGATACATCTCTATTAGAGTTCTCCACAAGTTTGGTGGAAAATGCTTCCAAAAAATCTTTGTGTAGCTTGAAATTAATTTTCAGTGAAGAACAGTTTGAACCAACCTGAAAACTGCAAACTCATGGAACATTTTCTTTCCTTCTGTGCCTCATACTTTGTCACATACCTGACACAGAACAGTTTTCCCCTTTTTAAATGTTGTAGTCTTCCATTGAAAGCAGTGGTGCAGTCAGTCCTGAGAGCTGGTATCCTGCCAGTCTTGGTTGTTTGCCTGGTTCAACAGACTTGAATCAAATGATGGATCATTAGCAGAACATTGTCACACTGATGAGTTAGTTGGACTATTTGAATCAGCTGTTTTGGACCGGCAGGATACTAGACCTTAACTGCTGGAGCTGGAGACCCAAAACTTTATAATACTTGAACTAATTTAGGATAATTGTAGTTATGAAACTTCAGAATTTTTCCCTTAGAAAATCATGCAATTAATTATGTACAAGTAGAAATATTTTTAGATCAATATGATCAATTTAGCTCTACAATAAGTGTTGCAAACGTGCATTCATTATTCCAATTCATTTAATTTTGAAAAGACTTTATTAATCACAAAAGAGAACTTTAATGTTTTAACTCATATTATCTTAGTTTCTTCAGAGTTGATGCAGAGGCTGATGTTGTGGGCAGTATGGATTCCCTGTAGCTATCTGCATCACAGTAGCTCACTGATTGAAGACACCTTGTGGTTGCATAATAGTCTCACATTAAAAGCAGAGGCAACGTCACATGGTGTGTGTGACAGTGCATTCATAGTAAAACAGGGTTATACTATTTTAAAAGGTCAAAAATGATTACAGAGCTTCCATTCAAACTTTCTGTAATATATTAGCAACTAGCATGGCTAACATTAAATAACAGCACTGAAGGGTTGTATTATCTTGAGAATGTAGATCTTTATCTTGCCTCATAGATTTCTAAGAAGTATTCTTGCTTCCTGTTATTGAATGCCTGACTTTCTCTCTGTATTGCAGCCTTAATGAGTGGCAGACATGTAGCGCCATGTTTTAGCTGATAGCTTCCTACATTTTCCTCACCTGCAAATGGCAAAACTTTGAGTCTCCTTCACTCAATAACAGCATCCCCACTAAAGAGTGGTGGTGCCAGCAGGACTTGGCCATGAAAATATTATAGGGAGAGAACAAGGTGATCAGCCTCATCATTTTCATTAGAAGAGCTGACTGTTATATTGGAATGTGAAGAATTGCATAACTCTTTAAGGAAGATTTAGACTGTGAGACACATCTTCTGTGCTCAGATATGAGTGTTATCACTGTGACTAGACTGAGTATGTTTTAGTGTCTCAGTGTCTAAGAGCTGTGCTGATTCAGGGATGTATTTGAACATGTGACTTGCTGCCATGTCAGGGCTTTAGCAAAGCATTTTTCAGTTTGCTCGTTTTTAGACTAAATTTAGTGTGAAACACATTATCTGAAAACTGAACACATTTTCTGAAAACCAAAGTCTAAAAAGATCATTTGCTCCCAAGGGAGCATTATGGGTCATTCACACAGAGTGGCTAAAAAGGATATTGGAATTATGCAGAATCGCCTCATTGCCTTTTCTGTTGTGCCTGGTTCACAAGGCACAACAGGGCACTATGTTTGGAAACATTTGGAAAATTGGTCCACTAAGTTGTGGACCATTTTTCAAAACTTGAGAGACACATACAATAATAAAATCTTAAATGTGGATCTAGCAACACACCACATACGAACCAGTTCTACTCACCAACATTCAGATGTCGGAAATCTCACAAAATATCTTGAGATCAAATGTGAGTCCAGAGCATGGCCGACGAGGAAGAAGCAGTGGGAATAGTTTGTGGATTCTTTTTAATATAGAAAATAACAATGCGAAACGATATCTCCGACATTGACTGGACTGTCTGGTTCGCTATGACAGTTTTCTCTTCTGTGTATTTTGTATTCCGTTTTTGTATTTGTGTTTCCGTCACCTCGCTTTATGATTGGCTAAACGTCACATTCATCAGACCGGGGTCTTGTGTGTCCTTGGGAAAGACCACACACACTGTGGTATCGGACCAAGACAATCCAGTGTGCTGAATATATCGACATAAGGTCATAAAGTCCTTCTGACTCTTAAAACGCCACACATGACAGGAACATCTCTTATGATCATAAGAGATATCGGGTTGTCAGGTGTCCTTAAGATTGTCAAAAGGGGAAAGAAGGGACAAAAATCAGCATAAAAATTTTGCCATGTGAACTAGGCATTCGTTGACAGAGTAAACACAAGAGCGTTTCAATCACAGGAAATATCCAGTCCTTATATTGATGTTGTGTCCTAACTTTGGAGAAAGGTTTTGGCGCTCATCTGGAGACACTGGGATTCAAAATCTCCAGGTCCAGAAGAGGCTAAGTGTTGCAGGTCTGCAGATATGGCGGCAACACTTGCTCAAACCTTTTAAAGTTTTAAAATTTCACGTTCATTCAAGTTGGAGGAGCCTTTGAGAAATTGCTCATGCTGCCGACTTCCCTAGTGTACAGTTTTCCAAGTGTTAGTTGATATCCCATCCTGCAGGCTTTGGATGCATTTAAAGTTGTTAGCAGGTTTGCACACAAATACTAAGCCACAGTAATTCAGTGGCACAGCACTGAAGCAAAGGGATAAAATCACTCAAAAAACCAACCTAACCCTTAATGTGAAGCTTTTGAGTAGTGGCTTAATTTTTATATTACAGCAAATGCTGGATGCTTCCTACTCCTGGTATGTGTGGGAAATGTTTTTTTTTTTAAAGAAAATGCAAAATGTTGACAAGTTTGTCTTGGGCCTCTGTAAAAATGGCAGCCCAGTCATATTTTGAGATCTCTTCTTATATCCTTTCTTTGTGAAAGGCAAAAATGTTCTCTATAATATTTACTTGTCCCCTCCCCGTGTTTTCTACTCAGCAAACCTAAAAAAAAACAGCCTGGTTCAGACATCAACATGTCTGTGTCGTGCAGGCTCTAACCCAGCACTGCATTGTTTAGTTTACCTCTGTAAACTGGACATGTGGCAGGCAAAGATGTAGTGAATACAGGCTGTGAAATCTTTGTCCATTAGCTGGACTGTGTGTCTGTGTGTTGCAAAAAGATTTTCGGGAGCCGTTTCACATTTTTGCACTTTGTTCCGACTGTATGTGAAATCCCAACACAAAGTAGTGCATAACTATGAGGAACTACTTTGTACTTTTACTTACCTTGGCCCTTGGCTTCTCGTGCAATCTCACACTGAAAGGAGATTTTCGTCTTCCTTCAGCGCTCTGCCTGGGATTTCGCTGGTTGAAATTTAACCAAACCAATCAGCAAACAGAAGGAGAAGTTGTGAACGATGATATAGATTTTTAGTACAGTTGTCTGGTAACATAGGGTTGTGGTTTGACAATGTTGGTGCAGTAAGTGAGCAACTGAAGTTGGAGCAAGAGAGAGTTGAAGACATTTAATTGCTGGAAAAGATCTTGTGGCCCATCGGGTTGTTTACAGCGCCCATAACTTCCTGTAAGCTTCATGAAGTTGGCCATTACTTATGCCAGGGCTAAATGTTAGCAGCTGGGTAAAATCAAATAAATTATTTAAAACTTCAAGAGTCCACATCTCCAGCAAGTAATCATTTCTCAATACGGCTGAGAGCCAAAAGCGTAGAACAATAGGCTGGATTACAACAACCTGCCTTTTACTGCCCTTCAGCTGGAACCCTTTCAGGGTGTCTCAAGCTTAATTGATTGGATTTCTAAGACTGCACTTTGACTTGGCCATTCTGCTTTGATCTGAACCAGGAATGAACAATCCTACTCTCCAAGGACCAGGAGAAATTTATCTGATTCCAGATCACAGGAACGTCTGAGTAGCAGCTTCCTGTAGAAGAGAAGTCAGCTGTTTGATTGGCTGGTGGAAGAGGGACACTGAGTTACAGCGTAGGCACTGGTTTGAGTTGATCTGTCACATAAAACCTCAATCTCTCATTAAAGTTGAGCAGAGATGGTTTGTTTACTTTAAATTGTAGCATTTTCTAGAAACAGGTTTCAGTTGCAGAGTTGTGTGTGGTATTCCTTTGTCAGCAGATACAAAGTGAATACTGTGTGTGTGAAGTGAAGAATTCTGCAAACCTTTTATTTCTAGCATCCAGGCTAATCTACACGCACAATAACTGGAACTCGATGAGAATCCGAGCTCGTCTTGGACAGTTTTTATTTTGGTTCTTAAAATGTCACACAGGAAGAAAGTTGTGCTCAGTCAAGAAAGCTGCTGAGACTGATCAGCAGAAAGTGAAGTGGAGCAGTCTAGTTGTAGCTGGAGTTACCCTATTCCATCTTAGGTCTCAACTTTTTTTTTTTTTTTTTTTTTTGAATTTGGATGTGAAGCATATCTGTGAAATGAGAAAAAAGAAACATGCAGTGTTGCATGGAAAATGTTTCTCTCTTGTTTTCAACATGGTTTAATTGTTTTTTTATTTTTGTCAGACAGAAACCAAAGGAATTGTAGTCTAAATTTTTAGGGAAGCAGAATTGGTGACAATATCTTTAAAGATCATTTACAATCCTGCTTTGCACAGCCCTAAAATGCCTTAAAATGTCAGTATTAAACCAAACCCGAAGGCCCTGTTCTACAATGCGTCTGTTTTATCTCGCTTCTTACAAACTAATATGTGAGAGAAAAGTAAAAGGCAGCAAAGCTCTAAGGGTCAGCAAAGTTCTTAGCTGGATCAAACCAAAACATTAAGAATTAAAGGAGAAATTGCACATTATTGATGGTGACTGTTAGCAATTCAAAAATGTCTGAACCATTCTACACAGTCAGAAGACAATCTGTGGCCTTGGAAGTCTTGAAGTCTGTTTTGATGAGAGGAGTAGCAGCCATTTTGGCTCTTTAATTTTCCTGAAATGTCCTGCAGGTGAAATGATTGTTTCTTCAGGTTCTGCAACTTAAACAGAAGCACAATGGACAAAGGTCACTATACATGCAACATGTGTGACACTTTGTGAGTTTATCCATGTTTTCTTGCCCTCCATTTGTGTGAATTGTTGCACTCATGCTGTTTGAGAAAATCACAATAAAACTTTTAATGTGAACACTTTGTGGTTGATTGTTTATTCTATCAACTCCTCTTTTGTTTTTTTTTATCTATAATCTTGCATATTTTCAAACATCTCCCTCATAAAATGATCTGAACAGCAGGTCAGTGGTTCTTTGTGGAATAGTGTAGTGAGTTCGGGTTACTTTTGCCACCTGTCTCAACGTACCTTTAAAACTCTTGATGAGCCTAAAAATTCTTCTTTTAGTCATGATGGCTTGGAAACTTCAGCTTGGGGGAACAGCTCTGAGGAGGAGCTGCGCTTCAAAGGCCGGGCTAGATCCACCCAGACATTTTGCACAGCTGAATTGTTGCCATGGAGATGTAAGGATTTCTCAAATGTGCACGGAAGAATCAAAGCAACACTCCAGGTATGTTTTTCATAAGGGAACAACATAACACAAGGCTCAAATTTTATATAATACTTTAAAAATATCCATAAATCCCTTTTGGATCAATGTCCCACCAGTGATTCTTGATTCATCAATGGGTCAATAAGTCAGTAAAAGTTATATTGACGTGTTGTTTCTGTGATGATAGGCAAGCTAGAGGGATGATGGAAAAAGTCAAAGCAGAACAAACACAAACACTCAGAAGATGATTATCTGCATCAGCTGCATTTTAGTTAGTTTAGTTCTGAGAGCAGTAATGGGTTTTACCACAAGGTGGCACCAGAGTCCCATATTTTTGAATTGGATGCAGTCTGCTCAGTAGAGGCTCATGTAGGTTCAAATGAATTATTTCTCACCTGAAATGTTCTTGAATAGTTTGAGTTTGCCACTGGGGCTGGCTGGGTCATACTCTGGGTCATACTAGACCCAGAGTATGACCTACTCATACTCTGGGTCATACTCTGTCATACTCTGGGTCATACTCTGGGTCATACTCTGGGTCATACTCTGGTCATACTCTGAGTCATACTCTGAGTCATACTCTGGGTCATACTCTTGGGTCATACTCTGGGTCATACTCTGGGTCATACTCTGGGTCATACTCTGGGTCATACTCTGGGTCATACTCTGGGTCATACTCTGGGTCATACTCTGGTCATACTCTGGGTCATACTCTGGGTCATACTCTGGGTCATACTCTGGGTCATACTCTGAGCCATAAGTTCAGAACATCGTCAGCTGCCCCACTGTTACAGAGGAAGAACTGCAGACACTGAGTAAAACCAATGACTCTCCAGGGAAGCACTCTGCCCCAGTACAGTAGATTCATGAAGTAGCCATTTCCTGTGCAGGGACAGCCAAAAACAAAATAAACCCAAATAACGTCATTCCATAACTAGCTGTGTCATTATATTTCAAAATCAGAATACCTTACCAGTGACATAAATCTGTGATTGTGTTAGATCAGAGGCCTAAAAACCTTTTGTCTTGAGGTTCAGAAAATATATGATAGAATGAGTAGATAAAATCACAAAAAATATATATTGTGATTTTTCTGATTATGCAGAGTTTTAACTAGACAATTATTACGTTAAGAAAAAGGCATCAAGCCTGCAAATTCCTCTGGGATCAATTCAACAGCAAAAAAATAGACAACACTTGTGTCAGTTCTTGGTAATTGCTTCTTTGAAAACTCTTCCAGTTTTCATCCAAGTTTATTAAATGAATTAAAAGCAGATTTATTTGCAAAAATGTATTTATCATGAAAAGCCACCAGATAGCCTTTCATTTGTTTGAAGACTTTAAAGGTGACTTTAATTTATATATATATATGTATAAAAATCATGATGATTTTCTGCTAAAACCTAATGAAAACTCCATATTACCTACCTAGCTAGTCAGCCAGCTATATCCTCAGAGTATTTGTACAATAAACAGACTTTAACCTCTTCCACAGAAAAAGGAAAGAGTTTTACAGACAAACCTCTTGCATTTTGAGCTTAACTTGCAAATTGGAAATGTCGTCACTCTTTCTTATTACAGTTCTTACCACTCTTTGTTACTTACATGTTTTTCTTCCCATGTGCCTTTATGGTCCATACATTTTAATTAAAGGTGGGATTATCACAGTCCAGAAATTGAATTTGGAAATATTCCTCCAATTTCCCTATTTTATCTCTTTTGCACTATTATTAGAGGAAAGAAATCAGTCCCATAGGATGATGCTTCCACCAGCATGCTCAGCATGCTTAATGGTTAATATATTGTTTTGAACTTTAGAATGATTCATCTGGATCCTCCAGATATTGTTCTCATCATTTTTGGGTATTTCAGCTTTTCATCATGAATCATTTCCCCAGAAGGTATCAGGCTTCAGTGTTGCTGTGTTTGGGTTGAGATTGCTGGTGTTGGTTTTGGATTTGGACTTTTTACCCTGTTGTTTGTCACCCTCTCAGAACATAATGATATAAAAAAAGCTTTATTTTTATATCAGAGGCAAGCATACTCTATTTTATAAGACACTTGAGCCTCAGTGGTTCCTGAGTTATTCCTGAAGATCCCTAAACCTTTTAGTCTCATGAAATAAAGCGGCTGGGCTGATGGGTCAACATGAAAAAGACTGTAATGCATGTCGAATCGTGGTCATTTCTAGTTTTATAAGTAGAATTTTCTGCACCTCCTAACATGAATCTTTCTGTTTCTAGGATTCAGTTTCCACAGCACATTTTTCACCTGTTAGCATGCAAGTCTGTGAATGCTGGCTTTTCTGCCGTTCAAGATAAAGAACAATAAGATACAGCCTCAGGTAATATTCATCAACAATCTACATCAAGTTATCAACAGTCCACAAACTATACTTGTTATGAAAGTGAATTGAATGAGGCTCCTTTGATCTGATGTTGCCAGATCTTTTCTACCAGATTTCTTCATGAAAGAGTTGCCTTCAATAAGATTCTATAACGTGATCTCCTGAATGAGATCAATGTTTAATTGCAATAGATTTTTATGATCAGCTCAACTAAAATCTGCTGAGAAACATTTGAGCCCAAAGGACTGAAAGTAAAACTGAAGAGAGCAGAAAACAAATGAGCAGAGGGCCTGGATGAATTGCAGAGTGTGAGCGATGCTAATCTCCTTAATAAAGTGGGATAGAAATCCTATTGTCATCTCCAGTTTCTGCATGCTTGTGTTGCGGCTAAGATATTCACAGCTCCCTGACAGCTGAAATCTGAGCTTATCATAGCATGTCATACTAGTAGCACATGTGCACCAATAAGGTGTCTATGTTGAACCTCCACTAACTATGTGATACCATAGTGGTATGAGTTGGTATGGTATGTACAATACCATGTGACTTTTAAGGCACAATTCATATGACACCATAACCTCTACCATACTTCGCCTCTATGCATCTGTGATGTTTCTATTTAGGGCAGGAAGTGGCTGTGGAACGACAGCATCAGTCTAATCTCATTTGTCGTCTCCAGTGTCCTGCCAGTTTTAGACGAGTCTCTGCTCCAACACAACTGATTCAAGGTTCTGCACAGGTGCTGTTTGAGTCAGGTGTGCTGAACTAGGGAAAGAAAATACCCAAGATACCGGCTCTTGAGAACTGACATTAAACACCACAGCAAAGATACTGAGGAGACGGATAGGCCACATCAGAGAGCGAGGGAAGGGAGAGGCTAAGCTGGCAATTAGCTTTCTTCTCTGCATATATGTTTAACTAAATTAATATTTCTCATTTTCTTTGACTTGTACCATTACAAAATGTGTGTGACAGTCAGATATTAATTAAGGGAGCAAGGAGGCTTGTTATGATTCCTTATGCAATAGTTTTAGATTTCATGCCCTGCTCCTTGTTTTGACTTGTAACTAAACAAGTCAAACAGAAATTTGAAGTAAAGGCAGCAGTCAGGCTTTACTCACCCACTGCCTTTCACACAGAGATGTGGTTCTCCTCTCCCTTCCACGGTGTAACGTCTCTGATCAGCATCAGTTTCTGCAGATGTGGGATAATTCAGGATATTAAGATGCTGCAACACTGTTTCCTAACTTGTCATGTACGGTATGGTGGCAGTTTGAAAAACAAGTTGCACAATACTAGACATGAGGAGATCATGAGAACTTTGTGAACATCAATTCCTGTCGTTTCTGAAGTGCGTGCTTTACTATGGATGAAGCTTGGCCAATTCCACTCAATTCTTATCTCCCTTCAGACTCCATTTGAGCTCAAGATGAATGTCATCTGGGCCAATTAGCAAACAGAAGGAGGAGTTATTAGCTGTATTCTGCAATGCTTTAGAATTATAGTCTGCTGATCTTCTCTAACTGTTCCTTCAGTTAGAGAAGATCAAATTTTGTGTTTTCGACTGAATGCTCTCCCTTGAGCCTGAAAGTCACACAGGAGCTGCTCTGCTGAGTGTGTGTCTGTGGCCCCAGCCCGGCAGGGGGCACAGACACCCCTACTGGGGGCCCTGCCTGTGCCCGGCCCGGCGGCCTCAGTGGTTCCTTGTGGTTCTGGCTATTGACAGTGCTTGTCCCCCTGTGCAGGTTTAAATATCCATGTCCTGATTTGGTTTGTGTGGCCAGGCTTGTGTGGATGCTTGTTTGCATGCTGTCCATGTTTTTGAGTTGTTCTGTCTTGGTCTCCTGGGTTTTCATGCTTGTGTTTTTTTTTTTTTCATCTGTATAATTATTGTTGTAGTTTTTATTGTGTGCTGTTTTTTCCATCTGTTATATTTTTCTTACTTTATTTTGTTGTTTTAATTGTTTGCAGCTGGGTATGGCTGGATGGGTAGAGGACAAGAACACAACAGAATGCCATGTTTGCTCTATCCCTGTGATCAACGACCTTATTGATGGATGATTAAATAAAATTGAAAAAGTAAAAAGAATTATATTCTGCCTATGGTTGTTGTTTGGCACTGGCAGTTGAGGAAATGAACAAAGCCATTCAGTTCCTGTTGGCCATGTGTCCAAATATTGAGCAATTAAAGTCAGAGCAAGAAGAATGTTTAAAATCTGGCTCAAAACCTCTGTTAGAAACTCTTCAGTTGACTCACCTGTTTCACTTGTCAGTTTTGCTGCTGTCTGTAACATAAAACATATTGAGTTCATCGCTGCATATCTTCACTCCTCTGAGGCATCTTACCCGTATTTAAAGAGACACAGTTCTCACCGGTCCAACAGCAAACACCAGAATGAGCCACCTGAGCATCATGACTCCTTCACACAGTAAATCCTCTGCTCTTTTTCAACATCAGAGGAAACGGCACATTGTGTTGGTAATGCACAAACTAATCAATTTTACGAGTGGAGGGAAAACATATTGTGGTTATTTGCCTCGCTAATTATTCCCAACATCCCGTTCACTCTTTAATGTTGTTGCCAGAATAATAAGCTTAAGCACAGATCAGGCGTGTTTCTGCAGCTGTAGTACAGTTCAACACACGTCAGTAAACATATAGAAATATCCCATCAGAAAGTTTGTGTTTGTTTGTTTAAAATTGTCCAGATACAGTAAACATTTATTTATAGTTACTGATTAATCACCACTCTTGCAAGCTACACCAGTAGTTTAAACTGAAAAGAAACATTGATTACAGTGACATGAGTGACATGTAGTAAACTCTGAAATAAAACTGAAAGCAACCAGTCAGAAAATAAAATAGGTCCCTGCACAACATTAATTTGCACACATGCTGAGCGTTGCAATGTATACTTTAGCTACATATCATTAAACCAGATATTGTTTTGTTCATTTGGAGTCAGGAGACAGTGAGCATCAAACCCAAACCTGTTTGTGCTGCTGATTAAAAACACAACGCCAGTCTTCTTCTGATGATTATTATTTATGATGGTGACATTTGGCAAAATGTCATGTTTATTGCGTGTTCCGTAATTTATCACTGCATTGGGTTTTCAACATGTAAAGCACTTGGAGCTGCCCTGTGGCTGAAATGTGCTGCTCAAAGAAATGTTCATCTGACGTGTGTCTTTCTCATGCACGTTAGCACAACAGCGCTCTATGCATGGCCTGTCAGAAAATACAATAAAATCAATTTACTCCAGCTGCACATCTTTAAATAAGACTGGAGATTACTGGCGGCTAATATGTGTTTGTCTGGTTAATTGTACTTTACGGAGGTCTGTACAACAAACACGCAACTTTCCTCTTGTTTGATTAGGAGTGTAAACATTTACTTGATTATTTATTTGTAGCCCTCACATCCACAAGGTGTGGCTCAGACAGTGACTGTGAATAAATGAATAATGTATTTAAATACTCGTTTTATTTAAAGGCACCCACAATTTACAATACTAAACAATCCATTCACATGTACATTGGTCATAGTAGGAAGACATCTTAATAATATTAGCTAAAATAATTAATATGACTGTCTGTAAATAACAGGGAAGAAGGACAATGTTTCAAGTGTTCCCTGTTATTTACAGACATGTTGAAATTCAACTACAGTTAATGAGCTGCACTCACCATCTGCACCCACTGGTGGTGAATTTCATAGAAAACTTAGAAAACCAAATATATACGACATAGAAGCAGCTTTGTCTATAACATAGAAACAAGATATAAGATAAGATAGACTTCATTGCAAAAGTGTGTCTGCTTCTTCTGTAGGTTGCATAGAGGTTGTAAGACATGAATGTCTTTCGTTCACGAAGCAGCAGTTCAGCAGTTCACAGTCAGCAGTACACAGTCAGCTTCTTCCCTTATTTTATTAGGGGGGCAAAAAAAAAAAAAACCCTCAATTTGTCTTTGACCTTCATTCTGTTAGATTCCCTTCACCTTTTGATGCGGCTGAGTCTTTCGCACATGATGGAGAGATACTGGGTCAGCTTCACCATGGCAATGATGACGGTTCCTCCGATCAAAGAGCAGGTTGGCCAGAATAAAGAGTGGAAGACGGCAATTCGTCCATAAATCTGGGTCATGATGGCGCTGTCTGTCTTCTCTGTTGGGTCGACATAACACTGAACTGTAAGCTGAGTCCTGAGTCTCTGGGAAATGTCCTGAACCATGGCATGTGTGGCAGCATAGTCCCTGTGACACTTTGGAATGTAGAAACACTGAAAAAAAGAAAAAAAAATGCAATCATTGTGATCTGTCTGATAAAAGACAGATTTATATTTCACTCTTTTCGTTTATTAATAATTACTGGTTAATGAATCATCGCTTATTATTTGGGAACATCTCATTGTTCTGGTGGGGAATTTGTACTGTCAGTCAGTCAGTCAGACAGTCAGACAGTCAGACAGTCAGTCAGTCAGTCAGTCAGTCAGTAACATCATCTCTGTCCTTCCTAGTATATAAACACATAACAACACAGAAGGCCACCTTAAACTTCCTGTGATCTTTTTTCACAGTTATCTTTTTATGTCTTTGAACAAGAGGTTTATATTCTGAGCAGAGAAAGACGAGACTGTGATCTGATTTGCCAAGTTGAGGTTCTCTGTGTGGAGGTGAAAGAATCATTGACACATGCAAACAACCGCAGCATTTTACTTTCTCTGGTACAACGGCTAACAAACACATTTTGTCCGTAGCTTAGCAAAAAGTGATAAGATGACAACACATGCAGTGTCAGCAACAGCTGATGGTGTTATTGAAATAACACTCTTGATAAATGGCACGGATAAAACTTTCTAAGAGCCTACGCCTGACAGCAGCGTGTTCTGGGTGACACCACTTGTTGTTCAAACCAGTCTTGTCCTTCGTGAATCACATGAAGCCACAGCTGCAGCATCTGTGGTTGCATACCTCAGGATTGCTGTCGTGTGTCTCCTCATTGTGCAGCAATCGGACCAGCCGTCCTGACGAGTTCAGGCTGACAAACACTTGGAGACAGGGGTAACGGGAACTCTTCCAGCACTCCACTCCACAGCTGTATGAACAGTTTACATCCCACACTATGGTGGAGTTCACAATGGTGCAGCTGTCCTCATCTGTCCACACACTGGTGAGACAACGGCAGTCACTTTTTAATACGGCGTCTTGGAAAAAGTATTCAAATTTCTTGACGGTTTCCACATTATGTCAGTGATCCAACATAAAACTGCAATGTATTTTATTAGGGTTTTATGGGATAGGACAAGACCACAAGACAAAGTAATAATGGGTGAGTGAACAAAAAGAAAATTGATAATTAGCATGAGAGAAAAAAATGAAATTCAGTGTAATCAAACATTAACTGTGTTTGTTCACTTTCTGGAAGCAAGTTAATGGTGAAAAACACACCATGAAAAGTCAAGTTTCAAGTTTGTACTGCACACAGTAGACGTGTCGTAGATGATCCCACATCTACTACTTGTGGTATCATCAAAGCACAACTGGCTCTGTGAATTTACTGGTCTGAATGCTAAACACCCCAAATAACACTGAACACATCAAAAGTGACGAGTGGTGACAACAGCATCCTCCTGCGAAGAAACTTTTCTTCAACAAGGACAAGAAAAATTAAGCAAAACATTTTTTTACATTTCTGCAAAAGACTCAACACCACAGCCGAGGTTTAGAATGGTCTAGTCAAAGTACAGACCCAGCGTCAGACGAGGATCTATTGCAAGACTCATTAGTTGCTGTTTTCCATCAGTCTAAGCTTGGAAAGAAAGTTGCATGTGTGCAAAGCTGGTGGAGACGAACCCCTAAAGATCTGCAGCTTCAATCACAGTGGAAGGAGGTTCGACTAGAGACTCATGTGTGAAATAATACGTTTTAGATTTTGAAATGTTTATCTTCATTTTGAGAATCATTTAGCATTTTCCTTCTATATCAGAATTCACCACAAAATGCATTTAAACATGTGTGTGTCGTGATGAAATGTATAGAAGAGGAGGTAGACAGAGCGCTTCTTTACAGCTGCTCTTTGGTTGGGGCAGTGCATTCATAAACACAGTAATAGTAGTACAGGGCACTTCACAGATTAGCTGTCTCATAACATCCTGTCACAATATGGGTGACATCTTTAACACATATGAAAAAAACATATTTTTTAAGTAAATAAATTACATACTACACCTTTAAGGGACTGTAGATGTGATCACTTTTCCAGAAGTTGGTCCAGTATAAAACAGGACAGTACCTGTCAGAGTAAGAGCGCAGGATGGTGATGCCCAGTACGAAGTACATCATGACAGAGCAGAAGACCATGCTGAGGCCCAGCAGGATGGCTCTGTCCTCGCCCGCCCGCAGAGCCGTCACCGTCTTCCTCCTGTCCAGCACCTCATGGTCCCGAATCCTCTGATAAATAGAACTGAACAGGATTAAAGTGATGTGAGCTTCTTGTCAAATGTGTTTTCTGTCTGCTTCAGCGGGAATGAAGTCATCTAACAAACTCAAAATGGAGCTGAGTCAGAGTGAAGGTGGTACCTGCGTTCATCCCTTCTCTCTGTGACTTTAGTTCCTACAAAGAGAAACATTGTTTCTGAGAAGTGTGCAAATGGGAGTCCACCGCTGCTGCTGGAGGATGAGATCCACCTGCAACAAAGAACGCAGCAACGTTTCAAACAACCTGCATTCACTGGGGCTGGATCAGGAAGGATCAACTAGATCTTTTGTGGATTCTGACTGATTTTCATTTTGTCAGAGGAGAACTTTTGTTTCAGCATGCTCTAACCTTGCAAATACAAAGTGACTTCAAGGATCACATTTCTCCTCTAACATATGAGCTGATGAACAGACTGCAGTGCACAACAAGTGTTCAGAATACACTACATCTAAATATGTCACCATGACTGAGGTGATCCATCAAGGCTCCCACTTATTCACATCCTAAATTTAACAAGTCTAATTCATCAGTCAGCAAAAGCAGCTGATGTTCTAACTATGACCGTGAGTTGGCACAATCAGGGTTTATTTTCAGCCTTACATACAATAAAGCTGATATATTCACACTCTTATTTTATTGCTACAATATGATCTCAGTAATATTCACCAATGAAAGTTGTATTTTGAGTGTTAATTTAGTTCTCAGGTGTCGGTGCTTCATGCTAACTGGCTACTTGTTTTTTTGTTGTTGGTTTTATAAACATGTTTAGATATTCTCCCCATGCCATCATTAAAATGTCTTACTCCATTGGTGAGACTGCTTCTTTTTTGCCATCTATTATTCGCCATCTATGGCAATCTATTATTTGCCATCTCTATTCACCGCTGCCATGGTGAGCAGAGTTTCCTGAAGGCTTTACTTCCAGAGTATTCCTTTGGCCTCTGCTCCACTCTGCTTTGAAACTGGGCCTGTAGTTGTTCACTGAGGTTTGGATTTTAATTGTTTTCAGATCTCACTGAATACGTCTTGTTAATTAATACTGTGAGCTTTTCAGTGCTGTT